>CM032346.1:8853568-10053568 GCA_019022885.1 Schlechtendalia chinensis
AATTTAATCATCATTTTTTTACTTTATATCTAACACTCTTATATATTACCTACATTCAAAATATTATTACAAATTGTAATATTAATTTACAATTAATAATATAATATAATAACACAGTATAATAATTATTTGATCGGTTTCAAATTATATGTACCATATTTTTCTATACTTAACACAAACAAATTACTGAACCTCTGTTGAATCAATAATAAATGTTCTAAATCAATTTTTAACCTGATGCATAATCATAACGTACAGTAACTTACATAAATGTAGATATTTTTTTTGTATACATTCTGAAAACACTAAGATTATAACGAGCAAACGGTTTTCGGAAGTTACTAGTCTTCCATAATTCCCCTAGCATATGTTGTGCTATAATTTATGTTAAGTACGTCGAAAACCGTCTTGCATAATATACAGTATATGAATGCAAACTGCTTAGCCATTCTTGCTCCATAGTAGTTCTTAGATATGTTTTTGACCTTTTCAGACAAGAAGAGATTTCTAAAATAATGGATATTTTGATTTTTGAAAATAGAAGAAAAATTAGCATTTTTATGGTGCTTTGGTGATGCAAAGCAATAAGTTTATTCAGGCCAATTTACACCATTGCGTATGTAAGTACATATTTGTATATTTAGTATCTATTGTTCATTTCCGTAGTCACGAAAGCTCAAAATCGAAAATAAATCAATTTAGTTCGCGGAAAAACATTATTTCATACATAGCAATTAATATCTTAGATATACTATACAAAGCATATATGACCTAGTAATTGACATAATAATTTATAGTGTAGATAGTTACATTTTACTATGTTATTACAGTACGGGATGTATAGCATAAAATCGAATTTGATTTACATACAAATATATATATATATATATATTTTACCTCGCATAAGAAACGACTCTGAACAGTTAAATTAAATTTTATATGATATTTACTATTCCTATGTGATATTAAATCATCATATATGACTAATAATTATTATATATCTCGTGTAAACACAGTAACTATGGACAAAATCGGTTACTTATTTTATCTTGATATCGTATTTTTTCCCCTTCGCAGAATAGTCTTATGCCCGATGAATCGTACATTGTGTTGATCGTACTTCGTTCTTTTGTGCGTTCGACTGCAGGGAAGCACACCTGTATACGAAAATCTCCGCCCGAGGCGACGTGTCTCGCAAGTGTGATCGCAGAAATAAATATTATCTGCTACACTGCAGTTTGTATGTTGTGAATACGCATATATTATAACGACGAATGTACGAATGTACTTATTGGAAAAATCTCAAATCGCTTTACCGTGTTCATTGTAGACGCGGTTTTCTAAAATTGCAAGACTTGGAACGTTCATCGTAAAACAAATTAGCATCATTATACTTAAAGTAGAAAAGAAATTAGAATTCCAACAGGTAATATGTATATCTACGTAGATAGTAATTTTTGTTTTGATAGTTGAATATTGATAATTAATTTATACTATTAATTGTTAATCACAATTTATTTGTTTAAATGATTATACTATGCAATGCAGTTTGTTTAGTTTGTAAACTAAATAAGTCATGAGTTTAACTTATACGTATTATAAGTATATATTTAATCAATATTAAAATATACAGGTTTTTGTCACGTTGTACTATACAATACTTTTTAGTTTAATATTGTTATTCTGTTATCTATTTCGGCACATATTGGACTCATTTTTTTAACGAAAGTTCGAAGAGCGTCCGTTTCTGTAACATCTGAAAACATAAAAGTATAATATGTAATCTACTATTCGTTTGAAAATATAATACAATGAGTCAAACAATTGTCGATCTCTAAATATTTATGTCAGATATTTCATATTGATAATGATTATATGATGAATGTATTTTTTTAACAGTGGAATTATTTAAAGGCTTTAAAGGAAATTAATTTTTTTTAATAATTATTCAAAACTTGTTAAACGTTATAAAATAGTGTTTTATATTCGTGTATAAATAAAAATAAAAAAAGATTTTGACGAGAGATACTTCGAGAAATTATGTTTCGCGTTAATCGTATAAACGTATAACATTGGCAGACTCTCTGTCATAACTACTTATAAATTAAACATCAAGATTTGTACTAAAAAATAATATGTTCTCATTATTTCTTTATTGAATACGGTGCTACTGATCTCAATCAAACACTCACTTAAATCTACTACGTTAATTAATCCTTCTTTGATCATTTTGTATTGGTCGCCACCATTGGCAATGTATTTAGACATTATTAATTTATATTGTTTGTCCAGATTGATTGGTTCGTATGTTGGTATTTTACATTCCGAGCACTGCATTAACACGGACTGTACTCGTGAGCCCGTGGGATTTTTCATGTTATAAACAACACGCATTCCTAAAAAAATAAATAATAAAAAATAATTTACCAATCGTTTTGAACATTGTTATACGGTATATACGAAAGAATATGTGTGGATAAAATATAAATATATATAATAAATATAATATATTAAAATATAAACACGAAACACATATTATTAGAATAAAAAAACCAAATACTTTACTGGAACTTCAGAAGTCTTCAATACGTGTTTTTGAATTAATAACACCACAATGGTTCTTTGTTTGACATTCCGTTTGAACATTTTTAACCCAGATAATAAGTTATTTATGTTATTTAGTTTAAATATTACAAAAATGGAACCAAGATACATGCATTTAACTAGAATATATAGGTACTCAGGCATATGTAAAGTAAATATTATGCAACAAAATTCTATTTGTAGTCTTACTGACCGTTGAAAACAAAATAACTGTTTTTTTTTTATTATTATTTGTATGTTTAACTACAATTAATACATTTAGTGTTTTACTTTTTAAGATCTTATACGCAAAATATAATACTAATATGTTTTAAAGCAGATAAGATATTTTTTATATAATTTGTAATAAAAACATTAAAATCGTTTTTTAATGTAATCCATTTATATTTGTATAAAAGTATATCAAATTATGTTTGTATGTGCAGACTGTAGAATATGGCCTTAATTAAAATAATGCTCGGATAATAAAAATAATAATAATTATAATAAATATGCCTTACCTGAAATTTGCATGAAACCTCCATAAATGTTTTTTTCGGGAATAGCACAATTTGTATAACCATATAAAGATGCACTATGCTCTAATGCTTTTTGCAATGTTGATCCGATTATAGTAACTTTCAACAATGGAGTTTTGTATGGCAATATGTGTTCAATGTCATCGTCATATATTTTACCTAAAGCATCAAAACATTATTATTATTTTTAACAGTACATTTTCCATAGTATCTATATTATTTTATAATATATAACATACATACGGACTATGAAGATGATATTAGGTCTAAAAATAAAGGATTATTTTATCTCTATAGTCTACATAAGTATTGAATTACTGATCGATTTATAAATTTTGTAAAAATGCTAATGTTTATGAACACGTATTTATTTAATAATACATGTGTATTTATTCGTGTTGTTTTATTCTTCAAATTTTAATAGATGTTTTTCTGAATTATTTTTTTTCAAACATAAAAAACCAATTAGTTATGAGCAAGTTCTATTTTGAAAACGAATTACATTTTCAATTCAGTATTAAGTATGGTACATTAAATCTGTACTAAGATTTAAATTGTATTTTATAAATATCTATGACATAAAAAATAGTATAAAAATATCGATATCGTTATTCATTACCAACCTTGATTTTTAGATGCATTTATTGAACTTTGAATACTACCACTTAATGATATTGCAATAGCGGCATCGGTCCAACCCTTTAAAGTTACATTGTTATTTAATACATTTTCCAAATTCTAAAATAGACAAAATATAAATATATTAATCAAGGGATCACTTAATCAAAGAAGTCAGCCATTGATAATATTTCAGACAAGTAAATTTATTTTGACATTTTATTTCTTTATTTTGGCACATTAAAATAAAAAACCGTCACGAAAAAGCGTTACAGAAAAAAAAACTTAAATCTCCCTTATGGTTTGTTTCCATGGCAACCATTGTTTCATGTCAACCATTGTTTCGGTTTTGAAAAAATTTTAAATTTGAATTTGAATTTGAAAAAAAAATTTTCACACATAAGACATAAAATGTCTCACTTAACGCGGACTCGTATGCGTTAATCATTTTTTTATGTACTTTGTGAATATAAGTCACGGTTCTAATATTATGTATACATACAATTCGTATATAGGAATCAGTGATCAAATTGGCCAAATTATTCTCAGTACATTTACTGTTACCATCTAAGAATACTCTTGTCATCCCGACAACTTCCTTAACTTGTTTTGCGATTAATAATTTTTTGTAGTGTTTAACTTTTTTCAATGTGTTTGCATCTAAAATAAGAACTCTTTGGTTGTATCAAATGAAAATTTTTTATTAAACAACGCTGGTTTCATTATTTACCTTGAGGAATGGTTTGGTCTAAAAAAATTGGTCCACCGATAGCACTAATCAAACGCTTTTGGCTGTTGAAAGTTAAAATCAACTTTCCTAAGTATTTAGTAAACGCATATGCTTGCACAACAGGCACAATTTGTTCACCTCGCTTTTCAATTATGGGGTACGGTCCATCTGGTTGTTCAGTGTCTTGCGGGGCTCCTATATATAAAATTATTAAAATACATAATTATTATCATCAACATAAAACTGTATAAATTATATTTGACATTTAGACATGTAGTATATGTATATAGATGATTATAATTCGATTCAAATATCATTTAAACACAAAATATTTACACATTTCATATATCGTATACATGTATTTTATTATTATTCATTGTTTAATTATATTCAAACCATTTAATCTGATTTTTTTTTTTTAGTATTCACAATGAATATAGTTAAACAAAGATATTTCGGATAAACTGTAAGAACGTCAATGTTTATCCGTTTATATTTAACGACATAATAGGCATAATTTGTACAATTTAAATGTAAAATAATAATATAATATGAAATATGAATTAATATTTTATGGACTTACCACTGAACAAATACGAATGAGAATGTCCTCCTATAACTGCATCTATGCCGTCCACTTCTCTGGCCACTCGCCTATCCATTTCGAGACCTGAATGTCCAAGTGCTATTATGAATTCTACACCAGATCTCTTTAACTTGACCACTTCGGTTCTTATGCTCTCCAGTTCGTCGCTTATTTTAACTTTTCCCACAATGTTCGTAAACTATTTATTTAAAAATACACAATATATAATAACTTCTCAAAATTAATTACGTTTATGCTAACCTAACTTGTATAAAATTATTTTACCATTGTGTCCGGTGTTAGGTAGCCAATCACACCTAAAGTACGATTTCCAACGGTTAAAACTGTAGACGGACGGATGTTAATTAAACTCGGTTCGTCTTCAGTATGTATATTTGCAACCACTATTGGTATAGAGCTTATATTTTTAGATTTCAAGAAATAGTCCTAATTCTTTTGGACCTTTCTCAAACTCATGATTCCCTAAACACTATAAAACATTTTAAAATATTATTTATTTTGTCTCTCGTCATTTTTAGAATATCTATTAAGCGCGAATACGCCATAGATTTCCGGCAACAAATGAATCATATAATAATTATTACAAGTTCATAAATTCTAAAAATAATTCATTCGTAAAAATGATTAGTACACACACACACATATTCATATATATATATAATAAAATGTCACATCAGATCGGCATGAAAGCCGATTTTTGAGCCTTAGGGTAAACAAGAGGAACATTTCAAATGATACTTATTTGAACTGTATAGTCAATATAATGAATTTACGACATTGAAAACGTATCTGTACAACTTAAATAATTATATCGTTATTGATTTCTCTATTACGCCTCACGGGTCAACTTTAAATCTCATGTACGATCTCGCCGGATTTGACTTCTTATACTTCTTTATTGATACCGACACCACAGATTACTCGCACGAATACTATACTACTTAATTCACTGTTACACATGTACACAACGGGCAAACAGCTTATGTATGTAAAGTACCGTTGATAATAATCCACCTGTTGCATAGAATCAGAACTCGTAATTGGACTATTATGTAGTTACGCAGAAACTAAACTATCATGGTTTTCAATAAGAATAAACGGTTAGTAAAACACAATACGGATAATGACAATAATAGACGTTTTCTATTTGAAAATGTATAGATACGAACGTTGTAATTATACGTAAGAATTTCCCATTTATATTTTCGGCGACTAGAATGTTTGTTTTGTTATGTTATTAATTTTTTCCTATAAGATAACAATTCGAATACTTGATTACGTAAACTGTCATCAGTCGTCAGACAACGCTGACAGGAGATTTTCAATAAAATGTTACGATTCAATGTAGTCAACAATAGAGTTATATGTTTGAGATTTTACACATAATATAAATAAATCGGACTCGCCATTCACCTGCATTAAACAGAATATAACGGAAAGGTCCCAACACGCAAATTACACGCGGACCCGTTTGAGCTTCTCGTCGCGTCACTGCTATATTTAGCTGTATAGGTACGTATTAATATACGTAATGATTGCTATGCTACGTACATCCTTATACACACACACACACACACACATATATGCATATAAGTGAACAGGCGTTTTATATATTACGAGTTTATGGCGGAATCATTGACATTTTTCCAAATTTTTTTGACAAAAGTTTGATCCCGAATGTCACCTTCGTCTCCTTACATTTTTCGCCTAGGATTAGGTGGTGGGCAGGATACACGATTTCATTTTATCGATGTAAAATAATGGAAGACACGTTTTTGTCCAAGATTACAATTAAAATTGTAGAATATGATCGCGACTCGGTGACACGTGTTGGTCCGGAAAAAATACGCTGTAGTAAAATATTACGTTGTGCGACGTACGTTGGATGGCTGCTAGTACACATTATATCGTTTTCTACGGTCTCGGTGCAGTGAGAGATATATTACAATTATAATAATATTGGTGTACACTTTGTCCGGTCAGAGTGTCAGACGACTGACGTTCGTCAATTCGGGAAACAACAAATAACCGAGCCATAAATAACCTTAAGTATGAATAAATAAACGTATACCCGAATAATAATAATAAGTAATTACGAGTTCGATTGAAGAGAAAAATCCGTAATTTATATCGATCGGCAAACATGAATGATTGAATAGCGAAATTACGTGATCGACTCGGATGTGCACGTACGTAGTGTACGTGGTACGCGTTAGACGCGTGCGCGGCCACGTACCATGACGTCTACGCCGAGATCGCCGACCAAATCGGCGGCCGGTTCCCAACCGAGCACGTTGTAGAACGGCGTGCCGTGGAACGTGTCGCCGGCGTACGCGTAGACGGCCCGAGGGTCCGCGGCCCGTTCGGCGTCCAGCGCGGCCCGCAGCCGGGCGAACCCGCCGTAGCCGCCCGCGACGTCGCACCGGCCGTCCGCGGTCGCGTCGCCGCGGCACGTCTCGTCGTAGCGCGAATGCATGTCGTTGGTATGCAGCAACGTCAACCGGAACGCAGCGGCCGTCGTCGGTAATCCGCCACACGCCGCCGCCGCCGCCGCCACCAAAACGGCCACCGTCAGCGGTCCGAGCGGCCGCCGCCGTATGGCCGCCATCGCGGTTGAACGCTGCCCGATATTGAGATATCACGGCACACTTAGTCGCGTCCGCGTTACCTAACGCGATCGCGACGACGAGCTACAACGACCAACTACTACAGTCAACCGCGAACTTGTCCTACCTGTTGTGCGGCCGGCGCGCGCGCGCGCGCGTGTGTGTGTATACACTTAATACCACTTCTACAACGGTACGGTAACCGACCGCGTGGTGCACGCGATTAATGCGCACGCCGCCCGTTTTGGCAACGAATCCGCGCGAGTATAACGGCATTACGACGGATTCGCGACGTAATACGTCCCTCTACGTGGAAATCGGACAAGCGTTTTCATCTCGTACAACGTTTATAAACATTCAAACCGTTACTTCGTTCGTTCGTGTTATTCGCGTGCGACCGAAAACAATACGAATATTATTATTACGACGCCGTCAGACAGCGTTGTCGACTACTAGACTTACCGAAGTTCTAATGGAATAAATTTGAAAACAATAAAATTATTAAAAAAAAAAAAAAACATTTTTAAATTCATACCGAGTTCTTTCGAAAAAATGACGTCTCCCCCCCATCTCCACAATAGGATAAATACCTAATGTCGCGGACAATACAGCATGCCCCGTGCACGCGCCTATTCAAGATATAAATATATATATTTTTCTTAAAACGACATTCTCGACATTTTCAAATATACAAGTATTATTCTTAATCGATTTCTTTTGACTTACAGTACAATAAAATTTAAAAAAAATAAATAAAGTTGACCATATATTTAAGCGTTAGGCGTGTGATAATATATATATATATATATACATACGGTGAAACCCCGATAACTCGAAAGTCTATAAGTCGAATTCCAGATAACTCGAAGAAATGTCTTGGACCCTGCATTTCAATATGGGATTTATGGGATAAATTTTCTCGATAATTCGAATTTCGCTAACCCGAATTTCTCGAAAAATCGATGTCATTTGAATTGATTTATGGCTTATAACTCTAATTATTCGACATATATTACCGAAAATTACGGGAATAATATAATACACTGAAAGGTTATTTATAACGACAACGTAGATAACGTGCATATACATAAATAACGATTTTAGTAAACCAATTACCAATCTAATCTTTATTTAATGCTTAAAAAGCACAGTCTTTTTATATTAAAATTATAAATTCAATAGATTGACGGCCGATATTTAATGAACGTTTATCTACTGTAATAATGTTTATCTACATTAGTAATAAATTTATATTTCGGTCGAAACAATAGCTTGACAATAATTTGACGTTCCGACTAATAAGTCATGTGGGGAGGAGTCGGATAATGATGACGAAGTGGAATCCCCTTTAACTACTTTCGCCCAGGCATTAGATAGTCTACAGGTGTTACGTAAATATATTCGAGAACAACCAGAAATGCCAGACGTGATTTTTTCTGCACGCAACGTGATTGAAAACGTTACAGATAGATCCCCATCCAAAAGTAAAACACAAAAAATGACCAATTTCTTCTAAAAATAGTGCCATCTTAAATATAATTTTTTAATTATTACTACAGAATACTTTTTTACAAATTGTAATGTAAATATATATGTTAATTTAAATACATATATTTATTTAGGATAATATAAGTAAATAACCAAAATTTAAAATTAAGTTTTTGTGTTGTCTAATAAAATATGTACATACAATTTTTTCTATAACCCGAATTTTCGATAACTCAATTCAAAGCTCAAAAAGATAAAAATTTATTTTTGTCCCCAACCGATTCGAGTTATCGAGGTTGCACTATATATATATTATACGTATATTTATACGAAAAAAAAATTACTATTACTAAACAAATCCGAAAATTTTTATATGCATTAAAATACAAAATGTGACAATTCCATACGCCGTGATAAGGATATATTTTTCTTATGGCATATTGTTCGTATATTATTGTTACATACTAATCGTTTTATTGCATTTCACAGAGTATTGCCGCCATTGTGTAGTTATACACCTGTTCCATCCACGGACGACGTACGCATTCCAATGTATATTATACACAACTCAAAGTCTCAGTGATATTTATATGTGACAACATTATATGTTTAGTCCAATCTAAATATGTATGTTTTGTTTATTCAAAGTCAACAACTTTAATTTTAATTTTATAAAAATGACTAACTTGTCTAGGAAGTTAAATATTATAGATAGGCTCAGGCGGATTTTCGTTTGTGGGAGATGGGCATAAGCCTCCACATAATGGGATTCTTTTTACACCCTAACGTAAAACACACGATAACATAAATTATAATTTACATTAAAAGTTAAAATCACAATTTTAATAAAAATGTTCAGTTATCAATATTGTTAACAATTAATTTATAATGAAATAAAAACGAGTATAAAAATATGAGTTTAAAAACCACAATATATTTATAGACAAATTCTACTGGTATGATGTGCAGTAAATTTTAACAAGTTTCGTTAAAAACCATTATTTTGACCACCGTAAAAAAAACCTTATAACCACACAAATATTGTGTATATGTATATAAAAATATGTATTTATATATATTTAGTTTTTGTTAAATTTCATGTTATAGTATGTAATATGAAATAAACTGGTTTTATACTTATTTGATAAATATATACTTTGATGCACTTGCATTGATTTCTTAAATACAATTGTGTCAAAGATAATACAAACTATATTTAAACACAAAAATTATCATGTTATGCGGTAGCACGTTTTAATATTAATAATCAATACTGTTCCTATTATATATTGATTAATTGAACCTATTATACTACAGTTAAAAATTAGGTATTTAAAAATATGTACACCTGCCAATTAAATCTTGAATATGCAATTCGAAATTTTACATAATTCTTATCATTTATCCCAAATTTGTAATTTATACTAAGTTTGTCTTAGTTACGGTGGTCTGTATGCGTTTAAGCTTATTCAAAATAATTAGTAGGTATATTGTTATATATAAACCAGCAACCCACGATAAGTTTTTGTTTTGACCTTCGTTGTCTATGGCATATAAGGACATATATTGAATAATTTAAATATATATATATATATTTATGTATATACATAATATTTATTATTTTATCTTATAAAATATTCTAGAATTTGTTCAGACCAAACAATGTCAATCATCATTAGATCATAATTATAAATACACATAATATAATATAAATTATTATTATAATTGTTATAAAAAAACTTAAGTTTTAATTGGTACATATTTTGTAATTTAAACATTTTTAAAATTTTCATATGAATATGAATGTATAGATTTAATTGTACACGGAAAAAACATTGAACCACATTACTGTGTATGACGTTAAAATGGAATGGAATTTACGTTTATTAACGCATTGTTTCGACGTAAAAATAAACAGTATATGTTATTGATTACGATATTATTATACATATATTTTTTATGTTTTATATATATTGTAATAAAATGAAAGTATACAAATCGCACATTTTTATTGGCTTAGGGAAAAAATAAACTATAATACTATTATGTGAGTTGTTGCGAATTATTATTTTTTTAAATAATGTTAAATTGAACTGGTAATTCGTAAATAATATTTTATACAAAGTTTCATCAATAATTTTGTAATTGTATTTAATCATCACGACTCAATAAAATATATGCCTTATTTAGTATTAAAAAAAAATTATTAAATGATTTAACTACCAAAATATCAATCTTGAAACTAGTTTCAACATTACAAATCAAACGGATAGAAAATTATTAAATTTTTAGAACTTTATGAAAGACCCTTCAAGTTTAAATTTAAATAATAATTAGAATAAACTATAAAATTAAAATACATGTTTTTTTATTATTATCTGAGTATTTATACGGATAGCATTAAGTAAATACGTTATTTTTGTTTCGATGTTATTATATTTTAAACGTAAAAGGTTATTAATGATTATACTTTATTTATTTTGATATTTCACAATCTTTATTATTGATAGAACTAGTCAGCTTAATTAAACATAATATTCTCATATTAATGACTTTAACCTTTCGGTGAGTAATAATTACTTATTTGATACAGTTGTCTTGATATATAATTAAATGTATGTATTATTACAACAAATAAAAACGCAAACAGTTCAAACTAATTACATAAATGTGTCGATATTTAAAATTTAAATAGGTCGTACTATGTATGTTTGTTGATAGTATCTAAAATTTTAGATTTCCTGTTTCATATGTTTAATATAATTATTTATTATTAATTAGCTTACCGAAGTATTATCTATATTTTTTCTCGAAAGTTTATTAAATCTAATAATGGTCATTGTTGTAACATGAATACTGTTGCAATACAAATATAGACAGGATATTTCGTATGTATATATATAATGATATATAAAATCACAAACATTTTAATATAGATACTTTTTACAGAATATGTAAAATACCAAATGCAATATTCAATCGAAGTAACTAATCACGAAATAGAATATATTTTAGTCCGTTTAATTACTTTAAAATGATTTCAGTCAAAGTATCTTAAATTAAAATGAAAAAAAAAATAATAATTGGTAAATTTACAATTAATAATGCTGTCAGATAGTAAATAACTTTTAATTACGGTTAAACCAACTTGAAAATCAACTAACTTGACTTATATTTTCACCCCGCGAGCCTTCGTAATATTACTATACTTCGTATATATATATAGTATGCGTAAGAATCCCTAGGTTCACTGAACTCTGACAAAAAGGATTGTACCATATGAGATAATAAGAACGATATCCGGGTGTTTCACGAATGGAATTTTCAATTCAATTCAAAACGTCTCGACTAGAAAACATTTTTTTTTTTTTTTTGAGAAACAAGGGTTGATGCCAGGTGCAATAACCAGCCGACAGTTATCACAATATTATAATGTTTTTCAACTTGCCCAAAATCTATACGTTTCAACGTGATAACTTTTTAGACGACAAATTTTACATTCAATTATCTGTTAAGATAATTAAAACAATTGAACGACAAACTGAACGATAACACGACAACACGTTTATCAAATCGTCATTTTAATTTTAATATTAATTGTAGTCTCTGCTCTGCAACGACGGGCGATACAATATTTAATATGAATATTGAATCTGTTATGTGTACAGGTTACCATTTTCTAATGAATACTGATAATAACACAAATGAAGAATGCACCTCCCGGTTCGTGTCGTGGAATATAATCAAGTCGGTCTTACTAATCCGGTGGCTCATTTCCCGCGTACATAGATCCATTCTGAATCTACTTAGTCATGATTTTCAGCCGACTAAAGACTACTGTTCAACAACCACGTGTCAGCCAGACGTGCATATAACGAATATAACACGAAGCACCTTCAAGAGATGCACACATTATAAAGGTGATTGAAACCATTAACCGGGACGTGTGTAATGCTGACAAAAATTTTAAAAAATAATGTCACGGACTTTCAATGCTAATGTGTAAATGCATTCCACTGGGGTTTAGATCACTAAATCCTGTTGGCGACACGTGGTAATGCATTTAAAGATACATCAGTATGCGACGTGCAAAAGACAAAGAAGAATCCGCCGATCAAGATTCATTGAAAATATTAATCTTAAACTGTTCCCTAAGTGCGCGTTTTAAAATTTTAATAAAGTTCTTGACCGTCGAAGTCCAATCAGGCCAAGTTTTATTTGTTTGATATTTTGTTGCATGAATTCGTCGAGATTGCCTCTTTATTCGTAACAAAAAGGGAAAAATTGTCATTTAAACATTTTTGTAGTTCACGTGCGGTTAATTATGACCTATCTTAAGCCATAGTACATTTTAGAATTGATTTACTAAATATTATTAACTTTGTTATACTAATATTCTAAAAATCTATTGTAAATTGTAACGATGAAGTTTTCATTAAATCTACTACACGTAGTATATATACGAATATATTACTAAAAATATAACAATAAATATATAACAATTTTGTATGTTCGTTTCTCTAAAACATGTAACATTTAACATTTATCATTGCCATTTTAACGAAATAATATCACTATGAAATGTATAAATATTATTTTAGTATAACATTTAGTATACATTTAGTATACATTTTTAATGAAATAGTTTGAATAAAATCGTATCAAACCATCATCAGTCATATTTATTATTATATCACGTCTAATAAAAACTTAAAGCACATTAGAAATAACTAATTAATTATTTGAAATTATTATTCATAGAGCGCCATAGTTTTAAATATTATAGTAGTAATACGAAACCAATACTCGATAATATAATTGACCACCCATTAGTTAGAAAAAAATATTGGAACTTCGATATTTTCAATTAACAACTAATAACGTATTTCAAACTAAATTATTTTAAACGTCATTATGTATAAATGTTTCATTAAAAATACGAGCACATTGTTAATCGATAATGGTTTGATTTTGATGTGAGTGCAAATGTAACAACAGTTCAATAGTCTATATTAATTTAGTAACGAGTGAATAACGGATTATCATAACAGTGTGATTATATTACTCTAATGGTACCTCGCAATATATGGTATCACTCAAGTTTACTTGTTTCTTATTTCAATCACATTATTATTGAACCCATGTCAATATTACCGTGTATGTGATACTGCGATTACAAGTCATATCTGTCACAGTCTTAATAATTTTAAATTTGTAATGTCTGTTTCTACAGCTATTTCTAACTGAAAGTTTTATAAAAAAACCAATTATTTACGGGTATACCTATTTTATTCTTGAAAAGGCCAACATTTTTACGGGCCTCGTTATTTAGGTATTTGTATTCTCTGAATCATTAATGATGTGGAGACAAATCGATAATGAAAAGGCGGAGAAAAAGTTTATTTTCCATGCAACGTTTAAATATTATATAGACTTGCTGTTCGTTGTTGGGGCAAGTGTATAGCAAACATGACCTCATAAAATCAATAAATCTATATGGCGTGGTCAACTGCCAACTTGTTCGTTTTAAAAATGCATCAGCTATCGTTTACGTGTCCATAGCAATATAATACTATTCCTTTGTTTTCTGAAAACCGTGTTAGTATAGACGTATTTAGTTATAGCGCTCAATATTAAAAATGTACTTTTCTCAGATTTTTTTTTTTTAATATTCAAGGAACTATGTATATATATGTGTGTGTGTATCTATTTTTAATATATCGTAATTTGTACATATAATATAATGTTTCTATAATAATATAAAAAATATAAAACACTAGCGTATATAGCGGTAGTCATAAAATTAGTTGAAAGTTGATTCGTCTTATTGTACGATTACCAAAAGTTATTGACGTTCCTCGGACAACAGATTAAATTATTGCATAAGTGACGATTTACATTGTATTAAATTTAACAGCTTGATCCGTATTGGCACACATTTATACACAAAAAACAGTTGGTTCCATGTGCGTTAGTCACATTATATGCTACAATACAACATGTTATTATTGATAATGGCATTATCCTCCCATAGTCAATTTTTTGTTATAAATGAAAAAAATTGGGTTTTTAATACTAAACATCTATATTTTGCATTTTACAAATTAATAATTAATAATCTTTAAGTTATCCGACTTTTAAATCAAACGAGAGTACTTGTAAGATATGTTTGACGGTCCAGTCGTCTGTCTACGGATTTTAGACCGCGGTACGCTAGTTGTCGACCGTTACCGTAAACTATTGTTTTTTTCTTATTTTGAAAAGCACACTATTATAATTTACCTAGTTGAAACCGGTATCGTGTATTTTACTTACAAACCCCGGTTTTATCGTTTAAAACCAGGATTTCATTTTAAATTTCGAATAAATATTTAAATCGACGAATTCCGTGCAATCAGTAGTTATTAGTAAAAATATTATTTCAGCGCCTTAAGGATTAGCTTGTTTGAAAACGCATTAAAAAATTAAAAAAAAAAAAGAAAATTGCTTGGAAACTTCTTGGACAGAACAATATTACGACTTTGGCCTATCGAGCTTTTCCTGTATAGTTCACAGAATAATACGTACACGAAAACGTAATAAAAACGTACAATGTTGTTCTAGGAAATCGTTAACGGTGGAAAGAATAACGGAACAAAAACAAAACGAAAAAAAAAAAAAAAACCAATCACGATTATTGCGACGGAATCAATTACGGAGTTCGTCGATACGAAAATTAATGCGGGACGCGACGCGTTTAACGGGCGCGCGCAACAAACGTCGCGGATGTTATGAAATCGGAACCCGCGGTGCACGCACGTAACAAAAAATAATTTACGACTCTTCCCCGTCGGCCGATCCCGTCGTGACGCGGTAACGCGTGGTAATATTAAATTAATTACACCGATAACGGTATTCGCGCCAATTACCACTACGTGCGCCAAAGGTGCATTACACGTCGTTCGCGTGCACACGCGCGTACCCTAAAAAAACGTTATAGCGCACCGTATAACGTCATCATAACACGCCGCCGGCGACGCCCCGATTAGACACCTATTAACGGTTATCTTTATTACTCGCGTTTACAATATACCTATACATACGTACACGTACGCGCTATATAATAATAATAATAATTATTGTTATTGTTATTATTATTATTATCATCCTAACCTGAGCAGAGTACCGACGCAGGCGCATACGTGAAAACGCGGCGCCGGCAACGAACAAGACGAAGAAGAGGAAAAAGAAGACGGACGGTAGGAAAAGAAGCGCGCACCGGGCCCGCGTCCCCGTAAATCACTTGTAAACAAGCGTACGCAAACACGATATAACATTATCGCGCGATGATGGTAATAACGGTACGCTCTCGCGCCGCGTGTGTGTCGACGATAGCCGTAGTTAGCCGTATATATCACATCACGTATACCACGTTTATTACGTGCGACGGTTCGCGCGCCCCGCTCGTGTCCGGCCGGCCCACATTTGACACGTCGGCGTTACCGGCGTAAAGGGTTTGAACAGCGAGGTGTTTGAAGGGCGAATAAAAAACAAAAAAAACCAATGTTAATCGTTACGCTTCTTATTAAATCGCAGTGCGCGGCCCGTGTGTGTGCGTGTGTGTGTGTAATTCGTGCCCCGGGGGCTATTGGCACCTGGTTACGGAGGACGGGACGACGACACACACGTTCAAACACCTATATTTTCTTCGTCATAATGTTATTTTTCCGTTTCTTCCCCACCTCCGAGGCCCCGAGTACCGAAAAATAAATAATATACCGTTGCTGGTGTTTTTTTATTTTTTCATTTTTTACGGTCTTTCAATAAACGAGAGCGCGCGCGTTATCTATTAAATGTTCGGCCGTCCGCCGCGACAGATGGTCCCGCGCACATGTCATCACAGGTAGTCATTACCGTGTCAAACACTGTAATGTTTAGGGCGAATCGGAATTTTTCACGTGCCATGTACACACAACGTGTTTAAAGTGCTTATAAGCATATATTCTTCCTGTGCATAATATATATATATATGTCTAATACATCATTATACGTATATTTAAATCGGTCACTGGCGTTTTCTACACGTCGATAAACGGTTACCCTTATTACGAACATAAATCCAAATTAAATGGAAAAACGTCGAAAAAATCAATGTCCGGCGGCAATCAAGCCCGGTGGATTTTGTTATATGGTAGAAAAACACTATCGGTCCGTAAACTGTAAAAACCCAACATTTAATTCATTTATCTTCTTTTTTTTCTCAAAACTCGATAACATCCACGCTTTGTTTCAAATAAATACTTGTAACGAAAAGTTCCTGTCGACCACACTTAAAGGAAATCTATTACTTTGAAAACACGACCAGAATCGGAGATGATGGTAAACTACGACAAAATGAACCTTTTCGATCTAGCGATTGCAATAAATGTCACAGCATATACCTACTGTACCGTACACGTTTTCGGCCTTTCCTCGAACCCTGCAACGAAATCGAATCCACCCGGATTTAATGGCTGATATTACGCCGTATATAATGAAAAATAAAATACGGTTTTGCGACTTTTTAACGGAAATTTATTTACCCGAGGAATACAAAACCTAACCTGCACCTTCAACAAATATAAAAACCAACGCATGTAAATCGTTACATTCAAGATTTGAAGCTAATTTATACCATCATTATATAAACACACTGATGAACTACCTCAAGACGTCCAAGTCGATATATACGTTAGAATTATAAAACTGCGGAACTGGGCTTAATAATTCAACAGCGACGACATAATACCAACAAATCGATAAATAATGAGAAATTTCAAGATACGAATTCATAAAAATAATAAGTTTGAAAAGTGAACAGAAAACATTTAATAAACCATAGGTCGGATTCAGCATTATTACTATAATATTTTACTATCACTATTAATTTGTAATATTATTATTATTATTTGCTTTTATTTAATACCTAAAAATCCATAAACATTCCTTTCAACTTATTTTCCATTTTAAACATTCACTCTGAACTTTCCATAAAAATCATAATTGCTTTTATTTTGGAAGCTAGATTCATAATTTAATTTTGTATTTGTTTGCATTTTATTATTATTATTATTGTATATACTTTGTAATTGTTGAACTATCATAGTGTTTGCTAGTAGCTAATAAAAAAAGAAATTATTATTTGCCTGATTATAATTGTTGATATAGTTTTAATTTAACATTCTGAATTGGATAATAATTGTTTGTATATTTTTTATTAATAATTGGAATCGAATGACCAATCATATTATATACATAAATGTGCGTTATAATTTTTCCCGCAGTTTGTATAATGTATATTATGATTCTTATCGCAGTTTGTACATATATCATTAAAAAAAAAAAAAATTATATAATATGTAGATTGAAACCGCTGACCAAAATGTAGATGTTTCGAATGTGTTATATATATAAATTTATACATATGACTGCTAAAAATACGTTCTATTTTATACAGAAAAAACGGGGGGGGATTATTTTTACTATAAAATATTTCTAATTGAATGATTATTTATAATTAATTTTTATGTAAAAAAATGAATCGGAAGATATACAGTTCTTACATAATTAAAATATATATTGTAAAGAAACGTAAGTAAGCTAAACCGCTAGTTTACAGTATAACAATAAAAAACAAAAAACAAAAAAAATTATGCGTATTCGGCAAATACATAAATATTTATGTTTTATAAAATTAATCGCCAGCAGTTTAAATTAGAGTATATGGGACTAATATCGTTAAAATAAACCAAAGTTATGTATTTTGTAGATAATCAACAATTATATTAGAGTAATAACTGTAATATGTAATAATGTATATTGAAAACATATGTTTTTAATCGTTATGATTGTACGTTACAATGACATTATTACGTTTTATACACTTCGGTCGACAAATTTATTATTTTAAACGTAATTCGAAATAATTTTAAGTAAAACGTGCAAATTAAGTATTATTTATTTTGGTAAATGGCGATCGAAAATTTAACGAAAATAATATACGAGTACATTCGACGTGTAATATAATCGTGAACCAAACGGGACCAGTGAGAATATACGGACGGTATTTTATTACGGTTACAACTTTTGATCGTGACCATAAATGTTTTCATTTTTTTCTAAAAATTTATATATATATATATTTTATTTTTCGCAAATACTTCTAAAATATATATATATACTTATTTATTTATTTTAGAAGTCTCCGCGAAAATAAAATGTCGCGTCAATCCCCGCAAAAATGTAACGCATTAAAACGTTATGAACGATTTTAGTTTGACCGTGAATCGACGACGAGACGTGATATTGTTTTAATTTCAGTATTTTCATTTGTATGTGTGTGTGTGTGTGTGTGTGTGTGTATAAAACAGACGGTACCGCGCCAAATAGTCGAATATTCCACCGGCGCATACGTTTACACAGCCACCACACTTTTAGTCACGTAGTTAACGTTCGCACGCGTATTATGCATAAACGTAATACGTATAAAATGTATACATATATTATACAATGTGTGCTACGTAATATACCTATTTGATTTATAAATAACGATTTTAACGTGGCGGCGGCTCGTCGACTCCGCCGGGGTGTTTACTTTACAAGTATGTCATATACCTCTATACGCCCGATGCTTATAATATTATGTACACAAACTTCACCGCGGAGACGACCTATACGTATTATATAAAACGGGCTACAGACCCTTGTGGCAGGAGAAGTAAAATCAATTTCGTTAATACCCCTCCTGTCACTCTCTCGCCCACTCTCTTTCTCTCGCTGTTTTCTTCGAAAATATGATTTTTTTTTCCTTTCAAAAAGTCCCGCCAACCTGAATAATCTCAAAAACCGACCGACCGATTATACCGACAAAGTGAAATTTGCAATAAGTATCGTACATCTTGCTGACACGTCTTGTATACGCGTTATATATATATATATAATATATGTATATGTTTTTTTCTTTTTGCTGACGAACAACGCGTGCGCGTTAAAAGAAAACGAGATGTAATCGTATCAACGACTTTCAACGTAATCGTCATTTTAAGCGCGATCACGGGAATTCAACAAAATTTGACTCGTGTTCAATAGGTACAATCTCATTCCGTTATACAACACACAATCGATCGGTCGTGACGTAACAACGATTACAAATTGCCGATCGACGAGATAAGCGTGTACCCTATCGGATTAGAATTGTAGTCAAGGTGTCGTTGAAACCACGGCGTGTTTGACGTCGACGATCCGGCGGGTGTGTCTCGGGAATTTGAAATGGTCCGCCGTCCGTCCGCGTGACGAAAACGCGCCTCGAGGATAAGCTACCGCGCGCGGTCCTCGGTATCTGCAAGACGATCGCGCGGCGGCACACAACAGGTGATGCGGCGTCCTATACAAACGTCATACGGTTGAATCTATGTCGGCGCGCGCGCGCGCGTACACGCGCCGGCGAGCGGATCGATGACGAAGTTCCGGGGCGCCGTCGCGGAGATTTCGCGCGGTTGCAAGTCCTGCGCGGGACGGCGGGGCCCGTCGGTTAGCGCGGAATATCGTTGTTCCGCGCCGTGCACTCGTGTACGACGTATATACGTGTGTGTGTGTGTGTGTGTGTGTGTATCAGCGTGCGGGCGCGTGTTCGCGTGCGCGGGTAAACGGCCGGGCGTCGGACGGTGCGCGCGATGCCGACGCGTATTAAAACGTATACGCACACACACACGCATATACCGTATTATGTAGCCCGGCAGCCTGCAGCGCGGTAGCACGCGGCGTGCGCGTATTCGTAACGGGCGGGCGCGAGTCGGCCGGTATCGAGCGAGCGCACGCGCGCACGCTCGAGCGGGGGGGCGAACGTTCGTCCGACGAAAACGAAACAATACGGGGCCGCGCGCGGACCTGCCGCCGCACGTTCACGTTGCGCCGTGCGTGTACGTACGCGTCCGTAGGCGCGTGGTTTAATTGAATCCCGCGAGCACCGGTACACGGGCGAACGGGCAGAAACGAAAAAAAAGAAAAAAAAAAAGATCTATTATTTGTGCGCGTGCATATACTACGGCCGTGTCGTGCCGTACGCGCGCGCGGTCAGATGGCGACGTCGGGGGGCGCGGAGGAGGCGCGTGAAAAAAAAAAAATCTCGCGCACAAAGGATAGAAAATATTGTATTACAGTTGACAATAATAATAATAATAATAATAATAATAATGATGATAATGATAAAAATAATGTCGGGCGGCAGCTGAAAAACGTTATTTTTATAAATGTATCCGCGCACGGCGCATATGCCACGGTCGCGGCGGCGGCGGCGGGTAGCGGAACGCGGTGCGACGGGTGTAAGTAGAGGCGCACCGCGCGAGAAGGGCACGTGGCACGTGTGCGCCCGCCGTCGTGCACTATTATGCGCCGTCGTCGGCGGCGGCGGCGGAAATCTCGGCGGAAAGTAATAGCGCGTTGTACACGTACATAATACGCGCGCGCGCGCGCGCGGGAGACGGCGGCTGTTCCCCGACCGTTTTTTTTTTTTTTGGGGGGACTACCGGTCGGCGGGGAAGAGGTGTCCCGTTTTCACCTGGACGCTCTTGAAAAACACAACGGCCGCCGAACACACGCGCGCGCGCGCGCGTATAATATAATATGCACACACTTGCGCGTATATCACGTCGTGTGTAAGCGCGTTTGTGCCACAATGCGCCGCGCACAATGGGCCGACGGCGTATGTAAAACGCCTCGTCTCGTGGTTTCGCGACTGCGATCGCGTCAAAATATCCAGTGGGTTTTTTTTTGTTTTGTTTTCCTATACGAAACACGATGCGCGTACTGTAATAATACGCGGACGACTACTACATGGACAAAAACGATATGTTCGCGGCGACATGAGATCTGCCTACGTTCCGTCCGGCCCGGAGAGGGTAATCGACCGGAACACGACACTGTTTCGCGCGATTTTTTTTTACGTTGGAGAACATAAACAAAACAAACGACACGGAGCTTAGCACGGGTACGGCGCGAGTTGACGGCGTTGGGACGAGTCCAACATAGCCGAGAACGTTTCGCTCGGAGCTTTTTACATCGTTTGTCGAACTCGGATGTGTTTGTAGTGAGAGAAAATGCCACGCGGACATCGGTCACGTAAACGATTTTTCGCGATCGTTTTAAACGTTTTTGTATGTCACCGGGTGCTCCCGTATTCACATTTCTATTCGATTTTCACACACGAATAAAACGTATCCGATTTTTCGTGAAAATAATTGATATGTATTTTTCGATTCCACGTGTGAAGAACGTTCATGAAGCCATTACAATTTATAACTATTTCTTTTCTCGAATTATTATTATTGGAAAGTAAAAATCGTTTTTTTTACCATTCCTTAAACAAACATCGAACATTTCTCTTTAAGTATTTCATTTTTTTAAAGGGTTTATGTTTATGTAATTTTCCCGGGAAAAATATTAATGTAGTAACAGAATGTTTGTCGAAAAACAACATCCACTGTATTTCACTTTACTCGTTTTCATGGGATTTCGACTACGTGACTAATAAAATATTCAAGGATACTCCAATAACGTCATTGATTCGACTTTAAAGTTTCACTATATATTTGTATGGTAATACTCTCATCGTATATGGGCTTATTATTATTATTTTTTTTTTTTTTTGAAACGAAATGACTTTTTGATTTTATAATATATATTATCGCGAAAATCTTACGCAAACAAATTGAATACGTATTATACATAAAATGTAATTTATACTATGTGAATTCCAAGTAGAAAGTAGAATTACGGATTAAGCTATTGATTAAATAGTAAACGAATAAAATGCTTTTCGTGGAAGAAACATTTTTGACAAACGTTTCGTATTACGAGTGTATAGCCTTTCTATATCGATCGAAATGTCGAATCGTATACATATAGTGTTTTAAATAGGTCAAAATATTTTAGTCTCGGTTTCAAGTTTTCGCGTGAACATCACGCGTTTTGAAAACGTATTTTGATAGAGTGCTTCTGAATGGATTCGAAGCTTTATTATATTTACCTGTAATCTGTGGGTACGAGCAGGTATGAAGCATTCGCACCGAAAATCGACAAACGACACACCCGATAAAAAGTATAACTACGATAATATTAATGCTACGTCCGAAATTCGTTTCGATAGAGTCTGGCACACGGGTCTATTGTCCAAATTAAAGCTGATCTTTCCTAGCCATTACTACTTACTCCTTAAGTCCTACCTTGAAGATCGCTTCTTTTCTGTACGCATAGGTTCCACCATTCCTTCTCTTATCGAAATAAACGCACACGTACCACAAGGTGCCGTCATTGCTCCCTTACTTTTCAATCTCTTTATCTCGGACCGACCTACATCAAATCACACAGTTGTTTATGACTTTGCCGACGAAAAAGCCATTTTAAATAACAACCAAGATCCAAACCTAGCTTCGTCCCAACTACAAGATCATCTTGACCATTTGGAAACGTGGTATAAACTATGGGGTGTAAAAATGAACGAATCCAAATCTGTCCACTGTACCTTCTCCCTTCGTAAGGGCACATGCCTGACACTTTTCCTCAACAACCAATCTCTCCCTTCTGCCCAATAGGTACGTTACCTTGGTATCATTATTGATCGTCGGCTTACCTGGTTGCCGTACGTAGCCAACAAAATCCGACTACTCAATGCTCGACTCCGACTTCTTCATCCTATACTTACATGTAATCACATCAAACTTCCTATAAAACTCCTACTTTACAAGCAACTTTTAAGACCTATGTGGACCTACGGTATCCAGCTATGGAGCGCTACTAAAATTTCCAAATTTAATCACATCCAAAGGTTCCAATCAAAAATACTCCGGTTAATCTCCAAAGCTCCCTTCTATGTTTCTAACCGCACCCTCCACTCTGACCTCAAAATACCTTTAATAACCGAAATAACCAAACTCCATTACAAACGTTTTAATAATCGCCTTGCTCGACACCAAAATCCTCTAATCACTGAACTCTCTTCTCTCACTATTCCCGGCAACCCTACTAAAAGATTAAAACGACAGTGGTGTCGTGACTTACTTATTTAATTAATATATTCATGTCGTAGTTCCTCCAGTGGGAGGCCTCTACAATCTGTAATTTCTGTCACTTATATATTTTATATGTAATCATCTATTGTACTTATTGTTTCAATGCGTAACAGATTGTATGAATGAAACAATAAAAAAAAAAATCTGAAAAGATTGCCGCACTAAGATTTTCCCAATAAGTTAATCGTCAAAGAGTAAACCCATAGACATTTTTTTCAAACAAATTGTAAATTTCAATGAACGGTTATAAATTCGATTTTTGTAAAAAAAACGTTCGAAATACAACGTTATGGTGGTTCGGTTTATCTGATAATATTTCTTGTCATAATTTACAGGTAAACGTACCCGTATTTATTATAATTAATTTGTAAAATTATAAAATAAATAATAAAAACGAGGTACTGTCGTCAAAAGTACGGTACACCACATGACCACCAATGGCGTGGCAAGGGTATGGCAAAAACTGTGCCTACGCCAAGGGCACAAAATCGTGCTTCAAAAGTGGTATTTTTATTCTATTTTAAAAACGAAATTTTTTCCATTATATTTATTGAATTGTGTATGATTTTGTCTAATTGTACACAATACGTGTAAATTTATTAATGCAATTATGAAAATAGCATAAGGGAATTTCATTAATTGTTGTTATCCGTGCGCTGCTTGCACGCAAATAAAACAAACCGTGACAATGTTCGGACGTATCCTAACTGGTCGATTAAACGTGCGATCCGATTAAACGCACCGTATTATATCGCGCAATTTAAAGCATGTTTTATTTACCAACGCAACGTACTGCGGGCAAGACTGAATTTTGATTCATATAATTCATATTGTGTTTAAAAAACGGATCTTCTTGTTTTCGAAATTCAAAAAAGAATAATACTTTGGAATAAATGGGATCCAAAATTTAAGGATCGCCTGATGGTAAACATGGAACGTGAATCTGTATCCAACGAAGTTGGCATGTCAATCAAGTTTAGTTGAGTGGCGCGAAAACGTTGCCCAAAATCCGCATTGAGCGAAATCAATCGATTGAAAAACGCGTACGAAAAATTGTCATTCGACCATGTCGGCCGGAGCGTCAACGGTTGTTTTTTTCGTCGATCCCGTTTCGTGCGACGGGCACACGCGTATCGGCGTTATTACGACATGGTCGGCGGCGGGTCCCACGGTCGTCGATAACGGGGACCCCGTCTCGCACGGCGAAAGTCCGCGGGCGGCGCGACGCGCGTACGTGCCGGGAACGGGTGCCGCCGGTGGTGCGCGCGCGCGCGCGCGCGACCCCGCTGCAGCATCCGAGCGCCGCGCGTTCTGCAGCGCGTGTCGTAGCGAAAACTGTTAATCCGGCGGCCGGCCCCGGTGTGCGCCGGACGCGAGGCACCCACCGGCCCGCGGTCCACACGGGCGCTCGGCGAACGCACACACACGCGCACGCACGTGTGTGTTTGGCGGACGGTGCCGCGTAACGCGCGGGACGGCGCGATTGTGTTGCATTGTCGTCGTCGTCGTCTACGTCGGAAAACACGCGACCGCCGCACCGACGATTCCCACGCGCTCGCCTATTAAGCTTTAAAACGCGCACCGGCCGGACAGAAACCGTATTGTCCGCGTCTCGTCCGCCGTCCGACCTACACCGTTACACACATCGTTAACCATTGTCGTGTAACGCATTTATCCGTACGCGGTATATTATATACGTGTGCGCGTACATTTATTTATATAGGGGACCACTGTGATATCGCCTCGTGCAGAACCACGCGCGCGCGCGCGCGCATTGTGTGTTCTGTGTGTGCGCCGGCCACTTAAGCGGGCGTGCGCGCTCGTCGGGTCGTAACGCGCGTTGTTCCCGCGGTATGCTGCGGCCGACGATAGCGGCTCCGCGATCCGGGGGCGACGGCGGGAATCCCCGTGCTCGATCGTTTTAAATGCGTGTTATTGAATGATATTCGAGTGCGACCGCCGGGCTTGTCTGAACCGCCTAATCATAATTTATTGGTATTTTGTTGTTTGTCGAATGAAAAAAATAAAAACAACGACAAAACAAATAAAAACAATTCGCTCCAGCGTACTCTGACGTTGGTGGGTGTTAAGTCTGAACGCAGCCGCATAAGTATATATTAAATGTTATAAACACGTAACATTTATATGGTAACGCATGAATATATTGAAACCGTGTAAAAAGACGATATTTCTGTATCGCTTGACATTCCATTTTTTTTTTCGATCGGTCGTTGTAATAATATACACGAAATTCGGTAACTCTCGATTTCAAAATAAGGTCCGCTGATCTAGGGATTCTTCCCTGGATGATTTCAGCTCATCTACATCAAGTATTATGCATAAAGCTTGATGTGTAGGTTGTGGGTTTTCGATTATCAAAACTGTCAATACACGACTGTTGTTTAACTATGTTTTAGAAAATCCGATTCTGCGTTTGTGACACATTTGCTGAACGGTGCTGATGTGATGCGTGTTCACACATCGTATACGAAAATTAATTGGTTCAGAACAAATGTTTGATCTGCGACGCGTTTTAATAGTACAAAAATAATAGAACGTCTCGGTAACACAGTACAGGAATATGTTGTCGTGGCCATACGCTCGAGTAACGGTTTAATTTATACCATTCATAATATTTGCCTAAGCGATTAATAAATAGTATCGGAAAACCGAATTTTATTTTTTAAATAGTTTTTGCGATTCGAATCGTTATCAAAATAGAATATATTGAAATATCGTTTGTTTTCCTATGTAATTTTTGGTAAATCGTTTGAATAGACAATAGTAATACACGCATCTTCAAACAATACGTAAATGATTTTTCCCGATTCCGAAACGAAACCAAGTCGTCTTGTCGATCACGAAAACATCGGATCCTATTCGTCAAAATCCTTAGAGGCGTTGTTGAAATGGAAAACGTATACGAACTCATACAGTATAAAATATCTACTTGATGAGCCATCGCGTATACGCGACGTCCGTTTGAATAGTAATATAAATAACAGTAGATTAATAATAATGGATTCAAATACTCGAACGGGCCATACGAATATTATTTAACACTTCCGTCCTAAATCGAAGCGTAACATTCGTTGCTGCGGTTCTCGAACTCCGCATACGGAACTGCTGCAAATCATCGACTATTTCCGATACGACGCACTAATAATAGACATTTTAAAAACATGACACCGACGGGCAACATAAAATGTAGAGGTGGTTCGTTTGATAAAGTCCTATACGCGCGATGTTATCCACCGAGTACAAAATTATACAATTATGTAATTTTTAACGCATTGAAATATTGTCCACGCGGGTTATTTTATTTTATTGGAAAATTGGTTTTATTTACGTTACTTACGTATGTATATTCACATCAATTTTGGTTGTGTTAAAGCACATATTATAACACGCAAAGAATTCAAACAATTTAAAACCTACACAAACTAGTCTATTTGATATATTAACGGTTATACGCGTGATGAATAGTGAATGTTATATTTTACGTTACCGAATTTATTTATTTTTTCCGGTACGGCGAATAGATGAAAACGCATTTTTACCGCCTTATATTTTTCGATATATCATATGCTCACAAATTAATATCATTATTTTTTTTTTAAATCTACCGCCAAGCATACTGGCCAGATATGTGCTATATGTATAAACATACACGGGCGTGTGTGTGTGTGTGTGTGTGTGTGTGTGCGTTGCGGACGGTTAAAGGCATGTGCACTATTGAAAAGTACCCCATCACACACACACACACACACAAGTTTTTCAATGGTAACGAAAAGTCCCCCCTTGCTGAGATCAATTGAATTCTCCTGGTCTTACCTGTTTCTAGGCTAGGGGAGTTTTTAATTTGGGGTCGAGTTTTATAGGGGACGGATAAATGTGTTCCACTGTTCCCTCATTGTTTTCGAATGTACGCCGAGGAATGCGCAACGGAGATTTGGATACACCGAGTATAGGTCCGTGTGTACGTGCAATGTGTACGGCACAAAACGGCTTTCGTGTGAATCTCCACAGGTCTCCTTAAAATATCCGAACAGTTCATTTACAGTGTATGCTGTTTGTGTTATTGTAGAACACTCTGTACCACTGGTGGTGCAGCGTGTTGTTACGCTGCAGGCATTTTATTGTAATTGTGTAACGTATTTCCGTACGATCGGGTGTATATCCGATTTGGTTTATTATGATCGACTCGCGTTACATAATTATTGCGCTGGCGTACTAAGCGTATCACGAGAACGTGTTTAGAATGCTACCATGATATTATCGAAACACAATAGGACAGCATAGAATAGTACGTAAACGGTATGAATCGCAGGGTCGGGGTATATGTACAAATAATACTGGTCATGCCGAACAATCGTGTCGTTTTTCTAACTTCGAAATATTAAGCTCGTACACTATTTGATTGTCATTTTAAATTTAAAAGCGATGACGAATAACCTCATTCAACCGACTATGAACAAAGCTTGGCTTATTATAGTTCATTGAATGTAGAGTAATGAATACTACGGTAGAGTCGCATAGGATTAAGACTTCAAGGTAAATGATACCATAGGTTCTACTATAATACAGTAACGTAGAAACGTGATTTTTTTTATTTCAATGTGTGCGTGTGCGCATCGAAAATAATGATTATAGAATGTTGAACAGCATTACAGTATGGTAATATCAGTCTCGTATAGAATCTTCAAATTTCACAATTAATACGAACAAATATTGTCCAGTTTAATTATAAAGAATCGGTGTAGTAATATTCTAAATGCTTATAAACAATAAAAGTGTTGGACAATTATTTAAAACATCGTTGGAATAATGAGTAATGCTTATATAAGTACCTATTATATTTTCTGGTTAAACATTTTAAAATTATAAACTATAAACAAATCTCGATATTATTTTGTAATATTAATAATTCAATATTTAGCTTAAAATCGATCGAAATCGTATGTCCGTATAGTACTCAGTTTTATAACGAGTAGAAATGTCAAATCATTTTAATAATTATGTTTTCGATTACAAAATTAAACCAAATTAGATTTTATAAAACCATAAGTGTCAGTAATCCTGTCATTAGCCGTCTGTTATTATTATTTTTTTACATCATTAATTATATAATATGTGTTGTTTTTTAATTTTTCTATACGAACAACGCCCTATGAGATATACTATACATCATAGGAGTAAACATTTAATGGTTCGTTACATCGAATCAGAAACCGTACTTATATATATATATATATGGGTAGTTGAGAATATAATTTTGAACTTTATAAAAAAATATTAACCAGCTATCTCATTTATTCGTGTGCGCCAGAATATAGGCATTAAACAATAATATTATACAGGTATAATAAAAAATGTACGCGCGCATTAGGAGACAGGACGATACTCAACTGCGGGCGATTAATGCCATTTGTATATTACACGTGCCGCGACACACCGTACATTATGTCATACGTATGCTCGTATGATAAGTATCGCGTTTTATTATTTGGTGTACGAGTGTAAGCTACGGCGGTAAAAATTAATTTCTGTTTTGTTCGATAAGGGAGAGAAAAAAAATTGTAATAAATCGTCTACGAAAAACGATCGCAATAGCAGCCTGTATAACACAACGTACACGAGTGACTCGCGCGCGTATGTATTGGTAAACACGCTAACGAACGGTAGGCGAAAATCTTTTCGTTTGCTTAACGTCAACCGGCGTAAGTGCGCGTGAGCATAAAACGGCCGGGACGAACCGCCGTTCGTGAATATTTTTTTTTCCCTCCTCCGGCATTTACATGCGCGCAGACCGAAAATACACTGTCGGAAGTCTTGCATAAGCCCACGGCATAAAATAACGAATTAGGCAATAATGCAGCCGGTTATTTTTTTTTTTTTCTATTCTCATTTTTGTTCACATCCCGGACATAACCGGTGTGTGTGTGTTTTTTCCCTCTTCGTCTGTAACCCCGCGGCGGCGGTGGCCGTTCTGATTACAAAAGAATTTCAACTAAGGGTGCGTTCAGGGGGTAAAACGGGTACGGCGATCGCTGGGAGACTCCCTCTTGCACAGTGCGTATACACGGTGTCGAAAATAACGGATATTCTGCACTTTACGAAATGTGTCACACGCACTCACTCTTTCTCTCTCTCTCTCGCTCTCTCTCGTACAAACACACACGCGCACACGTTAATCTAACTGCATCCACCATTATTATATTTCAGGTGTGCTGTATGCTCAAACATTGTGTATGGTCATTGAAACGGTCTCGATAGTTGCGATAACCGTTGGGAACGCGAACGAACCGAAACGTCGACTGGAGTTAGAAAAAAATTCGTACACGCATTCGTCTTGCCAAGACAATGGCACTGCGCATTCGTTTGTTGGCTGTTACTCGCCGTTCGGCACTTCCGCGGACCAAGAGACGAAGACGATTTACGAATTGCGTACTACGTGTGTGCATATTATGTTACCCATCGCGATTATAGTAGGTGGAACGCGTAAATAACGTGAAAATGTTCACTAATATTTTATTACACGTTTATGAGACATGATCTTTTTCAAAACAAAAACAAAATGCAACACGTCGAGTAGACGTGCATACACGGTGCGGGTAGAACGTAAGAATGTACGTTTCTACGCGCGTCATTCCTAAAAATAAAACAAATTACTTCCAGAAATCAACACCCTAGTGATTATAACTAACGCATTCATTTATTAGGAAAAGTCCCTTCCCGCGTTCAAAACCGTTGTAATCGCACCGTTACGTCCATAGTGATTACCAGGGCTGTGAATTTAATGCATTTGCATATTTTTTTTTGATACTTCTTCGATGAAAATGAGTTCGGTACAAATTTGTTTCACATTACTATAAATACATACACGAAAATTTATATTGCATATTTTTGCATATTTGAGGGGTTAGAGCATATAAATGCATATTTTCTTGTTTTTTTTTTTTAATCTTTCTTTTAATTTTTAATTTTGTTATTTTACATTTTTTTAAGAATTATTTGTACGCTTTGGCAGTTATGTTAAATTTTTTCAAGTAAAATTTTATATTATTATTACACACTCGTCAATAGTGTATTGCATACAGAATGAATGCGTGCGTGTAATATAAAATATCTATGAATACACTTTAACGAAAACTGTTTTATTATTCAATATAAAGATAATAAATTCTCAGAATAGTCCATAATATTGTTGTCTTGTCAAGACTAATGTTGTAGTTAACAGATATATGCGGATCGGCGGATTTCCTTAGTTCTTATCTACCACCCGATATAATATATTTAGATCGAAAAGAACTGATAATAATTCTCAGTAATTTTTTTTGACAAACAATAAATACACATAAATTCATTAGTCGATTACGTTCGGTTCGTGTGTTTTCGCTTCTAGTGTGTGTCAGTTTCTGTTTTTTGTAAATAAAAATAAATACGAAAAAAAAAATGTCGAAAGAAAAACAAACTGTGTTTATATATGTATGTATATTATAATTTTCTTGCTAAAAAAATAAATAACATTTGTATACATTTGCGTATTTCTAGTTTTTAAATGCATATTTTTGAATTTTTAAGGCTTTTTTAGTGCATATTTGAATGCATAATGTGATATTTATTAATGCATAAATGCATGCATATTTGATAATTTTTTATTGTATTAAATTCATAGCCCTGGTGATTACACATATTATTATAGTTACGCGTACATGCTTATACACTATTGTTATTTATAAACGAAACGTATAGAAAAAAAATAATGCAAAATACATAATTAATAGTTTGCTCAAAGTTTCAATCTCCTGTACAATGACTTACGCCTAAATAGTATAAAATATTAATTATAAATTCTATTTTCGACACTATATTTTTTTTAAGTTTGTCGATTTCTTTTTTATGTAACTTATTATAAGTATGTTATATAATATATTATAGAAAAATCCTATTGGGAACCAACTCGGATGTAGCCAATATAACTATTATACAATAAAATATAGTTAACTTATTACAGTTAACAGCATTTTTTTTTTCCAGTAACTAAGATGCCATATATTATTGACATAATAAATAAATTGTACGTGCATTATGATCAGTGTAAATGAATCACCAAAATGTTAGATCGATTATTATAATGTCAAACTAATTATTATATTTTTAATTAATAATTAAATACTTACCGTCAAACTAATTATTTAAATGCCGAACGGATGTTTGTAATTTTAAATTGTGTTGTTTGTAGATAAACTACTATAAACACTTAAAAAAATATTACACTACGTATATAAGAATAATACACGCGTATAAAAAGACGCAAGATAATAATAATAATCATAATAATGTGTGAAATTTTAAATAATATTTTCTTTAATCATTTGGCTACTCGAGTCAATGAAGATACAATGGTAGTTGCATGGGTTTTGAGACATTGATTTTGAAATTTGTGGCCTATGTGTATGTGTATAGGATTGGTATTTAAATATAGGAATTTGAGTTAAAATTTAGGCTTTTAACTTGTTTCTTTTTTTTTGTCGCCTGTTAATTCAGAATATAATTTATTGTGAATAAAATGTGTAAAATATAATTTTATATATACATTTCTTATTTTACACGTACGCATATAAAATAGTATTAAACATTTTTTTAATACAAGCAAAGTTGATATGTAGATGATAACAAATGCAGTATGAAGATAGTAATATAGTATAGTGTATACTGCATAGGCGTAGATATAATTATATAATTATAAACAGGGCCGGGACGAATAAATGCCGAGTGAGGGGGTGCCAAATAAGTGAAATTGCCGAATTTTCAATATCGTTAATAACCCGAATATCTATAATACGATCATACGTGATACGGATTTGCTTCTTTATCGTTCTTACCGATTTGACGAATATTGTTCATTACAATTAAATTTACCGACTTAAAGGTACTTTGATGAACAAAATTGGAGATGACACCTCTCACCCTTCCCCTTGCGCCGGCCCTGATTATAAATATGTATATATATATATATATATGTAATAAAACCTAGTGGCCGCTATCTTTGTAACCAATTTTCTCAAGAACAATTCAACCGATTGACTTGAAATTGTACATGGATATTCGTCTGGATAATATAATACATTTACAATTCATAAACGCCACAGACGACTCTCTGGTTCACCAGAAGTCAGAAATCAATTTTTCGGACAATTTTCAAACAATCATTTCTTTCATTTCAACGAGTGAACTAGCATAAACATTTTTTACGGACAAAACAACAGTTTAACAGTTCAGCTAGTATATGTTTAATATATAGTTATAGTTTTGCGCAAACATGTTCGTATGTCGTGTGTGTGGTTTTTATCAGGTGAACTTAAGGCTATTATGTTTGCATATTACGAAATGTGAAGTCGGGATAGGGAACAATAATTCATAATGCTGATGTAATATTTATGAACGTGTGTTGTTTAATTATATTTTATTATATTAAAAAAAAAAAAACGTTACAGAAATACAATAACACTCGAAATGTGCATATGCCCTATACAGATACCCATACGATATAGCTCTAAACAAAAGAATGCGTACGAAAAATGAATAGTTCAACGTTGCGAAATACGGTTGGTGCAATATTGCCTGTTCACGTTACTGTGTATGTCAATACCACGTAGGGTGGTCACCCTAACGAAAATAATTTATTAACGCAACCGGTCTATGCACTCTGCGAGTTTTGCACAAGATTAACGTTATTGCACTGATACCTATATGTGTTCTCGTGTAGAAAAAAAACTTTATAAGCTCAAAATCCAAACCCAGTCTCTGTATATATATATATATACATAGATATTCTTCTAATAACAGTCCTATTTTCAATATAAACTCTAGATCACCATTCGTGATGATATTCAATTAAACGACAATATATGCATATTACAATAAGTACTGATGTAAAACGTACAAATAGATATGATTTTTTACGAAAAACTATTGTGATATCGAAATGATAATAAGAGTACGTACAAATGTAATTATACTCGCGATTTTAATCAAGTTAACGCACATTTATCACAATCTCGTAAATCTCGAAAACGTAAACGATCAATTGCCTACGACGACGTAATATTATTCTGTGCACGAGAAAGCATTACGAATGTCGGAATAATGGAAACACGATAATATTCTTAGTGAATTTCGCGTACTAAAAACAAAAATAAATAAAAATATATTCCAATCCGGTCACGACCAGGGAACGTGGCGAAACGTTCGTCCGCATACCGCCTGGAACGCGAACAACACGGTACACAGAGACGTTTAAATCGTTTTCGTCAATAACCGTCATGGTTCACTGTCGGGGACCTTTGGTTACGTGCGATTGTCACGCAGCACGTAAGCGTGATTACCAATACGTTATGCGTTAGATTTCCGAGGCGAACGACGTGATATTCGTCAACTGCAGAAAACGCTACCCCACCGGTATCCAATGTATTTGCGAGCTGTTCGGACGTATCTGTCTGTACATCGATATGCGTGTGCGCGTGTGTGTGCCGCGAACGTGTACCGCGAACGTGTACCGCGTAGGAAGCGGATAATTGTTCGAATCTCAAATCGTACACGATCGTACACGAGCCGGCCACTAGGCGAGCTGCGGTCGCTGCAGCCGGTTTGTCTGACGTATCGTTTCGTAAGGTCGTCTCGCCGGAACCAGATCCGACAGGGGAAGGAAAACCGTGGCCGTCGCCCGTGCCCCCCTCCGCACAGCAGGGTATAGACCGCGTTTCACCATTGGTCACCGCCATGTACGCGGGCCGGATTGGTCGTGGGGGCCAGCACGTGCGACCGATTCCGGCACACCTGTCCGCGGCCTGGCGCGCGTCTTCCACCACCGTCGCAGCAGCACCAGCAGCAGCAGCACACCACCACCACCACCACCAGCAGCAGCCGACGACGACAACGAGGTGGCGGTGGTGGCGGCGGCGGCGGCGGCGGCGGCGGCGGCGGCGGCGGCGGCTGCTGCGGTGGTGGGGACAGAACACGCCGGGACGGTCTCGCGGTGACTTCGGATGCCTCTCATTCACTACGGCGACCCGCACCGGAGTGTACACCACGTGTGCGCGTACCACCGAATACTAACCTGTCGCCAGGTGATTTCGACGCCGGTATATAACATACACCATCGTCATCGTCATCATAACCGACATACGATCAATCGTTGCCGGTGACTTTTTCCGTTTTTCTTTAACGTTTTTCTTTATCGTTTTACAACGCCGGGTTTTGCGTTCGGTTCGCGCGCGGTCTCCTAGCGATACGCCGCGGTTCGCGTATAAAATGCATATTTGGGACGATAAACAATCGTCGACGACGCATCACAAAATGTCTACGAAAAAAATGGATTACTCGCACTGTCCGTTGAAAAAGCGCCCCGTGCATTTCGTCAAGAACATCAAGGAAGAAATGGATTTCGGTAACTATCGATTTGGCTTGTCTGTCGGTTGTACGTATAAATATCGAAAACCGAACACGCGTCTTGTGTTTTTCTTTGCGAAATAACAATTATCGAAACGTATTTAAACAAAAACAAAAACAAAAAACAATTAACAAACAACGTAAACGCGCGCCGTAGTTATACAAGACGCGATCGTATTTCGTTCGCTCGTCCGTCGTGCGGGAACCGGTGGCGGCAACCGCCGAACGTGGGAAACGTGGGTCACCCGTTTATTTTCTCCCGATTTCGATCCGGTGTAATGTTCTCGCAATGATTCTGCCGCACCCCTCGACAACCGTCCGTTAACCGACCATGTGTTAATTACTGTTTTGCACTCGACGCACGTCACCGCTATAATAGTACGACATCGAATGTTTTGTTCGATTGTATATTTTAGCACTGTTATAGCCTATCGCGTGTGACGTCACATTTTTTTATACGAATGCAAAACGTTTCTAACGTGTGTTTATTGTCAATGGTCCGCCGAAACGCGTGGCCGTCGTGGCCATAAATGAACATTTCGCCCGTCGTTACTGTATTCGTTGCCGCGGTCCGGGACTCATCGTTTCGATTCGTTTGTCTAGACAATGCAGACGACTACGCGGAACCGGAAAACCTGAGCACCAAACCGCAGGATCTGAGCGTGAAATGCAAGCCGGCCATCGCGGTGGCCATGGCGGCGACGCTGGACGTGAAGAAAGAACTGCCGTACCAACACCAGCAGAACTACATGATGCCGCTGTCGTCGTCGCCGCCGCCGTACCATTACCAACATCCGTATCAACCGACGGCGCTGAAACAGGGACCGCTGGAACCGTTGTGCTTGAACATCGCCAGCGACCATCCGGCGACGGTGCAACAGACATCGGTCGTGTCCGCGGTTTCCGCGTCCGTGTACCATCATCATCACAACCGGTACGCCGCGCCAAGACCCGTGCCCGCCCAGTACCCGAGCACCGGTTACCTGGCCGGTTACGTGTACCACCACGGTGGGCTGCAGCAGACGGCCGAACGCGCGTATCCCGCCGTCGCGTATCCAACGACGATGGTCGGCGCGGTACGGGACGCGTCACTGTCTCCGCCCGGCAGCGGCCGTTCGGGTTCCGCTTTCAAACCGCTTCGCGCGTCGCCTCCGTCCGCCGCCGCCGCCGCCGCCGCGGTGGCTTCTTGTAGCCCGCCGATGATGACGTGGTACGGGCGGCACGTCGGCGACGGCGGCGGCGGCGACGGTTGGTCGCCGTCCGCGGTGGACATCGCCGACATGTCACCGCCGCTGACGTCCTTCGTCGTCGCTGTCGGCCGTCTCGCCGCCGGCACTGCCGCCACCGTCGTACCAACATTGCTCCGGCGACAGCAACGGGTCGTCGTCCACCGTCGCGGCCGCTGCTGCGGCCGGCGCCAACTTCCAGGCGCGCAAGTCGGTCGCGACCGCCGACCGGTACAAGTGCGCCACGTGCTCGAAAACGTACTTGACCGTGTCCGGGCTGGCCAAACATCACCAGTACCACTGTTCGGAAGACGAGTGCGCCGGCAACGGTACCGCCGCCGTGGCCGCCGCCGCCGCCGCCGTCGCGGCCAAGACGTTTTGCTGCAAGTATTGCGACAAGGCGTACAACACGCTGGGCGCGCTCAAGATGCACATTCGCACGCACACGTTGCCGTGCATATGCAAAATCTGCGGCAAAGCTTTCAGCCGCCCGTGGTTGTTGCAAGGCCACATACGCACGCACACCGGCGAGAAGCCGTTCTCGTGCCAGCACTGCAACCGCGCGTTCGCCGACCGGTCCAATTTGCGCGCGCACTTGCAGACCCACTCGGACGTGAAGAAGTACTCGTGCCCGACGTGCTGCAAGACATTCAGCCGCATGTCGCTGCTGACCAAACACTGCGATACCGGGTGCCCACGGCTTATTGCGCAACCGATGCAACAACAAGAAGCGATCTAAATCTCAACGTTTTGTTATTACCACTCTCCTCCCCATCCACCCACCCACCAACCCCTCCCCAATCGCGCTCTCTCTCTCTCTCTCTCTCACAAAATCGTAACATATTATTTATTTATTTATTTATTATTATTATTATTATTATCATCATCATCATTATTATTATTATTATTATTATTATTATTATTATTATTATTAGACGTACTAGTCACTTATTTCCATTAAATTTTGCACTGTATGACTATTATTTTTTTTTTGATATATAAATTACTATTACTATTTTGTTTAACGGTTATATTATGAATTATAAACATGTGATCACGTACAAGTCGTTTTCGTCGCGTATTCGGATTGTTTAAAACAGGGTGTATTCAATTTTTATTATTTATGATACCGTGGTTATTCAAACAAGTCTTGACTTAACCTTCCGATATCGCTCGCCGGCGAGTCTTTAAATTTTTATATATATATATATTTGCTATTTCTAATTTTATCATCACGTGCATATATTATTATTTTTTTTCGTTTCTCATTTATCTTATAATAAAATACTATATATGTATGTATGTATGTATGTGTAGACTGTTCCACTGCAGTTTAAGTCGCCATAACGTTGAACTAGTCGTTGCCATTGTTTTATACATAGAATATTGTGTACATGCATCTCGCACACGTATTTGTTTATACAACCATAATAATTAAATTATATTGTCGAAAAAAGAAAAATAAATATATATATATATGTATATGTTTATTGTACTTATTTGAGTTGATGTTCATTTTCGGTTGTCAATTATCGTGTTTATATTTTCTTTAATAAAAAAAACAAAAAAAAAAAATGTGTTACGTAAACTTTAGTCTCTTTTACTTTTCACGTTACACCACATGGCACACGCATTACTCCTCGTGCCGCGTCAGCGTAGCGAGACGACGGCGGTTACCTGGTAAACTATACGACGTTAAAAGGGTTGCCGAACAGGTATATTTATTTATTTATTCATTTTTTTTTTTTTTTTTTGCTTTTCCACGATCTACCTGCCGGGGATCCGCAATGAATATCGGGGGGGGGGGGCGGTGCCGGTGTGTCGAAAACCCGCGTGAGAAATATCCACGAACGGATGTTGCCGGGATGTATCGGTGGGACGCAAACATTCGAAATCCCATCGCGTCGCCGACAATAGGATTTCTTGTTTGTGTCAGGTCAGTAGCGATTTCGAATACAAAAAAAAAAGAAAAAAGAAAGAGAAAGAAAAAGATGTAGTTCATAATAAGAGTGGTGATGGTTCTCATCGTCAGGACCGATCGGGTGTTTGGGTGTACGTTTCCCAGCGCATTACTGCGCCTGGTGGCGGTGCCGGGCGAGGGGGGGAGGGGGGGAGGGTAGGGTGGTGGCCAATTTCGGATCGCGAGTTGACATTGTATGATGTTTCAATATGAACGTTTTCCATTCAAATCGTCCGAAAAAAAAAAAAAAATACATCAACCTTACGCTGTCTGCACTCCGTGTGAAAAAGTCTCCGGCTCGATATACTATATATATTGTATAAACGTGTATTATGGTTGTTATTATCCGTCCGTTTCGGATTTGCACACGTTACCACCACGCGACGATTAAAAATATACTAATATAAATTGTCGAATGTATAAACAATTTTAAATTTCAAACAATAACCGAAACATTGGCGGCGTGTGTGTAAGGGAATAAACATTGAGTGAAATATTAGAATTGCGTGACTGTGAACAGCATTTATTGCCATTATGTCCACGGTGAATTCGATTGTTCGAATGTTGACATTTGGGCTTCGTCGGGACCGGAATTACGGCATTCGCGCAACACGCGCAACGTTTCGTGAGAACCGGTGTAGGTTAGTGGTCGCCGGTGAAAAAAGGAGCGCGCGGTTTCGCGTTTCGAGTGTACACACCAAGAAAGCTTCGCCTGACGGCTGCGCTTCAACAAATAATTTAACAACACGAGCCGAGTGATTCGTAGAGTCTATATATAGTCGTGTACGCGTGTACGAGGGATATGCAAAAAGTACGTTTCCATTGTTGAAGAAAAAAATAGACACGGTACGTGTTTTAACGGGACCTGGCAAAACGCAATCATATATCGTCGGGATTTTTCTCATAAAAATATCATCTCATCCGCCATATCGCTTGATGGATTATTAGATTCTTCAATAATTATATTATTATCTCGTGTGTTGGGAGTATAGTTTTCGTCCGTCAGGTTATACTCTCGTCATTTGCACGTCATTAATACATCATTTTCGTCGATTCCACAACTCGATTATTTAAAAATAAATAAACGAAATATTATAATTATATAATATAGGAAATAAAAAATGTTTTCATAAGATACTCCGCGAAGATTAATCATACACCACGTATTGATTGACCGAAGGGGGAAAAACCTATGTGTGCTGTTGTGATGCACGGTGGGTTATTTTAAGAATGGTCATACTTACTACTACATAAAAGGAAACAAACACTGGCATCGAAATACAATCATACCACAGGAGTCTGCACGCACATTTAAGTCGAAGAAAAAAAAATTTAACTAATGGACCATTATAATTAAAGTTGTTCGAAATTGAATTAAATATAGTATTGGGCATGCGTTCAATAAATCTGAACAAAACAGGAAATGTGATGTTATAAAAACATCGTAAACAGAAGAAAAAATCAGTTTATTTCTAGATCGTGGGCATCAGGACTTTTACAGTAATGTGTGTTTAGTTATAAATACCAAAGATGCTCGATGACAATAATGAAATAATTAAATTGAAAGGATGGGTATTTTTCGTCTACTGTGCTAAAACGACATATTTTTTTTAGTCGGAAATAACGCGTCCCACCATGCCACGAAGAATTAAATCGGGGAAAATATGGAAACTTACTTTTTGTAGATATATATAGGCGCCAATTTCGAAATATATTTAATAATATATTAGAATATAATTCTTACCTTGTATGTTTTGTTTACAGCTATAAATATTTATAGTACTTGATCATTATATTATTGATCGAATTATTCTTCTCGAGCCCTTTAATTGTCGATTTGAAGTAAATAATGATAAAAAAAATACCTAATTGAACTATATTACACTGTAAAGAGTGAACCTAAATGAAACTCATATCATGGCCAAATCTGAGAATGCTCAGGGCCGTAGTTTTTATTAAAACAATTTATTCTTTAAAAACGAAGTACTAAGGTTGAAGAAATAAAAGGAGATTGTCTATAATATCGTACAATTAACAGTCAAAGTTAAACATACTGTAAGGGATGTTATACGTATACTCGTAAACGTTATATGTGTGTGTGTGTGTGTGTGTGTGTGTGTGTGTAAACGGGTGTAATAAGTATTATTCTATTTGAACTAATTCGTGTAGAACTTTTACACGCAACACACAATGCATATAAATATATAATAGACCGAACAAATAGAATGAAATATTAGAGTCCATATAATTTGTCATCATTATACATGTTTATAAATTATACGAAATAAATTTCGATCCTGAAATTATTATGTTTTTCAATTAAATACATAATACCATATGGTACTGTTCTTGCGTATATTGAAACTTAAATATATGCTATAGCACGATTACCGTCATAATTGGAAGCGTGACATTATAAATAATATATTATATAAAATTCGTATCGACTGTATTGATGTACATTATGAACATTAAAAAAAGTCTTCTATTTATATAATTATTAATAAAATGACATTATATATTATAACATATACACTTATATAAATACATTTATACGAAACTTTTTCATACCAAAAAAATAGTTTATGACCTTATATTTTATGAAAATGCATTATAGTTTGATCATTTTTTTTAAAAGAAAAGAATAATTAAATGTGTTTAAATCACAATGTCTATTTCGACATATTCAATTTTAAGACATAACAATGATTTAGGCGATAAATGAAATGTATATATAAATATCAGGTGTATATTTTTTTTTAAATGCAATATTTTCGTACAATATTACGTATGAAATACATGTTTTTGTGTGGGACGGCATGTTAGATTATTCGATTTTCTGTCAATACACAATACTCTGCTATCTGTGTAATCTGATGCTCTCGGAACTATGCCAAACCGAACGCAATATTATTTTTATTCACACCAGTCACGGCAGTTCCCCCAATATCTCATATATTTCACTTATTTGTTCACCAAAAAAACAAAAAAAGCTTTTCATTATTAGTCGTTTCCAATACGATACTATACGATAATATGAATTAGCGGGGGTTCTAGTCTATAAAGTACATTCGTCCTATGCGTTATTATTGAAAAAAAAAAAATAATAGTTTATTATTATTTATTACTTTTAAATTATCGAAAAAATAACGATTAATTATATTGGATAGAATGAAAATGAATGTCTCGCGCTGTCACGTGTAAAAACTAGACGCAAATAAAACAATTAGAATTTATACAGTGGTAGTAAAAAAAAAAAAAAAAAAGACACTCATATACGTAAATATATCCCTTTGCGTGGCCGGTTTTGACCCAACAGTATATCTGTGACGAAAATTGGTTACGAGGAAATGCGTCATAAGTAATTCATGAGTCATCATAAAAACGGAAACGATAACGTCAACACGGCAAAGGTCGAAATTAGATCGAAACCGGAGTAAAAAAAAAAAATAATTGCCGTGGAAGGAAAACAAAAATCGAATAATGGTCGGTCCTACTCGCGTGACGAGAGAGACACGACGAATATAATATGACACGGATCATTATCAATGTTCTCCGGCGTTTGTATTTCAGTTGACCGGGAACAAACAAATTTACCGACGACGTTACACGATTTTATTTATCTAGTTGTCGGGAATTAAATTCCGTTCGCGTCGTTTGGCTCTGTGCATTAGAGTAAACACGTTGATTCGTACGCTAGATTAAATGCGATGTCCACGCGCGCGGTCGACTACAAAAGAGACCAGAGTATAATAGATCTCACCCTGCCCGCGACTACCACTCTACCTGCCCGTCCGACCGCACTACACTGATATGGTACGATATGATTCACGCGGCGATCCAATGTAAAACGTAGCCACAATTATTATGTACACGTGAGGAAATTAATCTCAATTCTCAATGTAACGTCTACTGTGCTATCTAAACATTCGATCGATAGCATGCGGGCATGTTAGACGTTAGTCATTCTTCGTACGGTTTGGCCGCCCCATTTGGGTGGTATCTAAAGGTCAATAGTGATAATAATATAAAACACACGCATATTATCTGCGATAATCTATTCTTCGATACGTTTATCGGCAACGCTGGTTAGTGACATTAACACGAATCGTGTTTTTTTCCAACTGAACAATAATTATATTATATTGATTTGAAACACGATTTGATTTGATTTTTTTTTAATATCGGTTTTATATTTTTATTAGTACCACAAAAATTTAATATAATTTTACGATATTTAATATCACGTCACAATAATTCTTGAACGAATCGTCTGTTTAATGATTTTTTTAAATTTAATTATTATGTATTTTTTTATGTACTACGTTCGAACTCGGTAGCGCATTTATGAAACTAGACGAAAAATCGAATCTTGAGAATTAAACGAATAATTCCTACTTACTAATTATATAGGTATAGTACACAAAGTAATATATTTTAAGTTACGAAGTACACTTTAAAAATGGACAAGCCAAAAAGCTAACGCAACATAGGTCATAGACCAATTGACCCTTGTTTGAACTTAAAGTCTAACGTGAATATTAAATGTAATGTAGTTTAATTTATTCATGAGATATCCACATTTTACGTTCATTATTCGGGGCTTGAAACAAAAAACACCGTGCACTTTGCAAAATGTACACTTTTAGCACTTTGTAAAATAGTTTACAGACAGAAAAATAAAATTATCTCTACTACAAGTCGTTTACCTATACATTGGAAATACTAACATCATCATTAAATAATACAAAAAAATAACCATTGACATTTATTATATAATTCATATCATATTATCCAAAGATGTATAGATATGTGCATTCTACAGGTCGCAACAGTATGATTAGATGATTGATAACAAATAATAATAATATAAATAATAATAATAATACAATAATAATAACAATAATATGTTGTGGAACGAACAGAAGTAAAAATGCTCTCGACGAAACAATAGATCGTCTCCGAGTCGGTACTGGAAAAGTATAAAACAAATCGTGATCGTGAACCTCGGTGAACTCTGGCAAGGAAACCGTCTTACACGAGGAGTCGCGACTAAAATCGAAAAGAAATCGCGTCCGAATGGATGCGAGCAGCAGCATGCAGCATCTATCGCGGCAAACAGGTCCCGAGAACACAATATGGGTAAGAAAAGACGGGTCGGAAGATCGAGAGGGGAAAAAAAATGTAGACAACATGTTCACACACATGCGCGCACGCACACATAGACACTTACTGGCATAATATATGTACGCATCGTTTCCGGTATAAGTGAATAATATCCGCCCACGAGCTTCAGTCTTCAGGCAGCACCTACCACCGTTTAGCCGGCGCGGCAGCTGTGCGCGTTCGTGACACGGCACCCCGTTATGGTTATTATTATTATTATTATTATTTTTTCTTCTTAGCGAATTATGGCCTCGTACACCGATGTAGTTGATCGGGACGAAATAATCTGTCTCGCGGAGACCAAAAAAAGAAACCCCCTCGTAGTTGGGTATTATTAATTATTATTATTATTATTATTATTATATCCGTCGTGCAATGGTGTCGCACACAATTATGTTGAACGCATTGTTTATAAATTTAAATACAGATTTAATAATTCTTACTGCATACAAATAAATATTACTAAGCAACTCGGGAAGCAGTTTCATTTTCGAATTCATAATTTCAAGTGTTTATCAAAAAAGTAACGTTTCATTTTATGTGTCAAAAATTAATTTAAAATAATTACGCATATACTACATATACATAATACAGATATGTTGATATAGTACATATAATTGTCACGTGGGTAGTGTTCCGAATATTTCGTTAATTATTCGAAATATTTTTTAAATACTATTTTTCAAAAGTATTTTTTTTTTTTTGTATTTCCAATGATTTTTTAAAGTTGTTATTCTTTTTTTAAAAGCATTTTTTTGACGCTATGTAAGCTTATTGTTAAAGTAAATGAAATAAATGAATGTTTTATTCAATTTGATTTCGGTGCAATTGTATGTTAGAAATAATGTATAAATTACATCACCACCACTATATGCGAACAATTACACGTTAGTCGTTGCGTAGCATTCAAAATATTTTATGAATACCATTTCTTGAAACTATTTACTCTAATTAACATATTTATTCTGAATCTTCAAAAAATGTATTTTACACAAGTGTGACCAATTGACGAAAACAGTAATTGGAATAAATGTTTATGAGAGTAATTTATTCTGATAACACTTATACGTGATTGAGATCGTTTTTATATTAACAATTAGCAATTTTACGTGTTTTGTTTATGTACAGGAATCGATTTATAATTTGTAAAATAATTTACACGTTAGATTAGTAGACGTGTATTTGCGGAATTCGTAATTTATATTGGTCGTTGGTGTTATTGCAGTCCATTATACGAAAAAAATAGACACGGATAAAAATGTCGGGTTACGCACGTACCGCACACTCTCTTTCATTATTTAAAAAAAAAAAAGAAGAAAAAAAAAACGTATTTCATCTTTGACAACGAACAATATTCCTCCGGTATTCGTGCACAACACGCACGTCGGGGGATAACGTGTGCTATATAAAAACGGTATCCGTACGACAAACGCAACAAGTGCACACGTATTTGATAATAGGTAAAGAGACGGTCCATTTATAAACTGCGGACAGGAATGTTCCTTTTTTTTTCTCGTTTTTTTATTATTATTATTATTATTATTATTATTTTCTTTTTTATACTCGCGGTGCGTGCATTTGTATACGCTACGCGGAATATTGTTATCCGCCCAAGCTCCGTATACCACGTACCGATCGGCCGCGCACACCGAAAATACTTTGTGTCGGGGGGATTCACGCGTGTGACGCGTAACTACACAGTCTGTAGAATAGCCAGAATCGGCACAATAAGGTCTCTGTAGGTCTCTGCAGGCAGACGATACACACGACCCACGACGTGAAATATGTGCCGCCGAGACGGTGGGATCGTAACAGGTGGTTTTTTTCTCTCTCTCTTTTATTTCGGGATTCTCGTGAATGGCACCTGTTCCGCGGGCGTGCAGACAAATATTTCGAAATTTCGCGAGGGCCCGCGGAGTTTTATGTGTCTGGAAAACCTGATAGTTTGCACACAATAAGTTAACCGACATTGTATTTTTTTTTTTTTAATAAATTCTTATACTGAGATTCGTATACTATTACGATGTATTAGAAGTCGATAAATCGCTTGGAGATTCTATTGAAAGACGCTTGGAATTCAAACTCATTCAATAAACTGAAATATTAATTTCGACTCGATACAATGAATGAATTACATTTCGTAAATATGATTTTAAATTCTTTTTCCTACATTGCAAAAAGGTCTCGTACATTTTTTTTTCAAGTTAATGTTTAAGTATGTTTAATTTTTAATATTATTATTTTTTTTTTTTTTTAATAATAATATTTATTTCAGTGTGATACATTTTAATTTTAAGAAGAAATAATGACGTTTTTCATTTTTACATCGATGTGGTTTTTTTCTCGACACATTTTGAAATACATTAAAGACGACATGCAGCGGCCTATACTCAAAAATGTGTGTATTTATAATTGTACCCTGAATTCTTGGGCATCAAAAGATTAAATCAATACATGTCTTCAATAAACTGTTATCAAACAAGATGAATCTAAAGATGAGTTGAGATATTTAAACGCACCTGTTTAAAATTATTTACTTTTCAGTTTTGAACTACGTGAACCGCAAAAACATAACATGCGTTCATAGCCTACGTCTGGTTTCTTATAATTCTCCGTCGAAACTCTGTAAAAATTGAAAACAAACGTTTCAGGTATTTTACGTGTACATATTAATTTCGTTCGATTCATTGTATTCATACATACACACGTTTTAATCAATGATATTTTATGATGCACACCATAGTACTTTTGTTTTTCGAAATGAATCGCGGTATATTGGTTTTTTAACCTATTAACGCATCAAACGACATAACGACAGTATTTTAAATGTATTTTTCGAGTCGTTAACTCGAATCGAATTACGAAAATAATAACGGTGGAATATATCTGGACGGACGATACACGTATTCAATATTATATTATTCGATATTTTTAAACGATTATTCGACGTCAACATATTACGTTAATATCATCGTCGTGTGTACGTCATCCCAACGTTGGTAAATCCGAAAGAACTGAATTCGTTTTCGTTATACTCGACGTGAAATACACCGTACACCGAATAAACCTACAATTATCGTCGTCCTGCAACACTACTGCCTACTGTAATTAACAGTGAATTGCCGTCAACCAATCGAGTTGGCGATACTGCGCGACGGGATATTTGTAAAATACAAGCGTTTCGCGCCGTCGTTCGCGGTGAATTCGCTGCAACTCTCCGTTTTCGTTTTATTTCGTTCAACAATTATTTTGTTATACAATTGCTTTATTCGTCGCTAATCGTTCGTAAATCGTTTTAGGCGCGTCTAGGGAACCGCGCCTTAAAATGTGAAATGTCGTTACACAATTCGGCGGCTTTTCTTTTTCCATTTATTGCGTTTCGCAAACGCAGCAATAGTCGAATCGCTTTCAGACGAGCCAGTGAACGCCTATTAAATACTGTATTGCGTACTGAAATCGACGCGGTGTCGCCGTGATTTTCGCGAACATTTCTCGCGCCTTATTATAAACCGATAAAACACAATCGACACGCGTTAAAAGGATAACGCAAAAGTTATACGATCGTGTCCGGGATAGAAGGCTTTTGTGCGTAGTCCCTTTCCTCCCAGAGGTGTATTTATTGACGTACTATATTGTATATATATTTATATTATTATCGGAAACGTGTAAATCGAATTGTACATTGAAGTGTACCAAACGGTCGTGACTTCACTTATATATTTATTACGGTTGTTCTGCGATTCACCCAGAGCGGGTAAATCGACGGTAGCCATTCACAATGTACACAAATACTCACGTTATATAGTTGAATACGAATAAACTACTAATTAACTCATTTATAAGCAACAGGTAATATAGAAATATTAAACCTTGGCATGAAATCTTAACATTTTTACGTATTCGACGACTTCGATGAAAATAACAAACGATTACTCTTACTTATTTTTTTTTATTTTTTGTTTTTTATCGTATCGTTTACCTACTGGTTTTACGACATATGCTTTATACTCGTATGGTATAAATACAAATTTCTATAATCACTATATATATTATAGGTATATTGCCCATTTTAAAACATTTTATTTCATCTTAATTTTGTTGTTTTGATGGGTGGTTAACCCCAAAAAACCTTCCCGTAAATATGTCTAAGAACTAAGATTGTATATACGCTTTTACTATAGTTTTTTACGTGCGAGGATACATATGGGATTAAATATCTGGTGCTGGAGAAGATGCGGAGTAAAAAACGTTTGAATCATAGACTATCGTTTGTTGAAGGTTTTTTTTTTCATAAAGAGAAAAAAGGGACTGCATTAAAAAAAAAAAAAAAAAAAAAATGGTTTACCGTCTGACGTTGTTTTTGTCCCCTCCGGACTTTAACGAGGTCAGCTTGAATAACAGGTGTATATTGTCATAGTTGACGCGTAAAATTATCCTTTTCATTAGATTCTACCATCCGGCATTTGTTCCGTGTGCGTAGCTATTTTCTTATGCGAACAATTTATATTTATGAACAATTGTTTTTTTTTCTTTAAATTTAAGACAGAACGAACTACTCGGTTGGAATTAACGTTTTTACTTTTATGAATCATAATAATAACAATACAGGATATCAACGGTCGACAGACCCGCGTAGAGTTTAATCGAGTTGTGTAGACAGCGTAAAGTCATGTTTGAAAACGTCTGTTTTATGTCTTTACGCGCGCCGCGGCGAACTAGTTTTATTGGCATTTTCACCGTTTCGTTCGGTTGGACCGCGCAAATCGGGTATCGTTCGGCGCCAGCGGGAAACAGTTTTACAAGTCCGCTGGCTGGTCAAGAAGGCACAGCCGCTCCGTAAAACGCGGCGAACTAAAAACCCACGCGAACGAAAACGTGGTAGGCCACTTAGCTGTGGTACGCGCCGCTGTCTGCGTCGCAGGTACCGTTACGACCGCGACGCGCACGTGCACTATTTATAACGTACAGCGCGCAGGTCGTTCTGCACCGTCTTGTGCACCGTTCGTCTGAAGGGTCTAAATATAACGCAGGGCGCGCGCGCGCGCAGATGTGGCGGCCACACGTTACGTATGCACATAGTGTCGTATTAATACGCGCGTACGTTTTCAACAGTAATAATAATAATAATAATAATAATAATAATAATAATAATAATAGTAACACGGACACGTACACGACGGCGGTGACGCGGAACAGCGCGCGCGCGAAACGTTTACGACGACGACGACGACGACGCGCTTTTCGTCAACGGCACCAGCAGCCGCCGGCGGCGGCACACGTGCAACGTCGTCGTCGCGAGAGCAGGTACGTGGCGCGCGCGTTTCCATCCCCCGCCGCTCGCGCACTTTGCGCCTTCCGTAATACGCTCGGCGCACACCATTATTATCATTATTATCATTATCATTATCATTATTATTATTTCGTATTCGGCGCGCGACCCGAGGGCGCGTGCCCGTGCGTGGCTGCTGGAGCAGAACCCATAAGTTGCGCGCATTATTTTACATTCATCGGGTCGCCGCCGCCAACCGCCGCCCCGCGCCACCCGCCGACGACCGACCGTCCGTCCGTCCGACGTCGACGCACGCCGACCGGCCGATCCGATTCCATTATACAGCTGTCGGTGAACACGTGAATGTGTTGTTGTTGTTGTATTTTTTTTTCTTTTTTTTTTTAAAATCTGACGAACCATGACTTCCACGGCCCGAGACTCTCGGGGGTGTGTGTGTACGCGCGCGCACGCACGTATGCACGTGTGTGCACACGGTCGCGTATAGTATAATAACGCGGTCACCTGTCAGCTGCCGACCGTTCCGGAGCGGCGTGCCGACGGGCGAGAGACGGGTACGACGCGGTACGCGCGGCCAAGACCTAAAAATAACGCGGTGTTCAGAACGGTAACGAACGGAAAACAAATACGCTGGCGGGGGGCAAAATCGACGGGGACAAAACATAACCACCACCTCACCCCGCCACGGACGAAAAACGCTTCGATCGTATCGATCACCTTCGCACAGAACCGTTCGAAACGCGTGTTTCGTCACGTGCCTAAACCGTACGCCGGTCCCGCCGACGTTCGTATCCGTGTAATCGGTCGTCGGTCGTCGTTTTCGTTCTCGCGACTCCGATCCGTAAGTCGATGATCGCGGGAACCCTACGGAAACCGGACCGCCGACGTTCGCCGCGTCGCCGCTGATGGTTCTCTGCGGGCGCGAACGACCCTCCGGACGAAATCGAGCGCGTGGACCGTACTGCGCGATACGACGAGAAAACGCCGTCGATTGTTATACCGCGCCCGCAATTGAGTTGTTCTCGTTGTTCTCGTTGTTTCCGTTTCTTACGGAACGTAACGTTGCATTGTGTTCGTTCGAATTAAACGACACGCGCTAATCAAGTCGTCCGCGCCAGATGCCGAACATCAAATTGTTTCCAACGATTAGTAGTGGGTGGTGTTCGTTCGTATCGAAGTTCCGTAATTCAATAATTGGCGCGTCAGAAAATGTACACGAAAAGTGAACAGGATCTATTTTGAAAGGCAATTCGATTTTCCACGGCGATTGTTGTAAATAAAAAGAGGCTGAGACTGATGGATTCGGTTTAAGTGCTTCGACGTAATTCGTTTCACTGTCTAAATATAAATTCCATTTATGTTTTTATAGTGTGCCGAAAAAAAAAAACCCCCGATCCAACGTTTTTCGTGATGTTTTTTTTTTTTCGTTCTCTACAATCGGCATGTTGTTGTAAAAATATCTTCCGCGCGCAACTCGTAAACCCAATTCAATTTTGAACTGTATTTTATGCCTCGTTTTCATAAAACAACAAGTCGCCCCGCCCGAGAATTTAAAAAACATTCTATGAAGTAATTATTCGAAAAACAATTATTTGTATACACCTCGTGTATACATACATATATAAACAAAAATTTCGAACTTTCTTCAATAAATGAGATATTAAGATAATAGTTTCACTTGTTGTATACACGTTACGTTCAACGATTTTTAAATACTCTTACTGCTCGACGAAAGCGGTTATATACATGGAAAAACACGCACACATCATTGCAAAACTAATATCTCCTTTTATATCAAAACACGATCGTTTGCATCCATTAAGTTATTTTTGTTTTAAGTTCATAATGTTAAATACAAATAAAACGATACCTTCTTTAGTTTGTATAGGATGCAGATGCAATTAAGTTATACAAACTCGATAGAATCTCTCGCGTCCATCTGTTAGCCTATGACCGTTGATAATATTACACTTGATTAGTCATGCGTGATAAGTCGACGAAATTCTAAAGTGGTAGAGACATTATACAGTACACGTTACAACGGTTCGTCAGTTTTCCTATAAAAACGGTTCCTATGTTTGTATTCGTGTTACGACCAATTGTTAAACACACTTAAAACGAGAGAATAATAAAATAACTTTATATTAGTTAATAATTGTAATGAATTATTATTTAACATAATCAACAATATATGGATTCCCTGTTATTTTCCTATTTTTAAATAACTGAAATGAAAAGTTAGTGTCGATTAGTCGAGTTCATATTTTTGTTAGTAGTTTATATATTCGTTTAAAAATAATATGTTAATTACATACAGATGAAAAACATATCCAATGCCACGTTGGCAATGCGTTTAGCTACTGATCGATAGTAATTATGGCAACATGACCAATTTCCCATCGATTGACAAATAGTAATTTAATAAATTAATATATAAACAATAACCGCATTGATAATGTTACGAAATACGTTAAAATTTTTAAAAATATTTTTTAGAACACGCTTGAAAATAATTTTTACGAAATTTACTTCAAAGTTCATGCAATATATTGTTTAGAAGTGTACAGTAAAATAAACATGTTGTTCGCGGTTTCTATAGACAATCGTAACAGTTTTAGACGTATATAAATAGAGAGAGGGATAAGGGTAAAAGAGAAAAAGTGAAAGGGAGAGGGATAAGGGTGAAAAATAAAGAGTGAGTGAGAGAAAAAAAGAGTGAGTGAGTGAAAGAGAGAGAGAAGGGGAGATTGTAGTAGGATATTATCCTTACGAAGAGGTTTCCAACACGTGTCATCCACCGTATTACGAACACAAATATACACGTATATACGTACGAACAGTGTTTGTAATGCCGTACAACGGGTTCATATCGCGTATTAGGTGTATTATAATAAAATACGTGTACCGCGTAATAATAATTTATAACAGATACGGCGCATCGTATCACTTTCCGGCGGTGGTATTGAACAGCAAACGATGACTTTGCGAATTAATTTATTGTATTCATCTGTGCGCGCGCGCGCGCGTGTGTGTGTATATATATATATCGGCCGATTAGGTGTTCGAACAATAAAGTAAAAAAAAATAAATTGTATAAAAATGAACTTGCCTCCTAATGAACAACGTCGGGTGTAAAATATTTGAAAACATATATATATATATTATATTATACATTAAATGATAAAAACCAATTAACGTAACCTGACATATGGGCATTTCTCTCAGCACGCAGCAGAGACCGAACCGTGCACGGGTAAAAGCGAACGTGGCGGCGACGGCGTCGAGGGTGGTGCGGTGGTGGGTTACGACGCCACATGGTTTTTAGGCCGAGTCGGCTCAAGTCGTGGCATATGGACCGGCAGCTCGTGTCCATAATAATAATAATAATAATAATAATAATAATAATAATAACAATAATAATAATAATAATATTGTTATTACTATATTCTCCCTATCGCACTAGCCCGCCGCAATAATTGAAACGAATCATGATGAATGCTTTTATCATATTACATAGGTATATTACATATACGTATAGGTGTACCCCAAAGCGCATATGTATATATGGTATAATGTACAGTCGGGCAGGAACTGAGGATAATTTATTATCCCCGTGATCGTGTGTGTGTGTGTGTGTGTGTGCGCGCGCGCGTGTTGTCCGAATCTAATAATTAGCGGCACGTGACACTCCATCACCTGTACCGAAAAAACGAATTATCACGTCGGGCCCGGGTGAACACGAAACGTCTGCGCCGAATATGCGTACGCACGCGAGCGTGCCAGCGCGGCAGGCGACCCCGGACGACGGCGAACGCGCGCCGACCCGAAAACCGCGGTACGGTCGTGCGTTTGGCCGTCGTGTAGTCGGGGTGCCGAGCGGAATAATTACAAGTCCATTCGGCCCGAGGACGGACGCGGCGGGCTCAACCCGCCACCGAAATCCGACCCAGATCACCCACCGGCCGCGAGATGGTCCGCGTCCCGTGGTCCCATCCACTCGCCACGACCGGTACACACGGCGACCCGCCGAGCGAAACCCAACTTTTAATCTCCGGCCGTGCTGCACCTCGGGTCGGCGCTCGGCGCTATTCAAGGGGCGCGGCGGCGGGACGCGTCGCCCGAGAGCAAGTGCCGTCTGTGTGAAACGTCCGTCGTAAAACGTAACGCCGACCAGGACCAGGAGTGCTCGGGCAGCGACAGGAAACTCGGCGACACCCGCGTTGCACCAAACCGTTCACGCCTCGATGCCACTGCTGCTTTGCCGTCATATGGGCTTTCAGGTGGCACCGGCCGTCAGCTGTCCGTGCGCCTAGACGCCGTCATACCGAACGTCGCCCGGGACTCGATCCGAGGCGCTGGGGCTCCGTAGCTCCGTAGCGCTCGCCTCGACCGATACGGTCGCCTGGCTCTGGCCGGGGTGCCGAGCAGTTGTACTATCTCGGATTTCTGGCGACGGCGGTCACTTAGTTTTTGACGTGTACATATTTATTTCTATTCGCCTTAAAACATTTATACGAACGCGGTCTAATACGAGCTGTGCACGTACATTCCAGAGGACGAGCAGAACAGGTACCGCGGAAGTTTGAGGGGGGGGGGGAGGGTGCGCGTTAACTCGCGTAACACGTGCATACCTGATTGACGCATTCATGATGAACAATACCTTCAAAAAAAAAAAAAAACCAATCGTACCGGATCGTACTCATAAACCCACGTCTCGTCACCTGCGATAATGTTTTTTATGAAATTAGATTCAGTAGGATTTTCCGTCGAGTTTTTACCAAGTTTCAAAGAAAACTTGATGCACACACGATACTCATTGATTTCCGACATGTCAACCTAACCTAACTCGATTTAACCATGTGTGAAATTAAATTGAGATAAATCTAGATTAATAGAACTAAATAAAATAATATTTGTCTTGGTACTTTTTGAACAGACCTCGTATAGCATATAGCACAATAGAAGAAATAAGAAAGATAGAAAAACACGTTTTCCACGCAGAAATAGCTTTAAATAAAAAAAAAGACCGCTATTCACTTCAAAGAACATTAGTATACATTTAAGGTAGAGTTTGATGGAGACGTATGTTTGGACCACAAATACATATTCCAGTGAAACCTTGATCATATCAATAGAAAAACAAAAGACAATTGAGGCATTTAAAATATGGTGTTATAGAAGATTGTTAATAATAAGCTGGGCTACGAAAATAACTAATGAAAAAATACTAAATAAAATATCAAAAAGAAGATTTGAATGGAAAAGTTTGATAAACGAAATGGATGGATTGGACATATAATCAAGTACGAAAAGTTTGTTGAAATCGATTTTAGAAAGGAGCATTAAAAAAAGACCCACATAAAAAGACCGTGGCTTGAGTACATAAAATCATATAATGACAAATCAAAGATGCGATTCGTATTTACAGTTGAAAAAAAGTGAACGACAGAAACGAATGGGAAAAAACTGCAAACTAATTTGAGAATTGATAACAATAGAGAGAGAGAGTGAGAGAGAGAAAGAGAGAGACCACTAAATTGAACGATGTTATTATGGTATTTCAATATTAAATTAAGTTTCAAAATAAAAATAAAATGATGAGGGAGCTATAAACAAGGAATAATATAATATAATATAATATAATATATATATATATATATATTATTAATATATTAATGTACACAAATGTTTAAAACCCGAAATCACAAAAATTAACAACTACGTTGTCATCTACGCGAGCTACTCTATATATATATATATATATATGAATATATTAATGTGCTTGCTTTTATTTTTTATTTACGCTAAAACAATATGGTAAAAAATACACAATTAAAATAGGTGCATATAAAATTAAAAGTTCTATCATAACAAATAAAGTCTATAAGGCTTTTTGAAGATTTGTTTTCAAAATATTATAATACCGATATTAAAAATTCTAAATTCGATGTTAGAACAATTATTACCTATAATTTATAATAATATATCGAATTTACATGTTATATAATTATTATTTAAACTCATATCAAAATAAATTCTCTAGTTATTCATTTAAAACAACTTGCTAACTTCACTCATTTTATAAAAAATTCATTCGATATTTTTTAAATTTTACGCCTTAAATATAAATGTACACTACTAAATATATGTGGATGTAATTTATTGCATATCTCAGTTTCCTATGAGTATGAAAGTAATGACAAGGAAGAATTAATTTGTAATAATACTCGTAATATTTTAATAAGTATTTTCTAAATATATACCATGTTATATATACATATGAATATGTTTATTTTTAAATAATTTATCAAAACATGCAGCATAAGCATTATACAATAACTTTTTTATTAAATGCAGTAGAAAATTCATGTTATTTTGTAAAATTAAATTTTAGGCGTAAATAAATGCAAAAAATATACATAAATGCATTTTAAGTTGGCATCATTTTGTATTTTTTATTTGACTATTGTCTTTTATAACTCGATAATTGTATAGTTCAAATCAAAAATCATATAGTTACACATTTCATTATTATTAACTTTGAATTATTTGGTTTTTTTTTTAAAAATTATACAATAAATATTCAATAACAATATATGTATATATGTATTGTTCGTGTAATGTATTATAAAAATATAAATTATTTATAAAACGAATTATCGACAATTATTATTTTACAAATAAAAAATAAATTGTGTTTCTTTTTCATAAATTAATATGACCATTTTAATGAGAATAACAATATCCTTAATATTCTATAAAAATACAACTAATCCAGAAAATGTATTAGAGGACACTGCGAGAAAGTAATATTCTAAACGTCCTTCAAAAGAAGTTGGCGTTGGAGCACATCCAATTAATTCATTAATAGGTCTATGAATATCCTTACAATATAATGAATAATATTATTCAACATAAAAATAATATATATATAATTAAACTACATTTAGATTTTAATTAGTTACGGAGTTTTAATGATTTTGTTTATTTATAATTGTTTATTTTTTTATAAATATTACCGTTGTAATTTTAGTCCTTGACTAAATAAAATAAAATTACACTTGGTGTTTTACTGTTTTCGAAAATTATAACTTTGTATTTTAATAATAACAATTTTGATTAAATTTGTATTAACGTGTAAACCTATTAAAGACTTATGTAGCGAAGAATATTAATTATGACTTATTACAGTATTCCGAACTATTATTATTATTATTTTATTGTTATTAATATTATTATAATGTTTTCACATTAATAACCTAAACTAGTAAATATCTATGATATACATTAAATGTTTATTTGTATCCAAACATATATTTCTCAAATATTTTATCATTAACTTGGTGTATTCATTTGACAGTTTATTTTTCAAATATACTTAAAAATTATACTTTGAAAAAAAGTATTTTCTACTTGAAACCAAAATGCTGATATTTATTTATTAACCGTAACTCTGACATATCTGACAACAGTTCCAATACAGTCATTAGTTATCAATAATTAATAAATTATCGATTTTCTTTACGTCGTTAGGCTTTCGCATATATACATACATACCATGCCTGATTTTCTTATTGGTTTTTTTTTATTTTTATTTTGCGTACATTTATACAATACGATGACGTGAATCATTAATTGAAAAATCTGTAAAAGATACGCTGTATGTGTATATCGGTGTACGAAACGTTCGACGAAAAATCCATTTTCTCGCGACGGAACGCGAGGAAGAAAAAGAAAACCATTTGATACGATAAAACAATAATGCTATAAGTAGTGTGGTTTAATCGTAGCTGTTTCGCGCTGAAGATGACAACGCAGTTGTCGAAATAAGCGTGTACGCGGTTAGAGTGGTATTATTATTTTTTTGCGATTTCGGGTTTATACGTGCATAAGTATGGCATAAGACAGTCACGAGTCCTCAAGCAAAATGTAGTATAATGCTTTCTAAAGAGATTAAAACGTACAATCCACGATTTAATCTACGTAACGAAAATAATAATACATCAACGAGAACGTCCTTACGCGTGGCTAACATAGCTGCTGCTTCAACGGTCAATAATAATGTGGTTAGGTTTGGCCGTGGACGGCGGAGCAACGTGTATGCATATATTTATATATATATTATTCGTGTTATACGCGTGTGTGTGTGTGTGTATACGTGTACGCATAATACGATCCGGTGTAACCGGTAAATAATGTTATTACCATGGCCCACGGGTTCGCTCTTTAAAAAATATGTTTTGGTCATCCGATCTTCGGATCAATAACAGACATAATTACGTTTGCGAACGTCGAACGGACGTCGAGCGGAATCGTTCGCGAAACTCACGAAAATATTGCCTTTGATAATCGGATACCGTCATTTGAATTTTTACTGGCGATCGTACTCGTCGTTTCCGACAATAACGAAATCATAAGTCTGTTTAAATATTTACGATGAATTTATTTTGTATATATATTTTTTTTTTTTTTTTGTATATATATAACAATTATATGTGTATTTATATTGACGAAATTTGAGAACAAAATCGATACGATTTAAAATGAAAAAAACATTATTTCAATCATTTATTTCGCCAACAAGATGTTTCGGTAACTTTTCAATTATGAATAACAAAGAAATACGCGTTACGGCAGAAACTTAATAGTTAACAGTTTATATATTGTAATCCGTTTTTTTGGTCTTCGTGCGCGCACATGACCTCACTATTTGAAACGTCATTGACCAACAAAACAGGCTGTTAAAACGATCTTTACACACACACACACACACACACACATATATATATATATATTATAGTCTATTAAAATTAAAACTATACCTTAGGTAATTTTGATTTCGCTACGTTTTTGGCAATCTTTTAAAATTGTTAATATGTATAATTCTTATTTTAACGCATATTTCTTATTAGAATATATTTTTTAGTTATACTATTCTAAATACTATATGTAATTGGTACAAGTGCTTTCCAAAAACTTTCCGTCAATTACGTAATAATTTTATTAATATGAAATTTATAACAAACTGAAATATTTAGTGATCGTTTTTACTAAGTTATTATTATTATTATTATTATTATTATTATTTGATATTAATATTTTATAAACAATAATTGTTTAAATTGAATTGATATATTATGATTTTGTATTAAAATTTGCAGAAATTAATTTTAATCGCTTATATTTGAAATATAACAACATAAACATTAAAATAATTCGATAATCTGTTACAATCACCTCTATATGAATGAAAATCAATAAATCTTATTAAACTATACCTACTATGATAAAATTAATTTAAAAAAAATATATTTTCATATAACAATATTTTTAAGTAAATATAAGTATATAATATATATATATGTATATACAGATAATAAATAATAATTTTTTTCTTTGTTACTAGAAATTAAATTAAAATAAAAGTGTTGTATAGTTATAATTTCCAATGTCGTATAATAAATATTGTATAGACTAAATAACAAAATACAACTAAAATGTATTATTTTTTTGAAAGGTGAATTTTAATTTCGACAACGTTCTTTCAACACGCAAAAAACTTCAGTTAAAAAAAAAGGACATAATAAATATAATTCATCTACTTATATACGCCACAATTTTAACAAAATGCGAATTTGCCGTTCAATTAGGTTAGGTTAGGTTAGGTTTATATAATATATTATACATAGCAATTATTATACGTTTAAAAATTGCCACTGAAAATTGGAATAATTCCGTTTTTTTTTTTTGTCCATTTGAAATGGCGGTAATAACGTCATTAAATTTCGATAAAAATTCTAATCATTGTTTTGTTTTTTCTATACTAAACACATAATCACTAGTTAGGTATTTCATCAACATTGAAACGTGCGTAGATAAATTAAATTCATTTTTTTTCAAATGTTATGTAATATAAAATAACATATACATATATTTTATAGGCATCTTATTTTGCGTCATCCAATTTAAATAAATATACTGTATTATAATATTTTTTTTTTTTTGCAAAATATTAAATACTCTAATATAGTTATTCAATAATATTTTAACAGCTGAGTGTATTTGTAGTACATTTAGAAGACACTTTTCTGAAAACCTTATTCACGAGTACATTTGGCCAGTTCAAACCTGATTTCAACTATATAAACATTTTGCATTATATACAAAAAAAAAAACAGAAAACATCAATAGTCACATAAGTCTATACAGACGTAGTATATATATATGTACATATAATATAATATTTAAATGATTAATATTGTTAACAGAACGGTATTTATTGACTGGGCGCTATAAAAATAAATAATAACTAAAATATTTCACGAACGGACGTTTGTTAAATGCTATCATCGTAGTATGTATTAGATCTGATACAAAAACTCATTCTATCGGCACAATATTTCGTGTCGGCAATTCAAATACTGGTGCGTTTTCGACATAAATATTTGTTTTTCGCTGGAATATCTAATGTTCAGCGAACGTCCGTAATACGTTTTGTAAAAAATCGGACTTCCAAACGAAAAATAATGTTTTTGAGGGCAACGCTAGGTAACTAAACAAACGGTTAGTATACCGACCACGTACAGGATCATTGATCGCCCAACATCGGATTCTATACAGGTATACGTAATAATAATGCGAAGAGTCGAAAAACACATTCACCCGTTTGGAAACAAAGAGTATATACGATACGTGTATTTCGAATAAGTTAATAACCTCATGTACAGGTAACACATATAATTATGTAGACAAGTTTTTTTTTGTTTTGTTTTTTTGTTTTTTTTTTTTTGTTTTTACAGCAACGTATGTAAATTTATTTATTATTTTTTTTTTTTTCTATATCGAGATTTTCGCGCGTTTCAAACCGCGTTCCGTCGTGGAGATTGATCGTACAAATAATCACGGACGACAAACGGGTTCTGTCCGACGAACCGTAGCTGTGGCACGAACCCCGCCGGAATAAATTGTCCACGTGTCCGCGGCACGCACGTGCAAGAGATAACGACGGACCGACGTACGCGACGAAATACGCGTCGCGGTACGAAATCCGCGCGCGCGCGCGTTACAAAACGTACGGTTGCACATTGTCTACTGCATTACGTAAACAAATACAATGCGTACCGTACGTGCGTGTGCGTTACGTAATTAGAGTTCGACAATCGCCGTTGCGATGTACGCCCGGGCGGCGGCGGGTTGTGGGACCAAAAAAGCAATTATTGTCTCCGCGATTGGCCCGCAGTGCGCGGCGCGTCGAAGGTTGAAAATTCCCCGGTACGTATCCGCGTTTTTTATCGATCGTCGTCGCGATACGTACCGTACGGACGACGCAAACGGCACGGGCGACACAAATCATTCGATAAAACGCGCGCGCACACACGCGATAATTGTCATAATATTATCCGGCCGGGCGTACCTGTGCCGCCGGCGCGTACGCACACAACGTACGTCGGCGACGTGAGCAGCAGCTGCGCACATTCGGCGACAATACGTGCCCGTGCCGTGCCGTGCGTGCGTGCGTGCGTGCGTGCCGTCGTGCCGTCGTGCGTCCGTGCGTGCGTGCGTGTACGCGCATTAATAATTTGCCCGTGCACTACACGTGAGAGACCTAATGCCGTACGAACTTTGTGCGTGCCCCGTGCGTATGTACAGCCGCATAAATAATATATTGTTATGCGGTAGAAACCGGAAAAAAAATAAATAAAAATAAAAATTTGTGTCCGTGTGTTTGCGCACGCGTGCGAGTGTGTGTAAACGAAATATATTATATTATATACGCCGTCGACGCGCGATATTGCCAAATAGGTCTATCCGGTGCGCGTCGTCGTCGTCGTCGTCGTTCGAACCGCGAGAAGAATATATCATTATTATCCAGTGGCGGTCAAACGGTGGGGGGCGATGAGGAGGAGATATATTATACCCTCCCCCCACCCATGATGTTTTTATTGTTATGCGTTAGTTTTAACAGTATGCCGTTTACCACCTAGTTGATAATAATAAAAAAAAAAAAAAAATTATATTAATGTAGATAATTTTTGTTTACAGTAATCTGATAAAACTATTCACAAATTTTGTACCGCGTTCGTCCCCGCCACAGAAGAAGTATTTGTATGAATTGGCAAAGAAAAAAAAAAATAAATAGATTTAATAATAATAAAATTGTTTAACAAAGTGTTCTTATATCCTTAAATTATCACATGTTTTCAATGATCAAAGTTCATGTTGAAAAATCAGCCTCATCCCTCCTCCCACCATAATTACCGTGTATCGTTGTTACGCATGGTGTACGTTATTTACCATAGTAAAATTGTCACAAGTCGACTAAACGGCGGGTAACCGAATGTTGGTTTACGATTATTCGTGTGACACGTTTCATACAGGTATTACCCGGATAACGTGAAATTACACGTAGCTGCTAACCCGTATAAGGTACCTTATGCGCATCGGTTGAACAGCGTGTAGTCGGTACGGACGCGCACCGTTCGAAAACAATGTATAATTGTGGACCGTCCGCACGACTGTTTTGCAACGAGAATCTCAAAACCAGTTGCGCAAGCGACCGTTTTGTTGCGACTCGTCACGTGTAAAACGTAACTGGGAATCGGCGGAAACGACCGCCGATCCGAAATCAGTTTCCAACCGGTCGCGTCCATTATAATATAACGTATCGTATAACATGACGTTATACAGAATTCATTACAATAATTGTTATTGAAATATTAGAATTCACGAATGAATTATAATAATTAGCGATCGGATAAATAACATTGAATTCGTCGAGGACATTTCAGGTCTTTGGACATCTCGTAAAATGCAATGAATTCGCCATAGGTTTGATTCGATTGTTCTACTGCTGATAAACAGCCTGTGCGATTGATCTTTTTCTTTACATATGGACGGCGCCGATATTCCTTTCGTACTGCTTTTCGTTGGCTACGGCATCGATAGTAGTCAATAACATCGTCTTCATCAGAACTACTTGACATGTTGCGAAAAACTTCGCGTCCTCTTCTCACGTGGATTCCCACAAAACTGGTCGAAATTCAATTGCACTCGTGTGCGGACAGAAGACATAAATCGATTGCAAAACAATTGCACAAAAGTCGCATCGTGTGCGGCGGACCTTAGTTTGTGCACAATAATTTTTGTGTCCGTTCCGGTGGCGTACTTTCAATTTCTTTTTGTCCCGGGAGGAAGGGTTAAATAAAACATACAAACTTCGTCCCCGCTATAAACGATTTTATACAATATTTATATTATTTTTTTAGTAATAAATATAATAAAACAGATAATAATATACATATACGTGTCGAGTGGCGGTGAACGTGTTAATATAAATTGACAAATGCATAATAATATTTTGAATTGCCTTTTTTTTTGTTGATCCTGGTGGGGGTTACTAAAAAAACCTTCCCGTAAGTACGCCCTAGTCCATTACACTGCGAGCCGAGTGTACTTGGATGCGTTTATCACTCGCGGACTCGGAACTGTGACTTCAAATTTGTAAATCGGGCGACTCGGATATTCTATATCTACTTAAAAAAACACGCGTATACGTAAAACGAATCCAGTAAACGAATAAAATATTTTAAACTCTTGATTATATTTATATATTATATTAGTTATTATAACTATACACCGCAAAGAAAATTTAAAAAAAAACCAAATCGATAGGCACACAGTGGGACGCTATTTATATGGTATGGGGCGGGATATGCAAACACAGACCTAATATATAAGGTTTCATATTTTTTTACAGTTTTTCGCAATATTTTTTCTACACATTTGAATATTTTTTCACATTGTATTGAAAAAATTTAAATATATATAACATTTCAAAATATACAGTTTTATGCGAACCTAATTTTGTGTTACTTCTTACGGGTATTCGTAGACTTACGATTCCGTCACCCCTAACATATAATACACATTAGCTCGTCCTAGAGCTGGCGGACTTACCCAAAACCTGAAACGACGCCACAGCCTATTAAATCGATTATTACACGTGAGTAATGCACTAATGTCTGCTGCACATACAGTATATTGTTTTTATGTGTTAAAGATTACAATCAGTTCTCAACATTTCAGGAAAAAAGTTTTTTATCGATGCACATTAAATTAAGTAGGCACCATGAACACGAATATCAAATTAAAACACATAAATAGCATGCAATATTTTCAAATGCGTATATCTGTCGATAGAAGTACAACAATATTTGTATTGCATTTTTTTTCTTAAAACTTAATCATTCCAATTTCTACACACTTGTGTATTCCAAAGTATAATTTAAATTATCAAAACATTGTTAGACGTACACGTCGTACACACGCATAACAGGAATATATTCTAACGTGGCGGTGCAAAAGACGTTTTACGATATTAAACGTCACTGTCTGGTGTACCAAAACGGGTATAATCCGGTGTGGAATATTCGTGTTGTTTCGCCCGACCGATTTCTACACCATGAGTGTGCTATGCCAACGCGTAACATCCACATTATTTGAAGAACGGACGCGAGCGTTCCGATTGCTATGTGTTGTCGTGAAGAATACTGTTTCGGCGTAGTCGGGAGAATATATAGCTTCTGCGCACTCGCCGCTCAAAAATCGATATTCGAGCTGTTGAAATTGTTTCACGATCATACGCAATACACGGCATTGGACCGCGCTCGTCATTGTCGTTGGCTTTGTCGTGCGGCTGAACAATCAATAAAAATACTCGACAAACGCCGTGAGTTGTGTTACTCGCGACCATCGCTGCGAGTTGGACGGTGTTATTATTAACACTGTTGTTATTATTATTATTATTGTTATTGTTTTCGGTAAAGTAACGGCTTTGAAAATGTATTTGAAATGACGGGAAAAACACACGCCGTCGTAAAAAATGTCTCGTTCTGTCTATAGGATTCTATTCGTAGGACGCGTAGAACTTTGCGACGCTCAGAAACGACGCGATGTTATTGGTTTCATGAAAAAAAAAACAAAAAAACACCCAGTCGTTGGCGAATTAACGGCAAGTTACGCCGTTTGTTACACGAAAACTTGAACGCGTGTACGGTATATATTTTTAATGTATTCGACTCGCTTTGTAATTTATTCGATTATTAAATTAGAAAAAAAAAAAAAACTCCGGTGCCAAGAGACAGTCTAACAGTAATAACTAATAATTATGATTTGGGATGGGTCCTATGGTTTTATATTTATTCACACCTAACGCCGTCGAGAGCAAGACGTGTGTGCGCAGTGTTAAAACGAACGACGCATCGTTTGTCAACAACACGTCGGTACGTTTTTAGATTGTAAAAAACAAGATAACGCGATATTACCATCACGGAAAAGCGTATAAGTGTGTGTGGTCGGATCGCTTGAATTTGGATACGTGGAAAAAACCCTTTAGGGCATTTATTCGTTCCGTTATGATTTTCTTGTAAAATGTAGTTGTTATTTTTGTTTTCAGGCACGTTTCTATTATCGAATTATCCTAGAATTCAGAGTTCGTCCTGTTAAACGTTTACCGCGTTGATTAAACTGCGCGCGTAATTAAACGGGTTCAAATTTCAAATGTTCTCTTAAAACAAAATCTTCAACATACATATATATATATTGTCAATACGCGTTATCTGAGCGTGTCATTGTAAATGTATATTTGTCTACGGACGACAACGAAATATTTGATCCGCGTAGTACAGCCATGTAGACAACACCAAGAAGTAGAACGTGTTGTGGAAAACGGCGTCGAAATCGAGCGAATTTCGTAGCGCGGCGGCGGCGGCGGCGGCAAAGCGACGATAAAGTGCGTGCGTGCACGGTTATACGTGGTGTATTTTCGCGGGGCGAAACGACACGAGGAACGCACAATGTACGGCGGTGCGTAGCGTCGCACCGCGCCGACGTTTGGCCTTCGACCGTCTCGCGCGAATAATCGAACGGCGTTTGCGCGTGTGTGTGTGTGTGTGTGTGTGTGTGTGTCGCTGTGTGTGTGGTGCTGTGCGGCAGAGGGAAAACAACAAAAAAAAAAAAACGCGCGCGCCGTACACTTTGCGGAACGGACGAACGCACAAATTCGTGCGTGCGCGTGCGGTCGGCGGGCGCGGCGGTGAAGGGGAAGCAAAAAAAAAAAAAATAGCGAAATGGATATACGAAAAAAAAAAACATAAATAAATATGTATATATATACACACACATATATATATAAAAAACCTTCGCACGGTCGACGCCGTTTTCAAAGCGGCCGGCGGCCGCGCACGCACGTTCGATCTTTCGAGCGCCGTCGCGAAGCCCGAAGGCCGTCCGCCCGCCCGCGCCTTCGCGATCCGTATAAGGTCGAACGCGCAGTGTTGCAACGTGTACGGCGTACCATACACGCTGCAGCAACATCGTGTTTCCGCCGCAATAATATTTCGTTGACGGCGAAAACGCTCGGTGCGTCGACGTCGCCGCGACCCGGGTACGCGCCGGCGCGAAAATCGAGCGGGCCCCCGTCCTACGCGCGCACACCCTCCCGTCCGCCGGCGGTCGATATGGGGTAAGTCGGGTAAAGCGTAGAGTGAATTACTAACAAAAAAAGGAAAATCTGACGTAAACTTGCGGTGGGCCCGCCGCACCGCCGCGACGGACGGACGGGCGGCGGCGGCGGCGGATCGTCAACCGATTGCCGCCCGGACTGGCGCGATATCAGCGCGCCGTTCACGTTAACACGCGCGCGCGCGGCGCGCGCAGCGCCGCCGCCGCCGTGCGCTTGTGCGTACACGACCGTATTTGCACGGCGCGCATTCTTTGGTTATAGTGCGATTTACCGATGCAAAAACGTCAGAGCCGAACTTCGCGACTCGTCAGTTTGACGTACTGCACAATGCCATTTTCACCGTGTTCGCCGTTCAGCGAGTGCGCGTCCCGGACTGTTAGCGTTCGTTAACGATTGTGCGGGATTACGTGTGCGTTTCGTTTTCCCCCGGTCGCAATAAATATACTTCATCTTTTCGTTCTCATTTCTCTCGCCCGCCACCGGGACCCGACCGGTGCGTCGACTGACCATCCACGACGACATTGTCGGTCCGTAACGATTTCCGTTCCGTCGCCGCGACGCACGCGAACCGCGGGGACAGCCGCGTCGCCGAGGTAACAACAATTCGCACAGCGTATAATATGCCCCGGGAGCCCGTCTTTCACCACCCCCCCAACCCCACTACCAGCAATCCGTTTTGATTTTACCCTCGTTTTTTCAAATTTTTCAATTTTTTTTTTTTTTGTCCACGGTTCTTACGCGCGCGCGTGCATCACCTACACACCTCTTGCCGTACCCCACCGACGTCGTCGTTCGTCACGTATAAATCATCCGAGAAATCGAAACATTTTCCCATTCCGTTCGCTCTCGTCTCCCACTTAATCCGTCGTCGACTACCTACTTAAAAAAAAAAAAAAAAAAAATTTCGCTCCACCGTTGGCAAACGCCGTCGCCACCAAACACACACACGCAACACACACACACACGCAACACACACACACACACACACACACGCACACACGCACGCAACACACGCACACACACACACATCCGACTGGCCGGGCCCCTTTCCCCCCTCCCAGCAACCCCCCACCGACGCCGGTACGTCCCGTACGACCGACTGATATTGGACTCGTGACTACGATACCGTACACCTATTCCGCAGGAAATTCGGCCGCTAATAATATAGTGGGGTTGCACACACGCACACAAAGACGATGTTTCATGGTCATCTATTCGCTATACGAATTCTTGGAAATGCACCGTCCGAGACATGCGATTGTTTTCGTTTCGCGCGGCGGTGTGGCTAGCTACCTACGTTACTGTACACGGGACGAACATATACGGAAAGAAAAAAACAAAAAAAAAAAAAAAAAAAAAGGAGAACAAATTAAAACAAAAAACCCCTACCTCTCTCTCTCACAAATCACTTGACTACTTGACTATCTACACATGTCATTTTGACTTATCAGCTTGTCGCACTCTAAATGTACGTTTTCACTGTGTGTGTGTTTGTATAGACTTGAAACCAACCATCATCTGGACTACACGTCTGCTTCGATGCCATGTATGTTTGACCGAGTTTCAAACACAGTCGTCCGCGCCATAACCTGCTGATCAGTAAGTTTTAATTTTTTTCTTCTCCCCTTTAAACTTTCTGACCCTTGGTCGCTATTTTTACATAGACGCTGTTGACCTAAATATATTTATATATATATATTTTTTTTTCTAAATACCTTTCGTCCGAGACGATGCATATTGCTTGTGTCTATGACCCAGTACGTTTTGTTGTAATGACTATTACTAATCGTCGTTATTCAGTATATGTATCTATTTACGTACTGGATATAGCCAACGAACAGTTTGTTATAAAAATAAAAATTTAATTTAATTATATGATATTTTTTCAATTAGTATGTGTATAAAACATGTTTGTCTACCTAATTATGTACCTAAGCAGCTAAGTGAAAAAATATTTCTTACCCAATTGAATTGTTTTTAAATAAACAAATGGTACGTTACGTAGTTTTGTTTGCAATTATAAGTAATTAATTATAGTATTTAATGTTCATAATTTTAATAATATGTAGAAATGTTATATTTGTTGTTTGTATCGGATATATATTTATATCATTGACCGATACATACTATTTATTTGTAGTATGATTAAAATATATTTTTATATTGTACAATAAGTGTCAAATGACTAATTTTTCGTTTGATTATTTCAGTTTTGATGATTAAGTATATTTAATACATACTATTTAAAGTATCAAAGGGTGTTCTGTTATAATATAAAGTAGATAATTAAATTGTTATAAAATATTTTTAAAAGTATATTTGTAGTTGACCTATTTGTTTTACACAATGTGTCATATTGTTTGGACTATGTAGCGATAATATTAGCAAAGATTAAATTTTAATCATTAAAAAAACTGGGATATGTATATTATGGAATATAATGTATATTTATTATACATATATATATATATATATATATATGTATTAGTATATATAATTTTTATCAGTAAAAAAACTAATTATTTTCAATCTTTATCAAAAAAAAAAAATTGTGATTATGAAATAATCAATCATTTAATTGTTATTTATTGCCATAATATTATAAGTATTAATATTATGTTACCTTATGTATTTTTATTTTTTTAGGGTCACTGTTATGTCTTTTTAAATATTGACTCCGACAACTGTAGAATGGAACCTCAACAACAATTCTGTCTGAAATGGAATAGTTTTAGTAACAATCTTGTAACCGCTTTTGATAATCTGTTCAAATCGGAGAGTTTGACAGATGTATCATTATTCTGTGAAGGTAAATGCTTATTTTATAATGTATATTATATATTTAACTTACTGTTGTATATTATTTTATTAGGCAAAACTTTCAAAGCTCACAAACTAATCCTAGCAGCATGCAGTAAACATTTTCAAGAAATATTTGAAGCAACGCCATTAGGCTCGAGTTTAATTGTTATTCTCGATGGGACATCGTCGACAAACATGGCATCGTTACTTGAGTTCATGTACCGTGGAGAAGTTCAAGTTTCTCAAGATAGGCTTTCAAGTTTCCTGAAAACAGCAGATAACTTACAGGTCTAATCATTAATTTTATTTGAATCAAAATGTTATAAAATATATACAAATTAAAAGTTAAAATTAAACATATGAATTTAATTAGGTTAAAGGCTTGTCATTTGAATATGACAAAGTGTCACTAACAAATCAACGTGATCAATGCAATAGTGAAAATAGAGCAACATCAGAATCTCCAAGACCAAAACAAAATGGAACAGATCCTCAGTTCCCATCAACGTCGTCATCATTTAGCTCACTTCCATATATAACGTGTCATTATCGTCAGACGAATGTACATTCTGAACAGCATTTAACGCCTGATATTCAAAGAAATAAACGAGCTCATCATACCAATACAAACACAACGTTAATATCTGATACACTTGGAGTTCGCGCATCTGTTTTAAGAGATGGTTCAAAACCAGAACGTGAATCTCCTTTTTCTGTAACGTACCATTCACATTCATCTGCACAATTGCCAAATTCTAATCAGCCTCAAACGAATAATTCTGGTCCTGTAGATGCCACTATGTCATCTCATCACTATCGTGACATGCCAACGAATAACTGTGGAGAAGGTATATTATTATAATTGAAAGTACAATAACCAGACAATTTATTTCAAAAGCATTTCGAGAAGAGCCAAATATTCCCTAAAATATTTAAAATCAAATAATTCTTATTTAGTGGCATGTTTAAATGGGGTTAAGAATAAAAGACTATATATTTGTGAATAATTACTATCATCGATTAATGTAATAAATGTATGTGGGTACAACTGTAGTTCTCATTATTAGCTGTTAACTATAAGGTATATGTGGTTATAGGTAACCATTAATTAGCATAGGTACATTTATGGTTATTAAAATAACTATCAATTATAATATTCGTTATTTATTATTATTTTTTATTTTATTTTATTAAAAAATTATATTATATATTATTTGTTAGTTTCTATCATAACTTCAATATTTTCAAAACGGTATACTTATATAGTCATTAATTTTTCAATAAAATGACAAAAGCCTAGTAATGAATATGACCACAATATAATCATTAGAACATCAAACCGTTTCAACAACATGACAATTGATTTTCAAGTATATAATTAATTTTTCAACTATGCAAAGTAAATTTAATATTCACTTTAAAGAAAGATCTGTGTAATAAGTTGTTTTTTCTTATACATATAATTTTATAGTTCGCCTTTTGTAGAAAAGTTCTCATACAAAAACCTAAATACACCACTGCTCATCATATTTTGTAATTTAATAACCAACATCTTTGTCACACAAAAAGTTGGTCAATTTTTTCTTTATTAAACTACAAAAATTTAACTATTGACGAAAATAAATCTGGTTATTGCACTGGGCCTTTTAATTTATAATCTTCGTTATTTCTAATAAAAAATTGAAAATCCAATATTTTATTGTGTTTCTAAAATATTAAACTATGTTACAATAAGTATTTCTTTAATAATTCACCTGACTTTTAGATCTCAGAATTAAATCTGAATCAATGCAGGCACCAAATTCTACGGAGTTAAATCAAAATACAAATACAGCTAATGAATGGAAAACGCCGGATAATGGGACAACGCAAAGTTCTCCATCAAATCAGTCATGGAAAATGGATATATCACATAAAAATGTCGTTACTACCATTACTGCTGATGGTATGCACATAACATTTTAACAATAATTTAATATTAAGAATTAACATTTCAAAAGTATACAAATGTATTACCTAAGGAAAATTATGATTTGTACTATATTTTATAGATCTTTGTTTAATATATAGAATATTGTAAAATTTAATATTTTATGTATCAGTATCCTCCAATAATATATAATTCATTATGCATTAGTTAAATTAACTATTTTAAGGTCAGTTAATTATGATTTTCATTAGTTTTCCCTTTTCCCTTCCAGGAGAAAAATTACCTCTTAATGTAAATTGTTCATTTAGAAGATTCTTGAGTAACAAAGTTCTATAAACATCATTGTTGCTCTCGATGCACAAATGTTTGACTATATATATAAAATAGAACAAATATATTTATTTGTTTATAATTTTTAGTTTATATTATTTTCATTACTTATAATAAAGAAATATATATTTTTTTCTAGGTAAAAAATTACAATGTCCATATTGTGAACGTTTATATGGTTATGAAACCAATCTAAGAGCTCATATACGTCAACGACATCAGGGAATTAGAGTTCCCTGTCCATTTTGTGCTAGGACATTTACACGCAATAATACAGTAAGACGTCACATTGCAAGAGAACACAAATCTGAAATTGCTGTGAAATCTAACCCAACACCAGCTGCTACTCACAATCAGTAACTTAACAAATATACCTCTCCCTACCTCACTATTATATATACTTATATACCTCAAATCATGATTCATACCACCAGTTAAATACAACATAGTCTGGTGCATAAGCAAACTACAGACACTTAACTGCCCTTTTTAAAGTACAAATGTAAATCTTAAACACTTCTGTAACTCATAAGACTGAATAAAAGTAGTGTTATTTTTAGGCGAAAATACATTTTTATAACACTACTTTTAATGTGAAACTTACCTCAATGATTTTTACGCGTTATATATGTATATGTGTATATATATATTTATATTTATATACACATATATATATTTATATTCAAATATAATTTTAATGTATAATTTATAATATTAAAAATGTTGATTCTGTGGATTGCTTATGTTTCCGTAAGTTATAGTAATACGTTGTTAGTTAATAAGCTCTCTTATCATTTTATATTAATAATAACAATTTAAAAAAGCAGCTCTGAATTGGTACATGAATATAATGTATATTCATGTACAAGTCATTGAAATTGGTTTTCGTTGTTACTCTAGTATTTTAGAAAATTTAAACCCTAGTTTTAAAACATATTTATTTTGTAGTTGGGGGGGGGGTGATTTATTCGTTTTAATGTTAAATATTAATGTGGCATAATTGAATGTTGAGAACTAGTGATCAGTGGCTATTAAACGTCTCATCTAATATTTGAAATAACGGTAAAACTAGATTGTTTTAGATATTAAAATATAAATATGTTTGATTTCTTAAGGTTTAATGTGAATACATTTGAATTTAAAATTGTATACTTATGAGTTAACATACGTTCAAAAACAAATTGAATTTTTAATTAATATATAATACATTTATCATTTAAAATCAAAATAATTTTCAAGTATACAAAATGAAAAACAATGTTTTATTATTGATCACATTATGACGTATCAAATTCCATTCAAATATCTTTATAACAAAATTTACCATTAATTTCATAAAATTTAGCAGATAGTTATGTTTTTTTAACACTAGTCAAAAATTGCTAAAAAAAACTAGCATTTACTAGTCACAATATAATCGAAGATGTTTTTATTGTGTATTATGCATACATAAAACTAATTATATATTATACAATTGTACCTTGATTATAAATCCAAATAGAAATTGATTTTGATATTTGGATTTAATGTTATTGTTCGCAAACATCTTTATATAAAGAAAATATTGATTTTAACATATATTTTTTTGTGTAATCAATGACATAATCCAATAGTTCAATTAAGATGTCATTGCTATTTTAATTAAAGAACTTGTTTTGGCTTAATGTACACTTTTTAAATAAATAATATTTTATGTTTAACAAAAAAAAAAAAAAAATGTAAAAAAAATTAATAAAAGAAAAAAATTAAAAATAATATATATTAACAATAATATTAATAAAATATGAAAAATCAGCGAACATCGGCAGGAAGATAAATCATAATAATAATTATAATATTCTTATCATTTCACCTCATGTAGTTTTAACGTAACAATAGTACAACTTATGTTAATACTTGTTATAAATTTATTAGATTAAGATGTTTTATTATTTATTTTGTTATTATACCCGTTAAGAATTTTATTATTCGTTTTTACCTATGATATACACTTTCATAGTACACGTTTTTTCACTCGATATATGTTTGAAAAAAACTAAATTTCAACTACACTTTTTTTTCTTAGTGTAATATTACATAATTTGCAACTGTTGTTGTATTAAATTCGTGTTTATTTAATGTAAGATAGATATTTTAACATATTATTTTTATTGTGAATTCTAATTGTAACAAGTTTTATTATATAATTTGTTAATCTTTTTTTTTTTATTTAGTGATAATTGAAACAAAATGATTACCGTGTTTGGTATATAACTCAAAGTACAATTTGGTGTCTTAAGTAAAGTTTATTAGTAAAAAAATATATTATATTATTTGAGGAATTTTTTGCATTACATTGAATGCAGACAATCTGTAATGTATGTTTGTTCAAGTATTTTGTTAGTTTTGACATTCCATATTTAGAATGACAGTAATGATGTTTCTTTGTTGAGCATTACTTAATAAATTATATAGTAATATTTTTAACGATGACTTATAGTACAAATTACAAACTACCTCTATTTCAAATAAGTTTAGAATAATTGAGCTACATAAATTAGGCTAATATTATCCAATTCGTATCTATAGTGTTTTGTTTAAGTGTGTTATTATTATTATTATTATTATTATTATTATTAGTAATTTTATTAATTTATATAATTGTCTCCTAATAATCATCTACCTCTTTAAATATATATGATTTCGTAATGATATAGTACAAAAGTGCAAAAAATTCCTCAGTTTATTTTTCTTTCTTTTTCTGAATGTACAAAGTTATTATTAATAGTAGGTAATCTAAGATTTGAATGAATTGTGTTGTTAATGATTTGTGTAAAAAAAGTTTTTTTTTTGTTAGTGTTTGAATTATTCCATGTGTCACCGTTTTCAAAACATTTAATCTAGTTTCTAAGATTTTCTGTGATTATTTTGTTTATACCATTTGTGTATAGTTTTACTAATCAACCATTTATTATTATTATTTTTTTTTTTTAATGTATTTATTAAATTAATAATTTGTTGTTTACAGTAAAATTGCTTGCAAATTAATGGTTATACAAATTAAAACACAAGAAAATATTTATTAGAAAATGGCGTTGACTTTAATTTACAAATGCATTTGTCAAGGTTTAAGGTAATTAGTGTGAATTACCAAGACTTATAATGTATATTGTCAGGGTATGTTTTAATTGTATTACGTTTTCTCTTTTTTCCGTGATATATATACTTTATAAATAATTGTTTTTTCTCTTTCAACATTGTTTATTATTAGTGTCCGAATTGATGTTTTATTATAACCTTTAGAAAACCATCTTAGTTTTCTTTAAATGTATAACATTAAATAGACAGGAATATGTATAACTTTTTTTTTAACTGTGATTTATTAAAATATATTATATATATATATATATATATATATGTATGTATGTTATGTATGTATATATATATATATTTAAAAGTCACGGTGAAAAAATATATGTTTGATGGCTTTGGAATATTTTTTTTTGGATGAATTTTAGAAACAATTATAATTAACTGGTTTTGTTGAGTTAACTTTTATGTTATATTCAAAAAATTATAATAAATTATTATGTTTATTTTTAAGACAATTGCTACATTATGAGTGTGTATGAATGATAGACCTATATATATATTGATTAGCAAAAAATGTATTCATTTTTATAATTATGCATCGTCAATGATCTAATATTTTAAAATAGTATGTAAATCACTATTCTATTTAAATATACTTGAATTTGAATTATATGTTCTGATCAAAATACATGTAATAATAATAGCGTTATTAATTTTTGAGTGTATTATAAACATTTAAGCGACTGCACGAAACGCATACTAGTAAATTGATGGTGAAACACGACCGGACAAGTGTCTGTGCGTTCAATATGAAATTGTTTGCGAAAAGATAATATATTATAAATTAATCAAATTTGTTTTCTTGTGACCATTATGTAATTGAAAAATGGACACACAATATATATATATATATATATATGTATTAGATGAAATTATTAGAACAATATTTTTTAAATTAATTATATATATTCGCTTTTTAAAACTATTGTCTGTTCCGTTTGGATTGGCAATCGATGTATTTCGCATTTGGTTTTTTAATCAATCCCAATTATTTGCAAATTTGTAATTTTTCCTTTTCAAACACAAACCAAACAGCATTATAATAGATTATAGGTCTCTCGCGTACATAACCTGAAATGTACAGAACCTGGATATATTTTCATTTTTATTTTGATCATTATTAAATCTGTTACATTTATATATATATTTGTATATATATGTCTGTTCCTTATTAATTACTATATTGTATTTATTGTGTAATGAGTTTTGTAACCTTAATAAATTATTACACAACATAATTTTATTAGATAATTATTTACTATTATTGAAAAGAGATAATAAACATCAAAACGCTGTTTGAAATAAAATATTTATGTACTGATATTCAAAAATTGGCATGATTTTATTCTTGCATGGATAAACAAAAAAAATACTATTACATGTTTTCTTATTACTATATGACATACATCTTCTTAGCGTTTTGTTTCTTCGTGGTTCATTACTTCACATCTCCATCCTTTTCTCTTTTTCTGGGCTGATTTCTATTTCAAGAGCTCCGTCGTTGTTCTCGATCTTTCCATAGCGCCATGTACGGTGCACGCGACACATGTGTCCGCATTTATTCGACGTACACTCTTCACACGGGTTGAAACAACCGGGACACTCTTCATTGCCACAATCGCACAGATCCTGATTAGTTTTGATCAGAATGCCTTTCATGTCGTACAAATAGAATTCATTTGTCTCCGGGGCATAACCTTCCGTGGTGAATTCCAATTTCATTCTCTCCATGCAGATTATTTCATTCTCGTCAGCTTTGTATGGTACCATGGTGTTATCTTCCATTTTTCTAAAACCAAACCAACACAATTTACGATTGCCAATTGTTTCGTCGAGGTACAATTGACGATACAGCCGTTAATTGTAAGTAAACGACAAGACAACGGAATAACCGTGCGAGTATTAATTACCTTGATTCGTGTGCAAACGGTATTCGTCACCAGACGACGGACGATCCAAACGGGGTTTTACAATCGCCTCTACGAGTACGGGACGCGGAAAAGTAAACGGTAAACATCGACGGGCAGCTCACGAACACGGGCAACAGTAAAACGCGATAAGCGTAATACACGAACGAATCGATTCAATCGGCTGAACCTTTTGAGTTGATAAAGTGTCGTGAAATGAATTGGTTCATCGGTAACACTGACATTCCAGTTGAATACTATTCAAGTCGGTGCTGGGGATTCAAGTCGAATCTGCTTATCATTGTTTGGTAATAGCATAAACATAACCGTAAAAATAAATTGCTTTTCTTCCACCGGACATTGTAAACTACACGTCACGTGATTGTGCGTGTATACAACGTCCTAGAGTTTTTGGAATATTCAACCGCGCCGTGTTTGAAAAGGACGCGGAAAATAAATGATAAAGACATGTAGAAAAAAAAAAAATATTAATAGTAAAGGAAATTCGTACTTCGGCCACAGTACATTTCGTTAGCCATAAGCGTTTGACGTATCGAACGAATGTTTATTGAACGCAGATTAAAATCAACTATTGTATGATTATATTCCTGTCAGTTTTTTCATTATGTTATGTTAATATTGGACAACAATAATATATTACTGATATAATAACTGCAGATAATTCCCACTTTTTGTTTTTTTTTTTAGGTTTCTTATGAATGTAAAACAGTAAAGAAAAGTCCAGTACTGAAATCCTGATTTCTGTATAAATACAATTTTGTCAATCTGCTGATATTTGTTTTAAATACTGTAATCAATAATGAAATGGATTGTGAGGACAAACAGACGTATTCGACAGTAATATATAATGACTCTACAGGTATATAGGAGCTTAAAAAATATTTTGTTAGTGTAAGACGGTACAACGTTGTCTGAATATCTCAATGTCTAAAAAAAGTTAAAAAAAAGAAAAAAGAAAGACCGATTAATAGATTTCTGTGATTACAGATGACATAATTCGGAAGAAAAACACACTGTTTTTATTAAATTATTAATAATTTAAAATGCGAAAACAATACAAACATGATACATATATATATATAAATATCAACTTACTATATCTAAATTAAAACTAGGAGTTAAAATGTTTTTATAAAATATTCATAACTATATGTTTATTAAATACATAATATTAACAATCGATAAATTATCATACAATGAATTCATACATTTATCTAAAAAGAGTTATTGGAAAATTTTCTGTTACCAAATGATCGTCTATAAATATAACAGATACATTGACTTCAAACTCTGAAACAATCAAAATTAGATATTATTTATTTTATTCTATTTAGTAGCTGATGCAACATGGTCTACTAATTATGTACAAAGACAATATACAAAACTAGTACATTTAACCTTATATATATATATATATACAATAACTTTATAATATTATATTGTGTAAATAGATTATACAACGTACTGGATATACTTACCGATTTTAAAAACAGCCGTTTTCGTAGTAGAACAGGAAAATAGTCTTGGAAAAATCATATAAATTGGTATTGAGACTCCCGTGGAAACGTCTCCTTCGGCCACTTGTATATTTTGAATTTCAGTAGCTACAAAAAAAAAAAAAAAAAAATGTATAACTCATAATATTGATTTTGTTTTGTATTTAGTGAAATAAAAAATTACCATCCTTTGTAAAACCTTCCGTGCAACTGCAAACTTCAACACGTACTAATTGTACATCTATTGATTTGATTGAGATATCTGAATGTTCAATTTTCAACTGAAATCAAATTTATTGTTTAAAATATTCACACGTAAATAGATATTAACTCACTTCTCCCAGAAATGGCTGTGTAATCGAACACACAACAGAGTTAATCGTACCGCTTATATGAAATTTTGGTATGTTACATTTCTCATTTACATTTGTCAGTGTATTTTGATTTATGAAAAATTTATCGGCTTTAGACACAATGTCGAGGTTTGGCTGCAACAAAACAAAACTGCACGTGAATATTTTATCGAAATACGTGTAGAGCATACATTTCGTTCATTTATATTTACTTTATTTTCAATGACAAATTCCAACGTTTTATGAATGTCTTTATTCAAGAAATTTCTTTTAACCACTGCCCTTATAAGATATTGGATATTAATAAAAACGCCATGATAGGACTCGTAGAGCACTCTGTTGAGAAGCGGTTTGACAGTCGCTTCAAACGGTATTTCTGTAAGGCCTTTGGTAAATTTGCCGGAACCCGTTATTTCCAAAGAGATCATCATTAACTGTATTGGCTGTAAAATGGTATAAACGTTGCGGTCGACTGATGAGACGCACGAGATGCAGATTATCTCTCAGTTAAAAGTACAGTAAAACCAGGCCGTTTGATCGTACCTTAACAGAACTGTAGAACGAGTCAAACGCTCCCACAGTTTGAGTGCTGGTTTGTAAGTCGACCGTGCCTTCTATAGTCATGGAGACGCCTTCGTGTTTGAAGTCCGTTGGAGTTTCGATGGTGACAATACCAGATATTACGTCCTGAGAAAATTATAACGACAGTTATACAGACGGACAAAAGACGCAGTGTTTTCACGAGTACGTTGGTCGATACTTACGCCGTCGTGATAAACTTTATTCGGTCTCTTCAACAGTACATCGAAATCGACGGCCATCGTTCGCACGGGGAAGAATTCTGATTATACAGACGAAAAAAAAGGAAAACTACCAGACGGACGAGCGGTTGTACGTTTTCGTTTCGGTATTATTATTCTACGCGAGACCGACGGTCGTACGTGCGCGTGATGCGACGATCGCAGCGCAAACACTCGATCACATTACCGGCACGGACAGTCGGTTACGCGGTGGACGACGTAATAACATTCAACGACAGCAATAACGAGTGGGTAGTTGTTTCGACCGCGTTATCGTAACGCGGAACACGATATCGCTTATCACGGCGGGCGTCCGGGCATGGAACAGTAAAAAACGCACTGAAACACGGAAACGTCTCGTTCGCCAAGACACGATACCGTCGAACGAATGAGTTCGCGGGTATGATAAAATTCGTGTGGCACGCGAAACGCGTGTTGGAAGTCCCGACCGAACCGAAAACGAATGTATGTGTAACCCGCGTGCTCCAGGGAACGGCGGAGAGGCGTATTCGTCACCGGCCGATAAAAACGTTTGTAAACGACGTCGGTTCGAAATACCGTTTGGTCGGAACAACCGCGGCCGAGGGAGCGTAGCTCACGCCGCGTTTTATTCGTCTGGCCGGTGTTTCAGCAAAGGGGTTTGAAGCGGCGTGGAAGCGGGCATTTTCCGTCATGTTCACACGCCAAACACAGTAAAACAGACGTTTCGTACTTCCGACGTACCGGATCGACGTAGTAGTGATCGCGATAAGGAAACGCGTTCGAACTCGTCGTGAAGTTTACTCGAGATCGATTTTTTGTTTTTTTTTTTCTTAATCTTAAGGTCTTCAATAATTGAAGCATTTTTTTAAAAAAACTCGTTCGATTAACGCGATAGGGATTTGTGAGGGGATAACATTAAAAAAACGTGGGAAAGTCGATCTCGAGCAGACTTCAAGACGAATTCATATCGGTTTTCTCATCGCATCACTTACCAGGTACGTCGGGAGTACGAGACGGCCAGGTGTGTCGTCGTGTTTCTCGTGTGTGCAAAAGACGAACGGCCGCGCAAATATTCGTATGTTCCCGTCGCGATTTCACCGTGTCGTCGGCGGCCGCGACCCCGAACGCAGTCGTCGCGGGGGGACGTTGAATTCGCAAACACTCAATCCTCTTTTCCGTGAGAAAAATCCTCGTCGTTGGCTCGTTAAAACTGTAGATTACAATTCGGGTCAATAATAATCGAATACTGTGAAACGCGAGTAACGACAACGGGTTTAAACGTTATCGTTATGAAATCATCTGAAGTTTTTAACTGTCGTCCTTCATTGAAACGTGTTTTCATTGCACGGCCGCAACCCACAAAAATACGACTTACGACATTACGAAAGCGCGTGTTTTTCCCGATTTCCATACTAGGAAACAGGGTTATCCGGATATCCGACAGAACGCGGACGAATACGTTTCAGTGCGATTCGGCGGGCTAGTGTACAACACGATTTACAATCGAACCCAAACAACAACTTAACGTATATTATTATCATTTTTTCTCGTATTCAGTTCGAAAATGCGCAGGTGCTTGAATCGTTCATTGTTTAGCCAATTCCGAGGCGTCCCTAAACGCTCGTGTGTACCGAGGACACCCACTTGCCCCCCCTCACACTAGATCGGGCGCCGCTGATGAGTTAGGTAAAAATACATTCCGGAATATCGTTGTTGAAGACTGGTTGCCGACACGGTCGAGAACGAGCGAGTATACAGTTTTTCGAGTGCACCGCGTACCAAACGTGGTTAGGTTCGAATTGTCCGCTTCGATGTTACTGTGGATGGCCGCAGCAGTTTTATTAGGTACATCGTCGTGACAACCTTAAGACCCAGTGAAACGAACACATGTGAATCGAATCGGTCGTTCAGAAAACATCACGTGGCGTTTTCAACGTAATCGTCCCGCGTTCGCTCACACGAATCATCGTAATATTGTGAAACGAACGGCCGACTCGTATTGTGTGAAATGCCAAAAGTCGTCGCGCGGTCTTCCCGTCGAGTGTACACGCACGCGACGCGTGTCCGCACGTACCGTCGGCGGCGACATCGCTCGTGCGCGTGTTCTGCGTCATCGGGCGGGCGTCCGCACGGTGGGGGGGGGCAGGGGGGGCAACTGCCCCTCCTGCGGGCTAAAGTTTTCTTCCAAATATAGTTTTAAAAAAAACATTATAATATAATTTTATATTTTTATATAATGAATAATATGTAAACATAGAGTGCGCGATGATTTTGTGTAGTCCGACTTTAAGCAAACCACAAGCGATACCGCGGTTATAACGAGTGCTTATAGATAAGCGGCAACACTTTTCTGCCCCCCCCCCCCCCCCCCCCCCGCCAGCAAGGTCTGCGCACGCCTATGGACGGACGGCGTGGATCTGGAAGTCGTGTCCGTCCGCGTGCCCTGTGAAACGGTTCGACGTTCCGTGCGTTGAGGTCTCGGACGCATCTACGAACGCGTCGGGTTGAAAACAAAACGGGGTCCGTCGCGCTCCGTCGCGCGTAATCGCGATCGTCCGTGCGCGCGCGCGCGCGCGTGTGTTTACACGCGGCGTGTCCGTACGCCAGACAATTAGAAGACCGTAAAACATCGTCGATAATCTGTTATGACGGCCGGGGAACGTAAAAAAAGGTGTTCGCCTCCCACGACGTCGTGTGAGAGAGTGCGTCTCCGTTTCTTACCGTACGTAACCGTCGGACCGTGATTTGCAACTTTTTTCTTGAGCTTGATTAATTTCCGATTGTTCGGAACGCGTCGGGCGTCGATCGCACCGCGCGTCAGATCGATCGTCCCGTCCGCGGCGCGGGGGGAGGTGGTTACCATCATTTTTACCACGGCCGCCACGCGATTACACGGACGGACCCACACGGCGCACGGATGATGTTGCGGGAGACCGAAGGACGCGCGTTATCCGTTCGAACGTCCGCGGTGCGCGTTGGATTCGGTCGCGAACCGCGGTCCGTTTCGTGGACAGCGGCGTCACCGGACATTTTTTCTAGGTGGGGGGCGGGGGCGACATCATGGCGAACTGATGATGCGATTCAGTGAAAACCCGCGTCCGTACGGGTGTAATGAAAACTATTGAAATACACGGAAACCACTGGATTATTAGCGTTTTTTTTCGATAGAACATAATCGATTTCGAAATCAAATTAAACGGTGGCGTGTTCGAAAAAATACGACGAGTTACACGGCGAAACATATGAAATTTAAATTTTCGTTCGTTCTTCGACAAAGGTTGGGCAAATTGCCCTACCTGGCGCCGCCACTGCTGGTGGATCAAGACCGTCCACGGTTTGTCTATTACCGAAAACGGCGTTGTTGCCGTGCGAGTACCGTGCGAGTTGTTATCGGGGCGGACGACGACGGCCGTGCGTGGCTCGTTAGCACGTTACGGTACGCGCGCCGCGCCGCGTGTTCCGTAATCGGTTAGTGACTTGTAGTTTTTTCGGTGCGTTTAAACATTATTAATCAACGGCGTTATCGATCGTCGGCCGGGACCCGACGGTCGATCCGCCGACGCGGACGCGCCATTGTTCTCGCAAGACAACCCGCGAAGACAAAACCGTTGTTGCGCGGTCCCCCGATAAAACCGGGGGTCTCGTTTGTTGGCTCACGTTTGACGGTCTCGCGTAACCAACAAAAATGAAAAAAAGGCCGCCGAACAGGAAATCTCCGATTCCGTTTTGCTTCGTCCACGTCTAAAAAACCACATCGCCCCACAAAAAGACACGCGATCGAAAATCCTTCCAGGGGCCCATAAGTCGGGCCACAGCCCACAGGCCCGTCCCGCGCGCGCCTCGTCGTTATTCCCTTTTGGCAAAACGGTACCGCGGGGCCGTTACGGACCGACAAAAAAAAAAATTAAATTCGCTTTGCCAAAAAACAAGAGCGAAAACGAACACGCGGTGTCCCCCGGGGGGGGGGGCGGTCGAGTGGACGGGAAGGAGAGGGGCGTCCCTCTTCCGTCTACCGCGTTATTCACACGTTAATTAAAAACGGTTTCTTCTGCCCGTTTCACACGAGATCGCCGTGACGCGCGGCGACCGGTTAACATTACACGTTGTGCGTGCCGCCGATTATCTATCACACCGGCGCATTCGATCGTCGCGCCCGCGCACACAATAATTACGGTTGCCGCACGGCGATATCGTATTGTCGGACGGCGGTCGTCGTGAACGCATAATATTGTGCCGTTTCGACTCGTATCTCGTACGAATCGCGCGTGTCTGCGCGCACTATTCGCGATCGGAGAACGCCGTCCCGGTCTCGTCCCGCGACGTCTTGTCGTTTTATCCGACACGTATTGCTCGGTAATTTCGTTGCGGCGCGACGAGAACGCCGTTCGCACAATCCCCGCGTTTGGTGTTCGCGATCGAGTTACCGTTCCGTACCGCGTGTCGTGAGCGACGGACGCAAAGGCGGCGCTAGAGGGGGGCAAGGTAGGGCAAGCGCCCTACCCAAATTTGGTCATGCCCCACCTTTGCCTGTTTACCTGTTGAAGAACAAACGAAAATTTAAATTTCAAGTATTTATGTATTTGTTGTGTTTCATATGTTTCGCTGTGTAACTCGTCGGTTTTTTTTTTATGCGCATTCGTTTAGATAACACACCACCATTTAATTTAATTTCGAAATTGATTATATTTTATCAGAAAACGCTAATAATACAGTATTTTCACATGTATTTCAATAATTTATATTACACCCGTGTAGACGGGTTTTCACTAAATTCCATGATCTTGCCCCCCTTAGAAAAAACGTCTGGTGCCGCCACTGGACGGACGTGTTTGGGTATCATTTAAGCGCGTCTGAGCTTTTACGACAAAGTACCGGTTCTTGTAACATTTGTCAACACCTCGTGCTCGGACTAAACATTCGACGCGAAAGTGTTTGTTAGCCAAAAAACGCGCGCACACAGCGAATCAATTATTCGTTTCGTTCGATTTGCCGACGTCGTGCCATTTGAACCGGAAACGATTGAACTCGTCAGACGCGTTTCATTCGTTCGCACGTCGAAACCCCGTAGCTTTTCTATTCCCCCGTCCGTCCGTACAACGCTTAACAGAAAAACCGGATAATAAAATGGTTTTTTTTGTCGTGAGGTTGTGACCGGTGCCTCGTGCTACCTTCATGATACACCTATATTTACACGTACGTCCAGTCGAACTCGTTAAACCGCGATTTATATAAAACAATCAAAAACGCGTTACACGACGCGCGCGCGTCTACACACGTGTACAAAACTCAAACGGAGAAAGTACATCAATGTACGATTTTACAACGCGTACGGAAATATAATACGTAATCGTCGTGTTTTCTTTTTTCTTTTTTCACCACGCGTCGTTCGTCCCGTCTGTGTCGATAATGATGATAACGATGATAATTATGTCCGTTCACGTACGACACCGTACACGTTAATGTTCGCGCCGTAGCGATTGTTCACAGGCGCGGATCCAAGGGGGGGGCCAATTGTTCACCGTGTGCGCGCGCGCGCGGACGTCTACGGGACGTATTTTTACGTTGCCAACAGCAATAACGCACGAAGCACGGCGAAGCACCGTCAACGACGACACGGGACTTGACGGCGGGCTCGTGCACGTGTGATGATCGAAAATTGAAAAAACCGTCCGCCCCCGTCGACAAGAAAATCGGACGCGTTTGTGATCGCGCCATTCGGTTTTCGTCAAAGTGGTTCGGTGTTCGTAGTTACGCTCGGAAGGGCACACGTGTACACGGTATCGGAGTTTCACTTATCTGTCCCCGAAGCCATCGTCCCGTAAACACACGGCAATGAACCACCCTCACCGAAACGTCCACGAGACGGGTTGCCAAAGACGTGCAATCGGAATATAGAACCGCTCTTCGGACGGTCCAGACCATTGTGCGAGGCGGTTTTAATTATTTAATTAACTGATAAACGTCGTTTTATGGTTTTCAATATCGAAAAAGTACGTGTATATATTTTAACTGTACGTTTTAATTTTATTAATTAAATAGTGAAAACTATCTTTATTGTCTAAATCGGGTATTCGTGTTATTCTGGGACCCTTTGACAAAATCCCGGATGCGTTGCTGCCGCAGGGAAATCGATATTAACCGTTGAAGAAATAATCAAACGAATTCGCCGAGAGACAATTTTGTTTGCAGTTGTTTTTTATATTTCAAACAATCCCGTCAATAAATACAACAGATTTCGTCGGACCGCTTTGTTAAACCTTATCGTCTTATTCGCGTCAACGCGTGATCAAAACGACGAAAAACAATTCAATCGGGTTATTATTAAATATAGTTTTTAACTCCCGCACGTTTTTCTTACCGCGCCGTTGCGGCGGAGCGATGAGCGCAAAAACGAAGTCGTCCCTTTCACGTTAACGTTAGTTCATTCGAACAAACTTCGATCAACCATATTTACCAATATATATATGTATGTGTACGTATGCATAAAACAAACCAATTGTTTAGTCGCCGCGTCTGGTATAATTGATTTAATCAATTAATTGACAAAATTGATTAATTACCATTTGAACCGCGATTATCGATACCGTGATAAACGAAACCCGCAATTGAAAATCGTGATATGATCATTTTTTTTTTTTTTATTTTCGAACGCCCGAAGGCGATTTATTGTTTCCTACGAGTTGTTCCGTCGTCGCGTTTCGTATTATGTTCGAATCAGACAATAGACCGAGTTCCCTTTGTTATCGTTTAACATCATATAAATATGATTTATTATTTATTTATATACACACGCGTATATTGCATAACGCAGGCGCTGTCAAACGGAATACGTTGTGCAATGACAACATTTTTGTTTTTAACGTGTTGACGCGTGTCCTTTGATTTCGAGTTTTTGACGACGGTGTGTGGGCAATGCGGTACTCTATGGTTTTGATTTTGCGCTTGAACGGATGGCGTAGCGGCGTATTCATGGCGTGTAGGAGGAGGGCATTTGCTCCAGGAGAATTTTTTTTTAAGATTACAAATTTACAATCGCGTCTATAACATTGTACTTTTACGCTATTCATAATAATAATTTTATACGATACTCCCCGACACATCTTCTTTTTTTTTTTTCGTAAACACGCCGACGAGCTACGCAACGCTTAGTCTCACCGATTCGATCGCGTAGAAAATGACTGGCGAAGGATATTATCGTACTTCAATTGTCGACGTTCACACGGAAGTAAAATAAATTTACATTTTTCCGTAAATCGAATTCGAAAATAAATGAAAAAAAATAAGTGTCCACGAAACGGCCAGGCGAAACGCACAAAATAAAAGACCACCACGGTTCGGGTTCTAGTCAGAAGCACGCGGATCCCGGTTGAACCCGAACGGCGAACGTGACCGAACGGGCCCGAAAGTTAACACACGCCGGCGTTTGTGATCGCGTCGATCTGAAAACCGTTGTACTCACGCGAGTGTGCACCCCACGGGGTCGTCGTCATCGCGCGATGGACATCGACGACCGTGTGTGATCGGCCGCCATCCGCTTCTACTACGTCTGCAGCCGTTCGCCACCGTCCCGGCACGCGTCGGAGTTCAAGCCGCGGTGCAATTTGTGCGCGCAATTGGCCCGAGCGCGAGGCGAACGTTTGATTGCGTCGGGCGCCCGACGAGGTTTAGGACCTCGCGACCAGTCCGGCCGATCAAACCTAAACCCCGTCGACGTTCGTGTCGGCCGTTACGCGGCCACGTGCCGGCGACGACGACCGACGACAAACCCCGCGTCCAGTCCGTCGTCCGAAAGCCAACCGTTCGACGGGTCGCGCGTCAAAAAACGATCCTGTAAAACGTCGTGCCGTGAAGGACGATTAAGGACCTCTGTTCCGGCCCTGTCCAAGGGATACGGCAACACCAGGCGCACTAGGCGTAAGGCGGCATTTCGAGATGTTTATACATATATATTATATCTTGTAATAAAAAGTACGAGCCTACGAGCTGTTTTGCTAAATTATTTACATCGAATGACACGTTGAGCTCGTATAATGTGCTCTTTGATTTTATATTCCAATAAGAAAGCCCTCTCCCGCCTACCCCACTAATTTACGCCCGAGAGAAAATATTGTATTCGTTGACGCGTGAGGGGGTGGCAGTGTGTTTGAGCCGGACCTGTCCCTCCTGATTATCATAGTACGTAGAGTGAGCATAGGCGGAGCACGCCGGGTCAGTGTCGCAGTCGAACATTTAATGACATTATTTCATTATATTTGCGAGAACAAAACAAAGAACGTTAAACTTTGTCATTTAATTTACAAAACTTACAACAATTAATAAACTTTTGATTTTAGTTAATAAATTACTTTATTGTGTATTATCGTTTTGTCCTTTTGAAAAAAATGATCTCCCTCCCCCGCAAATTGTAGTTCTGGATCCGCGCTACTTGCAAAAACGAAAAAATATAGAAAACCTAAAAAAACCACGACCCGTGCACCGTGACGATCGCCTCTCACGCTCACTCTACACGCGTACCGAAAAAATACAGTAGGCCGTAAAGAACGATTACGAGCCGGCGTCTTACGGGCCGCGCGCGAATCAACCCAACAGACCTTTTTTACGGTCGACCGGCGGGTGACGGTAAACGGTACGCTGTGAAATCGACGGCGAAAAAAACAGGTAGTCGTGGTTGAAGGTATGCGGTCTCGTACGGAAAATAAATATCACGAGCAGGGCCGGCGCCGCGAAGGGTGTCGAATTCAGTGAAATTGCCGATTGCTTTTCAATTGTTGTTAATAGCCCGAATACGTGACACGGACTTGCCTTTGTTTTCGTGCAGGGGTGTGCCACCCTCCCACATCCCACCGATCAAGATCACGATCAAGATCACGACCACGATCACGACCGCGACCGCGATCACGACCACATCAGACGGCTGTCCGATCCCGACGCGTTACGCTAACACAGACCATGCTACGTCGTCTGTTGTACGGGAAGTCTAATCTCGTCGGCAATCAACGCACAATGAGCTTATCGATTTTTTTCGCTTCGAACGTATTGGACGTTCGTTTCTGTAGAATACACCGCCGTTCATCGTCGGGAATCATTTGTTTTTGGTAATTTTTCGTTTTTTAAGAAGAGCAGAACCATTGAGAACAGTGCGGGAGCTGATTTTTTTTCGAGCTGAGTTCCGTACCGCGCTGTTCGTTAGGCTTACGGTATCGACGGTAGTCGATAGCATCTCGTCCTCGTCGGAACCACTCGTTGACACGTCGCACGGGTACCCGTGAAACCGGTCGAAATACAATCGCGCGGGGGTGAGTACGCGTAAATCGATTCGCACAGAAGTCACGGCACGGGCAGCTAGTTTGAGACGCTCGTCTCAAAGTCGACTCTCGTCGCGGAGCGTCCGGAAAAAAAAGTAAAAAACAAATAAAAACAGATTCGACTCGAGCCACGCCACAACGTCCGACCGTATGGTCGTCAATACGAAACTGTGGGTTTTCGGGGGCGCAAAAAAAACGTGTTTGATGCGCGATCGACATTACGGTCGGCGATCACGGCAACAACGACGGTTAACCGACGTCGGGACGTCATTCGTGACAAATAACCGAGTAGAGGTTGTTCGAAACAGTTTATTGTGCAATTAATCAAATACAATTTTACACGCTTAAAGTAACGCTAGCAGGTGTACAAGATCCAGTATAGTTGTTTGTATTGTTATGTATTAACGTAATATAATATTAAAAGGAGAAAGAAAAAAAAAAAAACGTGGAAAATAATCGAAATTTTAATAATATTAGGCTATATCACAGATAAGTCGTTATAAAATATTAAAAAAAAAAAAAAATAAATAAATAATAATAACACTGTATAGACGATAAATAAAAATACAAGCGAACGAGACTAAAACATACATAAAATAATGATAATAATAAATAATGATTTGTTCGATAATATATAAGTCGATAATAACACGTTGCACGTCTAATTTACCTATATAATAATGATTGTATTTTTTTTTTTTTTTTTTTTAAATTTTTGTTCCTTATAAACTATAAATGTTCATTGTGCGATATCGAATTATTATTATACGTCGAGTGCGGCAATAAAATATGATGACTACGGAAATCCGTTTTCTCCCGTCGAAAGCGTTTTGCATTACGAGAAATTCGATAATAATAATAATAATAATAATAATAATATATACATGTGTGTAGTGTACACGCGAAATATACAGACGACGGATACGGAACGGGCGTCTCGAGTTTCGAGCGCAATAGAAAGAATAGAAAAAAAATGCCTCAAAAATACGATAACGCCCGACGAATCACGTTGGAGTGGTCCGACTACGAAAACCCGTACACGCGGACGAGAGTAGAACTTGGCGATTTTGAAAATTCGTTCAAAAACATTTTCGTTCCGTTTACGCGATTTACAAAATTACGTTACAAAAGAAGAAGATTAAAAAGAGAAAAAAACACCGCGAACAATCATAACGACAACGTTTCGGTAACGCGACTCGAAATGTCTCGAAAATCGTCATCGCACAACGCTCGCTCACCGGAACGTTCGTATTTTTTTTTGTAGCCGCGCCCACCCGTAAACCCCGTGAACGACGCGGGTCTGACCTTACACGCGTTCTGTCCGACAAGACACGGACCGCGGAAGGCCGGAGAAGACGGCCCCGCGGCGACAAACGAAACGAAACGAAAAATAGAAGCAATCGCAGTTTTTCCCGTCCGACAACGACCGCGGGGGCCCACCAACACCTCACCGGGCGCGTCTTCTCGCGGCGGAAACGGTCAACGATGAGACCGAAAACGAACGAACAACGTACTCGCCCAGCCGTTAGAGATCGACGCGTACGGATCTCAACGCTTTGCCGGATAATACGCGAAACCGAGAAATACGTTTGCTGCATACGTATACGCGCACGAGTATCGAGTGTAACGGGACGATGCGTTTATTGCGCGAGACAGACCGCCAGAAAACACGTTCGAACGCAAATGTGTTTAAAACGAATACTTCGTTCGCGACTCTCGTTAAAAATAATAAATAAATACTCGGTCCCGGCCTAACCTAACAATAGTTTTACGAACAACAAACACGGTTTCTTTTTTATATGATTCTGTTCGAGCGTCGTTTTCACGAGTCTGCACGCGCGATCACCAACGACAAACCGTCGCGACGTTCCGTTGGCGAACACGACTACCCCGGATAAGTCACACTATCCGTGTAGCACTATTACGAAACACGCGCGCATAGATAAAACTCGTGATTTGCACGTGTTATTTCGTGTACGCGTTGGGTAAAAAATCCACGCGGCGGTCCGTTTTGTGTCCCGGTTGGTGTTTGCGAAATTCGTCGCCTTTATAGTTCGACCGACGGCACATTCCTATTTAAATGTATGAACGCTTAATGTTTTTTTTTTTTGAAATATCTATTCCGATACGTACGAAGAGTCGAAGTTACCGTCAGTTCGTAATCGTTACGATTCCAACACCGGACCACGGACTTTACCGACATTCTATCTGCTCGACAATCGAATCGCATTTCAAATCGAATGGCGACCGAAACCGGAAAACCGGTCGTTATCGCCAATCGTCTGTCGAACAATCCGTAATAAAACCGTAAGCTTTAGAATTCCGTGTCTTGTGCGCACGCTTTGCCGTGGACTCGCGCACGGACGATAATAACTTTCCGCCGTCACCGTCCCTCCGCGTCTTATTGACCGATCCTCCGGCTGGACCGCGCGCGCACACACTGATCACGTGCACGTGGATATGATGATCGAGACAAGTCGTCTCGGGGTGAGATTTTCGTTTGGCGGAAACGCCGGTCGCGCGCGTCTCCATAGGCGCAACTAGTGTTTGAGATTTGGGATGAGGGATGATTTGAGATGAGGGAGGAGGCTATAAGAGGCTAAATACATCGCAAACACTCTTACGAGATTTTTATACCAATTCAAAACCCTCGTGGAAAAAATTATAATACATAACAATATTGTCTCTGACGAGTGACATCGATTTTTGGACGGGCTATACAAAATGTAACCCGCCTAGCCCCCCCAACCGGTTTTTGCGCCTATGCACGTCTCCCGAACAACTTTTTTCGGACTCGAAACCCGCTCGGCGTATTTATATATATATATAGGAAAAAATAACGTTTTTGCGTTATACTTTCCAAAATAATAATAATAATAATAATAATAATAATGATGATGACGACGACGACGAAAGTCCGTAGTACTTTTTGACTTGCTCATCGATCGTCCCGGGCACGCATAACATCGTAATCATAAGTCGTACTGTCCTAGAACGTAAACGTGTTCTCTAGCACCCATTGAACGCACGTCTCGACAATACCTACGGTTTATACAATACGAGTCGATGTCTGTTTGCTGTTGTAACTTTTTATATTATACGGCGGCCTACGTCCTGTCCCTGTCGTACTTGGTCAGCTGCAACGGTTGCGCCGCCGACGCGGCCGCCGCCGCGGCTTTGGCGGCGCCCTGTTCCAGGGCCCGGTGGTGGAGGGCCGTCAACGCGGCCACTTCCCGCCACGAAGCTATCGTGGACAGCACGCTGTTGTGCTGGGCCCTCGGCTGTTGCTGTTGGTAGTGCTGCAAGTACGGCGACGACGTCTGCAGAACGACCGGTTTACCGCCGCCGCCGCCGCCGCCGCCGTCGTCGTCGTCGTCGTGTTGTTGTTGTTGTTGTTGTTGTTGTACGACGACGACGAGTTCGACCCGTCACCGTTCTCCGTCGTCGGCCCGTCGCCGTTGACGCCGCGGCGACAACGATCGCCGCCGCCGCCGCCGCCGTCGTCCTCGTCGTCCGTCGTCACGTTGATCTCTTCGGACGATTCGGACGCCGCGTAACCCTCGCGCTGCCGGTGACCGTCACCGCCGCCGCCGCCGCCGTCACCGCCGCGGTCGTGGTCGTCGCGGTGCTGGCGATGGTGATGATGGTGCTGCTGCGGCGTCAGCGAACGGAACGCGCTGTTCTCGCCGCCCCCCAGACACCTGGCGACCGCGGCCGGGCAAGGCGGACCGCCGCCCCCGTCCGGTCCGCCCGCGATCGCCGATACCTGCACAGGTGGCGTGGGCGTACCCGCAACGGATCCGCCGCCCGCCATGCCGGTCCGACGAGATTTGTTCATACGCTGGTGTCGCCGCCACTTGGCTCTCCGGTTCGAGAACCACACCTGAAAATCACGTTTTCGTTGCGTATACTTTTGTGGTTCGTTCGAATCGTGTTAGAATTATTTTTTAAAAACAAATTAACAAAAACACAAAAGAAGTCTCGTTTCGCGGCGTTTTCGTCGTCCTCGATCCGAAAGCGACGCATTGTTCTCGTTTCACAAACGGTTCCGACCGAAACTCCGTTCAACCCTTTGTAACGGTTCGTAGTTTTTCGAAATTCGAACTCGTCGCAGAAACAATTACTACCAGTTTATTGATTTTTCCCCGCATATATTTTGATTGAAAACGTTATAGTTTTACGCTTGTAATACGTTTATTGGATTTCAAATCCGTATGCATTTTAGAAAACTTTTCCAATTGACGGAGAAACACGTGTCGAATAAAGTACCGACTAGATACAGTCCGCCAATGGAAAACACTCGACGGAGCCGAGACAAGTCAAACAGATGGATCGCTTTACACAAACAAACATTTCATAGACGAAATTTACAAAAACAAAAGAAGTGATGGATATCGGCTGAGACGGAGATTTTTCATTCAACAACGATCAATTATTCGAGAAAACGATTGATTACGAATACGATAAATATTGTTAGAATACGTTATACGTCTAAGCACGTGTTATATTTCGAGTTCTGGAGAAAACACAACTTTTTTCCCACATTTTCCGGGTAGTTTTTTTCTTACGCTCAAGAACACGTCTAGAAAAATCCTCCACCCCCCCAAAAAAAATAAAACGAACTTTTAAAATTAATAATATCGACTAGATGCGGTTCGCTACCCGGATGTAAAGCGTGCCAAAACATTCTCAGCTTCGTTCGGAAACTAAAAATGTATAACGTCTATATCAGCCCGCGGGAGTGAAAAGAAAACGACATAAAAATATACTACGACAGATATGCCTCGGCCATCGATCGTTTATCTTTCACGATAACGACGGACGCACGTATATTTTAATCAGATAAGCCGACGGTTTCCAATCGTCTATATGTGTGCGTGCTCAAGAGGGGAGTTTAGGAGTTCAACCCCGCCCCGCCCCCCATTGACTTTTGAAAATATATTGTTTTTACGTACTTAACTGTATTCTAGATATCATATCTGATATCAGGTAATTTTTAAAACATGATTTTTTTTTTCTTATCGGTCCTGTATTATTTGATAATCATTTTAATCACAAAAGATACTGTGTTAATAGTCTAACCATTACGTACCCAAGGTTATTAGATCATATTTATATTGATTCCTATTGAAATCAGGATTCAGGTACAATGATTTAACTATAATTATCAATTTTGTGTATTGTGTTAGAGGTCATTATCATGTTTTTAATTACACATCACGAGAAAGGCTTTATAGATTCTGCATCAGGCGTTCTGGACGACGCGTTTGACTCATCTTATAATAACAAGACACATCGCGCAACATGAACGATAATGAAAAACATTTCAAACCCCGTTCCCCATCTATTCGAAATTCCCCAGACGAACGTAATTCGAACGATAACAATAATCGCACGAATCGTTTTCCGAGCACGAGTCGACGACGAGAGGACGCCGCGTACGAACGACCTCTCGTGTATTTCGTCGCACTGCGAACATTTGAAAAAAAACGTTCGAAACTTCCGATTCAAAGGCGACGCATGAAGATTGAACACCGTATTTCGACGGGCGTAGGATTGACACACGCGTCGTACCGGATCAAGACGATTACCCCGATTAGTTATTATGTGTTTTGCGCACGGATGATGTCCAACACGACGGTAACGTGTTCAAAACGAATCGATCGAAAAACGAGTGTCACGTCACACGTTGTTTGGTCGACGATTAGTGTATGATAACGCACACAACAAACGCCAAGTCACACACACGCCGCGCGTCCGCGTCGAGCCGTTTTTATTACTGTCGAAGACGGTTCTCACGTGCACGACGAATTCGATTCGGATTGTGCCCGGACGTTACGTACGCGAGGCGCACCGACGGACGAGTAAACACTGGATTACCAGGTCCGGTCACGGCTCGAGAGGGTGTTGCCGTTTCGAACGTCGGCACGTTAACCACGCGGTCGCCGGTCCGATTTCGATTGACGGTCGCGGCGACGTTTCTGTCGTTTTGTCGACTAAACGCCGCGTCGCACTCGTATCGCCCGTAGAAGTCTCGAACGAATGCACCCGGACGAGCCGTCCGACGAAGCACGAGGATCATATTGCACGGACCGACACAACAGCTGATTAGCCGATCGTCAGCGCGAGAAATCGATTGTTTTCTCGTATTGAAAACTTCGAAGCACGTTTTCCTCGAGTTTACGTTTTTCGTTATTTTTATGAACTGACGGGCGTGATAGAGAGAGAAAAAAAAATCAAACCACCTATTAACTCGAACCAAATTTTGTTCTCCTCAGAAATTGAATTATCTTCTGAGGCGAACTAAAAAAAATTGTTAAAAAAGTATTTTTAAATAGTTTTTAAAGCACGTTAAAATGATTTTTTTTTTTTTTTGAAACTGAAAAAAGTTATAATTTCACGATTATTTTTGCTTTTTCTTAGTCCACCAAGAAGAAAAACATACGATAACTGAAAATTTGTTTGGTTTTTTTTTCGGACAAAAATTACGAACCGTATCTCTTCCGACAATTGGAAACTACGTCGGCAAGGCGTCACGGGGTAAAGGGGATCTGCAGTTTTTTATTGTATCTTATTAAAAAAAAATGTATTTTTACACTTCAAGTGCATAAGCAAATATGCCCCGAAATTAGCTGGGCTTAGTTGTATTTTCTCCGTCCGAAAAAAAACCTTTTGTCGGATCTTCCAAAACGGGATCCCCCCTCAAACGGACCGCGTTTACCGAGACAGGGCCGATTAGATTAATCGAAAACACGCGCGCACGCCAGTGGCGCACCCAAGGGGGTGGACTCCGGGTCCGGACCCCCCCCTTGACCTGTGTAATAGTTTTAAATTTATTGATGAAAATCCAAATTCTGATACAACGTTCATATTTTTCTGTCAAAATTTCATAATGTAGTTTTTTAGACCCCCCCCCCCCTTGAAAAAATCCTGGGTGCGATACTGGCGCACGCGTAACTGGTATACGTAGTATATATATATATATATATATATAGTATAGTATACCTAGGCACGTCGTACGATCGACTGACTTACTTGGACTCTCGCCTCGGACAGACTGGTCTTGGCGGCCAGCCGTTCGCGGGTGCTCACGCACGGATAGTGGCTCTTGTCGAATTCCCGTTCGAGTTCGTCCAGCTGGTCCGGGCTGAACGTGGTCCGGTTGCGCCTGAACTTGGGCTGTTCGGACCCGCTGCCGCTGCCCACACTCTCCGCGTCGTCTTTGCCGTCCATGCCGACGGCGCCTCCTAACCCGTCTGCACGGGAAACAAAACACGAAACGGAACACGTCAAACACCGCTAGTCGGACGAGATGACATCAAAACCGTACACGCCCGTCCGATGCGCGCGCATCGACCTCCTTACTGCACGTAAAAAAAAAAATATGCTATCAAGCAATTTTCTAAGACATACACAACCCCTTCCCTCTTGAGAAGTATATTAATATTTTATGCAATAGAAATCAAATGTTACGTTAATGTTTACGACCATAAAATAATAACATACGATACAGGGTGTTAATGCCTGATAGTATTTATTTTCCAAACTGTGAAATAAAACATAAAATATTTCAAAAACAAGTAGTAATATTATTGAAATTTTCTGCCCCCCCCCCCCCCAAAAAAAAAAACGTGACGCCCGGGGCAATCGTCTCCCTAGCCTCCTGCTCCCTCCATTCCCAAATACGCCGCTGCGCACGCTGGAGCACGCGTAAACAAATATCGCGTGCACGTGACGTGTGACTTTAACGCAAATCGCAATACGGTATAGAACGTGTTGTCGAAGGCCCGCGCATAATCCGTTGAAAAAATAATTGAATAAACAACGCGAATTATTTTCACGCATAATTCCGTGTAGCTATAAGAACGTCATGAAATCGATTGACGTTTTAACATTGCGTTGTTTATGCACGGAGACACAGACAGCACAATGAGACGTTCGTCTCGCTGCGAACGGGATACGATTTTGAACATTCGAAACCAGTTTGCGCGTTGAATCGTGGACGTTTGAACGCGCGTACCGTCAAATACGTTCGCGGTCCGTTTTGTTTGTTCTCGACGGAATTATAGCCGGCAATTCGTGTTTCGTGTACGTGTTATCGTCGAATCGAGTGGTTTTTACAATCTCGATCAATCGGCCGAGGATTCATATTCTATTTCGAGAAATCGATTAAACGCGTCGAATTATGCCGAGCGGAGAACTGGTTTCAAAATCCAGATGGTCCGTTTGGACGGTTCGGGGGACGAATCTTTCATGACCGTTCATGCATTTAATTAATAGTGTTGTTGTCGGTGGTGTGTTTTTTTCTTATCCTGTTAGTTATTCCAATATATATATATATATACACACGTATTATGTAGTATTTTATTATTCATGGGAATTCGAACAGAAACGATTTCGTCGTACTCCCAACACAAATCGAAAGTCGGCTACCGTGTGTTCGTATTTTTTTCGCCCGACGACGTCCAGGGAATCTGTACGCGGCGCACGGAGAAACGTCAACACACGGAATTCTGATTTCGGGGCGTTCGAAAAAACAATCGATTACACAATATTCAATAACGCGTCGAGTTAAATGTTGTTATATATGTGTGTGTGTGTGTGTGTACGGATAACGTCTCCAATACCAAAAGTCGAAAATAACGTTGTAACCGGATAATGTCGACGTTGCCCGGACGATTTTTACATTAATCAGGAGCCTCGGGTAATTATAAGCCCGAATAGCTTAGTGGGGTTTTTTCTTTTCGTAACTTCTATATTATTGGGCGTTTAAAAAAAAATATATAAACAGAATTCTATAATACATTTTATAAAAAAAGTTTAAAAAGAAAAAATCGAATTTTTTTTTATTACATTCGCTCGGGAACAATAATGTCGATAACCGTCGCGAAGAAAGCCGCCCGACAAATGTCGACGACCACGAGAAATCGTTTCCCGTGCCTGTGACGTACTGATGACGTATACGAACCAATCGTTGTCGATTAGAAATTGTATAAGTTTTATAAAACGACGAGCATAAAAAAACGCCGCGGAGGATGGTCGTGATTTTACAGAACAGTAAAATACAAAAAAACCTAAAATAATAATAATCGTAACAAATCACATTTAGCTACGAATTCGATTCGTAATCTCGTATGAACAGGAACTAATATGCATATGTTATATTTTGCATGTACTACCGGATCGTTTTTTTTTTTAATACTGATTTTAGATGTTATTATATCGACGATATCATAACGGTAATCATTTTTATTTTTCACCGGTCTCGTACCCAATACCTATATTTATATTTTTGCTTATTATTGTTCGACTTCTGTAAATATTCTCTCTCTCTATATATTATATATTATATATATATGTGTGTGTGTATAATGTATTATATTATCATTATCTTATATAGTGCGGCATTAACTTCCGGGCCTTAATTGGATACGAGCTAGTGCTACTATTATAATGACTACAATAATTGCGCGTTTCCTGTCTACATTGCACGTGATGCGAAATTTTTAAATACAAGTCCAAAACGAACGCGAGAGATTTATTTTCATAAAATAATTTTACGCGTTTAGACGGAAAACTGCAGAGTACAAGACGTTATCGTGCGCGCGCGCAATCACACACACGCACACACGCACACGCACACGCACACGCACGCACGCACACATATATTGTTCGGTTCACGTTGAAAATGTTAAGCGGCGTTTCCGTTTAAATACGCCGATAGATAAGTGGTTAGGTGCTTTTTCAGTTTAAAAACGAATACGAAATCAAACCAGAATAAAACGTTCGAGAAATCCTATGGAATATAAACACACACGCTAGTCACTTTCCGTTGTTGTTCAACCAACGGCCGACCGGATAATACTAATCAATTCTAGTCTTTACTCCGCACCCGGATTTCATACAGAAACGTCTAAGAAAAAGGCCAACTGATAATCGTTTATTGTTTATCGGTGTGTACGTGTATTTTTACGATCGGGCGACAACAGGTGAGTGGATATGCACGGTTCATGTTTACCTACACACGTAATACAACGTGACATAACCATTGTTATAAACGGCAGTTCACGAATAACGTTTTTACGCGAATTCGTGTGATATATTTATATATATACAGTCGTTCTGATTCGTTCTGATTCGCGTCTCGTTCATTCGAATAAAATACGGAGCTCGTCTAATAGGGACCGTATAAGTTCGATACGAGCAGACGGGCAGACCCGTAATGGTTAACATTCGATAAAACCACATCGCTTGTAGGTCAATCAAATGCTGTCGGAACAACACGTACGTCGTTCGACCCGCGAACGGAACATAACGGAACGTAATCGCGATGTTTTGTTCGCCACACAATTGCCATTACGTTACGCGTTCGTGTCCATAATCACGTCCTGACGACGGTCAGGTGATAACCGCGGGACGGATCGTGCACATTCGCGTTCAGGCACGACCGACGCGCACACGGTCCCGACACGTCCAAGTGTCGTCAGGCGGACGCGGACTCGCGGTGTCCGTGAACAAGGTCGCGGCGAACGATCGTCACCCGTACAGAGCGAACGGGCCCCCGACCGATCCGCCCCCCCCGCCATAGAAATGACCGATAGACGCTAGAATACGGCACACGCTTCAGGAGAGCTTCAGGCGAACGCCGGCTCGGACCTACGGTCACAGGCCACGACGACGTTATTGTACGTGAAAAGTACTCACCGCTTAACAGTCTGGGCATCAAGTCTCTGGGCGACATGATCGGGCCGCAAGGTTGGTGTGCGTTGATCGCGTGCAACGGCGAGTTTTTGTTTGCCGGCCCGTGATGCGAGTGGCCGTGTGACGACGCGTTGGCCGGGCCGTCGGATGATGCTGCGGCGGCGGCGGCGGCGGCCGCGGCGGCCGCCATGCCCGGCCACAGCCCGTGCGGATGCGGCGGCCACGGGAACGACGCGTACGGATGAGACACTTGGTACAGACCGTATCCGGCGGCGCGGGCGAACTCGGCGGCCGCCCTCTCCGCCGCCCTGTTCCGCAATATCCGGTTGATGCTGCTCACTGACGGAGCGGTGCCGTTCGTGCACACACCTGTCGACAGCCGAAAGTTCCGTTTACAGCGATTAGGTGTAATTTTCCAATTACAAAACAAAATTTTACGTACTCTTATAAACGTTACGTTTTATTTAATTACATTTTAGTCGAAAATAAGCGATCCACCAAGCAAGACTATCGTCTTGTTTCGAGGACGTCATTCCGTACGGAAATACAAGACTAACGAGATTAAATAATATGTCTGTACAAACTGCGAACAAATTTTTGATGTCATCTAACATCACTCGCCTATCCCGTTAACCGTACACGATAACGTAGCCGATTGAGTTTGGCGTTGATGAAAAAAAATGAAAAACGCAATACAACGTACATCGTGTTCCTGATCGTAACATATACGGATAATGTCCGTCCGGTACACGGTCATCTACATTCGTCTCGAGTGGATAAGAAAAAAAAAAACAACACTCGAACGTTTAGAACACCGTGGACGGGTCTGCAGTCGCACACTCGAACGTATCTATTCGGCTCACACAAAACAACCCGTGTCCGTACGTGCGCCCTTCTTCTACACGTCATATCAACGTACCTGCGCCGAGTTCATTTCTGTGTTGCAGGTGTAAGTACGTGTGCGCGGTAACGACGTAACGCGCTGTACGCCGTATACGTACGTACGTGTACGGGCCATTGTTCGGGTTGACATATGTGCCACCGCGTCGAGCCCACACACGATCGCCGTGTTATAAACGATTCCGGACGGATCGTCGTAGTGTGTCCGCGTAATATAATAATAATAACGTGTTATCGATCGTCAGTGATTATTTATTGTCGGTGAAAAAATTGACTCGAACGAGTAGAGTCGAAGAATTGACAATACGACTCGCGGTTAAAAGTCGACAACTGACAAAAGACGTTTTACGCTAGTTAAGTTTTGAAATTAAAACCGGGGGAGCAGGGCATTGATAATATTGATTTGACTAGGTTTAGAAAATTAATTCATTTTATTTTTTCGTTAAAACATTTAGGATTTTAGCGTATGATTATTTCACGATAACAACAAAAAAGTAATAGTTCATGTTTCGTTATACATTTTTGTGAGTTGTTGTCGACTATTTCATAACACTTATTATGCATTTCGATAAAAATGTTTTACAATTGTAAAGAATGAAAGATCTACATATCTAAATTTCAAAAATAATAATGCTAAAAAAAAATGATGAAAATCGAATTAAAATTATTAAATCTTTTGGATTTTATTTTAATCTATAGAAATGTTTTTACTTCTTAGGAATAGAACTATTGTGTTCAGACTTTGTCTATTTTATTTACTGTTGATATTTTACGAACAATAGTCGTTGTATTTAAAAAATGTAGTATATTTTACATTTTAAATGTTATAAAAGTTTTGTATAGAATTCGAATTTTACGACGTTAACCATCCTATCACACTAATATCAGTATTATTATTTTTATATATTATTAATTTAAAACACATCATTGCAAGAGTAATTGCAGTTTTATGTGTTATGGGATGGTGTATAGATTTTTATAAACCAATAATAACGGCTTATGATATACATTTAACGCGATACGAGTCGAACCAGTATACATATATATGAATTTTCTAATGGTGGCCAAATTAAAAAAAAAAAAACGAACGTTATTCACAGTGCAATATCTGCATATAGCTGTTATTGTGAATTCGTATAATATAATATAATACACAATAGTACTACTAATAATAACAATAATAATAATAATACTCATGGTGGAGAGAAGTAGTGATGATTCTTTTGAAGTCAAAAGAAGAAAGAAGAGAATAATAATATTTACGCACCTATATAAAAAACTACGGTGCATGTTAATGATAAATGGGTCGGTTGTCCTGCGAAAATCGACTCGTGTCCAGAAAAATAATATGATATTATAATAGGTAAACAGATACGCTCGCCGTCAGTATAATAATATAATTATCGTTATGAGCCAAATCGATTGAATTTTTTCTATCGTCCTCAACCGATACGAACTGTAGATATACATTTTCTAATGTCAACGCTATATATGTATACAAAGTGGATCAAAAAGTATGGAGCGTTATAACATTTCTATAAATCAATACATATTAAAAATGAAACGTTTCATATTTTTCGAACACCCTGTATGTACACGTGGGTATGGCGTGGTAATATTAATTTTCGATAATCGGGTCTCTTCACTCAAGAAACGGACAGAACGAGCACGAGCACGAGAGAGAGAGAGAGAGAGAGAGAGAGAGAGAGACAAGAGGATTTCGACAATTTTGAGTTCCATTCAATATAATATTGTGAACGCGTTTTCCAAACCCAGCAGCGAGCGCGAGTGTACAGGTATAGCTGACGTGACTGACGCACGGCACGGCACAATATAATAATTTCCATTCTGTTCGGTTCACACGGAAAAAAAATGTATAATATAATCCTTTTATACCGCGCGGTCGTGTATAATTGGTAAAATGGAAAAGATAAATTCGTTACCCGTTGTTATATATGTACACCGCATTTGTTGTCGTCGTCGCCGCGATTGATTCGACGACTGCTGACGATAATGATGACGACAATATAATATATAATACTAATAATAATAGACAGTTATAATAATACAATATAAATGTTGAACACAAGTATTCCGTGTACAAATGACACACACACACACACACACACACACAACGCACAACGCACCCATTGCCGAGTAATATTAAGGTGTACACACGATTTGTACAAAAATATTATATATATATATGTCGAAAAAGACGCATAGAAGACGCGTCTTCAAGCCCACGTCGAATTACGTACACACATATATATATATACCATCGGAATCATATACAATTCTCAAAGAAATACACATTACGTGTAACACACACATTCAAACACACTGATATGTCCCCATGACCAATTTAATTACGAACCTGCGTCTGTGTGATGTCGTCGTTTTTAATGCGTTTCAATGGATTCGTTACGAAACAATGCGTGTGTGTGAATGCGAACGTGTCGGGTAGGTAAACGTCAATTCAAGTGAGTCACGTATACGTAGTACGGTATACACGTGTATAGATATGCCCGCGGGCGTATATAACGATAACAGTAACCTATGTCTTACCCCGAAAGGATGATAATAATAATAATAATAATCATCAAAACAACGACGCGAAGATTAGTTTAAGAACTCGTTATTATTGCGTCCAATACCGTCGTCACGGGAAACGGACAATTAAATCATCGAAAGGGATATCATAATTGTAGACGTTGAAAATCATACAGAATATTTTTTATGATTCCATAATATAAACTATTGGTTTTTTTACTCTTATACACTCGAGCGCACGGAAATATCTGAAAAAGCAGACGCGTGTCGTCTGCGTACGTAATAATCTCACCGTCTATACTTGAAACGCAAATAATTTTTATACAATAATATGAAAAAAAAAAATCGGTCTTAACACCACCACTGCCATGCGGTACCGTACATGTAATTTCCCTTTTGTCACCTAGGGTTTCGTTGATTCGAACTATTCTCGTCGCCTGTTTTTCCGTTCGAAACTATTCGGTTTCTACTCGAATACGTGCAAGTGTTGTATTAATTTGAAACTGTACTTTACCTTCGGATATGAGCTTTTCGCGGATCTCCCACGCGAAAATCGTCGGATTTTCCCGTTTGTAGAACTCGATTTTCGACACGACCGCCGGCGTGGCGACTTTCGGCTTGCTGCCGCCAATCAGCCCGGGAGGTCTCAGCGTTCCTGCGAACAACGAATGCATAACCCGCGGTGTAATCAAACAGACAATGCGCATCGACTCCGGTCACCCGGGATATTTGGACACGTCGTTCTCACAATATACGTAAACGCGTATTATTCCGTTCACGACAATTCCAACACGGCTGAAAGGTACGTTCTGTAAGAGCGTGGTGAGACCAACTATGGGTCGGGCGGTCGACGAGAAAATAGCGCGGAGAACGAGTGTGACAGAGATGAGAATGCTTAGACGGACGAGTGGAGTGTAGTATCTATGAAGATAGGATATGGAACGAGGAAACATTAGGAGTAGCGTAGGATAAGACGAGAGGTCACGTTATGAGGATGGGAAAATTCGGAAGCTGCAAGGACGGTTATGGTAATGAACGTTTAAGGAAGGAGAGCAAGAGGAAGACCGAACAACAAGTGGTCGGACGCGATTGGGCGTGACGTGAGGATATCGACGTGATATGACCGTGTCAAGCGGAGGTTCAGGACACAGGTGGCCGACCCCGAATGTCTGGGATGGTGGCGAGCGAGAAGCAGATGAAGAAGGTTCCGTTTATGATAACATGACGGAGAAAGCACGGTCGGTGTCTAACGTTTCGGGTAATCAGTTTTTCGAATCGCGGAATACGAAACGTACAACAGATATATAGGAACGGACGGCGAGACGAATACCGTCAACCGACAGACAGGTGCGCGCGCCGGTTTACGTGCACTCGTCACCGACTTGTGGTCTACGGTTAGTTCCCGTACAATACGGCAAACACAATACAACACGAACATAATACAGTTTTTTTTTCGGGTTTTCTTTTAAAGCGTGTTAATAACTCGGTGATTCGAAATTTTTTTTTCTTAATACGTAACATTTTCACGTTTCAATCGTTTCGTCGACCCGATCTCGAAATAAACGATTGCGTCCTCGCGGCCGCGCGTACGCACAACGAGAATCCATTTGTGCAAAACGACGCACTTCACATTTCACGTGACGCACGCGTACGACATAAAGCGTGAATGTAAAAGCACGAAACCGGGACTGTTACGCGCGAACACGTGTATTTCAGGTCGAAACCGAAATGTCAGTTTCGATGACCGGCCGCTACTGTTCGCGAAATTCGATAGCGCTGTAATATCGTTGCGTACAGTGTAAATATATTCCGTTTGATTTATGCACGCCGACGCGGCGAGCGACGGCCAATGCGCTTCAGAGTGTAAAACGGTGAAAAAAAAAAAAATACATAAGAGAACGAAAAAAAATCTCCATAAATATATACGAAAACCGACACTCTGTGGTATTTATCGAAATATATTATAAACGCCGTAATGTACGCGCCGTTTCGTGAAAAAAACTAAAAAAAACTAAAAAAAAAACTAACAAAAATGAAAAATCGGACGAGTGAATATATAAACGTTTTCTCTCTCTCTGGTCGTTTTCCAACACGACGACTCGAAAATCGAACGGACCGCATGCACACGAGTGTGCTACTAATACATTATAACACGACGAAGCCGTACTACACGGAATCACGAAACAACGTCTACCGCGCGCGACCGCCGCCGCCGCCGTCATACGAACGCGGTTAAGGTTAGGTCGGGTGGACGGGGACTGGGTGTGCGTACGAATCGTTACTACGCGCGTTACGCGGAGCCGGTTGGCCGCGCGACGAGTTAAATCGCAAATCGCACGCGTTATGAACTGCGCCGCGCGGCCGGCGACGACGTTACAACGTCTCGTTACATTTTGTTCACGCGTTCGGTGCCGGATCGCGTCGACCGAGTGGTGCGGGGATCCCTGAGTTGTCTGTCGAGGGCTTCGCCGTGACGGTTTTACGGCCGGTCAGCTCGAACCCGCACGCGCGCGAACAACGTTGAAATCCCGTTTAGAATATGTAATCGTCTTAGGATTTTAGGTAGTACGCATTCGGATTTCGGACGTCAACCGGCCCGTCGCGTACGTCGGGGGGGGGCATACACGCATAACATAACCTAACCGTCGGAACGCACGTTTGGACACGGAAGATATGCGCGTCTCTTCGGTTCGCTCCTGTGACGCCGGCCACTGACTGACTCGGTCACTTCAAGACGTCGTATTGTTTTTCAACAATATCGACTAGTTTTGTTATTCGATTTAAATTATAGATATTATTTTCTCCTGTTCTTTTAATACCACGGTTTCCTTTATTAATAAATATCTTATTATTCGTGCGCAATATATGCTTCATGGAACACAGACAGATAAAACTTAACCTTCAATATTTCTTGAGGCTTCACGAGAAACTACTGCTTGAAAAAAGGTTTCGTGGCTGAAAAAGTTTGGGAACACGCACTATTAATTTTACTGCTGCAGTTCTCTTCGAACGTCTAGTAAGCCATTTCCAAAGACTTTACTTCTCATAATTTACCGCGAACGATTATATAAAATACATCCGTCCGATCGGTTTATTTTTTACCCGAATGATTTAGGGTTTTCTTTTATTCGCTCGAATAAATTACATTCATTTTTTTTTCAGTCGCCTTACTCATAAATACTCGAATCCGGGGTTTTTTTTTATGAAATTTAATGTCTGTTAGACATACCTTTTAAAACGTTGACTGTCCGACAGCACATTTCAAACAGGTACAGTAATATAGTTTATATATATTGACTGTAAATATTTGGATAATATAAATCAGTGTTATTGATAAGCTATTGAATAACATCATTAAAAAAGTTATTAAAATAGCAACTGAATTTCAACTGCCGACGACGTCGAAAAATTTTTTAATGGAAAATAATTGATAACATATCACCCTCGTTCGATAGGACATATATACAAGGTGGAGACGTATGGGGACTTGAAACTTGTGGCAAAACGAATGCCGTCCCCCATTCTCCTGCCAGTAGGCCAGTCGGTCAAGTTGCAGCAGCAGTGGAACGTAGTTTTTGTCGTCGAGCAGTTTTTTCGTAATGACAGTTCAATGTCCGGCGAGGCGTCTTCGATACCGGTTCGAAGTGGTCCTGTCCGGACTCCGGGACAGGGTTGAAAATGTGATAAGAGCGGTTTTCACAGAGTACACGGCGTTCGACCGGACGGTCTCGCACGCCAATTTTCGGTCACGTCCAGCGCATGTTGCAATGACCCGAAGCTCCGCCGATGCAAGGTTACGATTGTCCAACGAACGTTTCCCGGGGATTTCGTTCGACGCGCAGCTTTCCGAAGAACGGCTGTTCGACGTTTGCGCTTCCGGCGACGTGTTGCTGACGACGGGCGGCGAGGTATTCTCAGGCGTAATCAAAGAAAACTGTCGCTGCCAGAGAGCCGGGAGGAGTCATGTCATGTCACACAGCGATGTGTGAGAAGCGGGGACGACCGTTTCGAAGAGGGACGGTTATATTTCAGTCGCGATTTCTCATATAATATGCCATTCTCCTACGGTCAGCAGGCGTGTGCGCGCGCGACTTCTTTAGTTAGGTTGGGTTAGTGTCGACCTTCGTAAACCGCGCACCGACGTTCGACTGTCGAGTTCGTGACGCGCACAAGAGATGTTGGCGAGAGCGGAAGATATGCTCCAGACGTGTGTCTGGGGCCAGCGGCAACACGTGCAGCGCTCGGAAGTCAATAATGTCGCGTACCGTTCGACGCCAGGCGCGGTCGTTTGAAACTCGTGCGCCACAATCAGCCAACCACAACGTCCGACCGGATCGATTCGAGAGAAATCCCAGTCGCGGTCGCCGACAACAAAAGAACAGCGCAAGTTCATTTCGCCGCTCGGTCGATAATGTACGAGCGAGACTAGGAAACGAAAAAAAAAACTAGAAAAAAAAAATGATTGCCCTGTCGCGGTCGTCGTGGCGTGGGAGTAGGTGGAGGTGGACGACGTACACGAATAAAAACGTACGGAACGAGTGCGCGTGCAGCGGTGGGGATAATTTGCGGCCGAACGGACACGAACCGTGTTTGCCAGACTGTTTTATAATTCAAAAGGACGCGCGCGGATAATAACCAGAGCGGCCTTCCGGGCGGCGGCCATGCGGGAAAGCACGCGAACGTGACGGAAGGGCGGGCGGACGTTGTCCGAGAGCCCGACGACGGGGTCGACGACGACGACCGGCGGCGTGGGAGGGACAGGCGGGAGCGTGGGGGGGGGGCCGGCGAGGGCGGGTGAAGCGACCGCTCGTGCGCGGCGCGAGGGGTTCGCGCGCGCATTGTTATTTCCGACGTTACCACGACGACCGGGTTTTCCGTGTTGCTTCTCTCGTTTTCCACGTTACGCGCCGTAAGCACACCACACGCCGTCGTATTAAAAACGCGCAGCCGTTCCGCGGTCGCACGGCCGGCCGGCCGGCCGCTCGCATTGTTGCGGAGGGGGGAGCGATTAACGGCGTGGGGGGTCTCGTGGTGTGGGTGGGTGGGGGGGAGCCGGTGGGAGGAAGGAGGCGGCGTGGGTGGTGAACGCGTGTAACGTTACACGCGTGTGTGCGTGCGCGTACGCCATTACGCAACGACGTCCGCGGTTTGGGCTGTGGCGGTTTCTGTTACGGTTGTTGTTGTTGTTGGCGTTGTTGTTACCTCGTTACCGGAGCGGCGGCGGCTCGTGGTCGCCGTCGTAGGGATCGCGCGACTTTCCGAAAAAAAAAACGAATAAACAGCCCTCTCTCTCTATCTCTCTTCGAATGTTTATTCTCTTCTTTTTTTTCAGCACACCGAGTGACGTCCGTACTTGTCGTCGTCAACGGTATCCGAAAAAAAAAAAGTGTTGAGCTACAATTGACGGAAACCTCGTTTCCCGGTGCACGACACTTGGTCCGGTAAAACGATACAAAACGCGGCTTTTCGTCTGTCGACACGCACACGTTCTACGCGTATTCGACATTTCCACGTTAGAAACCATTAATTGATCTTAAGTTTCCCGTTTCCGCCGTACGCGGAATGTCGTCGTTTTTGTTTTCCCGTCTCGCGGTTCGTCGAACAGGCCCCGCGCGTACAATGCCCGTTGTTCAAGTCGACGGTCCGAATCACGACACGACAATCCATGGCGCGACAGAAAGGGCTGAGCGACGGCGCACATATTGTCCGGCCCCGCGTTCATCACAGGAGTCCGGCGGTCGACAAACTGATCTTCCCTCTCGCGCACCTTGTTGACCGTTCGATTCTTAAATTCTTCTTGCAAACGGTCTCGCACTCGTTACGCGGTCCATCCCGTTCGTTTCCCGTGTTTCGTGCTCGTGGACGTAATAACGTCAAACGGTCGGACGCATGACGGCCGACCCCGTATTTCCTTCCGGCTTTCGTATTTGCGTCGCGTGTGCAAATACACGCTCGTCATGTTCGACCGTTTTGGAGTTTTTCGGCCGGACATGTGGCAAGAAAGTTGTTTGAAAACAACAATTCCGAACGGCACTCGCCGGTAAAAAGCCGAACACGCAACGGGGGCAAAATTTCGGTCTCGATCCCATCCCGTAACGATTGGACAACTTCTATCGCAACGTCGCAACGATTAGATTCACGTCTCGTCCGCTCTCCGTGAACACTTCGTCGTCATTCCGACAGTTCCTGGGCAGACGTGCATTTCTGATCTTGCGACGTCGCCGAATTTCGAGGCGACCGCGGTTTTGCGTTGCATATTTTCCCATCGTTTCGTCATCACGAACCGACTGAATCGTTACGACTTTTCCGCGATTCCTCGGACCGTTTTATAACGTCCATCCGAGTGCGCCATTTCGTTGTATTTTGTCAGCATTGTGCATCGTCTGTTGGCGTCGTCGACTGACGTCCGACCGTTTTGAAAACGTTTTGATCGGTTATAACTGGGACGAGGAAAATTATGCACTAAAATCCTACAGTAAAGGCGTTAAAAAGTTACAAATAATGCTACAAAAAATGCTTTTTGCCTGTACAAATTTTCACTAGAAAATGTCTTGAAAACGTAAAAGTTTAGCTGAAAATCATTTTTCGAACACAACACCACGGGATTATAATACAATTTATTTAATAACTACTTGTCAACGAGACGAACTATCGACTATTGTTGCCGCGACAACATTTGAATATATTCGAACCCACCGCCGAAATTCCTACAAAAAGCGAATACTAGGTAATATTATTGTACATTTAAACATTGTAAACAAGTCAATAGGTATCGTTCAATAAAATCTCTCGATATTATATCCGTAGTCCGAACAGTCGAAGCCACCGCTACTCCCCCATTCGATCATCACTCTGACTATATCTAAGAATCTATTTTCGGAAATATTTACCGATAACATTTCACAATGTACACGAAACACGTTTAAATTAATTTTACTTTAAATTGATAAATATGTACCAAAATGTTCTAAAAAAATGTCCGATTATAAAAGCTAATAGACTGACAAAAAAATACCAAAAACGCATTAATATTCATGAATTTCATAAGAAAATGCAAAAAAAAAAAATAATGCAACAAAACGTTGTATGTTTTGTATGCTATGTCTTGGAGTACTATGAAAAAAAAAATTGCAAATGCTACAAATCCCTAGTCCTAGTTATAACACCGGGTACTACGACCCAAACGCCGAACACCATACAATTTTACCGTGTCGGCACTACGATTTATACCGAATTTAACAAAAAAAGGGGAAATGTTGATACGCCTTCCGTGCACAATAAATGACCGGATAGCGCTAAAACATTTCTGTACCGTTTTCCCGTATTTGAGTTCGAAAAGTTTTTGAACAGACCTCGCATATAAACTATGCAAATAACTATATACTTATATAACTCATACGCGTTCGTACGTATTATTATAGTGCACCAATAGATATTATAGTCTGAATACCGCGTGCGTATGTGCTGTGCGCGTACACTTTGCTCACACGGTTTCTATTTTTTACCACGGCAATATGTCAGCATGTTACTGCTGTAAATATATATATATGTATATGTATATGTATTGTAATAATATATAGCGAACAGGTTTCACATGTTACGGCGTTATGAAGTCTTTTGTCTTACGATGAAATACGGAAAGGAAAAAAAAATCATAAATAATGGATTACACCCCGTCATCTGATACATCGCACGTATAACCAAAGAAAATGTTTTTTTCTTCTAAATTTTACTATTATATTATTACTGCTTTATTTATTATTATTATTATTATTTAATTCTTCGACGTCCATTCAAAATCAACATACACCTGGTAAGGACTGTCCGATCGCCGGCCGTACATACGCGCTCCGGTGTTTACATAACGTATAACGACATTATATTGTTTCGTGAGACGGTTAAAATATATATATGTATATATATATCGCGCTGCAGAATAGTTATACCTGTGTTGTGGTATTTAAATGTACACGAAACTTAATAAGCGGCAGACAGTCGATATTCAATAGGTATGGTCATCATCTCGACAATGGGAGCATCTGGTCTCGGATAATAACGGCTTCTCTTTTTCTTTTTATTTATTTTTATTTCTATGTATATATATATATATAAACGTGTGTGTGTGTGTGTGTGTGTGTGCGTATAATGACAGATACCGAGCGTCTCATTAGAGGTTGACCATTGAACGAAACGCGACGTATATTTCCGGAAGAAAAAAACAAACTCCGTACGGAGCAGATATAATATTATACGACGCTGTCTTACGGCACGAAGGACGTGTCAAAAATGATTTACGGAAAACCATAGAATCTTATAATATAACGTATACGATAATTCATATATACGGCATATCGCCGCGACATACGTTTTCAAAAGTTCTAGCCATTATTACGATCACCTTTTTTTGTTCTTTCGTCTCCGTTCAGAATCGAATATTAATAATAATCTATAAATTACTATTAACGCGGCGTACACTCGTATGTAAACGCAATCCGCATTTTTAAACACCTACATTTTTTTTTACTTTCGGAAGTTTTGTTGAACTAACGAACTGTGTAACTGTATTTTTTTTTTTTAAATTTAAAAACGAAAGAAATATATAATAATAATTAGGTTCGGTTTAAATGAAAACGAATAACGTCGACCGCGTTACTGTACCTTGTAATAAACGCGTCGAAACGATTTTTTAATTATTATTGCATTGTAATTGTAATTACAGCGCACATATATTATAGTTTTTTCCCGCGACATTATAAGACGGGACGACAGTCGGATTACTGATGTATTATGTAATTATAACATAATACAATATATATATATATATATATATATATGTATATGTATGGTTATATTTTGCAATATCCGCTGAGATTAACATTATTCATCTTGTAATAATAAAATTAACGTGTAGTCGTCGTAGACATATAACGCGTTATTAGGTGTATACACACACACATACACACGCATGTACATATATAAAAAAAAATGTAGTCGGACGAGAGTGCGTGTTGTTGGATTTGATTTGATTACATTAAATAAGAGTCGGCGGCGCATGTTTATTATTATTTTTTTTAAATTTTCTTTTAAGTAAATCGATAAGTTTTACATATTATACTAATTTGCATCAAATGTGCGTGAATGTTTTAGTTCCCGTGAACATTTACAACTCATTTAAGTACACACAAACACACACACACATATATATATATAGGTATATTATGGTTCTACGAATTTTTTGTTTTTCGAATACGGTATATCATTAAGTATACCGTTTCGACCTCGTAGAAATATACGGATAACTTTACGTAGTGTGACTAAAAAGTTCGGTGAGTGGTTTAGTAAAAATACCAAAACAAACATTAGAAATACGTGACTTTAATGGCCCTCAAAGTAGTCTCCACCCACAGATACAACGCACATCCGACAACGTTCGTATAGCTTCTGGAAACTGTCAGAAAAATCCTTTTTTGGAACCACGTTCGAAATAGCTATCATACGACCCTGAATCTTCTCGACGAATTTCGCGTTCGCCCAGATCTTCGCGGATGATGGCTCCCACGGTGTCTTTGCCAATACCCACTCTTCTTCTGCTATTAATCGCAGAGTCAATCGCCGATCTTTTGCTGGTAACGCTCGCGCGCGTTCAACGTTTTCCGTTGTCCTGCTTGTGGATGGTCCGCCCGTACGCGGTTCGTCATCCACCGAATCCATCGAAGACCATATGATATTTGACCGAACTTCTTAGACACACTACGTATGTGCTAATTATGTTTTTAGAATTCAACGCCGAAAGGTATATTGTTAGAAAAAGCGATCTTTTAATTCGAACGACACTCGCGTGTATACTAACGGTGTAATTGTTGATTAATGAATTGAATTATAGACAACGTTAATCGTTATGAATTTAAAAATTCGATACACCGATAATTAATATTGGTTATAGAGGCGTAACTTTTTTTTCTTTTTTTAGGGAAGGTTTTCGCCGAAGGGACAATATGTCGTGCAGGTTTAAGTTTACGTGTTTGGATTTGTACTTTTGTAGACGCAACGGAATACATAAAAACTACCACCAAATGGTATATACATACATACACACACATATATATATATAATTTTTTATTAAGAAATGTAATGAGTATATACGTATACTATGATACTTCCGAAAATCAAGTAATAAACTGAAACATATTTAAAACGAACGGTTCTTGGCACGGAATCAGTTGAGATTTTCACCGAATATCACCAGATTATGCGATATGTTACCGCTGTGGTGGCGGACGAATAAATCCGAAATGATATATATTCATACATAATATATGCGTATACTGTCAGGGAGAAACGCGTTTGCAAATGGTCGAAATATCTCATTATCGTGTTCTGAGATATGTACGCCTACACACGGATTATTATTATCTAGTTTATATTTTTGAAAGCTAAAATGAAAAAAGAAAAAGAAATTTTTAAATTATAACTAATAGGTGTGTTTGCTTTTATTCAAACAGCATATTTTGTTATCCACGTAGATCGGGTTAAAAAACGTTCCGTATAAATATAAACGTCCGGTCCCGGAACGATAGGGGAAAAACGAGCCTGTAAAAACACAAAAAGAAGCGAATACCGATTTATTGTTGTCCGGTTGAACAAAAAAGAAAAAAAAATACACATACCGTTTCGAAACAATTAGGCAACAATTAGTAATTATTTTAATTCCCCGTACATATATAATAACCGGCCGTCTTAAAATAATCCGAGAATTCCTCTGTCGTTAGCAGTCCGGAGAGTATTATTATACACATTATTGTACTCGCATTGTACAGTAATATCTGTTGGCGTTTTTTTTTCTCTTTTTTTTTTTTTTTTATCAAAGATTATTTTCTTTCTTTTTTACACGGTTCCGGCCCGGAACGCTCGTACAATATAAATATACGAAAACGCCGACAGATGGTATCGTATCCGAATCCGGAGCGGTGGTGGACATACGAAATTTACATATAATAAAATGTTCGTATTGCGTTCGAAAAAAATGAACACCACACGCGCGCGTACGTACTTTGGCGTACAAAGTATATACATTCACGTTTCACCGGGTACATAAAACAGAAAAAAAAAACAAAAACAAAAACGAAACCAAATAATATATAAATACGCATTAAAGTACGCGCACGGATATACTCGTTAAATAATTAAAAGAATAAAAAAAAAATAATAATAATAATAATGATAATGCGATCATGGTCGGTTATAATATTACTGCGATATATAATATAAGACGTATCTTATCGAGCGGAGTTTTTTTTCCCCCTCCGCATATCTCTCGGCGCGCGCGGGAGAAAGGTCGCGCCGGAGAAATATATAAGTTTTTATTGTATCGTAACAAAGTATAACGTGCGTATTATAAAGAACAAATACGTAGTGAAAAAACAAATCAACGATATACACCTGCGGCCGAGCACTTCCTGCGGCGCGCGTACGTAATAATCTGTTCCGAACGACTTCTGGTATTGTTTTTTTTTTTTCCACCGTTTTTCGTGTCCGTCGCCGAACGCAGCCGGACGGCCCCGGGGATCCGAAACACATTTTTTTATTTTATTTTTCTTCGACAAAAAGACCGCTCGTAGTTAATCCGAATTCGTGTCGACGGCTAATTAAACACACGCCGGCGTACGTCCAAAAACACGAGTTCCGTGTACAATATATTATTATTATATGTAACACGTATCGTTTGGCGACAATTTGACTTTCGCGTTTTCACGTTACGCGCGTGTATATAATACGCACACACGTTTATAAGTATACACGTACCGGGCAGCCGCGAGCCGACAGGTTTTTCGCCGATTGTTATTATTATTATTATTTTTTTTTTTTTACCGTTGCAAATTACTATAATCATTGGTCGCGCAACATCTCATCATCTCGCAGTGTTTAGCGGTCGTCGCAATCAAGTAAACGGATAATCGTGTGCGGTTGTAATTGACAAGTTTTAAAAAAGAAATAAAAAGGAAATGTATATATATATATATATATGTATAAATTTGTTATTTTTTTTTTTTTTTAGAATCGGCAAATATTTCTCAGAGGGATCATTTACAACGCGTTATAGACATGGGCGCGTTTTAAACACACGTAATTATAGGGGGAAGGGAAAATAGGTGTTTTAAATAGATACTACGAAACTTAATTCCGTGTCTATTTACACGTTCACGCGAAAAATAAAATAAATGATTTGTTATTTCATTGATTTCGTCAGAATTACCGCCGAGCAAAATATCTTAACAAACACGTATAAAGCGTTTCAAATACTTCATGGACGTTTGTGGACGAACAATATATACGAAATCGGTTTGAGATAAACCTATTCAGTATTCAGAAATCGGCGACTGACTATGCAGAGTGCAATTGGTAGACGTTTGGTAATGCTCAACTATTTTAAACTACCCGCGCGAAACTCCAAAGGAAAAATTGTAAAAAGAAGAAAATTACATCGAACTCGTAAATAGATACACATATACATATATAATATTTACTTCAGAAAGATTAAAGCGCAAATCGTAGTACATGTTAAGACCTCGTCGTCATTTAATGTCAGCCGACAAATTTGAAAAGCGAGTTAAATGCAATATGTATTTGTTTTATTCATTAAAAGACCATTTCGGTCTTAATAGTAATTATAGTTTACGTGTTTAACGTTCTGTGCTGGATTTTCAAAAGCATCGATTTCCTATCCGACTGTAGTCTAGTCTGACGGCGCAGTCGATAATTATCGTTGACATAAAAAATGTATAGGCGAAATTCGTGAAGTCGATTTTCCGTAGGTTTGGAAAAACGGATTACCGGGCCAGACTAATGAAAATGACATTTATTCGGTTTATATTTTTCTTAAATAAACATAATGTCGAATTTTTTCTAAATTTAACACTTCTAAATCACGTCCATGTTTATTGTACGATACGATGTATAAGTATATGTTCTACAGTAAATTCATCCGGCGTATAACTCGATTAAAAAAACAATAATTATAATATGTGATCATACAATTATGTCAGTGGCGGATTTCAGAGTTAGATATCTATCGGCAAACTGTTGTGTAAATAACATCGGAATTTTCATTTTATTAAAATTATAATCACGAACGCGTTGCAATTCAAGAAGGAATAGTGTAAGATTTTAAGAATAATTGAAAGGTCATCATTAATAATTAAAATTCTGTTCGTACGGATTGTATTGTATGTATGAAAAAAAATCACTAATAGTTTAAAATGATAAGAACTATATAATACTTTTGAAATCTGAAGTGACCAACAAAAACATTTAAATATTTAATTAATGTTTTAAGTTCAATTCTATTGAACGGTCGAAATGATGGTGTTCAAACATTACGAGAAAACGTCGACCGTGGTTTTGTTCAAATACGAACCAAAATGTTTTTTTTTTTTGAGAGAGATAGAGAAACACGTCGTTAGGTGCTTACGAATATACGTTTTTGTAAATGCGCCACGGATATGGGTATCGTATCGCGGGTACAACCGGATCGTTCGATTGTTCGTTACCGCGGTATACGCGCGACCGTGTTGCTTAGAAACCCGATATTAAAAATCTCGCACGAAAACTGGCGTGAGGCGATTCCGTCGGAATCAGGCCATAGACCTAAAACGGACACGGGAGCGCGCCGGGGCGGGTGAGGAAAAAAAACCGACGACATCCTTCCTACGGCCGTTACAGAAACACGACGCGCGTAAACGTCTCGTCCGACTAATTAAACCCGGAACGGTCGGCGAGCACATCGCCGTGCATACGGTCTCGTATGCGTGATAGGCCCGTTATTGGGATTCGGTCGCGATGATAATGTTCTGTGCGCGGCGGTGTTGAGTTTCTCCGCAGGACGACGGACGCGACGACGAAAATCCCAACGAAAACGCGATCGGAGGGGGCGACCCGGCGACACGGTGTGTGAGAACTCGCGCGCTCTTTGCAATTTAATCGCTAATTGCTGCGTGGGACGACGCCCACGCAGCACTGCATTTGCGGACGTCACCCGATACCTCTCGGCCTTCGGGCCGCGGATTAAAAATTAATTTTATACTCCAGCCGAGATGTGTTTTTCGAGCTCGTTCCGTTCGCGCGACCGCGCCGCCGCACCGCTGTGAAAACGTCCGCCGTCCGCCGGGGAAAACGTTCGGTCGTTCGCATTCAAACCGGTGCGTTTGTTTTTTTCTCCGGGCGCTACTCGCGACGCAAGCGAAACTACAATTGTCCAGTCATTTTCTAACACGCCGATTCCTGGACGATTCCTGCACGATCCAGTCTCACTCTCGATGTACGTTTTCCGACTTGGTGCGCCACAACGTACACGTGACTTGATCGTGTGTTCGCCGACCGTTGTCGGACAGTGCGCCGTCACAGGTCATACCGGTCGGACTTGAAACCGTACAAAAACAGCCCCGACGGCCCGTTGTTGAAAGTGCGACCGGCGAGAGATTCCGAACGCGCGCGATCGACGACCATTAGATTTCGCGGTGTACGCGTCGCGTCACACGCTTCTTTTGTACGCGTTTTAATCGAAATACCGGGCGCGCGTCAACAACGAAACCGCGACAAAACCGTGGACCGAAGTGCCGTCCCGCACGCGTGCAAACGTAATGATATTTTGTGCATCCGCTTACGTGGCACGTCACACGACGAATACATCGTATACACGTACGCGATGAACAATAATCGACCCGCGTGTATTGTATTATGTATTCAAACATATATATTTTTATTCGTGTGAGCCACGTGTTTTTCGGTACGCCTAAATTATATTGTAATATTATAATAGACGCGCGCGTGTGTGTGTGCGCGCGCGCTCTAAATTCAACGACACCGTGACGACGTGGTCCCGTGTGTAGCACAACTCGACACGATTAGCTCGTCGGAATCGTATATCGAGATAACGTTACGATAACATTTCATACGATTGCATCGATACGTCGGGTCCACACGGGGAACTTTATTTTTTCTAAATATTAATTCACAGACACCGGTTGCCATCGAAACATTTTTCGAAGCACCGCCGAGTTCGAACGTACTTGTGCACTTGTTGCCCTTGGACACGATATCGTTTTCCATGCCGACTTTCTTGGTCACTTCACAATAACCTCTTAATGTACGCGAGTTCCATCGCCTGTCGCAACACGTTCTCGATCGAATTTCGACCTTCCGACGCCCGATTTCGAGCTCCAAGCATACTTGCGAAACAATGCACTTTTTGGTCAATCGCAGAGAGGATAGTTGTGGAACGAATTTTACTGTAACCCGTTTCATACATGAATATTCTATGAGCATTTCGTCATGTCGTCCGACAGAGATCCCAGTTTCGTTTGCTAGCAAACGTTCATATTCTTCGGTCACCATAAGCTTTCTCGCAAACACTCCGTTGCGAGACGATCGAGACTATATCATCTCCAACCGAACCATGGCCGTTTCGAAACGACTCAGAACACCATTTTCAAAAGCAACAACATGGCTTTCGAAAGTTTCATCAGCAGAATCGCCAAGCTTTTGACAAAACACGATTACAAGCGAAAATCGGCCATTATAATACGCGAAGTATGTAGTGTCGACTCAAACGCACCTAATATCTGTAGTCTATTTCGATATCGATTTAATGGACGTGTGTAACTAAAATAAATGAGATCCTCGTAGTTTTTAAACACACCTCGTACAATATACATGTGTATAAAAATAAAATTTTTTCTTCAATGCCAATTCGAGAGAATTATTTACAAGTGGATCGACCGGTGGCGTATGCATGGTATGCACGTTTTGGATGTTCGAACACCCTCCGAATTGTTCCCGATGATTATCTCTCGTGTTATTATTGAGTTTTAACACTGTTTGCGAATATAACCATGGAAAATGCAAGTGCTAGTCGGCCTATGACAATATTTTGTTATAGGGACACAGTATGTGGAACGCGAAAAATCATTGGACTTTATGGCGAAACCTTCCAATAGACTGAATGTGACTTAGCGATCCCTACTGTTAATTACATTCTAATAAATTTTTATTACGAAATACATTTTTATTTTAAAAAACACTTCTTCTCGAAAATTTTTTTTAGATATTTTTTTACGCACGTCCCTGCCCGTTCCAAAACAATGCCAATAAAACTACCGTATTTATACAACAGTACGATATTATGAAACACGACTGAAAAGTGAAAACGTTGATTTGAGGTTTGCACTGCGTATACGAGTGTGGCGGTCGTTCTAAAACGTAACTCCGTTACATACTGTAATTAAATGCTACGACCATCCACAAATTGTCACGTCATAATAAATATTTTCGACGACACCTACTCGTAGTAATTTCCAAACAAGCGTTGGCAATATTGAAAATGTTACAATAAAACGAAATGTTATTCACTAGAAAATACGTTACATATATAATTTTTGAATGGTGCACGAAAAAACCATTGTAGTTACGAATATACGTGTTCGTAAAGATCTATCGAATGGATACGTCGTTTTTATCACGTTATACGCGCGCACTAATCGATATTTATATGTATGTATATGATTTAACTATATAATTTAAAAAAAATTATACATTAAAATCGATTTAAATTTGGTTCATTTGAAAAATTACTGAAGAAAATCGAATCATTGTCGTTATAGGAGCTGAATCGTGTTATTAAACGAGGAACCGTGCGTCCATATAATATTTTGTCGGTATTGTTCCGAATTCGAGAAAGACGAACAGTACGGGCGCTGTGTCTATTGCGGATTTGATTTTGTGCAAAGTGCCGTGAAAATCCAATTATCCCAACACCCGAGTCGATATTATATTTTATTAGATATTTTTATTTGGTTCTGCACCATATATTCATTCGTCGTTATCGTATTTCGTCCGTCGAATACAAATGTAATACACATTGAAAACGTCCATTCAGAGTTTGACGAATCCTTAAATATCGAATAGTTTGTTTTTGAATGTCAAATAGTTTCATTCGCGGTCGATCCACGGTGTGAACCGTTATTTCGCAGCGCGACTATACCAGTACAGTTATCACGAATTTTAAGTAGGAAAATGAAACGAACAATCGAAAAACCGAATCTCGCACCGTACGTAATCAAACCATACATGTGATCCGCTGTTTTGAATAAAACGATTATGCGTCGATTATCGAAACTGATTTTGAAAATAGATCGATAATGTCGAATGCAATAAAACACGTTCAACACGTTTCGGATTGTTCGCGTGAAAACTAACACGGTATCGTGCATAATCAATGTGAAACGTACAAATACGGTCGTCGGAATGTTCCGTACATTCCGAAGCATTATAAAGTATTGAGCGGGGCCCGTTGCGAACGTATTATAATGAAAACTCTCGCGAACAGAGTTGGATTAGTGTGTTTTGTATCTTACGCGTATCGATTGCGATTTATTTTTTATTTTTTTGTTGCGCCTCTATAAGGTTTTCTTAGATATTTGATAGTTAAATAAAACGCAAAAATGACGTGAATAGTTTGTCGAATAATAAATAACAAGTTTGGTGTGCCGAATGCGTTTGACAATGTCGCAAACCCAATTGACACACACACACACACACATATGTACGTAGTGCTAATAAAGTTGCATGCATTAAAACCCGTTCAACGCTTTAGTGTATACAGAGGAAGTCTTGAAATGATCGATTGCTAGAAGGAGACGACGACGAGAGTTTGTCGTACAATAAGTACAACGCGATACGATCTGCCTGCCGGCTGTTATCGAACCGTATTATACCAGCTTACGACTTTGTCCCGACACAACCTTACGTTTCCGATCGTACGTGCATAATTCTACGTGCACTCACCCAGCAGCTTGGTGACGGCGCCCTGCTGATTGAATACGTGATGGGCGATGTCCGCGGGATATCCGCCGCGGTATCTGCTGGACAGCTCGAGCAGTCGCGAGTGTCGCTGGTGCTGCTGCTGTTGGCTGGCCGCCATGGCGTACAGTTCGCGCAGCGTGGCCGGCGAAGGAGACGACGACGACGACGACGGCGGCGGCGGCGGCGGCGGCGGCGGCGACGACGTGGACGGCGGCGGCGACGCGGACGGCGGAGGTCTGCCCGGGAGGACCGCGGCGGTGGCTGTGTACAGGAAACAGTAAAAAAAAAAAAATTATTAAAAAATTGACACGAGAATAGAATTACACGTTGAATTTGAACGCGACGAGAAAAAAAAAAAAATACTTAAACGTACATAGGAAATGTCGGCCCGGGCGGAAGTGTACAAGCATACCCATCGTGGGCGCGCACACACACACGAGACCCTCCGACGCGGTGAGGCGGTGCAGTAGTGTGTGCGCGCACACGGTTTTGATCGCGTGTACACGTAATTGTTATACGAATATGTCATACGATCCTCCTATAACGTTATAAAATACAATATGAGCACCTCTGCGCCGCGTCTCGGTGACCGATGTGCTTCCCCGATTGGGTCGTATTTGGACATAGTATACGGCAACAACGCCGAACAAATCAAACATTATATTCGAAAAACGGCGATTACGACAATACAACCCTTGCTGGTTACAATGGCCTCCGCACGTGATATAACGTGTGCGTGCGCACACGCACATAATTGGATCGGCGAATTGCTATTTAAATTATTATTTTCCGTGTTTTGTACAGATATTCTCTCTTCACGTGATCACAACCGTAACCGAGTACTTTCAGTATTGATTTTCAAACGATTCGTTTTAATTCTACATTAACCGCCAAATATATCTACGTAGTGTGATTGTAATATTTATAATTGAGACATTCGCGTTTTGACCGGCGTCCATTAGGCACGTGACGGTATTATATCGATCGCGCGAATAAAACAACACGGTATATTCGCTAAAATGACAGTGGGAAAAAAATATATCACAATTTTCAATCGTTCCCGCGGGGGTAACATACTCCGCCAACCAAATGAATTTTACAAAGAGTCGTGACCCGGCCACATCGTTTTTTCCCATTACAAACAGTATAGTCATCAATCACGTTTTGCGAGAATGCTTAACACTCGTTTTTGAAAATGTGAAAGATGTATAACATAAAACAAGTTATTGTTGCTTAACAGTAAAAATCACGTATATTAAAAAAGAAAAACCAAGTAAATTTTCGGTTACTTCTGTAGACATATTATATATAATACCCGATGTATGCGGTGTGTCTGCCGTTCAATAATTCGCTAAAGATTATAGCGAAAATGTCGCGTATAAACGTTTGCGAGACACGTTTTTTTTTTTAACGGGACAATTTAACCGTCGGTCCGATCGTTTGAAACTAAACGATCCGTAAGAATAATATTTTCCTGCCGATATAATATGGACACTGCCTGTTACGACGTTGTGCGATCGCAAAAACAAAACATGACGACCGCAGTTTGTAGTAACGCGAAAACGAAAATTGAAAATTTCGTTATAAAAAAAACCAATATTGTACACGTGTGGTTGTGTGTCACGTACACGATTTCGGCCCTCTCGCGCGGTTGTCCGCGTTAAAAGCTCGTACGTTTTTGCTACGGAATATTATGCGTTTTACGGCGCGTGCAGTTTTTAATCGAATCGGTAATTATATATCTTGTATAATAATAAGCATGCTGTGTCGTGCGGTACACGGTTAGTAAATACGATAAAACGCAGAACGTTGAAATTATTATTTACGAGATAAAATCGGATGTACTACTGACGTTATACGCGTAAAACGCGACATTATTCTGAAACACGATTTTATATAAATCCCGTCATCATTACAACGAGCGTTGACGACGAACCATAACCGAACTAAACGAACGTGAAAGATTTCCCCATGTAATAATAACATATTCACACCGCGCAATATTATTGTGTATTATACAATATTGTATAAAAAATAAACCCCCGCGATTTATTATATTGCACGCCATAATATAAGGCACGCACGTGTACAAGTCTCACAGGGGCTCACCCTCCGAATTTCGTAAAACTATACAGGAGAGAGAGAAAATAAAAACGAAAAGACCGAATATTTTCAAATTTAAGTCTGTCAGTCAAACATATCATTGATATCCACTCGTTTATCGATTAAGTCCGAAACACTATTTGCCGCGCGGGAGCACTGCAGAAGTTGCACGCGAATTATATCGTTGAATATTAACCGTAGGTTTTAATTTTTTTTTTTTTTTTAACGGAATCAACACACAGAATTTCGATTAAAAACGAACTGTATGCTGCGACTGTAAACCGGCTTGTTCGAAGCAAATAAATTATAAGCCCGCGGCCGATTTACGTATCTAAGAACAATTTTAAGGGTACAGATCATTACGTTACGCCCGTGCAGTAATAACACGCGTGTCAACGTCAGCAAGTCAGCTACTATACTTTTGCGACGTAGTTGAGATCTAGCCACGTAATATGGATTCAACGGGGGAGGGGGGGGACCGGTCGGGGGGCAGGTCGGGCGGAAACGGCATCGGGACGAAATGCTCGCGGATTAATAACAGTTCCACGTCGCGGACGAACAAAACGGTGTCGTGAATGACGCGCGTGAAAATCTATACACACGACACATAGATCAATAGAATTTCCATTCGACGCGCGCGATTGTCCGATTTTTCTCGCGTACGTTATACGAAAAACGTGTAAGCTCGCATAAGCTCCGTACGAACTATACACGACGCGCTCCGGTCGGCTTCCGTCGTAGATTTTCGTTGTATTTGCCCGAAATCACTCTTGCCCGTCTGTTAAAGACGATTAAACACACACACATATGTATAATACACGTGTATATTGTGATAATATTAATCGCTTATTATTGTTAACGTTTTTTTTTTCACGTGACTTTTGAAAATACGTCGGGTTCGTGGGAACACGCATCACGCCAAAAATACGATACATATTATAATATGACGACGGCGATCGGATGTCATTTATTACACTATATTATATCTGTTATATTATATACGTTGACGTCGAAGTACACGCACTCTTGTATTTTATACGATACATTATACGTAATTATATATATATATACGGGGTACGGTCCGAGAGCGGTTATAATTTTTTGTCGAAAAAATAAGATGAAAAAAATCGTTTTCGAATCGGCGGCCGCGATCCTATTGACGCGACGACGATTTATGTAACGCGATAAGTGCGCGTCGTACTTATCCTATATACGTATTGTCACTATTATTATTATTATTATTATATACGAAACGTCAAGAGCGGATTCGCTCATTATACACGAGTAAATGGCGACCGAATATATACGAACACGACCGTCTTCTCAATTATCGATTTTCCGCGTACGAAACGGACGGTTAAAATGTGTCCATTTTTTTTTAAATATTTTTTTCCATCGTCTTCTTCTTCTTTCCACCGCGTTCAAGCGACCGTGCACGTATTTCGGGTCTATTGAAAACGCGTCCGCGTCCGTTGCCGGCCAGAGCGGCTCGCGCGGCGTGCGGGCGGAAAATCGTCGCGTACATACGAGGGGGGGGGGGGAGGAAAAAAAAGAAAAACATCGTTCTCCGCGACGCCATTCGATTTGGTATTTATCGCGATAATAATATCGTACATTGCCTAAGCGTGGGTAACACATGCGTGCACGCCATAATGTATATAACAGTACACGTGAAAAAAACAATATATATATATATAAATATATATTTGTCCAACAGTTATTTCTGTACGTGTGCAGTGTCGACTGCAGTGGACACGCGGTAATCGTTTTCTTTTCTCTCGGTCGCGCTCTCTCTCTCTCTCGCTCCTGTATCTCTATCATACGAGCGCGCGCGCACACCGTTACGATATAACATAACGAACGAATAACACAATGGCGCGATACATTTTAGAATTATACAGTCGAATTGTATATATTATTACACGCTTATTTACGCGACGTTTTCGCGATGGTTTTCTGGCAATTTTCTCATCAGACACCCGCGACATTGTCAACGCAGAACGCGTAAATGCATATTTGTAATATTATTATAAAAAGATACACACATATATATATACAACACAGACGGAAAATAATGAATAATAATATTGAAATGGCAAACGTTAACAATAAACCGTATACGTGTATCACACGCGATTGATCCCGTGATACAGTTACGCAATAAAGTTCGGTAAAAACGTTCGAATGCGTCCGGAAAAAAACTTAATATCTCTGACGAGTTCTTTTCAACGAATATGTTTGTTACGGAAACAATTATTTATATTTATTTTCTATTGGACAATTATCATATAGACGAAGTGATAAAGAATTTCATCGAAAAACGTATGAACATACTGAACGATCAATCATACAAATGATTACGAAAATATTTCAAACATTTTTCTTCTTGCCCTCCAGTTGGGATTGACGTCCAATAAACCCGAAGACAAACCGTTTATAGATTTCTGTACATTTTATTTTCTCAAAAAAAAAAACCACAAATTAAACTACCGCTACGAGAAAACGTGCACAACGACATTTTGTGAACGCGCCGGCGAGAGTCGAAATAATATTATTACATTTCTGTTGAAAACGAACGGCGTCCGTTCCGCCGTCTGAATACACGTACTTGTCTGTACAGTTGTGTTTTTTGTCGTCCCCGCACGACTTGAGCACTACGCGTATTAGGTTACTCATAAACATATCTGCCGGCGGCGGCAGAGTTTCATGTTTTCAACAATGGCAGCCATACGTCCGAACCGCGTCTTAACCGGTCGTTCGAAACGACCGTAAGGGAAACAAAAGCCGGAAACGTTAAACCCCGCGATAAATCAAACGCAGGAAACGTGTTACAAACGCGTCGCCGTCGTCGAGTGTTACGTTTTTCCATTGATACCGCGCACGGTCCGTCCGGGGCTTAAACGTCGTCGCACTCTGCGGGTGTTTCGTCCGCACGAAATCCGAATAGGAAGCCGGAGATTTCACACCCGGCGGGAGGTTATTATTATTTTTTTTCGGCGGTTTCGTTTTGTTTCGTCCAATGGAAGACGCGGCGATTATCGTTTATTACACGCGTCACAAATAAATAGTATCGCACCGACGGACTTCACGCGGCCTGCGTAGACGCGTACGCGTTCACATAACGGACGCGACGACGTTTCGAATAAAATCGAGTTGTCTCGATAATCGTTTCATTTTGATTTTGGTGTTGTCTGTTCGAGCGCATTCGCGCAACATCGGAGCAATATCGTGGCGACGACGCCAGTGGGCAATCTGGTACGAGCACTGGTAAGCGGGAGCGAGATGAATACGTTTTTTACGGGAAACAACTCGGCCGATGCGCGTATACGTGTACATAATGTATTTGTACACGGAGGCCCGAGGTCGGTATGTGATATATATATATATAACATAACATAACGATATTATTATTATAAAAAAAAACACACAGTTACGACAACTATCAGCTTATATACATATGTTATATTTGTTATTGTCCAGTGGTCATATGTGTACACGCGTTTGTTGTACATATATATATGTAATATGCCCATTGTCACAAATAATTGTCGTGTTACGCGGGATGCGTGTATATGTGTGAAATGGACGTCGCTCGTTTTTCGAACTGTAACAAGGCTGTGTAAATCATCAAATATATTTTCACCGAGTCAAAAAAAAAAAATAATAATAATAATAATTCCTCGTATGATTCGACTGTACGGACTGTAACGGGCCCACTACTGCAGCATATATTGTCGTCGATAACGCATAAGCTAACGTAAAAACCACGTTTATACTTTCGTCGTCTCGGCGCTCAGACCATGCAATGTTATTACAGTACGACTTTAGCATAAAAAACCAAATCATACAGTTCCGCGAGAAGGCGAACTATCAACGTTTTTTCATATATCGTCGGAGTTTAATGTTTATATTTATTTACGAATCGAGTACAAAACGTCGCCGCTCAAAAAGAAAATCTTCTTTTATTATACCGAAATCGATTGTATACAATACTATTGACTATGAATTTTTTTTTTTTTTATTGCCCAGCGCGTTTTTTTTTTATATAATATATAAATATAATAATCATTTATCGTACGCGCGTATTGTATGTTTGACGAAAATGTATTTATTTATTATATTATCATAATACACGAACGTAAAGTTTACGAAACCCAACCAAGGACGGATCGATATTATATGCATATTTTATTCGCCGACCCGATGAAAACTCGTGTGACCTCGTGGGGGTGGGTCATATGTATATGCGTATGTATAAAACGTGGAGTCACAGAGTTTCGTCGGGGCACGTTCATAATTATAATAGAATTTCCGTCTGAATATTTCAGCAAAAGGAAAGCACCATACCTGCATAACGCGAGCATGTTCCTCGAGGGTTAACCGTATATGTATATATACACACACACACACATATATATATAGCGGGAATAGATTGTATTGTAGGCGTGTTTGGTGTATGTATATGTGTATATGTGTATATACAATACACGCCAACGTATCCGACGCGGCAGGACGGATAAATAATAAATGCAAATATTGCATGTTTTGACGTTGTGTATCATAGTAATATCACGTGTATCGCATGTAGCACGAACGGGTTAGGTTGGAAACGGCGGCAAGTTTTAATTTGTGCATAGAATATTGTTCGTATACGTGTGTATATATATATATATATATATGCGTATATCGTATTTATTATATATCATGTACGTTTTTAAAAATAAACGAAATTCGGGTGAGCGATGGGTGGAAATCAGGACCGACCGATTTCAAGCATTTAACAATAATAACTACCCGCCGACGCGATTGGACCACAAACGAACATTATTATTCCAATCGCGTATTGTATAACAATGCACGATACTGTTCGATACGTGTACGTGATATTTATGTCGTATGCGATACGCTTATGCGCGCGCGCGCGCGCGCGTGTGTACCGGCGTGTAATGTGTCCCGCGAACACAATACAACATAACAGTCGAATTCGGACGGATTTAGACGTCGAGCTAAACACGACCAGACATTAATTGAAATTTGATTAAACAACGGAAGACCGTTAAGTGTGGGTCGATCGAATTACCGGGTTCGTAACCGAACAGATATATTGTAATAGCTAATATAGGTACATACATTTTAATGATCGACATGAGTATGTACTGTTGTAGAACGAAATGTTTATACATATAATACGACGACACTGTTGTAGGGTACGCCTATAATATATTGTACGATGTTTAGATGTGGTTTCGCGTGTTTATATTCATAAACTTGTACAGTCATTGAAGTCGGATAAATCATATCTAGATACTATATGACATCGACACGTAGATAGCTAAAGACTTTATCGGATAAAACGGTTGATAATTGGCACGGTAAATATTATGATAACAAATTACAAATTTAATTTTGAATTGCATAATTTTACATTAAAAACTCGTATAATGTATAAATATGTACAAAAAATTAATAAAAATGACCGAAAATCCTAAAAAAAAAATGCTCTAAAAACGAAAAACGATGAAAAATGCAAAAAATTGCAAAGTAAAAATTTAAGTTTTAAAGTCTCTGTTACATGAATCAAATCATGTACTTGAAATGCATGTTTTTAGAGAACTCACAAAAAATGTACTTTACATTGAAATCTAGGCCTTATTTATAACATATACATATGTCGACCACTACGACACTTACCCTGCAAGATAAATCGTATACGAATATTTCCATTTTATAATTTTATTTATTTATTTTCAAAAGTGCAAGATGCAGCCCGTAAAATACAACGAAATGCACGAAATGTATACTATTATAAAATACAGTCATCTACAATTTTATAAAAATGTAAGTTATATAATTGTTTTATTTATTGTTAACTCTCCGTACAGGTGTTGAGACTATAATATATTAATATATTTATGTATATTAATTAAATAATCATCGATAACTTATGTAGAAACTAGAACGGTCAATAAGTCTTTGAACGCATTTTTATTAATTTACATACAAATAAATCAATATTATATCGAATTTGTTTATTTACTAGTTTCTATTGATCATCATTTGAAATTCATTTAAAAAACGTTTTAAACATAAATATAAAAAACCTGTTCTATTGATTATGCCATTTGATCGAAGTGTTTATCAACAGAAACAATATTGTTTTTGATATGTTCGTGTCATAGGTTTTTTATATTTTTATTCAAATAAGCAGAACAGATTATAATTAAGTTTATGGTTTTTTTTACAGTTAGACACGCAGTTAGTAAAATATTACTTACATACTCAGAATCGATATAATATTTTAAAATTAAGTATTTTAAAAAAAAATTACTCGGTTACATAAAATGTATTTTATATAAATTAAAATCGAAAAGACGAAATTTTATGGTCCTTGCATCCGTATATTTATTGGTATAATTGCCATAATTTATTTAATAATATAGAACAAATAAAATCATTATTTGGATATTAGATTTTTAAAAATATCAATAATAATTATATATGATTGTGGGTACAGGGTCGGAATTAGACTTTTGGGGGGCTCAAGAAGGTCACTGATCATAATATTGATAAGAAATTCAAACGATCATTACTCATTATAGTCCTCGATCTATTTTTTGACGATTTTAAATCTTGAAAATACACGTTTGCTGCTACAATTAGTGAACATATAATGACTCAATATATATACCTAATACTACTTCAACACTTGGAAAATATTTATTTTGCATTCAAAGTTTTACAAATAAAATATCCGTTGCTCATTTTTCCCGGTTTAGAATCAAAGAGTTTTGTGAATTCAGAAAACTGAATGATTTCCACACATAAGTAATTTTTATAAATGACTACAAGTTTCTAGTTGCTTCGTGTACCTTGTCGTTGCTAAGATCATTGTTAAATGATAAAAAAAAACAAGACGTATTATTTCTTTTAAAGCGAATTTTCGTAGAACGAACAATTTTAATCAATTTATACAGTTTTACATATTATAATATTCACGCGTTTGGCACGACTGGATTTACTTGTTAAAAATTGTAGATAATTCTTTTTTTTTTTACAAAACTCGCGTAAATCGCAACCAAAACATGACGTAAGTACCAGCTGTAGAAAATAACACATAACGTATTAAATCACGTCGTCGTCACCGCCGTCTGCAGCCGTAATTAAAGCCAATCGTGTTTGGATAAAATAATTTGTAAGGGAATAATTTCAAATATTCGATTCAGATATACAAGCAAAAGAAAAAAAATAGGATTCAAGCCTAACTATAAGTAACATAATAAATAATTAAACTATTGTTCTGTGTTTTTATAGATATATGATATAGACAAATACAAACGATAGTTTTACACTAAATCTTTAATTTTTATTGATATTTCGATTAATTGTAATTTGAAATTATAAATTTGAAAATAATTATGAGTGTTATTTGTATTTGTTAGCACTGATTATTAAACTTTGAAATATACGATTTAGTTAATTTTTTTATACGCATTCAACATAAATAAAACGTCTCGCGTTACTTATTCATAATATAATGTCACCAAAAAAATCTTGTTAACTGTAACCTCGATCTGATGCGTAAAATTACTATGAAAACAGTTTGAATTACATACAATTAATAAACGAAACATCTTAAATTTTAAATATTTTCTTTAACCTCAAAACTCAAAATATACATGTATGCATGAAAAATAATATTTCGGTCATAGATTCTACTGCAGGTTTGTCCTCGAGGAGAAACATATACTTTGTGCATTACACGAACGTGTATTTTAATTACAAAAACATCTTAGCTCTATTTCATATGTATCATCAACATCGAACAACACAAAGTAGTTTAAAAAAAAAAAAAAACTTGTGTAAAACGCATATACCTCTATAGGGTTGTATTATATAAAATAAAAAGCGTTTAATACAGAACGGTATAAAATTCCGAAAAGCATTCCCGACTTCACTGCCGTCGACACGTTATACGCGAACAGATTTGATTATAATATTCATACACGTATTGGGACAATGGGACGGTCACGCGAAAAACGAAATGTGTGTATTATGTATAATCGTGTATTGTTTAAGGTGCGTTCCGTGCAGAGTCGAGCCCGTCGATTATAAGATAATAAATTTAAACATTCGGCGGTCGAACACACACACACACACACACACACACATATATATATACATACGTATATACGTATAATAATAATGCCATAAATGTGTACTGGCGTGTACAGACGGATACGTTATAAACACTTCATATTATAATTATTAATTATATTATCGGTATAATCGAGTGAAAGAAAAAACACGAAATAAAGTACAACGGATCTCCGCGTTTTTGGTTTGATAAATGTTTTACGTGGGCATTGACATGATTGTCCTCTTGCCGCAGCCGCCGCCACAGAAACTTGCACATATAATATTGTGTATATACTTAACACGCGTGTATAAGTAGTATACATACATACATATATATATATATATATATATATATATATATATAATAAATAAATAAAAATAAATAAATAAAAGAACCGACGGAGACATGTTGATGGGTCAATTTAAAAATCGTATAATTTAATTGAGTCGGTTTCAATGTATTATTTTAACTATTCAAATCACGCGGCCACGTACGTATTATTATTATTATTATTATTATACGCGGTTGTATATGTATATATATATTTATACGGCGGCGGTTCTTGCGACGGTGGTGGAGTTGAATCGAAACAAACATTAACTGGATTGTATATTACACGGTAATAAATTAAATGGTAAACTCTTACTATACACCTATAATATATATATATAATATAGTGTGGACACAAAGGGGCTGTGTACCGCATTATCGGACAAGACCAGTTGTCGTCTACAAATTTCATTGACACCGTCGCGACAACAGGTATGTGTTTTATTCTTCCGACCCCGCCCCCGCCACAGAAGGAGACCTACCTATATACTTTTTATATTAAATATATGTGTGTGCGTGTGTGTGTACGCCGCCGATCGCGGATCGACCTTGCACGAGGACCGTATAGGTTATATTTTACTTATATACTCGTATGTGTGTGTGTGTAGAATAATGTCGATACACCGTTTATAACACGACGTGTTAAATCGAACGAGTGTGTGCAGGTCGGATTGGGAGAAAGACAAACGGACGACGGTGAATGATAGAAAGAAAGAGTAAGCAGAAGAATATAATAAACATTAAAAATAAAAACTGAAATATATATATATATACAAGTACAATTATATTTCATTAAAAGTGAGTACACACATATATATGTGTGTGTGTATATATAACGACGCGCATATTTATTATTCGGTCGATAAATCTTGCCCGTACAGTCGTGAGCGTATGTATCGAACGGACGGGACAAGTGGTTTCTTTTTAATCCTTAATACATATGACGTTTTCAAAACTAAACGAAGTTAAAAAAAAAAAAAATAATGATTTTATACGTTGTGTGCACACCGCAAAGAAAACAAATTTAATCAAAATATAATTTTTTTTTTTAACTTGAAAAAAAATGTATACAAATTAATAACAACCTGGTGTATTATCCACTAAACTACACATAAACGAGACGTATATTATTATTTAATAGTTTTTTTTTTACTTTTACGGGCATATACGTCAAATTCATATTTATGAAAACAAAAAACGTACGAATATTCTTATTTCGGAATATTGCTTTTACGAGAACGTGTTCGGCGTGCACTCGCGGATGCAAAAAATCGTTTTTGTGTCCAACCCCCCGACGTCCGATTCTTATTTCGGTGCAGAGACGCGATGTCTGTACACCGTTAGCAGGCGCACGCGAAATGTCTTATACTTCGACCCCGATTCACACCGTCGCGTACACACACACACACATATCGCTAAGGTACAAGCTAGTCATGCGTCGCTTTAGAGCGGCATAATTTAAATTAAAAAAATGTATCGAAAAAAAAACCATATTTAAAGGGCTTTACATTAATAATTTACATAGGGCATCGTGTTTCGTAGTGTCAACACCAAGGCCGGCCGCAGAAAATATTTCAGGGGGGGGGCATCAAAAAATATACACCCTATTTTTTTTTTTTTAATATACTGAGTATAAAAACTAAAAATTATAAATCACAGATCACGGAGTCGAGAGTACAAATTATCACACGTTTACAACAGCTGTTCCATAAAGTTGTTTCCACGGATATGGTTATCTATAGTCGTGACTGTTTCGGGCGGGATTAGTAGAAATAATAATCGATTATTTTATCACACGTAAAAGAAAACACTGAAAATTATTTGATATTTAAAAGGAATTATATCGCCAATTCAAACAAAATCAAATAAAATAGTTGGAGGGGGGCATAGACCCTCTCTCCCCTGCGGGCGGTCTTGACCGACACAACCCATGCACTTCTGTTAGTGCCTGAAAAGCGGCATTAAAATGCATTATCTAGCGACGGACCTGCACACACACAAACACACACACACACACACACACACACACACACACACACACACACACACACACACACACACACACACACCACACACACACACACACACACACACACACACACACACACACACACACATAATATAATACTATACGCGCACAATGTATATTACGGTCGCACCCCGTTCCGAGACGACACGCGGACGACTCCGGTAGTAGTTGTTTTATCCCCGCGGGCCCCGTCCCGGTATAAAAGTCGTATTGACCACGTAATATATTATCGTATCGCGTTTATCGTGGTCCGGTTGCTGAACACGGCGAGTCGATCGACACTCGCACAGACAATACGCGTTGTGTCATTATTGTATTTATTGAAACGCGTATTCGTAACGGAGCTTCGCCGACCGTTTCGTGAACACGTGAACAGATGCGAATATATATTATATTAATAATATTATTATACATGTATACGATGTTATTCGTCACGCGTCCCCGAATCGTTTTAACTTCCGTCGTATCATCACGTTCATAATACACATTTACCAATCGGATCGCGTTTGAAAACGCGCCTGTCCTAAATATACTGATTATAAACTATTATTATTAAAGTTTTACATGCGAATCACAAATATGTATCAAATGTACAAATAATAACACTGTTTCATACGAATAACGATTTGCTGGAAAATCTGTATAAAACAATCATAGTAAAACGTGTATAAAACACGTACACTGTTATATTATTATATGACTATTTGACATGATAAGATTTTCACCAGGAAAAATATTTTCGTCGTTTGGTTTAAAACATACCCATTGTGTCCCGCAATACATGAAAGAATACACGATCACGTTGAAAAAACAAAAACAAATAAAAAGTGAATCGTAGGTTCGACATAATACTGTACGCAGTAGATCACCTCCAACGCTGTATACTTAAAGCAAGGCGGCAGATCACATGCTATATACATACACGAATGCCGCGTGCGTCTGAACGGATTTCAAGAACGAGTTTTTATAGAATACGTTTTCAATAAACGTTACTGCCGTTTCGGACTGATTCGTGTGCGTATGTATGTGTGCGTGTGTATGTGTGTGGCGCACCGTGCATGCGAGTGCGTGATAAAAAAATCAACGCGAGATTTCTACGTCCGAAATTGTATGTATATATATATATATATAATAGTGATAAAAAATTTTCGTGGATCATCTCGTTGCATGAGACGCACGATGGGCGAATATAGAAGTAAAAATAAAACAAATGTAATTCTTTTTCTTTTCATTTTTTCTTTAATCAAAAGGATTGGGAACAATCGTGTTCCAACGAGAGACTTTTCGGTATATACGCACTGCAGAATTAATCGGATCATATGTAGATGCAATTAATAATTGTGATCTCACAGCATATACACACTTGGCTGATTCACGAATTTGTCGAGAGTTTTCGTGACTGTAAGATGTTGCATTCATCTTATATACAACATATACGCACACTTATATTAAGAACAGATCTTTTTAAATTTTCAATGGGTTAATCGATTTCAATATCTGTTTTCTCACGTGTGTTGAACTTATATCGCTTATGTCTCTCTTATGTCTCAATAGGTTCTGACAGATGATTTCGATGTACTATATTATATATATATATATATATATATGTTTTTATTTTCAATTTTTTTTTATTTTTATATTCGTACTGGTCTATATTTGAATACCTGTGTATAAGCTATAATGTTATATATCCGTATAGAGATTACCCACTCGGTAAATAAATAACGTATAACGCTCCGAGATAACTGCCGCATGTTCTGAAAACGCGTAGTGTTTCCTTTTACATTTACGGTCAAGTGTTCGAAGTACAATTCAGTGTTTCACGATATGGTCGTAAATAATATATCTACAGCATCTCTATAACAGAGAAAAGTGTACGCTGTCAGACAGTGGCGCCTTCGGGTTGGCTGAATAAATACGAGTGCATATTATACAATATCTATATATATACGTTTTAGCGATGTAGCTGCAAGTAGTAGAAAAACTTGGATCTTTAAGTATCGTGATTCAGTCAATACCGCAGCCACGCGGTCGTATACTCTTATATCCTAATCGCGATTAATACGACTCTACGTAGTATTTAAATTGTTCTTAAAAATAATGAAATTCATATTGTAAAATTTAGCTACTAAAAATAAATATTGCTAATAATAAACTATATATGTCGCGCTAAAAATTTGAAACCTATGAATAACCATAACTCTAATGACTAATATGTTGTCATTATGTATGTTAACAACATGCATATTCATTATTCATAATTGCCAACGCATGAACTAAATAAATTATGTAATATAAATTTCGTGACAACATTTCACTTTTTTTTTTCAAAATTTTTTTTTACAATTGATGTGAAGTAAGTTATTAGTTGACTGATAATTGAAAGTTGGTAAAACAAAATAAACTTTTGACTGAAATGTTTTAAAATATATTGGTGGTTCTGTGCTGTTGCGCCATTTAACTAAATGTATACTATTGAAATAGTATTATGTTGTTAAAACTCACTGGTGAGGAACAGGGTAAGAAGAAATGAAAAGAAAACTACGTAAAAATAGTTGAATTGCCACAAAAAACTAGATTAGCAATTAATTTGACGTTTAACGTCTCAATTTTCGTAATTAAACGTAATTATTTGTTCTATGTTGATGTTAAACAACTGACCTCCTTATAAGAAGAATAATCTTGTATAATATAAATACACTCTATTTGCGATTACCTCCAAGATTTTAATACTAATAATAATAATTATTTTATTTAATTGAATATCATATTAATGATTTGAAATCACATTTGCGTGCACTCTCATTAATTTGTTTTTATTATTGTTAATTAATAAAAAAAAAAAAAATAGAAAATCTTAAAAATCAATATACATATAATATTTATTGTACCTATATTATAAATATAGATCATAACGAACACATGTCCGTATTCTTTTTAAGTACGCAAATGTCTAATTTAAATAATTTATATTACGACTTTTGGAAATGTAATATACGCGTAAATGTTTAACTATATATAACTCTTAATTAGTATTCCGTTTTTAAAACACGTGTTTTTCAAATATTTAGTAAAATTTTTTCAATCACATTAGGTAGACTACTTATTCATTCCATTGCCAAGCAAAATTTAAATTGAATATATGTGTCGTCTTTCCGAATAACAACAATCACTTAACATCTTCACCCTGCAAATGGTGTTTCGAAGAAAACCAGTTTGAATTTACCTTCCTTAAAAACATAATGTATAACTGCTATCAATGTTTATTTTATTATACCTACATTAAATAACACATCATTTCTCTCTCTATTATAAAATGAGTGCAATTACGATTTTTGTTTTTTTTTTACTATGTATACTTTTATAAATAATCAATAAACGTTTGAAGTTTTTTAAAAATATTTGTTAATTAAAACCTTAATACGAAACAAAATTTTTATTATACACATTACCTTACTATTTAATAGTTCTAAAAATACGATTCAAATCAATTCATAATGTGGATAATTTATTAAATCAAACCACTAATATTGAACATTAATTATGTTATTCGAATGTATACCTGACTGTCGTCAAGTTTCCTTAGGCTAATATAAACGAGTAGAGTTTACACACGCATTATACTCAACTATTATAGTCTAAGATATATGCGTAAGATAATATTTTAAAATCAAATCTATTAATTGTCATTATACGATGAGAGTGTCATTTAGTATCGCGGCGACAAGAGTGTATAATTCGACATTCTTAACCACAATTCGATTCGAATCGGAAAAATATCAAATGTTGTGCGACTTACCGGTCAGTCCATTATTTGACGAGAACGGCGTACAAGCTACGAGTGGCAGGGTTAATTTCATATTGTTGCCAGTGCCGCCGACCACGATTGCTGGATCAGGAGGCGACGTTTTCATGTCTCGACATAAACTAGACACGGAAAAATCAGTACACTTGGTCACCGACGTGGAGTTGGCCATTTTCCTATATATTTGGCGTGTAATGATAGTGCAGTATTCTGCTTGAGTTTATTGTAAGATCACGCACAATTCTATATATCAATTGATGGTACTGCAGCAAATGTTGTAGTTATATGAGTGGCGGCCGGTGGTCACAATTTTCTGAAATAAAACGATTATTATTTTACTACAATTGCCGATATAAGTATGGTTTTATCAATAGTCTTATGACTACACTACGTTTAAATGATTATGTAAATTATTATTACTATTATTACGAGTTTATTGTCAAAAAAAAAAGTTTACCTAAAGACAAAATATATTTATATAATTGCTCTAAATTTAAAATTAAATAACTCTTAATTAATACTATATATATTATCCTATTTATATTCATTATTATTAATTTCCCATTTCACGTTATGAATAAAGAAATAGATACATTATTGTTTATTTTACATTTTAAATATTCATTTACTTTGTTTCATTAATGATATCGAATAATATACATAATTTAGTAATTTCATCAATAATAATATACCTGTCAAGGAATTCAAACATAATTTTTAAATTTCGTAAACTACAATTCTGTATTCATATATTGAAAAAAATAAAGACTACTGTCATTAAATAGATATACAAAAATAAACTCTTATGTAAACAATTATAAAAGGATTGAGAATGGGCACATCAAGTATGACATTAGTGACTATTTTGAATTCGACAAAAGTTAAACTGTATCTAAGTACTGCATGTAATGTTAGTCAATAAACCGACAATAATAACTGTAGGTCAATATTTTAATAGCTAATAAACTTATTAACCAGATTATATTAATGTCCACTTACCCAGATTTCTTTTGCCTTTACACTGAAGTTTTAAATGTTTACAATATTTGACATTTATTATATTAACCTGAACTAAGTATAATTTACTATTAATTTACTAATTAATAATCATATATCGATACACACGATATACGTAATGTTCAAGAAGTTCCCATCAAAAAGCTATGAAGTTATAAGCATTTGATAATTCTTTGAAACGTAGTAACTTCAGATTTACAATCTACCTAATATTATAAATTGATAAATATACCAAAAAAGACAAAAAAAGGAAAATTTAATTAAACGACCAACTATAACCATTTTCACAATGAATAACGGAAATTGCCTATTTTCTCACCTAAATATATATATATTAATTATACAATAGTTTAGAACACATAATATATAGTTATACGATCATTGACGTATACCTATATATAAAAAGCCGTGGTTGTAATTTTACTGATTTGTGTAGAACATGTTTGACACTACAGTGGTTTGTACTGTGTAATTACTAATTATGGCATGCAGATAATATTATATATTAAGTATTATGAAAAACATGCACGGCGAGTTGTTAAAATTACACCATAGATAAACACTGTATTTCTGATGAAAGAGCTAAAAAGGGCGTGTGTTTAATGTTTGTTATATATATATTTATACATGGTAAATTAACTGCATGAAACGACGTTTCAACTCAAAACAATCTTTCAATATAATATAATATTATATTATTTATAAATATAATGCTTATAATTTCCTTAAGAAGAAAAAATCACTGTAAACGCGTTAACTGATATTTTTTATTTTTTATTTTTTTTATCGATGAATAAATAAAGGTGTACTTTCCACTACGTGATACTTTGGAAAATGGCGACAAACTATCGTATTATTTAGTTCATTATTAGATATATGTATTAGTGTAATATATAAATAAATAAAAAACATAACAGATATTTATATATGTTAGTATTCTATATAATATTTATAATCAATGCAACAAAATTAGAATATACTCAAAATGTTCATTATTTATGAAATTTGTATACATAAATATACATGCATATTTATTCAACAAAATATAATGATAGCTATAATAAGATATAGATGCATAAAATAGTTAACGTAATGTGAATTTAAAAGAATCTCGGGAGTTTCGATGTTTCAATAAATACTTAAGTAAAGAAATACGAGAGATTTCGTTTAATTAAATTAAAACGTAATACGTATAATGATTGATAATAATTAATAGCAAACTTGCTTGTATGTTAACGATTATTACAATGTTTTAAAGACAAAATCTGACAGAAGAAAGCTATAATAAATGTTTTTACGTCAATCACATACACAACAATAATAGCAGCTATAAGTGGATATCTATATTTTTCCAAATAATATTTCCCTTGTATTGTCGTTATTGACAAATAAACGATGATCTGAAAGAAAGTCCACTTAAACCGAACGGAAAACTGTGTACAACAGCAATAATGAAATCGGGTTAAAAAAAGACACGTCTTAAATTATATGCTCGATTTGTAAAAAAAAAAAATATATATATATATATGTCTTTTATTCTCTTTGACGTCGTTTAGAATCAGTGTCCGTCGAATTACTCGGTATAGAAATAATGTCGTAATAATAAAGAATGACGTCAAATCACGCGGTGTGATTATAATCACGTGACAGATTTATTTTTACTCGGTTTGTGAAATTGATTTCTAGTTTTGTTTTCGAGGGAAATCACGAAAGACCGATAAACGACAAAGTAAAATTGCCGTAGACATTTAATAGAAAATATTATCACGTTCAACAATAAAATGTACCATATAATAAAAAAAACCATACCATCTGGCCGTGTATCGCACGCTCGTGTGTAAATTATAATATGTAGAATGTGAACATATTAACGTGTTAATAGGATTTAAAAATGTTATTTTATCAAAAATGTATGGATATTTCGATTGACCACGTGATCGAAGAAATTCCAAAGTGGTTATTATGGCGTACCTCGCCAATATAAACCGCGTCGAGTACGTGACCGGACAATTGACAAACGGTACCCAAAACGCAATGTTCGCGGGGCCAAAAACAAACGCGGACTAGCTTCTAGTCGTGTGTAACTAATCGCGCGTACGCGGTATATCGGATATGAATGTCGAGATTTACTTTACGACGGCGAAACGTCGCGACGAGACGTCCGATTGAATTGCTCGTGTTGACGGTGAAAAATCTTTATGTGTGTATATGCACGCCGTTAAGCGTTCAACTATATATTTACTTTTTAATTTATTTGTATACGCAACACTAAAAAAACACTGGACGTAAGTGCGTGCATAATGAACGTGCAGATATCACGGAGAGAAGAACATCGAACGGGACGCGTGTTTATACTAATTTCAAACGTAATACGACGCGATCAGACGGAGAAGAAAAAAATAAATGGGGGGGAACAAAAACGGTCGATTGAGAACACGGCCGTCGACCGAACGTAACGGTCCGCTCGTCAAACATCGACTGACTGAGTGGCGCGTCTGCCCGTCGAGCGTATCGAAGACGGGCGCGCGTGAAGACCCGTCCGGGCGGGACGGGCGGATGGGTAGGATCGAAATGCGAGTGCGCGCGTCAACGCCGCGTGTCCGTACGGCACGGCGCGCGCGCGCGCGCGCACGCGAAACGTGTATAATCCGTACCGGGACGCGATCGTCGCGCCGGGCGTTTCCCGCGAGTCACGCGCGCCCCGGCCTCCCATTTCCGACGGCCGGCTCTACCGACCGCCTCCGCGAGGACGTGCGCATGCGCCGCGGCGTGCGGCAAACGCCGGGCCGCGCGCAACGTCTGTCCCCCGGGTGGTGCCGGACCGCCCAACGCCGCACGTAAACACGCGATTATTATCACCGATCGTTTTCGAACGGTAATTTCTTGCGTTCGGTAACCGGATCGAATAAAAATCGAGAAAAAAAAAACAACGTGCCGCAGACGCGTTCGACGGTTTCGTAATTTGGAAAAGAACAACGATTGTCTACCGGTTCGAAAATCGTCAGCGCCAGCGGAATCGACCGAGAACACGTTCAAACAATATACGAACCGTTCTTGTAATTCGTCCCGCCCTTCTCACGAGAGCACTCTCGGCCGGCCGGACGTGATAAAACGTTACCTTCGGTCGGACGAAAACGCGTTACGAATTCGTCAATTTTGTTAACCGAAACGAGTGATGGCCAACAACATTATGATGGTAACGAGGGCATAATGACTATTCAATGACTATTCAAGAAAAGTGTAAGAAATACAAATACGTATTTGTAATATGTACAAATGTTATTGTCAAGTGTCTCATAAATGAAGTGTACAGTAATACTGTTTTATTAAAACCAATAGTCTTTTAAATAAATGTTATGGCGGTCAGAGCGGCCAACCACGCGAGAAGTGCTGCAGTTGCCAAAGATTGATGCTTGAAAACGTACACTCGTGCATTTTCCATCGAGTATCGTTTAAGTTTAAATTCTGTTTTGAAGTTCGAAATACGGTTGTTCGGACATACGTAAATAGTCATCTACGGTGATTGTGTTATTGTGGAAAACGGATACCGTAAAAATTATTTTTTTAATATGACGAGCGAGACCTACAGATCGATTTGGGGATACCATCATTGCACTAAAATGAAAAAAACCCTGCGCATCGTGATAATAACATCATAGCCTCCTACTCGTCGATCGTAGGGGTAGACTTTCAGCATGCAAAACAATAGAACGATGCGTTTAGCGTGCACACTGTACAAGTGTGACCGTGTGGCATTATTGTGATTCGTGTAACGATAGTGAATATGCACTTGAGGTTTTCATTATTTTTTTGTCTTTCTTTTGCAGGAATGTCTGAACCTTATGGGAACGTCTTGACTACGAGTACAAAACAGAAAATTTTGCCAAAGACCCAATGAAAACTAACAATAATACGGAACTGAGTCATTATATTATATAACTTATGGTCTGCAAATATCACGAATATCGAGAAGTAATTTATATTAAAATGCAAAACCTGATCTATATTCACTACTTCATAAAATTCGACAAAATCTAACCCCTCTGAAAACCACACTAACCTAACCACACTGGAAAATACCTTGCAAAATTATATTCAGTTATGATCAATGATGTAATCCTAAAATAATTTATGGGTATGCGCAAAACACTAAAATATATATATATATATAAAGTGGGAGCTTCGCCCCCAACACACCCCCCTTCAATATCTTAAACGTAGTCGCATATAATACAACTACAATAAATAAATTTAAACTAATTAATTGTTTATACAAGTATTTGGGTATCTACATTGAAGAATTTTTGTTTTTTTAATTAAGACTTACCAATTTAATTTTTTAGCCGGTGTCTTGATTGATATTGACATAGAAACTGGATTATCAGGATTTGAAGTATATCATTAAGTAGTTTGTAATCCTGTAAAATAAAAGATAAAGCTTAAAATATATATAAACACTTAGGAATTATACTTCAATTTAATACACAACACACAAAAAAATTAATTTTCAATGTTTATGTCAAAATATTTCTATAATTTTAAAACCACAGTTATAATTCAAACGCATAATTATTTACATATATATTTTAATATTTTTACTTTTAAATAATTACCTATCTAACAGTTAATAAAATATATTATTGACTTACGTTTTCAGATCTTGTTAACTAACGTATATAACGTATACTAACGTTTTAACTATTAAACAATTTTCAATTATTAAAATTTTCAATACGACAAATGATAATACACAATTCAATACAGAATTAAATAAAAAAATCAAACCTAAAATACGACAGACGTAACAATAATATCATTATTATCACTTGTTATTACTCAGTTTTAAATTCCCATAAAAATTATTCTAAAAATAGTTGGCTGTCTGTACAATAATGATTCAACACAAATATTAAACCGCCAAATGACTTAATTGTTTAATTAATTAATAACCTAACCTTGATTTTCAGTAATATTCAGAGTGCAATCTCATGGAACATAAAACTCGCTATATCATTAATATATTGCACCGTATATAAAAATTGATTTATTATCAGGTTTTCATCAAGACATTATTTATTAAATGTTTATTATGTTTAACATGTTTTATTATTAATTTTTTTTTTTTAACAAGGGTAGTGAGTATACGCACATTTTCTACCGCATACCCGCGGTCTTAAGTTTTTTCTTTGGTATACGCACTTTTTAAAATTTCAGAAGTGGGTAAGCGGCGCATACCCTCCACTCCACCACTATAACTTATGGTACATTTTCGATGATATACCAATTAGTATTTTAGTCATTATCGATTATATATGTGAAATCCGTTTATAAAATAACAAATTACAAATTTAACGTTTAAAAATGATGTTGATATTAATTACAAATTTATTTTTATGTTTATGTTTATTTGACCTAAATAAATACACGAAAAACAAACACACATTATAGACGATTTTTCTATGAGTGTGTAGAAAACGTATCCTAGCCTACGTATTTTTCCGACCTGTATCATTGTCCGTTCATCATTGAACCCAAGGTCCCGTGACTTGAACTGCCGGCAAATTAATAATGCGAGTCGGTTATTTTCACTCGCGTGTTCCACAAAACGTAATCATTTTCGATCATATAAAAAAGAGTGAAGGGAAAAAAGTTTTTTTACACAATAATATTATATAATATACTATTTCCGTAACGATTAGATATTGGTTAATCTTAAATGTATTTGTTTTCTATGTATTAGACACTGTTTGTATCTACAATTGTTTCGCTAATCTCGACATAATTTAATATTAAAAATTTTAACACAATATTAATAATCATTGTATTTGAAAAACGATTATGAAAATAATTTTAAGTAAAGCTCTGGTTAACGCATATATATATATATAAATTGTTGCGTGTAAAGTGGATAAAGTGTACTCAAATTAAGCGGTTGCTCGTATAAACCAAAATTAGTAGAAAAAAAAATTTAAATTTCGAAAAAAGTATATTTCTTGTCGAAGTTATATACCGTAAAAATATAAACTTACCGCGTAGACGTGAAAGGTCTAAGATGAGAAATATTAAAATTTTTGTTTTTAAAATCAATAACACTTAAAAAAATTCAAAGTCTTATTCTTGTCAGTTTAGCGCCCCTTTGTGATCAGCGCTCTTGGTCGTCCATAGCTTTTGCCGGCCCTGCGTGGCATATGTGCGTCGTTAATTGTCACCGTTTTTATCGTTCCGATAGTACCAGGTCATTGAGGTTCAACGGCTCATAACCATAGATAAGATTAGATTAGATTAGATCTTAATATGTACATACATATAACATAGAAATAAATATTAACATCCGTCCATTATAGACGACGAAACCCAATTTTATTAGTCGTATAATATACAAAATCTTAAGCTTCAATAAAAACTGCCCACAAACCGAATCGCACGTTGGGTGGTTTTTTTTTTAATCTTGTTTACATACATTGGTTAGTGGAACTGGTGCTTAAAATGGTACTGGACCATTTTGCCAATAATAGGTGGCTGTTCACATTAACTACCGGTGCCCACATTAAGCGGTATCCACCGTATAATCTACTCGTATACATTTTTTTTTGTTATCTTATTATTTAAGAATAGTTATTATTTAAGAATAGTTATTATTTAAATAGATTCGCATTATTATACACTAGAATGTTATTTCTTAAATTTATTTAATTATTTATTTATTAATTTTAAAAAGTTATTAAATTTCAACATTTTTTGAATTTCAGAAACTATTTACTTTATACGTTCTTTTGATATTCATTGAGCTCATATGTATTTTTTAAAAATTGTATTTCTTATGCATAAACTAAACGAGCCTATTTCCAAATGTTCAATAATGCAACCATTCGATTTGTCTTTAAATGTTGTGTTATCAAGACATTTGTTTTATAATCACTAATTATAATACTTATACCTAAATACTGTATTTATTATAAATTCATACATATTTAAACTGCATATGTATTCTAGTGGTGAATTGAGAGATGTCATAACTCATTCGATGTACGCTTTTTATTATTATGTAGTTATTTTTATTTCTATAATTTATAGGAATCGTTTCTCTTTTTAAATTTTTTTAACGAATAGAGTGATATACACATAATAATATTTTTAAAGTCATAACCAAAAAGTAATATTTCCCTATATAAAATGTTTTATATCTACTTAAATAATTGTTTTCGTTCGAATGTGAAAATATTATTTTATTAAATTACATATACATATATAACAACATTGTTTAGGTATATATAATTTGACAAATTAAAAAACAACAATAACAAGTGTATTTAAAAATTGTTGAATATATATTCGAATTTGTAAAGGAAAAGTGTGTACAATGTTCAGTTCATGATGGGTTTCAGAAGTAAAATCATATTATTATATGCGTCGTGTTTGAAAACAATGAGCCCGTAATCACTTTTCGATGTTTAGAAAGCTGTTTCAGAACACAAAACGGCAATTGGGCTTAACGAGTTTTTAGGACGATAATAATTTGACCTTTTTCTCACTATATATGCACGTATGTGTATGTGCGTGGGTAGTAGCTAGTTACATTTCCTTTTATATACGTTTATAATAACATTTATATATTGTTTTCGAATCCGTGTAATACACATAAGGTTTCAATGCGTGACGTTCATATAAACACCGAGAAACTTACCACAGATAATCAGTGTTTCCGACATCAATTACTAGTGTGTACGTACCTACATACAAATATTATTATTTCATATGAGAGCTAATTATAGCAACTCGCAGAAAATAATAACCGGGAGAAAATATTCCAATAATTAAACGCAAACGGTAGTAAATATTTAATTCAATATTGATAGGTGTTCCTCTATTGTTTACACGCTCGTGTAGTAAAATATACTGTTACATATATATAATATTCGAATAACCGTCATTATAACTACCTTGTACTTGCTATCATCAGATAATATTATGAAAAATGTCTTAGATTGAATGACGATAAAACTCATTTTGCTAAAAGAAATTGATACTTTCATAAACTCCAAAAGTTGAAAAAAATCCAACGACTAATCAATTTTAAATTAATACAAAGTTCTAATACAAAATTTTGTTTCAATAGGTTCATAAATGATTATTTTGCATTTTGCAAAAAATAAAAAAATAAAAAAATTCTATTTTTTATTTTTACTTGTGAAAATATCATGAAAAAATCTAAAATACAATAATTGTAACATAAGGTTCTTTCATATTATTATTAAAAAAAAAACTTTAAAATATTGAATAGAATAAAAGTTATTGCATCTCATAATTTTAAACATGAACCTATTAAAGCTGATAAACAATGTTTATGAATTTGTATTCACTGTTATAATAATATTCAAATGATGATACGCAATATTCGTTTTAGTATTATTATATTTTATGTTTTTGCAGAAGGGCACAGCTGTGCAACTACCGGATATGCCCACTTTTGTAAACTTCACAGGATGACCAAATAAAAGAGTAAATAATGTTTTCTCGTTACTCACAATGGCAAAAAAATAATAATTCCTTTATAGTTCAGCGACGATGAATAATTTTTCATATAGTAATATTCAAATTAAATTAAATTACATATAGTAATAATCGGATTTGTTTTTTTTTTTGTACCGTTGAAATGTAAATGTTTACGTCCATTGCCCCGTAGAAAAGCCATTTAACAAAAATATACATAATGTGGACATATCGTTGCACTGTCCTTAACATGTCCTTACGTGCGATAAACGTAATATAGGAATTAGACGTTAGAATCGAATTCCGTTTGAAAATCACTGCGACGTCTTAAAAAAAAAATAATAATAACCCTGTTTTCCGAGATGAACACGCGGACGACCCAACAGATACTGTTTCCCCTTAGATGATCCTCCTCCACCTTCCCAGCCAAGTGAAATACACGAATTTACGTTTGCTACGCGAACGACTCTTAATAATATTATGATCGCTACGTGAAACGAAAATATCGTCTGGAAAACAATGTAACGTGTCGCGTCGCGAGCCGAGCAGTCATTTATTCCTACGCGAGCATTTATTTGCCGTTTTCTAACACTGCCCGGGAAAAATGTTGGCACGCCACCGACGTGATGCGTACTGTTTCTAATATATAATAATAATATCTTTGATTTACGAATCGTAGCGTTATTGGCCGGTTGTATTTTTGTCCGCAGACGCGCAGGTTTGGGTTTTTAAAAAAAGTTCAAAATAAATATCGTATAAATCGTACAGTTTTAAAACGTGCGAACGGCCAAACAAAAGAAAAGCCGAATCGTTCGCGATCATAAATGCGTGATTAAAATGTTCATTCAACGCCTATGTTTATTTAAACGACAAAAATAAAAAGTAAAAAATAAAAATAAAAATAGCACAATGGTAACAGTTTAGTATATTTCTGTATAACAGACCATTATATATACGGCGTCGTTAGCTCGGTTGTATATTAGGTGCGAGGTACATACACACACGCGTATTTCAATGGCTAAACGATATGATCTAATGCAATAAACCATGGAACATTTAATGTTCATAATATAAAATAATCATATATACGCACGCGTATAATATGGGTTATAATTATAACGCGTTTTGGCTTTCTTTAGAACGTTTTCTATACGACGCCAAAACGGGTTTAAAAAAAAATATATACGTTTTAGTTTTTAACATCAATTTTATACCCCAGTGCGCTCGTCTATTTACGTGCGTACGTACGTGTGTATGCAAATGATTCCAACGTATTTATAAAATGTATAACTCGTAAGTGTCCGTGCATAAATAATAATCGTTAATAATTTCATCAATTTTCACACGTTTAATAATATTAAATATCACGAATAAAAATAACTGCGTCCGTATAATATTATATGTACTAAAACAATGAAATCATCCAATATAGTTATTACGTGTTTTGACGCCATTCCAATAGGCAAATATGCAAATTTTTGAGAAATACATTAAAATTTAAGTATTTTTGATGTATTCAACCCTATGTTGTTTTTAAAATAGATGCACATTACCTAGCACACGACTATATGCACCTATAATTAGTATTTTAATATATCTAATACAGTTAAATTGTTAAATAAAAGTACAACGTGAATAGAATGTTATTGTTTCAAATGGCAAACATATACCATATTTCAAACATAAACACGCAAGTCGTATACGTGTACGACAATTTACGCGCAAAAACAAATCGGACTAGATAATAATATTTCGTAAATACAATAACTAGTTTATGCAGAGATAAATAAGGTTTGGGCATTGCTAGATAATGTCTTGAGATCGTTTAAAACTGACCTGATTTATGTTTAATTATACATTACAAAATTAGTTGAAAGTAATGATCGTATATTCCATTTGTATAATGAACACTATTATAAATCATACACGGCATCGGTTAATTTCACAACGAATAGAAAAACATAATTTGTAGCCGGTGAAAATATCGTTACAAGAGCGTTGATATTTGGGATTGTTAGGTACAGATACGTAAACAATATTATACACGTATATACATATTGTGTTGTGATCATGGGAAGAATATTAACAGGAAAATATGTATAATTGTAAAACGGTTTTTACATCACTTTCTCAAAATATATACTTACTGTTGCATATGTATGTAACGAAAACACGTAGCAATTGCAATAAAATCGTATCGTGCGAAAACATAAGTTAATGATATAAAACAGTTAGATTTAGTAGGTCATATACGGTACACATATTGGCTAAAAATATTATTAAAAAATATTACCATTATGATTTTTTTCTTTAATACATTTTGTTTGCATCCTTTCAAAATTGATTCTATTAATATCGACGTATATAAGCATTCAGATTTCGAAAACTCGTCGACCGTCGTATAATATTAATTATCATAGCTGGTGCAGACGTTAAACCAACGGGGTTTTTTTTTTTTTTTTTGAAAGGCGTGTACGTATAGCGAACCTTACATTATTATATACACACCTTGAACAATAATATCCGTTCGGTTTTTTGGTCCGTACACATACATTGTTAATTGCTAAACAATGAATTAGAATGTACACAGTTTATAGCATTACGGTAACGAGAGGGATCCGTGTACAATGTGTGTATATAACACATATATAAATTATAACAGGTATATACAAGCACGGACACACGGTATAGTGAGCAGACGCCCGCGCGACTATTATTATCTTTACTTATAGCTTCGCGCTATTATTATTATTATTATTATTATTGTACCGTTGCGACGGGTAAACTATATGTGTATGTGTGTGTGTGTATAAATTACAATTAAAAATATATATATGTATATATATGTGCGAATCGTATTTACTTTATTTCCATATTATAATTTATAATTATTTTAACGTTATTCCATCATTAGGGACAACAGTTCGATTCCAGGACCTCAATTCGGTTTTTTCGTGTGAAATACACTTTACAATACATCAAATACAAAGACTAGCAGACGTAACTTCATACTCCATAGAAACAAAAAAAAAACAATAATACTACTGTTGTTTTTAGACGTGGCACAAGCATCTGATAAATTACGGCACTCTGGATTTAAATTTAAATCGAAAACTCTCTTACTTCCGTTATATTGTTTTTCAAATCTTGTCGCGGTGAACGATATTTTGCAGTTAGTTATAGACCGGAACATTTCATTGTTTCTCCAATACCACGTGATGTATCTCAAAGCGCAGTGTTTTCCTAGATTTTATATACACAGTATAACTCTGCCACCCAACCTTTATCTGTTACAAGTCTTATGCAACGTGTTTGGTTTAACATATTATTATTATTATTATTATTATTATTACTATTATTTTAGTCAAACAAAAGCGTTTACATATTGTTATCGTGTTCTGCGAATATCACACCGAGTTGAATGCTGCTCTTCGCCAGCGATGACGTTGCGGTGCAACTCAACCAAATCAGAGATCCGTGGTGAGAAAAACAAAAACGTTTGTATACAGACACCTACACGTTTATTTTTCGTTCACGTTTTTTTTTTCCAATTTACCTTTATTTTGTTTTATGTATGTATGTATGTATGTATATACATGTAGGAGTTCTGACTAATTTGTGACAAAAGCGTTTTTATACCCGTCTCCCATCACACCGCCGTTAACACGCGAGTAATGAGTATGTCAATGAAATTTAATGGTTCGTTTTCCGATCGGTTTATTATTTGCTCAGCAGTTCGAAACACACGAAGAAAGTTCAATACGCGTGACGTGCGGGATGCTTCAATAACCGATTTGTCACGCCCGGTTTCGAGGATATGAACATTTATACGTGTCGTCGACCGTGTCACCGGCCGTTTATAATATGTGTAATTGAATAGCCGTGAGTGTGTAACAACGTACCATATATTTATATATATAAATTGTAGATCGGATAGTAACACATTTTCGATAAATATATAAAATATACACCCGCCTCACATTTCTGAAAATCGTTTATGCGCGACTTACGCGTGTGATGCGTAGACTGCGCTGTGCATTGTGTTTTTATACGCCTATTCTTATATAGATACAAATCGTATTCATTATCATCGGTATAGCTGCAGTGTTCATGGTGTGAGGCATATAAAGTATATAGTGTAATTACGGACGGAAGACGATCGATGACTTAGACATTGTGTTATATACGAGGTATTATGTAGTCTTGTGATTTGTTTTAGATTCGGGAACGTGGACGTTTTTTATTGATTCTGTTTTTTGTTTTGTTTTTGTTAATGAGATTCTTGTTTCGTCTTGTTGTTACAAAAGATTCATTTTCAAATTATTACGTTTAATCAAAATAGAAGAACGCGCGTGCTTAATATAAACGGTATTTGACGATAATTATGTATGCAGTCCGCGTGTCCGTTTTATTTGTTCTCATAACTCCTATAAATGTATCGTTGTTTTTATAAATTATAATTGTTCCAACACATTTGACATAACATAACATTTTTATTTTCGAAAACAATCAAACGACAATGATTTTACAATTTAAAATGTAATTTGCATATACCTGCAAATCGTGTACAAAGTGCAAACGAACCGTTTTACTATAATTAGATTGAAGAGACATAACGCCATATTTTTTTTAATTTTCTGTATGCTTCAACGCCGTTGTCTTTTACTCGGACATTTGCGTGTTGCTCATAATTTGTCTAATTTTTTTTTTTATCATAGTCGGTTTTTTCCGGAAATAGGTTATTAATGTGCCATTTTTATACACCGTGCAAGTAAACGAGTTTGTCTTCACGCAATTACCAAATCATTTTCATGGCTACAGAAGAAAATTGTACACTTCAACTAATATTTAGAAATTCGAGTGAAAATTAAGACGCGTTGTATAAGTCTTCAATACTGACTAATGGACTTAAAATTATAGGTATACATTTGTACCATACTATTATATCAATTACAGGTATCCGTTACAATTTTATTATTATTAGATATTCGTACACATTAGCCTACATATTAATACGTATAGGTTTTTTTTAAATATTTATTATATATACGAGTATATATATAATATAAATACACGCGATAACAAATTCTCCCGGCATGTTTAAGAATAAAAACATAAGTGGTAAAAATAACAAAATTATTTTTTCATAAATTACATATTACGTGTTTAAAAAACAATCATAATGTATGACCAAAAATTTCATCTATTTCTATTATACTTATCTACGTTTATTACGATTTTATCGAAATTTTTACCGGCAGCACATATGACAGCTGTGTGCGCAAATTATACAACGCTTGTGATCGCTGTGAAATATCATCTATTCCGAGGACCCGCTCCACTAGCAGTCGCGGTACTAACCACCCAAAAAAAAAAACCAACACTAATTGGTAATTTCAATCTGTTGCAGATATAATCTACTAAAAAAATATTCTGAATAAAATTAGAAATCACAGCAAACAAACATAACAAACACCAGAAAACCAAATATATATATATAATGTGTGTGATAGAATAAAAGTATGAAGGTAATATAATTTTACGCAATAAATATAATAAATAAAAGAACAAATGACTCTATTGATCCAATAATCAATATAATAAAAATAAACACTTACAAAAATTTTGACGTCGATTGGCTAGCCATGTATCTAAACTCGAAAAAATTATACAATACAAATAATAAGAAAAATAGGTATAAATAAAATTATTTATATAATAACAATTGTTTTGGTTATTCGAGCTGTATTACACAAAATTACGTAGTAAAAATAATGATAGCTATCCGAGCCGATATGTGTTAAATTATAACAATAATCTGGCTATTAGAGCCTACAACAATAATTTGGCTATTCGACCCGACCGATGCAATATGCTGACTATTCGAGTCACTAACAAAAAAAAACTATAAAAAATAGAAATTTACACGACGCGTACTAAAAACGATTTTTGAGCACAAACATTTTACATAATATGTATACGCGACGACGATATAACAACTACAACAACAGCGTTGACCTGAATAATCCTAACTAAATAATAAATAACAAAAACAGATATATAGTAATAATATAAATAATAATAACAACAATAATAATATTGGGAATCCATGTGCGTGTGTTTATATGGCTGCTCGGTCGCGGTGATGGAAAACGGTTTATTGACTTAATTGGCGTCAACAGTATTATTGTTTTATATAATATTATGGCTTTCGTAGAAGCTGAAAGTGTTGTAAGTTACATGATTGCTAAGCCTTTTTCAAGGGGACCTTTTTTTAAAAACAAACGTGATAAATGAGCGTGTCCATACTTCGGAGTCAGCAATCGCATCTGAATACACCGTCGACTTTCGGCGTGCACAAAACGCGTGTGAATAAGGCAATATGCGAGTGATGACGGATACGTGTCTTCGTCGCCACTAATATTAAAAATAAAAAACTAATATGTAAAAATATTGAACTATCATTACTATCCGATATATTATGTTTATTTTTAAGCTCGTTGCGGCGTTTCGGGTTTGTTTTGAATCGTTAACACTACATAGAGTCCATGGATAAGTATACCCGTATAATGGTATCCAAACAAAACACGTCCCTAATAGTAGTTAATAACGCTACCTATACATTATTTTTGTAAAACTACCATTTATTTATTTTTTTTAACCACGTTGGAAGGTACCCGGTATTATACGCTGCGGCGATGTTTTAAAAGAAAAAAAAATTATTAAATTAAAAATTCGAGTGTTCCGACGGATATAGGTAGGTACAATGTAATATCGAGTCTGTTTTAACGACGTGATAATTGTATACTACGAAAATCGAGCATAAAATCGTCATGTTTCCAATTTTCCGTCACCGAAGTTGCCCAACCATGTGTTTACTGACGCTCGACTATTATTTTATTAAAATCGTATAACTCATGTGTACTTATACGATTTACGAGATGTATGTAGGTGTCGGTTTGTTTTCTTATTTTTGATTTATGTATATAGACACGCACAATATTCCGACATCCTATTATTACATCGCGTACCGGACACCCAATAAGCTATACTAATTATTTTGTTTCTACGGATTGCAGTTAAACGAGAAAAATAGAATATTTTTACCGCGCGGTTTTCATCTAACGCGTTTATTAGTTATTATGAACACATCGAGTGAGTAGACTTTCATGACGTAATATATTATACTATAGTGTATTTAAAATAATTCGATTTTCCATAATCTATTAAGACGGTTAAGATAAATAGTCGCTTCGTCAACTATTATATTGAACAAATCACGACAAGGCCTACTGTAACTTTTATATAAAATATATTATTTTACACATTTATTTCGTGCATTCAAAATTTTTATTTATTTTGTATTTTTTTGCGTTATGTTGTAATGTTTTATCAAAAAGAAATCAGTAGGTTTTGTTTGGCGTGTGTATCTTGATTTGTATGTACATTGTATCAATATAGTTTTTCAAATTTTCAACTAGAATTTCTGAATATAGGAAATCAATTGGTTTTATTTTATATTTTATTGGTTATATTTAACCAAGAAATTGTAGACACATCCGATTTTCACAAAATCAAATTTCGTTTTTTTTATTGTAACTCCAAAAATAATAATGAGAAAATCTTGAAATTTCTATTAGTTATCTAGTTCAATATTAAACGTATAAAAAATTTATTTCGAAATAATTCGACCAATATTTTGAACTAAATATAGCGTTTTGATGATGTCAACCATTTTTGGTTTGTTATGATTGAAAATCAATAGAACGCGTCCTCTCCAGACAATTTCAAACCGTTTTAGTCGTACGTTGTCAAATTTCTTATCAACCACGATAAATCTAAATCGATGGCTTCTCCCGATTGAAAATCCTGACACACACACACACGTGTGAACGTGAAATAACTCGTTTGAACGAACGCGTGTTGTCCGCCGCCGCGGGTAGTTACGTACACAATAATCTATCGGACGGTAATTCAGGTAGCCACGAGAGATTTTGTGTGGGAAGAACTGGCCAAGGTGAGAGCAGCGTACGTTAATATCAATATAATACGAACGCGTACGGATATCTCGCGGCTAGCGTGTTATCGATACCGCGGCGACGGGCTGAGGACGAGCGTGCGGGAGGAATATAATAATAATAATATAAATTATCATAAAATAATATCGCGTATTGCGTGCGGCCGAAACGTCTAAGGACGACGACGACGACGACGACGACGACGACGACCACGACGACCACGACCACTACCACGACCACGACCACGATTATTATTGCCCCGATCTCACGGGATAACACGAACGCTGCGCCTAATAAAACGTTGTTGTCGTTGTCGGATTCGGTTTTTTTTTGTTGTATTTAGAAGAAATAACACGATTCCGCGTCAACCCCACGCGAACGACAATAGGAGAAGATATAGGCCCGGGGCTCGGTCCGAGGCACGCCGTTCTGTGCACGGCCGGCAACCGGAGTAACCGCGTTGCGTACACAGCCCACACAATACGGGGTTATAATAATAATCGCGTGGTGCCGCGGGGGAGGCGTTTATGACGAACGTTTGTACGTGACGCGGTACGCGGCGGGGGCGAATGTCGAGATTGTATTCGTTTCAATAGACGAGTGTTTTTTTTGTTGTTTTTTTTTTGTTGTTTGAATAGCTGCCGTTTCTGTTTTGCTGGCCGGCGTGAGACGCTCGCGAGCTCTGCTTAGAACATGCTACCTGTTGCGAACCGAACGAGAGACCCTAACGAAAATCGTTGTGTTTTTTTTTCTTTCTTTCTTTATTTATTTATTTTCCGCCCAAACGTGTAATTTACTTTAGTGACTCCTACGCCGTTCGCCCCGTAGGCGCTGTCCACGGAAAATAAGGTTAAACGTTTTCGTTAAACGTACACACACACACACGCGCGCGCGCGTATAAATAATATTATAATAATATATGCGTGTGTTTTTTGTGTGAAAAATGGTCCGCGGTTTAATCGACCGTTTACGATACAACACATGCGATCCATACGATATTACAGTCAACCTATTTATACTGTTTGATTGTTGAACTTACGTGTGGGGGGGGGGGGGTGGTAAATGACAGTATCGCCGCCATATCAAATGCGTTTTCAATCGTTTCACGTGTTTACGACATGTGTTTAGAAAACACCGTTCGAAGACGCGCGACGGCCCCAGTTTTCTGTTCTTCACGGGTAACGCCGACAAACGAATTCACGCGAACACCGATCGCATGTTTGACCGGACGGACGGATCCCTCTCTCCGGGTTTCGTCCGACCGCTCGGAATCCGTCGTCGGCCCATTCGTTTCTCTCGTGGATTCCACTCTGGAGGCCCATTTCAAGTCGGTACACGATTTGAAACTTCTGGTCGATCCGTTCAATGTGTATTCGATGATTTTTGTTTGTTTTTGAAAAATATTCTTTACGCGTATCGTATATCACGTTATCGTTTACTTGTTGTGCGTTTTAGGTTTGCTGCGCGTTGGAAATTCGTGTAACGTTGGAACTGGCAAGATATAACGTTACACAAACAAAATCTCAAAAATAAAAACGATGACGTCTTTGTCTGAACATCTTTGTTTTTAATTTTAAAAAGACAAAAAAAAAAAACCCCCCGCTGAATTGCGATTCTTCTCTCCCGCTCCTCCCGCCTTTCCCTTCCCCCGCACACCGTAAACACGCACAAATCGTCCTAATAGCACCGTGTGTGTGAACCAAACTGTACGTTATACACGAACAACTCTCGGTGAATATACTGCTGATTACCCTTATTGAGCGTACGCTAAAAAGCAACGCCGACAAATGTAAATGTCGTAACGACACAATGATTTGGGCAGTAACTTTCTGCGGCCGGTAACTAGCCATAACGCATTGAAATTTTACGGTCCATCCTTGTTTCATAAATCACCGCATCTGGTTACCGTAATTGAACCGACCGACTAAAAAATATTAAAATGATTTTTTTCCGGACGAAAATTTTGTCTTTTTTGCATTCATTTTTTTTTTTAAAGTAAGCACTACATAATATTGATTGACAACTTAATTTTTTTTTTATCGAATAATTTACACATTATTTATATATAAATTATTCTTTTTTTTTTTTTTTTGTAGCCTATAACCGTGACCACAAGTGTCTGCCCGTTATTGGTCAGTTCCCTATATAATAATAAATTCAACACATATATAATATTTTTAACATATTTATAATATTTTGATTTTTTTTTCTTATAAACGACTCGTATGTGAAATAAATAATTCCTTTTTAAAACCCGTGACCGACGCTATACACTCACGCAAGTCTTTATGCGTTTTCGAAGCTTAATAGTTTAATATGCAATTTCATTCGATAGTAATTTCTAAGTTGAATAACTCCTTTCATTTATTAACAACTCAAAAATTTTAAAATAAATGAAATCGGACGAATCTATTCTGGGACGCCCTGTATAATTGTGTACACGCATGTCCGTACCCAACAGACGTATACGAATCGAATGAAATCCACCCGCGAGCCGGCGTAACGTACGCCGGTGGTACTCGTGTAGATGCGACTAGACAGATTCTCTTACGGACGAAGGCCGAGGCGCGGCGTCGTCGTCGTCGTCCTCGTCAAGCTCAACAAAAAAACGGTCGATCGACGCGACCGCGCCGTTCCGAATCGATTTCCATTACAACCGACTCATGTTTTACGTACGTACGCATATTGACGGATCGTCCGTCGGCCGCGATCGCCTAATAAGGGTGACGACCGAGCATCATTTTTCTCGCGTTCACGAAACGCGTTAACCCGACTTAACCCGCGCAATCGCGCACGCTATATATACATATCGTTACGTGTGTACGTATGGTACGTACACTTGTATTTTATCGCACGTCGCAGTGTAGTATACTCGTATGACGTGTCTATATCCATTATCATCATCATTATTATTATTATTATTATTTGTATACCTATAAGATTATAGATTTTCGTGCGTACGTGTATTATACATCGGGCAGCAGTGCTGCGCTACCATTGTACTACTGTTCGTGCGGGGAGGGAAAAAAAATTCCTATATAAAAATTAACGAGCGCGCGCACACGACGCGCACGTCGTTATTAACGTTAATGAAAGCTGTCGGGTGCACGAGTTCCCGCGAGCGAGCGAGACGACGGCAGATTCCCGGTGGACATGTGTATATATTATTATTATTATTGTTATTATTATTGTTATTATTATTATTATTATTATTATTATTATTATTATTATTATTATTATTATTATTATTGTGTGTGCTTGCGTGCGTGTATATACCGGTATACGCGTATCTATTGTAACGGTGTCCGTTATACGGTGATGCTCATGAGGTTTCTCTTTCGCTTCCGTAACGATAGCATATATTTTAATAATCACTAATCACTGATTGACAGTATAGACGAGATAGTTTAGAAATCATCAAATGGCCTAGGTGTTTTATAGCAGTTTCGAGCTTAAACGTTTTCTATCTCGCAACCGAACGTTTGAAAACACAAACTTCATAATTATCTATTTCCTTTGTTAGCGTTTATTTTCATATTTTGAGCGTGAGAATTCAAAATTGACGAAACCCGGTCAAATTCTAACGTAGAAACGCAACGTAATCGCCAAAACGTCGTGTTCGTGATCTACGATCAAATATATCGCCCGAAACATGGTCGACAAAACGAATCAACTCGTTTCCCCCTCGTTACGCCGGTAGTGTAGATTTGTGTTCGTGCCAGACTTGTACGCTTTCGGAATGTTCAAAAGACCTCCGCCGACGAATTTTTTTAATTTTTTCATCGTTTCGGTGCACGTCGTCAAAGGAATCACACACGCGCGCGCGCGCCGTCACAAGGACAATATATTTGAATATATTATTTTTTTACGGCGTACGGTGTTTTATTTTTTTCCGCACGATCGATACGGCCGCGTAGAAAATCGTACACGACGACGGAAAATCCGAAGGCGAACGCCTCGACGAGCACGTTCTAAAACGCACAGAGAGACGGCCCCGTCGGGAGGCGGCGGCGTATTTACGCGCGTATGCAGGCACGGCAGACACGTACGGACCTCCGCGTACGCATTAAAACATATATGCTGTACACACAACACGCGTGTACGTTTCGTGTGCGCACATACTGGTTTTAGCGCGACGATGCGTGATCGAGGAATTTTTTTTTTCTTCTTCTCTTTCGGGCTACCGAAAATTAATAATAATAATAAAACACGTTTAAAAAAAACAACACACGTTGCCCGCGTGTCTCGTCGTATCCACGTGTGTACGCGTACGGACGAAACGAGCGAAAAACGATCCCGACACGGTCAGGACGGCTGGCGAACGCCTCGGACGACTGAAGAGCGGTCGGCGTCAGACAATCGGGACGATCCGACGTACACGTATTATACGTGTAAACGTTTTACCGTACAACCTTCCGTCATATGATAGAGTGTTTTTTCTTGTTGTTGTTGTTGTTGTTGTCGTCGTAATTAAATAAGGTCCACGGCTTCCGTGGCCATCGGACACGACATTTTTGACGTTTACAGATATTTACATTTATACATATTCATACACAGTTAGGTCGTCTCGATTAAGAAGTCTTTGTTGTGTGTGTGTGTGTGTGTACGGACCATAAAGATATTCACGTTTTCGAAAATGTACGAGGGGGATACAGTGGGGCGCTCAGTGTTTAACGCGACGCGCTGCGGATTAGGTTTCAATTCAATTGGTATCTTATCAATCGTCGTTAGTGATTATTTTTTTGAATAATAATTGCTTTAGACACGCGAATCGATTTTGATTTGTTTTTTTTGTTTTTTAATAATCGTCCATAAAATTGTGTTCGTGATTAATTGTAAAACGTGTCCACTTGTTTGTGAGAAGTGCCGTGTTCGCGCATACGACACAAACGCAAAAACAGAACGCGCGTGCCGGACTTGGAAACGCGGTGTAGGCGTTGGACCGGACCTTGGTGGCGGCTACCCGTTTTCCAGTTGCACGCGTCTGCCACCGGTGGTGCACATCGAAATAACATTTCGTTCGAGGCTGAAGAAACGCGATCACGTTGAATAACGTAAACCATACCGAACCATATCCCGATACCCTTCTACGGATTTCGTCACCGTAACGTCTATTCAACTACACGCCGTGCGACTTCTTCAATCCGTACGGAAATGTTGGCTGTGTGACGCGCACTGGATCGGGACGGAAAACAAAAACGGAAATCACGTTATTACGCGTCCCCGCGGCCACCGTGACCACGGGGTGCCGCGCGAGTGCAACGTCGAGAACCACGGTTTGGCGTTCCGCCGCGGCCGCCGTCGTTCTCCTCCGCCGCCGCCGCCGTGAAACGTTCTCGACGCGTTCTTTCGCGTCTCCGTCCGCACACGAACCCGCGCCGGAACGTCAACGTGCGCGCGCACTACTCGTCGGGCACCGGATCACGGGCTAGCGTCATCGGTCATCGGTGCGCCCGGCGAGATCCGAGTTCGCGCGGTTCCCGGGGAAGACACGTCGGGTGTGAAGTCGGAGGCCCGCGCGCGGGGAGTTATATTTCCGCGCCCCGTGGTTCTTGTGCGCGCTTGTGATACTCGTTCGTTTGTTGAAACGATCGAATAACGAACGCGCCATCATTTGCGTGTACGGATTCAAGTTTTTCGAAGTCGACCGTCCGTCGTCTATCGTCGTGACCGCCGTCTTTAGCTGTACGAGTTTTCGTCTCCGCCGTATTTGATTGTACGGCGCGAAATCCGGCGGCATGCGACGGACATCCCGGGTTCCGGAATCCGACCGCGATTGGCCGATGATCGATGTTACGGATAGCTGTCATTTCCTGAATCAGCTTCACTCAATGACTCGTTCGGAAACGCCTCGGCACACGTGCCGTCGTGTTCCGTACACGGCGATTCGAGACTTGATTGACCGTCGTGACCCGTGGATCGTATTTCTTGTTACGGTGTCGTACACGGACACTAAACTAAAAGATGAACGCGAGGCAGACAAGCATAGTTTTCCCTGATTGCCCGCTGGCACGTTACGCGAAGCGACTGAGATTGTATTTTGACCATTTCTAACAAAAAAACAACAACAACAACAACAAAAAACGATAAAACTATAATATTTATTTATTTTTGAATAATATTTGTCGCCACAGCGCGTCGTCGTGGATACCGCCGGCACACGGTCGGTGTCCACATAAAAGGTCCATGTCCCCGGCACCCTCACTTTTGATTTTGGAAAAAAAACTCGGGGCGATCGTTTGTACTACGTTTGTACCGGTTTGTACCGCAAATTTTATCGTTTGTACCCAAAGGGGTAAAAAGTTACGAATCTTTGTAAGTGGGGGTGCCAGGGACATGCCAGCACCCCCACTTTAAAATTTTGAAAAAAAAATAAGGGCGATCGTTTGTACTAGGTTTGTACCGGTTTGTACCGCAAATTTCATCGTTTGTACCCAAAGTCGTAAAAAGTTAAGAAGCTTTGTAAGTGGGGGTGCCAGAGACATGATTTTTGAACTTTGAGTTTTCGAAAAAAAAAAATTACGCATTTGTTTGTACTACGTTTGTACCGGTTTGTACCGCAAATTTCATCGTTTGTACCCAAAATTGTAAAGAGTTACGAAGCTTTGAAAGTAGGGATGCTGATACATTATTTTTGCATTTTGCGTTTACGAAAAAAAGAACGCATTATTTATGTGTCTTCTTACCTGTATATGCAGTTTAAAACTGCATTATTAATATACCTAACTTAAGTAGTCTACACTTACCTAGACAGCAATTTCATAACATTAATATTATAATAATTTTAGTATTAGATTAAATTAAAATATATTTTTCATGTAAGCATAATATTTATTTTTAGTTGAATAAAATAAATGAATGAGTGGAGTGACAAGAGTAGATAGGATAAGGAATGAATGTGTAAAAGGAAGCATAGTAGTAGTGACGATAGTGGATAAGATGAGAGAGGATAGATTTAAATGGTTTAATCATGTTATAAGGAAGAAAAATTGGACATTTTTAAGCGAGGTTATGGAAATGAACGTTGAAGAAAGAGGAGAAAGAGGAAGATCGAAGAAGAAGTTGTTGGATGCGGTTGGACGTGATATGAGGACAGCGAGTGCGGGCGTATATGGTATGGGTGTATGGCTTATGTCATATGTGTATGTGAACACAACTGGCCAATCCCAAATAGCTAGGATAGAGACGAGGGAGAAGAAAAAGAAGAAAAAAAATATTGTTGTCATGTATAACAATTTAAAAAATTATATTTAAATAATTTAATGTATATTGTTTAACATATTATATAGTATAAACTAATAACAAACAATGATTTATTTTAGTATTTTGACGTACATTTCTTATTAAATTGCTTAAATCGTCATTCTTTTCCCATTGGTCGGTGTGTACTCGGTAACTATATGAAATGAAATGCCCTGCTGATTCAATATGTTTGATTACCGGTGGTATAAATTCTACAATTCCTCTAATGATAAATTGTTGGTCAAGTATTGTCAACCTCTTTGGAATGTTGTTAAGAATTATTGATAGATCCAAATTTTCATTACTTTTTTTATTTTTTATATTAATTTGAGGCTCAATAAAAATATAATTTTGAAGTTGATAATCTATAGATAAATATCCCGTACATATATTACAAGTTCTTGTACTTGAAAACACAGCCTCAATGCTATCTGTAAGGAAGTCCAAAGTTTCGGTTGGTAAGTTTACAATTAATATACATTTATATGAAATTCGTTCCATAAGGCATGAAGAACATATTGTAGTCTCTTTAATTGAAAAATAATCTTTAAATAAATTGTTTACTAAAAAGTTAATTGTACATGCACAATTTAAATGTACAAGTTCTCCAGGAAGACTTGTTATTTTATTAATGTTGAGCTTAGATATGATATTTTTACATAAAACAGCTCTTTTCTTATATATTTGAGCATTAATCCCGTCTCGCAACATATTTGATATCATTTCGAAAAAAACATATGCTGAATTTTTATTTACGAAGTTTGCATAATTAATGCTATCAGCAAATGCAGTTGCAATTATTTGTGAGACGCTATCAAACGCACACGTATTTGTGACAGTATAGAATATTCCGTCAATTTTTATTGATTTCAAACTAGCAATATTTCCATTTTTTAATAACCTTATTACGGGACTTTTTATTCTACTGTTTTCATTATAATGTAAGACACTTGGATCCCTATCCAAATAATTTGTATTGTTTTTCTTGTTAAAAGTTTCAAACCCTAAGCCCATCCAATTTTCATAAGCTTCAAACTGCAATTCATTTATTTGATCTTTAATATTATTTGTTTGTCGTATAGGTTTATCTATTATGGTCGATAATACATTTTCATTATTTATTTCTTTTTCATTATTTTCTTCTATGCTATTGATAATAATTGCACCAGTTAGATTTGTTGCACCGATAATTGAATTAATATGTATCATTATAAATTCGTCAATTCTTAATGGTAATGTCTTATGTTTGAATACATTTGTTTTAAGGTCATTAAATAGACTTTCCGATGTTGCACTCGTCTCCGTTGGTTTTCCAAAATTAAATATTGGAACCATTACCGCGGACCAACATGGAATTAATTTACAAAATTCTAGTAATTTCTTTGCTATTCCCGGACTAAATTGTAAATTATCATGATCTCCAAACTTGTTTTGATCAATCTTGCTACGAGTGATACAATTTTCATATATGTCCATAATTTGGTCGAATACTGTTGTGTTAGGTATTGTATTAATGAAGGTCGTTGTAAATAATGAATTGTCTAAGTTTTCTTGAATGTTATCCGAGACACTTGACGTTTTTATAATTTCATCAATATTTGTTGTATGTGTCGCTATTCGTTGTTTTAGACGTATTTTGGCAATTTCGCATTCTGTTGGCTGTTCATATTTGTTTGCACCTTCCGTTTCATTTAAACATACCGTAAATATTAATTTCAATAAATATTTTATGTCTTCAAAATCTGTACTGACTATTACTAAACCAATTGATCGTAAATAGACATTTTTTACTCGGTATGATGTTAATTTAAATTCTGTCCATGAGCTTAATAAATGCATAATATGATTAAAATCATTGCGAATCATACAAGTTGGTACTTCAATATTAATTTCTTTTCCGATAAGTGAAGAACATACGCTTAGGTATTTATTAAAATTAGAGTACTGAGTGGAAGTTTTAGTTACTGCCATCATTAAAGCTAAAGATTGGTCAGTGACAACAATTTTTGGTGGAGTAATTTCATTTCTTATCCATTCGCCTAACCAATGTCCAATATTATTGTTGTCATGGCGTTCAGATAACATATGTCCCACGGAATACTGGCATTTATTTTTCATGTCTCTGACACCAATTTGGTACAAGAAAATATTTGATGTTTGACGACCAGAAATTAAAATTGGTTTTTGAACTAACCCACCGGTAGCGTCTATACTTATTGTAGGAAATCTATTGTTTTTAGTATACACACGATACAAATTGATTTCTGTGGAAGACCAGTAGTGGACAAAAAATCGGTCATATCCGATGTCGCGTATTATATTATCGTATGGTGACGAACCTTTTAATACTGAGAGAGCCTTTATTGGATCTTCATGTATGCAATTTTTTTTATGTACTTTATATTTCATTACTCTCAATGCATTTTTGGATGGTATGTGACTTGGCTCAGCTTCTCCATATTTCATAATCTCTTTGGCTTCAACACGTTGAACGTAAGCCGCAGACTGATTTTTTCTACTAATTTTTGTATGAAATAATGTTTTTTTTACCTATTATACGTCTTTTTTTATCACTACGGCATGATTTAAATGTCCCAGTATATGTACAATTTATAATAACACGAGATTCTATTTCAGGTTTATCGACAATAATACCTTTGAAATTACTCATACAAAAGGAGCAATGAGCAATAATGTCTAGAAAAACTACTCCATTTAAATAAATTTTGGCATGCTTATATATCATAGTACATGGTAACCGAGTTTGTTCAAAAAAATGTTCATTAATCACTGAAGTCCACACATAATCTGTCAATTTTTCATAATTTCGGAAAGCATTTTTATTGTCTGATCTATGGTATGATTTTACATTCAAAGGGTTATATATGATTTTCCATTCTTCTTTAATAATTGTTATATTAAATTTTAATGTACTTTCATTTTCATTGGTGTCGGAACTTCCATCACTATCATAATTATTATTATTCAGACAATTAACACTTGGAGGGTATTCTTGTTTGATAGTATTTTCATCTGATTTTAATCCTAATTTTATTAAAGCATCGTATCTATTCAATTTCACTATTGCATAAATATATTTTGCAGAAACAGTGTATCCGTACAGTTTTTGAATTTCTAGCCAACAGGGTGAGTCGGTGGATTTATTTGATTTGTTTCCTTGTCAATAATGATATTTTTCTTTTGTTTTAAAATGATCATGAGTGCATCCACATCAATACTTGATTTTTTGGGCATTTTGCCACTAAAGAATTAGGAATAAATAAAATAAGAAAATAATAATGAAAAAATTTCAATAAAATAAATTATATTAAATAAATAAAAACTATTAATTTAATAAACTATCATATTTAAAAAAAAATATATGTATGCATATTGTATATGTAAAAACATAATTAGAACAATGAGTATTATAAATAATAAAGAAGTATATATAATAAAAATTCTATTAAAATTGTTTATTTACTACGGGTTTCGACTAAAAATCATCAGTTATTAACAGTAGCGATGCGTAAATAAAATTTATGGGGAGACTTAATTTTTGGGTAATTGTTAACTATATACATTTTTTTATTAATATTACGTCTAATGCACAATGTTTAGATCCCATTACATTAACAAAATTAAAGTATACAAATTAAATTTAAAATTTAAAAGAAACTTAACTTTTAACTTATTAACTCGTTAATGCCCAGCCTTGACTTAAATATGTGTTTGTATATTTCTATATGTCAACGCTTAACATTGTTGAACACTACACGTAAAATAAAAAAATGTAGCGTAACGCGGGGTGTTGTGAATGTTGCTTAAGTGAATTACTTGGATAAACATTTTAGAGTGCATTGTTATCACTATAAATTTAAAAGCAATGATCATTGCATTCAATAAAAAAATTTTAAATAAAAATTATTATAATTGGATAAAAACTGAAAGAATAATTTAATCGTAATTTATAAAAAAAACCCGAGAAATTAATAATATTTGTAACTTTTGATAAAATAATTGTTCTTGGCAAGACAAAATAATCGTTTAAATCTTAACCTACTACTAATTGATGAATATAGATCAATAAATGGTTCACAGAATACTATACGAATAAAATAACTAAATGAATTATTGTAATGAGTAATTATAGGTGTACTTACCAAATATGCGTAGTCTCGTAAAATCAAAAATAAATTTAATATTACATTTGTTGCTTACGAACACTTAAATAAGAAATCAAAATTTACATTATGCAAATGAACGTTAATAACCCAATGGCAGTTTTTCGTGATGCGGGCTCTCCTTTTATAGAACACTATTGTTCGAGAAAATTCTATACTATATGGAAATAACAAATAGTAAATAAACAGAGAATATTTCAGAATTTCCATAAACAGTAAACACCATAATAAATAACATTATTTGATTTAACAACATTTATATCATAAAATGTTAAATATACTATATTTATAAAACGGATACTACATAATCCGCAATATATCCTTACAGCAAGTTGCAAGTACCCAACTAGTAATAATATATAAATACAAATGTTCGTTAAATTATATTTTCAATTATTTGTGTAACCGAAGTGTAGATCTATTTTTGTCCGCTATACTAAACCTTCGTAACTTTCTACCATTTTGGGTAAAAACTATGAAGATTGCAGTATAAACCGGTACAAACGTAGTACAAACGATCGCCCTTATTTTTTTTTTCAAAATTTTAAAGTGAGAGTACTTGAAAGTATCAGCATCCCTACTTTCAAAGCTTCGTAACTCTTTACAATTTTGGGTACAAACGATGAAATTTGCGGTACAAACCGGTACAAACGTAGTACAAACAAATGCGTAATTTTTTTTTTCGAAAACTCAAAGTTCAAAAATCATGTCCCTGGCACCCCCACTTACAAAGCTTCTTAACTTTTTACGACTTTGGGTACAAACGATGAAATTTGCGGTACAAACCGGTACAAACGTAGTACAAACGATCGCCCTTATTTTTTTTTCAAAATTTTAAAGTGGGGGTGCTGGCATGTCCCTGGCACCCCCACTTACAAAGATTCGTAACTTTTTACCCCTTTGGGTACAAACGATGAAATTTGCGGTACAAACCGGTACAAACGTAGTACAAACGATCGCCCCGAGTTTTTTTTCCAAAATCAAAAGTGGGGGTGCCGGGGACATGGACCTCCACATAAACCCATTCAATATATAATATGTTTGTCGAAATACGAGAACCGCGACTACGCCGGACGATCGGACGAGCGGTTTTTGGAGATTATCGGCGGACGAAAATCGCGTTTTCAGTTTGGAAAACGTATGACAGATAATAACACATATGATTTCGTCTGATATTACTCCGTAACGTCGCCGTTTAGGTAAAACGCGTGTTCGGTCATCGATAATAACGTGTCAAAATACGCATTACACACATGCGTACGATACGTATATAATTAAGGGCATGATTGTTTAGCGGCTTTCGACTCGGTTAATTTTGTACAGTCCACCGTACATATTGTTGGAAAACACTTTAAAACCTATTCAGAAAAATAATAATTCTCTTGTGTGTGTGTGTGTGTGCGTGTGTGTGTGGGTGCGCGTATTTATTATACGCGTGTACATATATAATTACACGGGCTTGAGCTCGCGTGCGCGCGCGTGTGTGTGTTGTGTGCGCGTGTGTGAACATGAAGACTAGTGGCTCTCAGTAGTTGACTTGTGTCCATTTTTGTTTATTAAGAAAAACATTGTCACATAGTATAACGTCAATTTTTCTCGTAAATATATATATATATTTCGCTTCCATCGATACACATCATGTGTGTATAACGTATACATAGTCATATTATAAATACTCGTGTGTGTGTGTGTGTGTGTGTGTACAGAGCCGGTGGAAACAATGCGACACAAATTAAACCTGACTGATGGTGTTTGGCTCTCTATTCACCAGAAATGAATTACGCGCCAATACCTATTATACAATAGTTTAACAACCGGTAAGATTTATGACCACACACACCACACAACGCGTAGCCTAATTACTGGTTGTCAAAACGATCTCTCGTCGTCGTCGTCGTCGTCGTCGTCATTGTAGTAGTCGTGTACCCGTGTGTCAGTCGTAGTCGCTGGTTTACCGGCTCTACTTTTGTCGAGGGTATCTGTTTATGATTTAATATATTGTTCATACGGTTATTGTTTTTGTTTCGTTCTTTCGTTTTGCTTTGTGTTCCCGTTCGATCTTTTTACGCACACGTCGTATTTGCCTTTTACACCCTTTTTTTTTTTATTATTATTATAATCATTATTATTTATCAGAACGGAAATATAACAACAAAACAATTAGAACGGAGAAATTAAAATCGAATAAACCCCCACCCCATTCATACGTGTACAAACGCAAGTAGAGGCACGCCGCGAATATCATCCCCTCGCCTACTGTTCCGCGTATTGTTCAAGTTCGTACAGCTCGTTGCAGCCACCTCGCGTATTTCTCCACTCGCGATGTTGGACCATCAGGCCGACCGAAAGACCGAGGTTTCTTTCCGAACTTCGGAACTATCGCGGGCCTGACATCTCTTACGCATTATTATACCGGTCGATCGATTTTCTAATCCAACGACTACTACGACTAATATATAATTCGGAAAGAATTGAACCGCGTGAGAACTAATACCGAATATTAACCCCAAGTTTCTACTCATATTGAAGCTGAGAAAAACTCGAAATTCCCGATTACACTACACTAACAACACAATCGTTTGCAAGAAATATCATGTGTACGTATGTACGATGCGTGGTCTATTACAGTGGCTCTACAAGATTCCTAAACGATCGTTGTCTTTAACAAATATTCATGTAAACACGTTATATTATTTTCTTTGGAAAATTATGGTAAATTTTTAATATAAATGCGTCGTTTTTCGTGTTAACGTTTGAAAGTCTAACGTAACGTAAAGTTGGGTAAGAAAAAAAAACAAGTTCTATACAGATCAACCTGGCGGAAGGGGGGTTGGTAAAATTATGCGTTTAATGTGATTTGTCGGCGCGGACAAACCCGCGAAGTCGCGAGCCGCGTGATATTTGTATCGATTTTAACATTGAATATACATAGTATAATAAGAACAATATAAACATAACAATCGTAAAACGCGGTCCACGGTATGTATTATTCGATTTCGTGCACGCGGCCCTCCCGAATGTAACCGCGTGCGAGTATCAAAAATAATAAATTATAAACGACGGGTATATTATATAATTTTGTAAAATCCCCTCGGGACGAGGGCGGATTTCTCGTAAAACGTTAAATAGTGTAAATTCGTTTAGTTTTTATTTTTTCGAAGATCGTGTTCGATACACACACCGGCCGTCCGCGCGGTCGGTCTACTTAGCCCCGTAATAAACGTATGGGCGGACGGGTCGGGGGAACGGTGCCGGGGACAGCTGTTGGGATGCACGCGTATCGTGTTGGGATACGCCGTCTTCGGGGGCGTGAGGCGGCGATATTTATATAAAAAAAACACGAAACGAAACGAAAACAACAACCTGCGAACTATATAATACAGATACACGCTAACGATTGCCACTGCCGGACGCACAAAGCCTGTTTCCAATTGTGAGCAATAAATTACGAGGATATCGCGGCAAACGGAACGAATTAAAGCGAGTCGGGACCGACGCCAAGTGAGAACACGGGTTCCAGTGAAAAGCCGCTCCGACCGCGTTAGACGCGTATACAACGATACGCGAGCAACAATAATTTACTTAGACGTACTCGTAATTATTTAATAATATCCGAGTTAACGCGCGAACGGCATCCATTCATCCTGAACCGTGGAAACCGATTAAATTTGGTATTTTAACTCGAACGATTAAAAATCTATGTGCAATCAAAAAGGCTCGTATTATGTTTCGAAGTTTGTTCGATCTCAATACTGTTTTTTTTTTCCATATAAGTCGGCGAATAATCAATAAATGTCCTATGTTTTTTTTTATCAAATATTACACTATTGCAAACAAAAATCTTAAAACTTGAATAAAGTCGTTAAAGTTTTCTACGGATTTGTTTATTGGACTCGTTTACAGAACTATTCATTCGTAATTCCAAAAAAAAAAAAACGTAACTTTAATCGACGAATTAACGATTGGACGTACACGTCGCTTTTTGCCGAAATGGGGAAACGGCCGGCGTGCCGAATAAAAATAACAAAACGTACCCGGACGATATTGTTGGATTTCTGTCGGACACGCTCGCCCGCAATAAGCTTCACCGGCGTGAAGTCCAAGGGGAAACGAGTACCGGTCTTGCGTCGCATCATACGCTCAACACGCTGTTCACGTCGCGAACGCATTGAACGAAATCGAAATCGGTGCAAAATAAACAATAATAAGTGTATTTCAACGCGACCGACCGAACGGCCGTACGATCGCAGTCGCTTTTCGCGTCCGTGGATCGTACGCGAGTCACAACACGTTCACGGTGCTTAGCGTTCTCGCCGTGAGACGCTACACGTCACGTTATAATAATATTCTCTTTCTCTCACTATTTATCGTACGGACCCCCGCGGGAACCGGAGCACCGCGTATTTGTGGTTGTAAACGCCGGCGGGCACGATAAATCTAACGCGTCCCGCGACCCCGCGCGATCGGCCGACGACGTTCCGAGGCGCGTCAAACGTTCAAACTGGATCATATGTTTTACACGTGTTTTCCGTAGGGCGTGAAATAATAATAATAATATATATAATGTACACCCGGATATATTTGTTACCGCCTAATTACATAACAACAGATACGTCTAGAATGTGCGTTTTTGTAAAATTACAGAAATGCCATTGTGTGGCTCGCAGGTGGACGTGTCACGTCCACGTTGTTACGGTTAACGAACGCGTCACGATGTCCCGATCGTAGTGTTGCTCCGTCAGTCAGTCGTACGCTTTTCCTACGGCTGCACGGGGTTTTCAGCACAAAAACCGGCCTCGCGACAAAACCTCTCGCGCTTCAAATGATTATCAGATGTCGATCACATTTATTTTTTTTTTCAACTTTCATTTTAACTTTGAATCTCGGTGAAATGGTTTCGGTTTCTTACACGCAATGGTTTCGTTCGAAACGTATAATATCAACATAATTTGCACCTGTTTGGAACTCGAAAGCTTAATGTACGAGATTCTTCTTCTCCCTCGTCTCTGTCCCAGCTATTCGGGGTCGGCCACCTGTGTCCTAAACTTGACACGATCTCCCACATCATATCTACGCACTCATATACATTCATCCACCACGACGTTCATTTCCACTCCTTATCGGGCTACTCCTATGCTTCTTCTTACATGTTCATTTCTTATCCTATCTTCTCTTGTCACTCCACTCATCTACCTAAGCATCTTCATTTTTTTTTTTTTTTATTGAAAAAACCCAATCTGTACGAAAAAAACAGATAGAATAACTAATCAAGCGGGATTTTATTTACACGTAAACGAACCCACTGTTGGTTTTTTTCTATTGACATTTGTTAAACGTACGAAACGTCGAAATGACGAAAATCGATTGTTTCTCACGCTGACGAGGTGACGGAGAATTCGGTGGAAATCCACTAGGCTGCGTTTGATCGGATTTTCCGGTGGTTGGAAACAGTGCCGGCCCAAGATACGGGCGAACCGGGCGGTTGCCCGGGGCGCTTTTAATATACGAATATTTTATAAATTTTAGTGTAACATTTATTCAAATTGACAATAATATATCTAAACGACTAAATCATCCATGACAGAATATTCTGTTTTTTTTTTTTTTTTTTTATAGATTATACGATTTTATAATCATAATTATTATGGGGAATTTGTTTAAGGGCGCCTTTCAAAAAATTGCCCGTGGCGTCAAAAAATACCTTGGGCCGACCCTGGTTGGAAACCGTCGACGAGAATACCGTGATGCGCGGCACGTGTACGCGCGGGCACGACGTGTTCACAAAAATCGATTCGGACCAAACATATAATAAAGCTCTATTTTTCGTGTTCGTTCTTTACGTTTCTCGACGAACTCGTTACTCGCGCCCGTTTCCCGTAAGCGCCCGCTATTATCATAGGTATAAAAATACAAGGCGAAAAAAAAAAAAATTACGTACACGCGCGTCACCGCGATATCCGAACGCCGGCGGTGTGCGTACGCTAAAAAAACAACCGTACGGGCCACGTCAAACGACTCGGTTCGAACTCGGCTTCCTGTCCGCCCATCACGTAGTTACGACGGTTAAGCCGTCGGGTACGCGTCATATAAATATAAATAACATCGCGTGAAAACGTAATACCCGCGTTTCGACGCGCGTGTAACGATAATAAACGTGTACGTACGTATACGATGGGTGCTTACCGCAACCGTACCGTATCGATGATAGTGCTTACGCGATAAGTACTGAGGCTCAATTCGGATTTTCCACGGGAACGTCATGCGAAGCCCGTACATCGCATACATCGCGCGTATACTCTGCGAATGTGTTTTTGTCAAACGATTTCTACATGTCCGTGATACGCAAAAATGCCGTCACGTTAGTTAAAACATACATATAGTTTTTTGTTTTTTTTTTTTATTTAACTTTACATAATGACGATAATAACATTACGCATATATATATTATACTATTACGACTTAATTTAATAATACGTTATTTGGCATTTAACAGTGTAACTGATAGTGTGATTGTGAAAGTGGCGCGTGCGTGTGCGTGCGTGTGTTTGCGTTGACTCACGACTCGAAAAGTTTTCCGTGTAATTATCATCATCGTTATTATTATTATTATTATTATTATTATTATTATTGCTATTATTATTATTACAGTTTATACAATGGACCTATCAGAAACGGAATATGAACACTGCAGAACAACATCGGTGTAAACGACTGAAAAAGTGATAAGCAAAAAAAAAAAAAAAAAACCATAGAGCAATAGAGTAGTCCATACGAAGTGTACGCTTTGTGGTATCTGCGGCAGATATAGCGAATTCGTCGTCTCCGTTGCTTGTCGAGCGGTATTAATTGGCGACCGCGAGAAAAATGACCGACGAAACTAAACTGCTGTTGGACAATGGCGATTTGTCCGACCAAAAAGCGTTGGAAACAGGTAATGGACAATTGATTTTACTTATCTCTTTGTTCTTCTCGTGATATTCACGCAATACGACGTTCGCAAACAGCATTTAGGTTTATGGTCGGTACGTTGTCGTTTATGACATAACTGCACGGGCCATGAATATTGCACAGTTCGTTTGATCATTTCAAACGCTTATTGTTAGTCAGCACTGGTCGCAACGATATTTTGATGTGCTTCATGTAACACAGGTCAATTAAATCTACACAGAAATTTCATCATAATTATTTTTAAATAAATGTATCTATCAGCTACATTCTTTAATTAAAATTATATCTTAAATTTCTAAAAATCATTATCGTTATTCATCTTAACTATAATCATTATCATCGTTTCAAGTATTCTACCTACCTATAACACTTTTTGTTAAGAATTCTACATTTTTCATTTGCATCCAGATATTTGAACATATTTATATAATTGTATACAAGCTTAAACTTCAAATTAATATTGTTAAACATTAAATAATCTTTAGTCTTTGATTGTGGTAAACAGTCGACGCCTATGTCAAACTGTTAACTCCCAAATATATTTTTTCTATGATTATAGTGTACATATGATATGTGTATATATGATATTCCAGTTCATGTAAGTTGGAATTTCATTAAAATTTCTCATTCTTAAATTTATATGTTTAATGAAACATTTCCAAATTCTGTTAGTTTAATGTTGCCTATAATATTATTTTTTTTTATCTTGTTTAGATTCACCTACGTCATCAATAGTTGATCCCAACACAATGTCATCTAATGAAAATCCAGATTTTACTATTCCAGAAATGGGACCAGAGAATTCTTCCTCCAAAGTTACTTGTAGAGTATGCCAAGAAATGATTGATGTTGTTGGTAAAAGAGATCAACACGTCGTTAAATGTAATCGTTGTAATGAGGCTACGGTAAGTTTATTTGACAATTGAATTATTCAAATATTTTTAAATAACATTGCCCAGTTATTAAATGACAATTTATATTTTAGCCAATAAGAAGTGCTCCGGCGGGCAAGAAATATGTACGTTGTTTATGCCATTGCCTTCTGATTTGTAAGAGCTCATCACAGCGTATCGCATGTCCACGTTCAAACTGCAAACGTGTTATCAATTTGGCACCAAGTCCAGTAACACCTCCAGTTACTCAAGTTCCTGGTATGTGTCGTGTCACGTGCGTTCATTGCCAAGATACATTCCTTGTAAGTATTAAAACAATTTCATAAATTCAAAATTGTATTATGTAAAATTGATGTTTAAAGTTTAAACATTTTTTTTATATATATATACAAAAATCATAGTTAAAAATTTTGTATCAAAATAATTCTCCTTCCTTAACAATATTTTACCACCATAATGGTTGCAAATATTTCAATTCTTACATTCAGCTTAGAAATTCTACTAGTAACAATGATTTATATTTTATAAAATAATTTAATCATCAATTAGTTTTGTATTTATGAGAGTTGAGAAGAAAAGTCAAATTTTTATAATTTTCAACACTAGACTTTTTTCCAAAAATGATTTATTAATATAAATAAATAAAAATAAGTATTATTTTTGATTTGATAGTAATATGATAAATCATTTCTGATTATGGCTAGATTATTACTAGTTAAAGTCAGTTTAGATATAAATAATTATGATTATAAAAAAAAAAAATCATAATTAAACACTTTAAAACAAATAATAACTGACAATGTTTGTAGTTTTTAAAATATTGTTACAATATTATATGATAAATCGTGTATTTATTAAAGCTTTAATTTTCAAATTTTCAAAAAGTTATATTCATTTAAAAATGTCAAATTAAATACATAATCTGTAAACATTTCAAATATTTTGCATTAATATGTACTTAAGAAACATATTAAATAAAGTACCATATGTTTAGATTTGTTATTAAAATAAGAGGTACAAATATGAAAATTAATGTAAATTTTCAAGGCACTGGTATCTGAAAATTGTTCATTTTTATTAATAAAATAAAAATATATAAATAATTTTCTATTTGAAATATATTTCAGTTTAATATGCTACAAAATGCATTGGCCAGATGTCCACATTGTCGAAAAGTGTAAGTATCATTTTAATTGCAAAATAATAATACTGAATTATTATAATTTATATCATTGTTTCTAGATCTTCGGTCGGCCCCGAATTTGCTAAGGCAAAAGCTATATTTTTCTTGATTATTGCAGTGATATTTTTTGTCATTGGTGCAATCGCTACGTACTTTACATACTTATTTGCAATGGCTCATAATGGATATTTAATTATCCATATTGGTTTGTATTATTCGTAACTAAATAAATCACTGCAATATAATTATTTTTAATTTATTTTACAGCGATTCTCACATTAACACTTTTAGCATTATGGAAATGTTTGTATTACTGCCGAATTAAAGTCAGCTCTATTGATGGTCCCGTTTAAACCATAATATATAATTACAACAATAATAATATATGCCTTTTTAATTATATCCTTAGAATATTAATCATTATATACATTTAAATATATTTTATATTATGGTAAAATAATTATAGTTTTGTACTTTTTTCTTTTTCTTTTTAAAAATAATCGTATTTCTTAAATTATTAATAATATGCAGAAAAATATATGATAACATAATTTGTGTAAACATGTTTATAGTTCATTATATAATTAACAACTCAATATTATTCTACATAGTAGTTGATGACATATATTGTTTAAATTTAGTGGAAAAAAAGTAAAAAGACATCCTTCATGCTAACATTTATGTTATTTATTTGTATTTCGAAAACTTAATTTAAAAAATGTATTAAATTATATAAAAAATTATGTCTAAACTTGACTACTGACAAAAATTATTAATAATTATTTCTATATATAAGTATAATATTTTCAATGTGCTTTAGTTAAAACTCATAATTATTATTATCTATGTTTTTGATGCTGAATAATTTATATATTTTATTATTATTATTTGTTATATTATTATTATGATTTTGATTATTATTATTATTATTATACAAAAATATTTAGATAAACTCCATTTGTATTAAATTATACAATGATGAGTCAACAAGTTTTAAAAAAGTTCATATTTCTGCATTATTATTTGCAACAAATCGAGAAAATAATTATAGAATATATATATTTTTTTATTCAAACTTAAAACAAATAAAATATCCAACAAAATGGATCGTCAGTAATATTTTGAATTTCGCTCATTTGGGCGGGTGCAACACAATACGTCATAATCTTATCACGGAGTACTATCAATTCGTGGTTGTCCCGGTTACACAGCTGGTTATAAATGGTCACGTTGATACGCATTAAGTGTCCACTAACAAAAAAAAGGAACAACGTTAACGCACGCGCAACGTTCTAACGGTTATTACATTTATTATTTAGTCTCTTGTACGAGTATGTGTTGTGGCATTTTTTATTCACGTTTTTATCGTTTTCGTACCATTACGACGGACGAATTTATAGCGTACGGGACCAATTTTTCGCTGTATGTATTCGATTAATACCTGATCAACTCCGTTCGAACAGCTAACGCTACCGGAAACACATAGAGTAGTGTGTGACCAATTCAAAAATTTGCCTTTCTCCGTGGATAGTTCGTCGCCCGATTACAGCCAACGACAAGGAGAGTTGTTTTGTCAAGTATGTTTTACGTCGTCGTATCTATAGGGGTTTTAGAATTTATGATTAATACGATTGATAACGTGCTACTATCCAAATTCATTATTCGATATCCAACACATATTCGTTTATAATGAAGATACGGATATAAAACTGTATCCACTTAAGTACTCCAAAAGCGACTGCTAACATCAAATTTTTTTAATTATAATTATTCATAAATTGAATACAAAAAATGTAAAAAGCATTTGCATTTATTTATTTAATTTCCATAAGACGGCGAAGAAATAAAATATGGGTTGCTGTTTGAAAAGCCAATGCTTTTATTTATTTTAATTATTGGGATTGAAGATATAATTTTGAATGAACTATCAATATTACTTGAAACATTTAATAATGAACAAAAGAAACCAAAATAAAATGTGTTTAAAATCTTTTGAAAAAAAGTTACGATTTGAAATGTAAATCTTCTTACTGGTTGTTGTTACAAATTTATTAGATGTTATTTATTTGACATATTTCGTTATTAATTAGTTCATTGTATTTTAAAAGTGTCTAGTTCTAATTTTATTTTAAACAATTAATCATATTTAAATGTTTTTACAGTATGCCACCTGTTACAAGAAATCAGTTTAAAAAAGTTGGTGAAAGGCATAAACCATATTCAGAAAATAATTCAAAACAGAATGGGCCATTAGCAAAGAGAACAGCATTATTAGATATCCCAAATAATGTAAGTTTTTTTTAAAATTATAATTTAATAATTTTAAAGGCTTCAGCAACTATGTTTATTAACTAACAGTTATGTACAATATTATAAAACATAGTGTGTACAATTTTTATAAGTGTACAATATGTTAAAGTTTATTAAGTAAGTTACATTTAGAAATGAAATTTATTGTTTTTATAACTTAGTATTCATTAAGGCTTTGAGATTCTATAAAATGTTGAGAGTTGATCATCTTGGTTCTTATCTTGGATATCTTTCAAAAATGGGTTTAAAATTAAGAGCACTTAACAGATATTGCAGATTAGCAGTGGGTCTTTAGTGATAAGTTAGAAATGTTTGTTCAATTCTTGTTCTGGTAATGGTGATGTCTTAACATGTCAATTAAAATTTCTTAAGATGTCATAGTAAAAATAATTTGGATTAGTAGGAGTAGGTATTAGGTATACTAATTATTCTAATTTCATTATAATATAATTAAATAATGTAAAATTGTATTTCAGGATGTTCTTGTAATCACTAAAAATACTAATGAAAACCGGATCAAAAATGTAAAACAAATATGTGAATTATTGAAATCCAATGTGATCAAACCACCAGTCAGCTCATGCTCAAACACAAATAAGTAATATTTTAATTATTGATTTTTTTTTTCCTAATATATTAAAATGATTATTTTTTATTTTAGTGCACCTTTTGATATTTCTAAAGAAAGTGAACTTTATAAAACAGCTAGTGAAGAATTAAATTGTTCTGATGAACTTTACCATACTGCAATAAATATTACTCAGAATACTACAGCTTCAGAATTTCATTCTACTGTTGAACAGTTGTATGTCAATGCTTGCATTATTTACCTTTATTTAATTTTAATGTGTAAACATAATTTTTTTCATATATAGAAGTGTTGATTGTAATGAAGAAGAGATATTTGAAATAGACAAAATCAATTGGAATAATTTCATGTATGTGGGTTGTTATGCAAGAGATATATTCAGTTATCTCAAGCAAAGAGAAGTAAATCACAGCTATGGGATGATTTGGTTATGACATTTTATATATTTTCTTTTTTTATAGGATCAATATATTATTACTGATTATATCAACAATCAGAGTGAAATAACTCGTAGACATAGAGCAATAGTAGTTGATTGGTTAGTAAACTTACAAGACATTTTTGAATTAAACCACGAGGTCCTATATATGGCTGTCAAGCTCATAGATTTATATTTAATGAAACATGACACATTAAAAAATAAATTCCAATTGTTAGCTGCAGGTGCATTATTATTATCCAGCAAAATCGAAGTAAGTTCAAAGAAATAAAAGTAAACATAAAGTTTATATTCAATATGCGCTGATCAGACATTTTGAATAATGAAAATGGCTTATTATTATATAATAAATATGTGTGTATATATTTATAAATGATGTAATTATCCTAACTGATGACATCATCAAGTATCATAAAAAACGTGACCAAAAATTCTATTGCTTATTTGTAACTGACCGGGGTGAGGGGAGGGAGCTTAAGCTAAAAGATATGTTCGTATTAATTTTTTTTTATATACATTTACATAAATATATATATATATATATGTATTTAAAGATACGACAGCCAGGATTGCCACAAGATCTTTGTAATGAGATGAATTATACAGAAGAAGAACTCATTATAACCGAAAGACAATTAGCCATATCTTTAAATTTTGACATAAATGTTCCACTGTCTTATGTTTTTTTAAGACGATATGCTCGTGTAAGTAATTTTATATTCTCAATAATTACCAATGATATTAATAAAAGATTAAATTAAATTTTCAGTGTATGAAATGTCAAATGATTCAGCTAACATTAGCAAGATATGTTTTGGAATGTAGTTTATTAGAATATAATTTTGTCACAACAAAAGAATCGTTAAAAGCTGCATCAAGTTTATACTTAGCATTCAAAATGAATTGTAAATCAGTGGATGAAAATGAGTTTCATAAGTTTACAGGTATTATTTATTTTTGTAAAAATGTATAAATTTCCCATTTAAATTGAAAATTGTAGTAATTTTATTTAAATGTTGATGTTTGATTTTATTATTACATCATAAATGTGTTCATGTTGAATTCTATATGACGTATGTGCATTTGTTCTTTTAGGTTATACTTTAGAACAATTAAAAAGTACAGTGATTCAACTTAACAACGTGCTACATACACAGAGTCCAGAACTGTCAGCTATTAAACAAAAATATATGCATGAGTAAATATTAATTTAAACACATTTACTTAAATTAAAAACAGTATATCAGTATATTTATTTTTATTTTTGCAGGGCTTTCTACAGAGTTGCGAACAGACCATTATTGTCCCATTCTATGCTAACTTTTAAATGATTCCAGAGTTTAGAAAAATGTGCCTTAGTAAATTAGCTATTAAAGATTATTATTGTTTTTGGGTTTTTTTTTTTTTGTTTTTTTTACTTATGTCTACAATTCATGTTATCATTTTTTAACACTCAAGAACTTGTGGATGTGTTACTATTAAATAATAAAACATTTTTAGATTTAACGTCTAATACCTATAATTGGTTTTCATATGCACTATAAAATTGTTTAATATGGATAATAATATTTACTTAAAATATATATAAAAGTATGTATTATAACATAGTGTATTCTAAGAACTTATCTAAGCTGCTTATATTTTTTACTCCTATTATTTTAAATAAGTTTTCGAGAAGAAAAAAACTATTCGATAATTTATATAGAAATACATATATTGAATGATTATGTGATTGTATTACGGTTAGAGTCAAAATTATTGGAATTTAATTTTTTTGATATATAAATATATTGATAAAATGATTTTCGATATATCGATAATAGGCCTTTGGTATATTGATAACATTTGATTTTTGGCCAACGCTTATCAGTATACACTGATTCCGCCACAGGCCACGTTACGCCTTCACCGATTATCTCGTTGGCGACACTGAAACTGTTCGGAGTCAATTTCGTGTTCATTTCCCACTACGGTTTTCATTGTGTTATTTTATTTCATTTACTGTACATTTTTGGGCGTCCTGAATAGGAGTATAGTTATTTTTTTTTTTGATAATTTTGAAATCTGCTTCGTTTCAATATCTATTGCACTTTATTTCTTACTAAACATTGTGAAATTATCGGTATCTTTACTGCAGTAATAAAGTGATGCTATTTTAATATGCTGTTAAAAATTTGGCAACGATTCATATGAATAAATTCTCAACAATTAACTATTTTTTACTATTTAGAATTAATTTGTCTTACTATACTGGATCTTGTGATTCGAAATGGATGGGTGCTTAGCAGTTGAACGTGAAGTTGACAAGGTTTTGACAAAATTTAATGTTATACGTCAAAATAATAGTGATGTTTTACAACAATTAATTGATAGTCTGGAAACAATTAGAGACAACTTGCCGATCAACAACATAGATGATGGTAAAATTTTTAATTATAAAAATTGTATACAGTTATGACCCACATGTACATGAAATATGTGCACGAGCATATTTCACTTCAGATAATGTCATGTATTATGTATACGTTAACTACCAATTAATTCAATTTCAAACCGTGGCATTTGAATTTAATTTAAAATCACATTATAACAAATATAACTAAGTTTAATGTTATTAATTTTTGTTACTATTATTATTATTCGTATGAATAATTGAGTTTTAATTTTAAGAATGTGATTCATCAACAATTAATCTTATACAAACATGGCTTAATAAGTCAAAATGTGAAACACAAAAATTAGCAATTGAACATAGAGAATTACATAGTACTATTTCAAAAGTGGGAAAAGCGATTGACAGAGTAATGTATAATTTTAATTATTATGCATTGTTTGTATATCAAGTGCAAAGTAGATCACTGTGCAATGTGGTAATTCTTCGTCTGAACTGTGTGTATTCTTTACTGCAATTTCAAATAGTTTTTATTATTTTCCTTTACTATGATAAATTATTTAGCCAATCATTGAGATTATATAGTTTAAATAAAAACTGTTCGGACGAACATAGAAATTATAAATTATTTAACACATTTGAGATGAATTGTAAACATTCATAATGTTATGTTTATACGTTAATGTTTTAACTCATGAAGTCAACCATACATTGTTCAAAGATCTATTATGCGAGTAAAATTTATGTTATTTATAATATGGATTTGATAATTATAATGTTTTAATATAATTTTATTTTATTAGAATTTTGTATCAGATTTTTCTTCAACTTGTAAGGAAAATATTTTTTCTAAACAAAGAAGTACTATCTGGCTGAACAAAATTATTTGCCATCATTTTTACAAATTGGGTAAATTTGATATTGGTGATGAACTTATAAAAGTTAGTTGATTTCAAATTATACATGTACAAGTATTTTATATTGCAATACACTATATTACAAATATAATACTAATAAAATTATTAAATATGAATAGAATTATTATATTTGTAATATATAACAAGTATATGAATGGATTATATGACATTCTAAATGTACCATTTTTAAAATAATTTTAAGTTATTGAGTATATTTTGATTAGTTTTCTATTTCAATTATGTAATTAAAAATCATTTGTTTCATTTTAAAGGAATCTGGTATTACTGTAGAATCTAGTATGAGAGAACAATTTACAAAATTAAATCACATTAAGAAATCATTAGAAAATAAAAATATTATACCTGCATTAGAATGGGTAAATGAAAATCGGTCACAGTTAAATACTCAGGTAATTAGACAAATGTGTAATTTATCCAAAACTATATTCTATAAAAATAAATTGAATAATATATTGTATTAGATATTATATTTGCATTTGATTATATAAAGATGAAAAATTATTAATTAATTAATAATTAAACAAATACATTTTTTTTTGTGTAATTATCTGCAATCCTGAAATGTAGAAAATCAATGTTGAATTGAAATGTGTTATTGAATAAAAATTATTCATACATTTTGTAATTGTTTTATAGATGTATGCTCCATTTGAATTGGTTAAACGTATTTCAGTTGCTTCTAATTTGCCTGTTCATATTCCATATTTAAAACGAGTAAAATTTTCTGGAGGTATAATGAAACCAAGACCCAAGACCAAAAAAATCAAAAGATTAGAGCTTGCTAAAAAGATTTTGGAAAATTTTTTTAAGGTATATTTCATTTTATTATTTATTAAAACCTATAATTTCATTATTATTACTTTTTATTAATAGACTTCTTCATTGGAGTTTAAGCTTCATCAACTTGCATTTTTTATGATTATTAAAAAAGGAGTTAATTTTCAAACTGAAGCTGTGGAATATGCTCGTACAAATTTGGGTCCATTTGTTGATAGACATGAGAAAGGTTAATTCTCGTTTTTATTTCAAAACATGATTTTTTTTATATATTAATGATTTTGTTAAATTATTTTTATAGATATTCAAACAATGATGGGCATGCTTTTGTACCTACCACAAGGAATTGATAAATCTCCATACTCAGAAATTGGCCAAGAAAATATGTGGGATGAAGTTAACAAATTATTTGATAGAGATGCGTGTTCTCTACTTGGTTTAAGTGTTGATAGCTTACTTAATACCAGGTATTATACATATATGTATTTATGTGTGTGTGTGTTTATATCTTCACATTTTTTAAATTTGTTTAGCATAAATGCAGGATGTATAGCATTGCCCGCATTATTGAATATAAAACATGTCATGAAACAACGCAAAATTGGAAGTATTTGGAGAGAAAAAGAAGAATTACCTGTATGTTAATTACATTTATTTTATATTTTTATTTCCTCAATTACTAAATTGTTGACTTTGTTTAGATTGAAATTGATTTAAACTCAGAAAATAGATACCATTCAATATTTGCATGTCCTATTCTGAGGCAACATTGTTCTGAGACTAATCCACCTATGAAACTCATTTGTGGGCATATTATATCAAATGATGCCTTAAACAAACTGGGGTCTTCTAACAAGTAAGGAAAAAAATTCCTCGCTTACTAAATATTGTATGATTATATTGATTATTTTATCTGTTTTCAGATTAAAATGTCCATATTGTCCTGTGGAACAAAGTTCTTCTGAAGCAAAACGTATTTATTTTTAGAAACATACATGTTATGACAATTGTCTTTAACGATATACTTAAAATTAATTAAGGTTTACATTTGACTATAGATTCGTCTGCACGCACAAAGTAAAAATTGATAAATTAATACAGAAACCTAACACATTTTTATTATACTTGTTATACTATGGTATATAGTATTTTGTACATTAACTTAAAGCTATTATACTTGTAATGTTATGGTATAACTAATGTAATATAGCATATACGTATATATGCAACAAATTTCTTTATTACCCATTTTTATTGTATAAATTAACATAAGTGATTAGTGTTTACCCATAATATTTGTACAGGATGTGACAGTGAGTACGAATTGTATTTTATGAACAAAATATTGTTAAGTTTGCTGAGCATCTTAAACTTCTATCTCATCTATTTCAGTGCATGACCACAACGCTTTTAAACTTAAAATCCACTGCCACACCCAGTTTTTTTTAAGAAATATTTAGGAACATTTCTGTACTTTTTTTAATACACTAAATAAAAAAACAAAAATTTAATTTTTTTAACAGTATTCATTAGAAAATTGTCATAATGGACAGTTAAATGTGTAACATAATGACACTTATATATTTAATAGGTTATGTGGTTTTATTTTTTATTCAATCAATTTTTTTGATTTGAAATAACGTTTCAAATAAAATATTTGCCAGGCCGCCAATATTACTAAACATGATATGCTTAATATACTGAAATAAAATACTCTATTCTTTGTTGTTTCTGAAACAAAAGTAGTTATGGTTTTAAACATATGTATTTTAATGGCTTTGTTTTTAAAAAAAATGATTACCATTTGTGTTACGTAACTCGTCTGTTCTTCTTTTCATATCAACAAATTCTAGAATAATGGCTTGTGATAAATCTTCAAGATGTTTTAAACTCAATTCAAGAGGCTTGAACTGAATAATATCAGTAAACTATAATTAATAATGGATAATAATTAAATAATGAAACATGCAGGTAGCATTATTTTAAAATTTAAATTACAAAATGGCTTAAAACAATAACTAGTAAATAGGGTTGATTGTGTAATGTTAATTCTTATTTGAAAAAACATTTTTTTTTGTTACTTCATTAATAAATATAATATAAAAAATTGACTTACGTTTTCATAATTTTTGGCTTCAACACCGGTTTTAATATCAATGAAAATCTCTTGCTGAAAACCGTTCTGGTGGTCTAAACATAAAATAAAAAATTTTTAAATTCTTTTCTCAAAAAATAAATTTTAAATTAAAAAACTTAAATCATTTTAATAATATATCTTATTATTCAAATAATATGTTATAATTTAATAACATTTATTAAATTTGCATTAATTCATTTTTCATTTATTAAACAAAAATTGTTGATTATTACATTCTTTGAAAAATATATAACATTTTCCAATTAGATATTTGAAACTTACTATCAGAAATTTTTGAAATAAAACACATTTCAAACATGTCATCATATTCTACACTGAAAGTAAATTTCCCTGAATCTACATCTTCGTTCTGTGACAATATGTGATTATTTGAATCTTTAATCTAATAATAAAAAAATAATGTTTACACTGATAAATATTACCAAAAAAAAAAACAAATTTCATTCACTTCTAAACGCAATATTTAGTAAGTAATTACATATGAAAATTATAAATTTTTTTTATAAATGTGTGTTACGTACATTATTTGAAATTAAGTTTCATAAGAATTTGTTTAACCCAATAGAAACTCATAATTGTTAAAAAAAAAAATTGATTATGTATTAAGATACTTACAACATAATCGATTTGTTGGCCGAAAACTGGTGTTACATCATACACGCCTTTGACCAATTCGTTCTTCCTGACTTCTGCACTTAGGCATTTTTTAGTACTCGGATGCATGTACCATCTTAAAGAATTATTACTAGATACTAATGTCAATGCGATTATCACCGCTGAACGCCACATAATAAAGCTATTCATTACACAACAAGCAATAAATGTTATCTGTGGAATTAATGTGTGTAATACAAGAAAAATGGATAAATATAAATATATTTCGTTCGTAGAATCGGATGTCTGCGAGGTAAATATTTTTTCAATCTACCTGTGTAAGAATTAAGAAATACAGAAACCAGAATTATTAGTCAATTACGTTATAAGCAACAATTAAAAAACCGAAACCGTTCTCTATTATGTTGTCAAAAACACTGACTACAGTATTCATCTACAATATGTTCGGAAATACTAGTCACTCGAAAAATTAAGTAACGTGTATATTTCTGGGTGATAACGAAAAAAAAAAATAAAGAGATAAAAATGATTACATTTACAAATCCCCTTTGAATAGACCTATCCACTTCAAATTACAAGTGTGTATAAGAATTATTTTTACTTACCACTATATTTCAAATCCAAAATTCGTCAGCTGCTTAATAACATTTCATTTTTATATAGAACAATACTATAGTATATGTCAACAATCATTATTGTTTATAATCAATAATTATAAATCATGCATTTTAGAATGAAAGACGAAAAGTATACTTCATGCTATTTTGTTTGCAGTTATTTTATTGTAAATGAAAAAACAGGAAATAGTCAGTAGGATAAACGATTAAAAACTATATGTATAACATATATTTTCACATTAACGTAAAATTTAAAGCTCAATAAAATACAAAACATAAAATGTACCAAATTCTTATTATATTCATACAAATGTACATCTGATTTTAAAGTATTCAATAATTTAATGTACATTTATATAATGTATTACAGTATATTTATATAAATGCACAATATTCATAGATAAACTTATCTATGAATTTTCTAAATTAAATGTCGCACTCTCATATCAAGTTTGGAAAAAAATGTTTATTACAAAAACAACATATTGTTAGTTATTAGTACAATATTTAAAAAAATTTAAAAAAATAAGTAAATATTTAATAAATACTTTTAACAGTTAATTTGTTTTCATTTTGTAGCCGGTTTTCTTGTAAGCGGATGAGGTAAAAGCGTTGTAATTCCATTTATAATCGCTATTGGTTTTCGTTGAACACATATTTTATATGACCAAGGATTACACAACAAAGACAGTTTAGCATAAATATTCTGAACGATTTCATTTGTAGCTATATCATCTTTACTAACATAAACAATGTCAAAATAAAATTTTGGAGAACAAAACATACTAAAAATGTTTTTATCCAATTGCTCAATAATGGGTAAACAGTCATCTCTGTTGTATGTCATTATAACTCTAAATATACAATCTTTATGAAATTCCCTTAATTTACAAATACAGTTCAAAAGAGAATCAAAATCATATGCAGCAACTTCTTCATGGATTTCGTTTCCAACTGATATAGATGATAATTTTTCAATTATAACGTTAATATTCGAAGTAAAATTCATAACTAGTTTGAATGAATGCGAAGTCAAGACACAAATACCAATAAAATTATTCTGGAAACGAAGTTTTTGTAATGCGAACATTCTGTATGCTCTCAGAATGACACTTGCACTAGACATTGGTTCCAAATTTGTAGGACTGAAGTCAATATCTAATTTTGACAATGCATGCAGGTCGATCACAAACAAAAATTTTTCTTCAGGTAGGTTTTTAAACACCTTAGTCGATTTCTTGACAACCTCGGCAGAGGCCATTGTAAAGAATGAATCTCCCAAGTGTACCCACACTTTTTTATTGCCTTTAAACGTTATGTTTTCGATTTAATTATTGAGTATCAGCGTGTAGTGTTGTGCGATGGTCCGAGATCCAAAAATTGTCTGCTCTTCCCTGTAAAAATCATAATTGGTCGTTTTTATTTTGAGCAACAGTTTTCAAATATGCAGTTACTATTGTCTTTAGTATACAATCAAAGTAAAAAAATATTGTCAATGTGGAAATGCCATTTGGTCATTTATAACAAAACAATTAACAAACCTCGAAAGCGCTAATAACAAACGTGTAACGACGTTATATCCCGATACAATTACGTTTATGGCCTGCGCCGGGTATCCGTCAACGAATGAGTGGCAGACGGCGACAAGCTCGTGCGGTTCGAACGTGATAACGTGTATTCGTGTGTCCCCGGTATCACTAAATTAATGACGTGGGACATTTTCCTGCGCTCGTCGTGTTACACTGTTAACCGTGTATCATCCGTTTTCCATCACCCCGGAGTGCAATGTACGATTACGAGTTCTTGTCATGGTCGGGCAATATAGTTTTAACTCATAATAATATTGCGTGTCTTTCAATTCCGTTGATTTATATTCTATTTTCATACATTGTATAATAATAATAATAATAATATTATTATTATTATTATTACAATTATTGTTATTGTTGCTTTACCGGAGTGCTTTCTATCGCCCCGACACCGACACCGTTTCCCGTGTCGTGTCGTGAGCGGCGGCTTGTGTGTCCGCGTTCGTCCGGAAATTTCGCCCGCTGTCCGCCGAAAGCGTGGCTGTCCCCGACGGTCTGCCCACCGAACCGAGTGTCACCACCGATAACGCATTTACGTACGGTATTATTAATAATATTATTATTGAACAAAACCAGTTGTGATCGTCTGTGGCAGTGACCACGCGCATTGGATGATGGGCTGTTGACGTCCGAACCGTACACTGTGATTATATCCATACGGTAAAAAAGCGACATATCTAAGAAAAAAGAAAAATATATACAAACATAAGTTAATAAGCAAATATTTTCCTACCCCCCCGATAGCCACGTACTATTACGGTGATATTGTATTATTGATACCGTCATCTATTGGTTTTCTGTGATCTGATACGATGGCCGCTGAGAGAGAAATCGCCGCTGAGGACAGTATTAAAGTCGTCTGTCGTTTCCGTCCATTAAACGACTCTGAAGAAAAGGCCGGCTCTAAATTTGTTGTAAAATTCCCTACCGGACCAGATGAGAATTGCATTACAATTGGCGTAAGCACTAAAATCGATTTTATTTCAATGATTTTCGTCGGCTTTCAAATAATTATCAATCTAATTCTCATTGTTCATCGTTAAGCTATTTAGAATTTGTGAACATTTTGTGTTTAGGGCAAAGTTTACCTTTTTGACAAAGTGTTTAGGCCAAATGCCAACCAAGATAAAGTATACGGAGATGCAGCAAAATCAATCGTATCGGGCAAGTTGATATATATACTATGAAACAATAATTAGTTAAAATATTTACTAAAAGTTCATGTAAGTAAAATATTAAATTTTTATTAGATGTACTTGCTGGTTATAATGGAACAATTTTTGCCTATGGTCAAACGTCTTCTGGTAAAACTCATACTATGGAAGGTGTCATTGGGGATCCATCTAAACAGGGTATTATTCCTCGAATTGTCAATGATATATTTAATCATATATATGCGATGGAAGAGAACTTGGAATTTCATATAAAAGTTTCTTATTTTGAAATTTATATGGATAAGATTCGTGATTTATTGGATGGTATGTAAATATTTTATTAGATAGGTATTGATTTTATTATAGACTATTATAAAATCAATGACATAAGTATTAAAATAAGTAACTTTTAAACATGTGTCAAACCAAATTTTTAAATAATTTGAAAAATAATAATATTAATAATTATACTTAGGTACTTAGAATAGTAACATGTAAAGTTGATTTTCAGTTATGCAAATAGTTCTTTTAACTATGTAAAATATATTTACGGATTTTAAAATATGGTTTTTATAAATATATAAATACATAGTTATTTCTTACAGATACAGTTAATTATCATATAATTTGCCATTTATGATTCTATAAATATATATATTTATATATTCTATACATAGTAGGAACCGGAAAAAAATCTTAAGTTCTGGTTTATTATAATTATGAAAAATCAATAGTTTTCGAATATACAACATTTACTTTAAATATAAATTAAATTTCAATTATTTTATTTAATTTTAAAGTAAATACAATATTTTTAAAAAATAAACTGAATATTTTAAGTTTGTAACACAACCAATACATTCCCGGTTGTAGTTTGAGTGTAGTTGACTTCTGAGTAAAGTAAGACACCAAGAAAAATGAATTACTTTTTTTGTACAATATGGTATAATTTATTATGCTCTAAATTATTACACTAATCAACTTATTCTTTTCTGTACAATCAATATACTTTAAATACACAAAGAAATGAAAAAAATGTGATTGTTAAAACACTGTACAGTCGTGACTGAAGAGAGAGTCACAAATACTGGTGCACAGTTGTTAGTTGCTTACCAGTCCAGTTCTTTTGCATTATTTCTCCCATCTTTGGGTAAGATAACCAGTGAGTAGATTGGTGTTGTGAATTAAGAGGGTGGTAGTTGGTTGTGAAGGACAAATCATGATAAAACTTGTACTTTACTATTTGCACTTTCATGGGCCTAAATCATTGGGTTCAAAATGCATACAATTCAACTCACTTAATAGGTTTTAATAATTTATTTTATTGATTTTAGTTTCCAAAGTAAATTTAAGTGTCCATGAGGATAAAAATCGGGTTCCGTTTGTGAAAGGTGCTACTGAACGTTTCGTTTCTAGTCCAGACGAAGTATTTGCTGTAATTGAAGAGGGAAAAGCTAATAGACATATAGCGGTTACAAGTAATTAATTTTTGATTTAATATTATTTGTATTAGATTAATTAGAAGTGTATAATTTTTTTTATTCATTTTAGATATGAATGAGCATAGTTCAAGAAGTCACAGTGTATTTTTGATTAATGTAAAACAAGAAAATTTAGAAAACGAAAAAAAATTATCAGGAAAACTTTATCTTGTAGATTTAGCTGGTAGTGAAAAAGTGAATATAATATTTAAATTACAATTATGAATAGAATACATTTTTAATATATATATATATATATAATCAATATTATTATTAGGTTAGTAAAACTGGTGCAGAAGGAACTGTTTTAGATGAAGCAAAAAATATTAATAAATCATTATCTGCATTGGGTAATGTTATATCTGCGTTGGCTGAGGATAAAAAAACGCATATACCATATCGTGATTCAAAATTAACACGTATATTACAAGAATCGTTGGGTGGGAATGCTCGTACAACGATAATAATTTGCTGTTCACCTGCATCATTTAATGAATCTGAAACAAAATCTACATTAGATTTTGGTAGACGGTAAATAAAAATTTTTATATAATAATGGTAATTCAGTTTTATTATTATATTAAAATGTTTTGACTAAAATATATGCTGTCCAATCATTACAAACAGCACTTATGGAATATCATTTGGTTAACTGTGTAAAATGTATATATTTTTTTTAAATGTTATTTATCTTAAAGGGCAAAAACAATTAAAAATGTTATTACTGTCAATGAAGAATTAACAGCCGAAGAGTGGAGGAGGCGTTTTGAAAAAGAGAGAGAAAAATGTTCCCGGTATAAAACAAAATGTGAAAAATTACAATTTGAACTTAATCGGTAAGAATTTAACAAAACATATTTATATCAACTATTATTTATAAGTATTTAAATTGAAAATTATTTAGTTGGCGATGCGGAGAAACTGTGAAAGAAAATGAACAAATTAATTTGCAAGATCCTATAGAAAGTTCTACACCAAATGTTCAAATTGATATTAAAAAAGGTATTAACATAATAAAATGTACATTAACTAATTCATATATTTCATGTAATTATTTATTAAATATAAATATAGAATTAGTTGGCCCAGTTCCTGCAATTCCAGGAGGTGGATTGACTGATAGTATGCTAACGGAAGAAAAACAAAAATTAGAAGAAGAAAGAGAAACTCTTTACAAACAACTAGATGATAAAGATGAGGAAATTAATCAACAAAGCCAAGATATTGAAAAATTAAAAGAGCAAATTATTGAACAAGAAGAGGTTAATTTTAGAATTTATATTATATAAGTAAATAGTATTCAATTTAAAATTGTGTATTATTATATAGCTTCTTACTTCAACTCAAAGAGATTTTGAATTGTTACAACAAGAAATGCATAGAATAACACAGGAAAATGAGAACTCTAAAGAAGAAGTTAAAGAAGTATTACAAGCTCTGGAAGAGCTGGCTGTAAATTATGATCAAAAAAGCCAAGAAGTTGATTTAAAAAATAAAGAACATGAAACTCTCATTGAGGAGTTATCACTTAAAGAAGTTTGTATATATTTTTGTAGAGTTATAAGATGTATGTGTAAACAAAATTAATTTTTTTAGTCATCATTAAACTCAACAGTTTCCGAATTGAATCAACTAAAAGATAGTTCTGTACACCAAAAAAAACGTACAGCAGATATGTTATCAAATCTACTAAAAGAAATGACTGAAATTGGAACAATTATTGGAAGTGAAATTGATCTTACTGTAGGTTATTTTCTAATCTATGATTATTAAAGCATAAAATATATGTATAAAATTGTATAAAAAAATTGTTTATTTTTTAAAGCAACAAGCCATTGGTGATGGAAATTTAAAGTTAGATGAAGAATTTACTTTTGCAAGACTTTATCTAAGCAAAATGAAATCTGAAGTAAAAACCGTAGTTCAACGATGCAATTTCTTTGAACAAAGTCAAAATGATATGAACAAAAAAGTATTATTTTTCATACATTTTAGATTTAATTTTAGTATTACATTTTATTTTATTTTTTTAAATCTAGGTTAATGATTATGAAAAAGAACTTGCTACAAGTCGATTAAAAATTTCTCAAAATGAAGCTCGACTTAAATCTATGCAAGAGTCATTAAAAGAAGCCGAAAATAAAAAACGTACATTGGAGGATAGCATTGACATGCTAAGGGAAGATTACGCTAAAATTAAGGCAGCTGGTAATTTATATTTTTTATCTAGATATTTATTTTGTATTCTATAATATGGGTAGTAAACTAATAATTTAATATAAAAAAAAATCATTTCAATATTTTAATTTGTCAAGTTATAGGTACATTTTATGTCCATAAATAATGTATTAGATAAATATATTTTACAAAATAAATACATTTTTGTTTAAGAACAAGTTCATATAGTATCATTTTCAAAAGAAAAAGCAGAAGAAAAAGAAAAATCAACTAGTATGAGAATTACATTAGAGCAGCAAATGGACCAATTACGAGATGTTCACCATCAACAAGTAATATCTCTCTTTATAAATTTTAGTGTAATATAAATTAACCCAACTCATTTTTAATTATAATTTTGAAATTCATTATTATTTTGAATTTATTTTCTATTAAATATCAAATTTAACTTTCAATGAAAATTGGTGATAAAATTTAAGAGACCATATGATTTTTTTTTTTTTTAACCAATTATTGTTTAATAATAATTGTATATTTTTTATTACAATACAGTAAAACTAGATAATATTAGAAATAAAATATTTATTAATTATAAGTTTTAATTCTTTTTAGGTTGCTAGTTTAAGAGATGAAATCAGTGAAAATAATGGAATAATTACCGATCTCAAAGATCAAGTACAAAAATATTCCTTAGCACAACATCAGTTGCAAACAGATTACAATAAATTATTGCTAGACAATCAAGATAAAAGTCAACGTCTTCAAGAATATGTTTTAGCCAATGAACGTCGTGAACAGGCACGCAAAGATCTCAAAGGTCTAGAAGATACTGTCACAAAAGAACTCCAAACATTACATAATTTAAGAAAAATTTTTGTTCAAGATTTGCAAGTTGGTTTTATATATTAATTTTATTTGTATGAATGTATTAACACTTGAAATTGAATAATCTGTATTGTTTAGTCTCGCATGAAAAAATCAAATACTACTGAAGACTCAAATGAATCCAGCAATTGTACATTAGCACAAAAACAAAAGATTAGTTTTCTGGAGAATAACTTAGATCAACTTACCAAAGTTCATAAACAACTTGTTAGGGATAATGCTGACTTGCGATGCGAATTACCTAAATTGGAAAAACGATTACGTGCTACAATGGATCGTGTCAAGGTAAATAATAAAATGTCATTAATACATTTCATAAATACTGTTTAACTATATTAACTATACATAATTATATTCATTATTGTGTTTATTGATTAGGCACTTGAATCAGCTTTGAAGGAAGCCAAGGAATGTGCAATGCGAGATCGAAAAAGATATCAGTTTGAAGTAGATCGAATAAAAGATGCTGTACGACAAAAAAATTTAGTTCGTAGAGGTCCAAGTCCACAAATAGGTAAATTAATCTCAAAGACATTCAATTTGTTTCTTTTACTATCCAATTTTCATTTATTTTTTTTCAGCCAAACCAATAAGAGCTGGTCAGCATAATATTATTGCAAGTAATCGTATAATTAGTGACAATGAGGTAATACGAAAATCAACTATACCTGGTATGTTCATTAATATTCATTTATATTTTTTTAAATTAATCACAAATGATTAATGAAATGTATAATTTTCAGAGGTAGCAGAAAGTTAATGTGTAATTATTTTTATGCCAAACAAACATTTTGCCGTGAAAATTACTATACAATATATTATTTACAGAATTAATTTTAGAATAAAATTATTGCACCCTATATTATAAATTAATACATACTATATATATATATATATATATGTATATGTGGGTGTATGTTAACTACACAGCATATTTTTTTTTCTTCTTGCACTTTATATAAGAAAGGTGGTTAAGAGTGTAATGCTATTTATTATTAAATTCTCTGTACTTATAAAACTCAAAATGATTTGATTTTATAATTACTTTAATCTATTAATTCTATTTGGCTTATCTATTTATACATTTTAGTGGAAAATAATAAACATTGTATTTTTTATTTTTATTATTATTTATTTATTTAACATCATTAGTTTAATTATATGCAATCAGAATGTATTTTTTAGACCGCTGTTTGCTTATGCAATTTGTAATATTTCTTAATTAAACAATATTTCCTATATTTTTTTTATTATTATTAATTCATTGTTAATCAAATAGAATCTTCAAATAATATGAATTTCACTCAAATCAAAAAAGGCCAATTTAATTATAATACTTATTTGATATAATACACTTTTGGTGATTGCATCTTATAATTTTGATTATGGTATAAGTTATTAAATATAAATAATTTAATTTTGGTTTATATTAAGATGAAAATTGAACTTAATAAACATAAAAATTGTATTTTTTATTTAATGCGATTAGTATATTTTAAACGTTTTTTATTTCAATGTAAATTTTTGATTTGAGATTTTACACAAAGCAGAGAAATAAATGGATTTTGCCGATTTGTTTTCTTTCATAAAAATATTATGCTCGGTGTTTCTTTCAGGTATCTTAAAAGCAATATTAAATTTTAAATAAATAACATTAATCTATTGTTATTTTTTGATATGTAAAATAATTGAATTTTATTTAAAGACATTGAGTGTCAGTCGACAATAATATTTTTCTCAGGAAAATGTTATATGTCTATACAATGACATTAAAATCAATGATAATAATGTCCATATATAATACACATAATAATATTAGAAATATAAACACTATACTGATATATTTTATTGTGAGCCAGAGTATGGATAGATTCATATTTTAGTGCAACAAACAAATTGGTAAGTCATATAAAAATGGTATGTTAGGATCAATATTAATCATAGACTGAATGTAAATTAATTTTTGTTTAGGTAAATCAATTTTAATAAGTTCTATTTTCAATTGATATATAATATATCAACATTTATAGTTGGGGCTCAACAATTGTTGCATTTTCATTTTATGTACGGTTTCTTAAATGTATTGCAATGTAATCTATGATTTAAATCTACTACAATTTTTTCATAAAATATATTGGAAACATATTTACTGGATACTATCGTTATTATTAGCAGAATGAAGAAAATAAAATCCTACTTTAATGACACATATTTAGGATCTACTAATTACTAAGAGGAGAAGATATAACACCATTGGTCTACTGATTAAAAACATATCAAAAATGAAGGTATGAGATTCTTCAGCGTGCATTCTATAAAATTATTTGAAAAAAATGCCATTATAATAAGCAATGTAATTAATTAAAAATAAAGTTAAAAAATATAGTTGGCTGGTTTACAGTAAGGGAAAAGGAGGTGTATTTTGTAAACTACACCAAATATTAATGAAAAATTATGTAAATGTTTTCCAAAAGTGATAGAGTTTTTATCATATTCTATTCACAGGTTTCCAAAATTCTTAAGGAAAAAATGGAAAATCTCAGGTTATAAACTTTGAATTCAAAATGCAAATAAACATTTTCGTATAGACTTTTACAAATACCATATTTAATTAATTATTTATAAACTATTAATAACTATTTTTCAATAAATATTATTCTTATTTAATTTAATCCCTCAATCAAAATCAATCAAATTTCTTAAATTCCTCCCCCAAATAAAATAGTCTGTAAGAAACACTGATTATGAACATGTTCATTTACATGTATAATTATAAACAGTATAAATAATAATAAATTTGTTTAAGAAAATGATGAAACATCCATGAAATAATTTTAGATATAAAAATGAAATAATTACAATATTTATATTGAACTCTGTGAGTAATTATTTTTATAGAATACAAATAACCAAAAAACAATAAATAATTTATATTTATCACTTTCTAGTTAAAATTTCAAACTAATTTGCCAAAAATTCAAGACTATCGTTGGTTTAAAATTATTAAATATATTTATTAATAAAATGTGTAATGTATATAAAAAAGATTTTTATATAATAATATCATCAGTATACTTTTTAATTAAATAAAATTACATTATTTTACTTCTGAAACTCTATTTAAAAGATTGTCCCATGCCCTATTAATTTGAATATGAGTAAAATCATCACTCCATAATGTAGAAAATACAACGTTTGCATTTGCAATATATTCACAATTCGAAGGTTGAGAATTTATCCGATCAAGAGATTCTTTTTCTCCGAGATTATTACGATTTTTTAGCCTTTTGACAGCCTAAAACAAATAAATTGTAATTTAACTATTTGTACAAATGTAAAATTGATAAGAAAACACTTTAAATACTATAGCATTATAATTTCGATTTATGATTTACGTTTCATTTAAAGTGATTTTAGTTTTTAACAAATTAAATACGATTTTTAAAACCATTATAGTATAAGAAATTATCCTTAAATGTACATTTTAATTTTTAATAATCAATGTTAAGTATTTATTATTTGAAAAAATGTATTTTACTTCGTCTTGTGGAATAATTGAAACCCACGTTTCATGACAGCACAGATGCCAGTTTGCACTAATCAATACAGCTGCTTCTAAGATTATAATATTTTGGTGTTTTGATGATTCGATTAGAGATTTAATTTTTTGTAATATTAAAGGCCACATTATTTCATTTAATTGGTTCAACTTATCCTAAAAGAAAATAATAATAATAATAATAATAATAATACATAGGACATTTAAATAATTATAATTATATTTACTTTATTTTTGAAGACTATTTGTCCTAATTTTTTTCTATCTATTTCTTTATTAGTCGTCAATACAGTTGGCCCAAATGTACTAATAATTTCTTCATACGCAGGCTGATTAATATCATAAACATTATGACCAACAGTATCTGCATTAATTACAAATGCTCCTAGTTCTTTCAAATAATTAGCTATAGATGACTTACCACTAGCTATTCCACCAGTCAGACCAATTATATATGGACGTTTATCAATAGTATTATTTGGCTAAAAGTAACAAAATATATTATTAAAAGATTCAATGGAATTTTTTATTTTGTTATTTACTTCTGGTGATTTTAAAAGTGTACCAAGTAATCTCATTCGATAATTGGTTGAACTAAATTTGTCATCTTCTTCATAACAATAATCAATATTTAATTTTTGTTCTTTTAATAATGGGACAGGTAGTGTAACAAGTGACTTTAATCCATTAATATTTCGTTTATCATTAATTAATGTTCCACTTTTCACAGTTTCCTCACTTAAAATAATCATCTAAAATATTTAATTTTATTTCATTTAATTAACAAAGTAAATATAATTTTAATTTTACAATAGATTACTTCAAATGTAGAATCATGTATGGTTGGACCATACATATCATATATAGGTAATACATTATATTCTAATGATGGGTCAATGTCTTGTAAAAATTTTTTAACATTATTCATTCTTGTAGTAGAAGGCTCAATAAGTTCCCATAATTTTTTTGCTGCAAAATTAAATAAAACCTCCAATATTATAACAAAATGTAGTTTATAATTTATATTTTTGAAATTATTTACTTAGATATCAAAATATATTCAAACTAATTATGCAATTTTATAAATATGTTAATTACTTACATTTAAGCATAGAAATATCAGTTACGCCTACAGTTAATTTTCTATTACACAATAATGCAGCGGTACTCAATAATATTTTGTGACCTTTATGCAATCTGTCAAAAGTTCCACCCAATACAACATGTTCATATAATTCATTTTCTAATGTGTCATATTTTGAATTTTCATCAATTAAATCAACATCAGATTGTACAAAAATAATTTTAAAATTTGGAGATTTGTTAGTTAATGAAGATACTACTTTATCCAGTTGATCAGATTGTACAAAGTTGTCATAGAAAATCACGTCAACTGGCCGATTAGTAGCAATCTGAGAATCAAATGTGCCTTTTAGACCACACAGGAGAACGCGCACATCAACATTGGTGGAACTTAAATTTTTATATGCATCAATCATTGTATATCTATTGCGAACACTTTTCTTATCTGATGTTGGAAAGAAATGAACGTACAATGTATTTTTCACATCACAATTTATTTGCGTGAATATGCGTAGGAGACGAAAAGGATTTGAGCATATTACTAATCCGGTTTTTGCCATAATCATCAGCTAGTGTATACTCTTGTAAACAATAAAGGTTGGTATTTGCAGTTATACTGTATTGAAAATGGGTAATTTAACTTAATTTTGATTTAATAGCATTTATGAAAAAAACAAATTGAACGAAGTTATAGTTTACGACTTTTTTGACTTGATTAAAACATCTAAAACTTGAATAGGTAGCTGAATGAAGACGAACGATATTTGTAATTTATAATTTATTATGTAGATTTGAAACTTTGAAAGTCGATGGGGTACGACCTCAAAATTTTAATACACAACAAAACAGTGATTATGTAAAATTCATTTATTGATAACATAAATTGATAATAAACGATAATATTACCATGGAAGTATAAATCTATCTTTTATATTAACTCTAAATATTTTTACTCTGTACTTTATACCACATAAGCAAACATAAACATAACATAAACTGATAAAATAACAATGACTTGCAAGTATTTGTCTACTAGTTCTCCACGACAGTTATGTAGTATACAATTAATTATACTCTATCGATGAATTTGAATTCGATTTTTGAAACTAAACAAATCATTCAAAATTAATGAAAATTTATTAAGTCGATTTAAATGGTTCACTTCGAATGATTTAAAAGATTTATTTTTTTCCAACCATACTGGTACTGTTGTCGCATCCGTCGTTGTAGATAACGGTGGAACCGACACATCCACACAAGCCACGGTGTAAACACATACGGTCCAAGGACTCGGTAAATATTAAAAAATGGCCTCAGCATTATTATTCTTATTTCTCATTCGTCGGCAAACGCTCCGGTTGCTATTACCAACTCTCTCGCACAGCCCCCTCCACCTATCTCTCACACAGACAATCTCTTTCACTCACACGCTCACTCCCTCTCTACTGACACTCACTCTCTCTCGACAATCTCTCTCTCTCTCACACTCACTCGTTCACTCACTCTCTCTCCCTCTCACAATGAACATTTCGAGGGCTTGAACATTTTCAGCAGAATTCATTTTCGTCAAAACAACAGGCACGTACGTAACCAAAAAACGTAAATGTTAAAATGTTTTATTTGTGGTAACATTTTGTCGCCCTCAAACCAGCTTCATTACACGCAAAAGACTAAAAAGTCTCGAATAATGTTATTATAATTACGACATATGACATACATTACGATTTATAACTATTTTTCGTACACTCGGTAACAAATTTGTATCACATTGACATGTGCTATTTCGTTAAAAGTGTCTAACGTAAAAAAAATCGCATATATTTTTATTATTGTTGTAATTATTATTATATTGTTTTTCGTTATAAAAAAAAAATAGTCGCGAAATTGGTAATTTTTATTTTAAATTGGTTTGATTCGTTTTTATTTCGACTCATCTACTAAGGTAAGACTTGTTATTTATTACGTCTTGTTTTATCATATATAAATTTATATTAATTAGTATGATAATATTATATTATTGTGCCAAAATTAACATTGTGATAGTTTTAGTAAATATTTTGGCGTGATCTGTTGTAATATTGTTGATGTTCACATGGACAACAGTTTCTCAATATTATATAATTTAACAAATGTTTGTTGAATTTATTATGTGTGTACAATATTTAAAAATAATAATTAAAGTGAATGATTATACCCATTATATTTAAGTCAGTCTTGTTAAGAATATTTTCAAAATAGTACTTAAATGCTTTTAATAATAATATTTAAAATACAAATTTAAATGTTTTACAAGAGAATATTTAAATGCAATTACTTGTTTTTTTCAACCCAATTTTCTTACTTATCTGATAATAATATGTATAGGTAAATATCTATTTTAATTAATTACTATGTTCAACACAATTTTATGGTTCAAATTGTTCCTATTTTTATTTTTTATTATTTTGTTTAATTACCTAAAGCAGCGTTTCTCAGTTGGGGGAAGGATCTAAAGGGGCACTTGAAAAAAAAGGGTATTAGAAGAAAAAAGTAAGATTTGCTTCATTTGAAACAATTTATTATTTATGAAATATTTTGTATTGCACAAATAAGTCCTGGAGTGGACTATCTGCAAGTATGGACTTTGGGTTTTATTTGAATTCTACTAATAAGATTTCAACAAATTTATTAAAACCAAACAACCTTAGGTTCACATTAAATTATATAATTATTATATATGATTATTACTACTATTATATTTACTGTATAAATAGTTAAAATAAATTAATATTAACTAATTTTCTATAAATACAATTATTTCATAACTTCTTAATCTGTTCTGTGAGAATATTTTTTTTCGAATTGATTGTAAGGGATATGTGAAGCAGTGGTAAAAGGTCAAAGAGTATGTGAATGAAAAAAGGTGATAAATGCTGACCTATAGATTACAATTTATATATTTAAATATATTAAATTATAAAATTAATTCATCTTTAGGTAATGAATCATACTTTTATTTTTTAGGTCCAACAGTTTTATTATAAAACATTATTAAACAATTTCAAACAAGAAATGGTATTCAGTAGTTGTAAGTAATTCATCAAAAGAAATCTTTGTAGAAAATTAATATTATAACTTGCAATTTATTGAACTATTTAATATTATTAAATACTTTTATATAAATAAAATAAAAATAATTGTTATCAAAATACATTTGAACGGAATGAGTAATATATTATGCTCCCAACACTAATTACATTATATATTACCAGTACAAAAAAACCATATACAAAGAACAAAGAAAAGTAATTATTGAAACATAAACAATTCCAAAAAAAAGAAAAGGAAATAAAGTTGATTACTCAGTCAATAATTCCAGTGAATTTAGTAGTTTAAAAAACTAGTAAACTTCATAGTGAAAATACATAGTGGATTGCATTTAAAATACGCTAAAATAATAAATGATACATTACGTATTACAAGAGTGATTTCATCTAGAAATCTATTAGACACTTGTTCTCAAAATAGTCTTTAGAAGTTAACATCTGTTCCTGAAGGTTCTTCAATGTCAACTAACAATTCTATGGACATGCCATCAAAATCAAATCATTTAAAGTACAAAAAAAGTAAAAAAAACAAAAAATCAAAAAGTCCTAATTCAAAAAAGAAAAACAAGACAGATATAAAACAAAAAATTGACTGTGATAAAAATATTGAATTTTCCAAATATTCTGATGTGGAACTTCCTAAACATAATGGTGATTACCTTGAACCTGATAAAATATATAAATCTACTGAAGAATCACATACTCCTCCTTTAACAAAATCGACTTGTATCAAAGATTCAAAAGTTATGACACCTAAATATGATGAAAAACATGCAGCGCATCTTAGAAAAGAAGAACAAAGGTAAAAATTCTGCCAATCATCGGCTTTTGTTAAAATAACATTTTTCTTAGCCTATTTAGGTTTACATAAGTAAATTTGTTTTTATACAAATTTATACTACGAGTGTTATTTTTAAAGTAAAGTCTCCAATTTTTTTAAAAACGGTAAATGACATTTCTTTACAACTTTATACATATCGTTGAAAAGCTTGAAGCCTATGCTATTTTTCTATGTAGTCCCCTTCCCACTCAATGACTTTCCTCATTCATACAATAAATTTTTGTATTCCAGGGTCATACCATGTTGTTGTCACTCAAGAATTTCTTACCTACTAGATGTATTTTTAGGGTAGGAAACTCATGGAAATTACTGGGAGCGACATCAGGCACTGTGTTGAGTGTTGTCGATTACATCTCAATCAAATTGTGCGATGAGTGCTGTTGTCTATTTGGACATATGTGAACATGCATTGTTATGATGAAGGCATACTCTCTTTGTTAGCATACTCAAATAATGTTAAAATAATGTGTATGGTGTTTGTTGTACACGTCTTCAATTTTTTTGGCCATATAATCAAGGGTTACCCTGTGGTTTTGGAGTATAAGCTCCTCCACTTTTTTTATTGTTGCATCCATGTGTGATAACCTTCCGCTTCGATTCGTTTGGACGTTTTCACAGCCAGAAGAAAATTCCTTGCACCACATTTGAATATTTTTCATGTCCATGCATTTTTCTCCATAAACTTCAGTCAATTGAAGATAAATTTCAATTAGGGTAACCTTATTTGCGTTTAAAAATGAAATTACAGACCATACCTCATATTTAGTGGAAGTAACGAGTGGGAACTTTATCGCAAACAGCTGCTATGCCAGAATTGAGAGGCCTGACCAATCTCTATCAGGTGCCGTTTGGTAGAGGGGAACCAACGAACACGACAGTGTTGCTAGATTTCACTTAGTGCTGTTTGCAGCGATGTAGTGGCTTTGGAGACCTTACTTTGAAAATAACCCTTGTATATATAATATTATAAATATATTTTTTTAAGCTGGACAAAGAGCCCATCTATGAATGTAGAAAAGGAGTACAGCAATACACCTGATATTCGATTCAGTGATCATTCACGAAGTATTTCAAAACAAAATAATAGGTTTGTAGTATAAATATAAATAATGATATTTCAAATAATTAAATTATAATGTACATTTCAGTGATTACAAAAAAAATATGGATGAATATGACAATACCGTAAGCAAATCTAAACTTCGTGACAAGCATGAGAGTAAAAAGAAAAAATCTAATAAATCACCAGTGCATCATAGGTATTGTCAACTTTCATTAACAACCAATAAATTACACTATGAGTTCTAAAATTTTATAATTTGTAATTTGTTTTAAAATTGTATATTTTCAGGTCATCAAAAAGTCCAGTTCGAGAACGTCGACATGCAAGAAGTTCCAAAATGGTATATTCTCGTTCTCATTCTTATTCTCGTTCGCGTTCTTGTTCACGTTCTCGTTCTCATACTCGTTCAAAGTCACATTCCCCTCACTCGCTAAAACATGACAGTGTATATCTTTCGCCAAAACGTACTACATCAAAGCATTCATTCCATGCTACACGAGCAGTTTCACCTCATAATGTACGTTCTTCAAAGAAATCAAGTCGTAAATCAAAACATTTACATTCACCATCAAGATACACTCATACACGAAGTAGATCATCTTCATCAGTTAGAGATTCAAGATCTAACACGAAAAACTCAAGTTCTAAATCTGGACATCATTCAGTTTCTAAAAGGAAGAAATCGAGTAAAAATTCACCAAATCATTATAATTTTAAAGTTACTGACACTAGCTTATTTGCCGAGTTGGTAAAAGATCGGCAAATGCGAGAACTAGCTATGAAGCGTTTGACACAAAAAAAAATCAAACCTATCGATCAAAATGAAATTGTTGAAATTAATGATTCTGATCCTGAACCTGATGTGGAATTAGTAACACCTAGTGTTTCAATTGAAAATAAAAGTGAACCTAAAAATGTATCAACAACTATTTCATCGACAACAGATGCCATGCCAAAAATCTTAGAAAATCAAATCCCTTCTAAAATGGAAAATGATAAAAATGGAAATGATAGTTCTTTAGAATCTATTTCATTAACACCTGAACCTATTAAAGATTTCTCAAAACCCAAATTGCCTTTACCTCCAAAATATCCAGGCGATAATCAAATATCTCCAAATTCAGAAATTAAATGTTCAAGGAGAAGTATTAAGGATCTACCTTTACCTCCTGGTAATTTTCAAAACTATTTATATTATTATATAGTGTGTTAAATGTTAAAGATTATTGATAATATCATGTTATATAAAATGTGTTATATTTTTAGGGTCTTTTCCAGATTCAACAAAAATTGAAGATAAACCAATTTCATTTTTAGAAACACCATGCTATAATCCACCTAATATTCAACAAAATTCTATAAAAAAATCAATCATGTTAGGTTTAAAATCTGGGCTTCCTGAAAACTTTTCTATGACAAATGTAGAACGACCAATTCGTTCATTGGATTCTGATGTTATGATTAGACGACCTAGAGTACTTCATCCAAGACGAGGTGTTAAATCTAGTACACTTAATAATCCTATAGATTGGGGTGAACAGTCTGTTGATATGTTTGAAATGATAAATCAGATTGGCGAAGGTACTTATGGTCAAGTCTATAAAGCTAAAAATAAAATTACAGGTATGAAGTATATCTTATCAGTTAAAAATTATGTAATTACATAATCAGTCTCTTTTGTCTAATATTAATTTATTATTTCATGAGAATGACTTAGATTTATTTTAATTGTAGGTACATTTGTAGCGTTGAAGAAAGTTCGTCTAGAAAATGAAAAAGAAGGTTTTCCGATAACAGCTGTACGTGAAATTAAAATACTACGTCAATTAAATCATAAGAATATTGTTAATCTCAAAGAAATAGTGACTGATAAACAAGATGCTTTAGATTTTAAAAAAGTAATAATAATAAAATAAAATTGTTTTCATAAATAAAATGTATAATTCTGATTTGCCTTTTAGGATAAAGGATCATTTTATTTAGTTTTTGAATATATGGATCACGACCTTATGGGTTTGTTAGAATCTGGCATGGTAGACTTTAATGAGAGCCACAATGCAAGTATAATGAAACAATTGTTAGAAGGTTTGAATTATTGCCATCGTCGAAATTTCCTTCACAGAGATATAAAGTGTAGTAACATCTTAATGAATAATAAGTAAATATAAATTATTTAAATTTAAAAAAATCAGTATAATAATTGAATATATATAATTATAAAAAGTAAAATTATTGTTTCAAATCATTTTCTGTTAACAATTGTTTGAAATGTATTTTTGAATAAAATTATCTAATTATATTCAAATTATTTTACAGTAATTTGATGACTATAGTAATTTACTATCCAATTATTAGTTAATTATTACTTCCAACTATTATTACAAAAAAAAATTTTTTATCATAGAGGAGAAGTCAAATTAGCTGATTTTGGTCTAGCAAGATTATATAATGCCCAAGATAGACAACGGCCATACACTAATAAAGTAATTACACTATGGTATAGACCACCTGAATTATTACTTGGAGAAGAACGATATGGTACTTCAATTGATGTTTGGTCATGTGGTTGTATTTTAGGCGAGTTGTTTTTAAAAAAACCTCTTTTTCAGGTAATATGTCTTTTAAATGTTTTATGTAATTGTAATAATACAAAATGTGTGTTTTACAGGCTAATGAAGAAATTATGCAGTTAGAAACTATATCTAGGTTATGTGGCAGTCCTACACCAGCTGTATGGCCGACTGTTATTAAATTGCCTCTTTGGCATTCTTTGAAAGTTAAAAAAGTGTATCGCCGTCGTATACGTGAAGAATTTACATTTATGAATGATAGTGCCTTAGATCTTTTAGACCATATGCTAGAATTGGATCCAAGTAAACGGATAACGGCTGAAATGGCCCTTAAGTCTAATTGGTTAAAACATGTCCAACCAGAAAAGTAAGATATTAAATAATAATTTTAAAACATCATAGGATAACATAGAATATCTTACTAAAAACAAATTAAACGTTTTAGAATGGATGTTGTCGTACTACCAAAATGGCAAGACTGTCATGAACTTTGGAGTAAAAAACGAAAACGAGATCAAAGAGTACGAGAGAATCGACCCAGAACTAATGAAGATTCACTTCTGCCATCTGATGGGTATCATTAATTTACTGTATTTCATCGTTTTATGTGATATATTTTAATTATTTAGTACTATTTAATATTATATTATTATTTTTCTTTAGAGTATTTGCTGATCAACATGACAAAAATTACAATAATGACGTCTCCAAATCAAGTGTTGAAAACGAAGTTAAAATTGATATTTTAACAACAAATAACAATGCCATGAAAATGGAGAATAATTCTGAAAAACGTACTAATTATATAGATAAAATAAAAGAGGTATTATAATAAGTGAAACAAATAAAAAAGTTAATTATTAATAATATCTATATAGAACATACTTTTTTAATTCAATATTAATTTTTATAAAATATACGTATATATTAGAGTCCAAATGCTTCTGTATAAAAATAGTTTTAAATACTTATTTTTAGTTTTTATGAAATATGCTTCATGATTTTTGGTTGTAATCAATAAATAAAGAAAGCAAATTTTGTAATTATATATTATAAGGTTTTTATTATTAATTTAAGTCTTAAATTTTATGTTATAGGTATCTAATACAATTGACGACTTAAATCTAACTCCGCCAATCAATGCATTTAAATCATGCGTAAACTCATTTCTACCAACAAATGGTCGTATTTAGATTGTTTAAAAATAATTTATGTACGATGTGATTTATAAAATGTTGTACATAACGCAGAATACATATTATGTACATATATATACATTTTCAGTTTGGTACTAATATGATATGAGCTGTAAGAAATATGTTTTTGTTATAATACATTAATGACATACATTTCTTATATTTATTTTGGACAAATACATTTAAGTTGGTTTTATTTATATTGTTAGTCTGTTTATATATTAAAAACATATATATAATATATATATATTACAACAGAATATATTTGTAATTTTATAATATAATTTAATTATTAAAAATTAATTTTCACCTCTGAACAAAGAATTATAAAAATATATTTGTTAAATTATATTTTATTATTAATTATAATTGTGATATCAATATAGAATAACATTCACAACAATAAACATCTAAAAAAATTCACTGTGTGTACATACTTTAACATTACTGAGATGGATTTTAAAATACACAGGAAATAACAAGGGGATATGGTCATAGTTATTACATTATTTCTAAAAGTTAAAAAAAATATTTATGGAACATGCCCTTTTTGTATCATTTATACTGACAGTGAAAAGTTGCAGTCATAACAGTGACTTGAACTTTACTCACTCTGAAGATGTAACCTCCAACATGTTCAAAACGTCAGTACATAATTGAAGGGTACAGGGAAAAACCAGAAGTCACTATTTTCCAAAATGACGATATTGGTACCAAAAGTGTTATATTGACAAATTGTATCTTTTATGCGGTCGAACTGTCGAAGTAACCAGATTAGTCGAGTAATGATCATCGAAAGTTTAGGCCTACAGGGAAATAATGTTACATTCTGAAATTAAAAACATGTTTTTCTCAGATTAAAAAAGTGACTTCTGGTTTTTTAACTGTACCCTTCAACTGAAAAAATAGATATTTAAAAAAAAAGTATATAAAACAAAATGTTATTACATTGTAATTTCTATTAAAATAGAACGATTTATACATGGTAATTATATTTTTCTATAATTATTATTAATTTGTTATTAAATATGTGTTAAAAGACATTTAATTCAAAATTATATACTAAGTTATTTGAAATCCAGTTGATTTATCATAATCATCAATTCTTTGATACAAATAAATGATGGATCTATATATTTGTCTATTTTATCAACAAAAGTTGAAATTAATTAAATTAGTATTTTTTTTTTTATATATATAATACATGTATATATTTCAGTATGTTTGATAGCGAATCATAAATCCTTCAACAAACTCGATTTTGCATTTTTTAATTTATCAAAACGTTTCAACAAATGCATATTAGATGTTTCCAGCTCTTCAATTTTTGAAAGAGATTCTCGAAGCTAAAACATAATAAACAATAATCAATTTTAAAACCATGTCCATGACAGATTTTAAATATTTTGTTGAAACATCATACACATCATGTCTTACCTAATATATTTGATTGTTTTTGTTTAATATAAAAAGAGGGTCCAACAGCCAAATGTATAAATGTATTTTATATTATTAATGTATATATTACCCTAGCATAATACATTGTATTTAAATTATTTGAATATTCATTATGAGTAAATATTTTTTTTTATGTACAATATATTTTAAAGTTCTGATATAATGTAATAAAGTGGCTTTAATTGCCAACTATTAATTATATTATAAACTGGTTAAAATCAAATAGTTATGTATTTTTTGTATTTGTGTATGCTATTAAAAGTCGTCTCCTCGCAAATAAATTTTTAAAACCATTATAATATCAATGCTTAATACATAAATAGTTTAAAATAAAAATGTGCAATACCTCGCGTTGCAATTTTCTTTTTTCAATTTTAAGTCCATTTTCTACTGCTTCACATGTCTCACAAGCGGTCTTGTATCGAATAACTTGAGTTTCAAGTCGAGCTACCTAAATTAAATAACCTACCATTAAATAAAATTCAATATATAAATACTGTCTAATAAATATTATTTGTTATTTACATTTGCTTGTAATGTAGAAATATTTTGTTCTGCCTTTTGCCATTTGAATTTATAACTGCTAAGTAACTTATTTGTTTCTTCTGAAATAGGAAAAAACGTTTAAAATTACTGCCAACATAGCTATATTATCTAAAGTAATATTTACTTTGTGCATGTTCCACATCATCAGAGTCTGAACATTGATTAATATTATTGTGCCTTTTGGCCTCTTGTAACTCTAATTTGAGACAGTTAATTTCATCTATATAATTGTTACGTTCTTCAGAAAACTTTTTAAGTCTTACATCTGAATAATTCCAAAGTATTTACTTTAATTTAAGTTTATTACTTATGTTTGTTATGTAAATCCCTTAGTAGTAATACTTAACATACAAGTGAATAGATAAAAATGATTAAATTAACTAATCTTATTCAATGCTCACCTAAACAACCTTCTCCATCTTGTAACAATTCCGCATTTTCAACAGAGACTAAGGAACGTTTTATTTTATTATTAATTTGATCTTCTTCCTCTGTGTTAATAATAACAAGACCTTTTTCCTAAAAAAATATTGTCAATAATAATAATAATAATAATAACACTATTATATTAAATATAATTACTATCTAAGAACTATAATTACTTCAATAAGTTTGTCACGTTCTAATAATTCTTTTTTCAATAATATACATTCTGATTTCTGAGTAGCTAATAAACGTTTTAGTTTTTCGTTTTCTCTACAGCTTTCTCTGTTTTTCCTCTGTAAGTAAAGTATATATTTTTTTAATTACATTAATTAAACTATTAAAAGATTTTCTAATACTTTAATATGGATGAGTTCTTCTTCAATATGAGTATATTTATCTTTATACAGTTCGACTGTATATATAGCAGCTGCCTTTTCATTGTCAAGTTGAGCATTTTGTACCATAGATTTTCGAAATTTTTCTTCCAACTCTCTTAATTCCATCTAATAACAATTATAATTTTTTTATTTTTAAAGGTAAAATTTATTTGAAATGTTTATAATTTTACCCTGTAATCTCTAAAATTAGAAGGAGATTCGTCCAGAGAATCGACCGAATTGTGTCGATTAGATGGATAACTGTTTGTATTTGGTATGGAAGTGGTTGGTCGCAGATTAGGCATTCGAGAACCTAGATTTATATCTAAAAAAAGTGTATTCAATATTATTTGATATACATACAATATTGCCCTGTAATGAAACATGATTACATAACAGAAAACATAATATCATAATTTATACTTGCCTGTAGTTGCATACATATCGAAAACTCGGTCAGCATTTTCTTCGACCTCTCTTTGTTGGCGTTCAATTTCTCGCATACGAATTTCCCTAGCCTCAGTTCGGGCTTGTCGCTTTGCAATTAAACGCGATTCTGCCTGAAAATTATAACATTCTCATTTAATACTTGCAATTACTAAAACGTAGAGCAAAAAAAAAAAAAATCTCGTCTTTCAATAATAAACACACGTTGTAGTTTGATTGAAAGAATGTAAAATGTATTGATAGGTTGACAACATTTTTCTCTGTTGTTTACAAAATAAAAAAAAAATTTTTTTATGAAAAAATCAAAAAATGTTAGCCAGTTACGACCAAGATAATCCAATGTTATTTTAATAGTATATTCTCAATATATTATGACAAGATGAGCTTTGTTTAGAACCGTTATTTGTTTTTCTTCAAATCGCATTGCTTTCAAATTTAAAATGATATAATATAACTATAAAACACCCGTTCAAACGATTCCCACTCCAACGTCATCAGTGGCTCGCTTCCTTGACGTTAAACACTGTGTGCTATTGAATTTGTTTCACGTTTTAGCGGCGAAAATATGAATCATAAAAACCACAAAACAATTAAAACATCTCTTGCCCGCGGACGATCATCAAGCACACGACGACGCACGACGGGTCGGCGCGCGTGTGCGGGTGCTGCCGATTATCTATATCAGTCCTGCACAATCCTATACGTACTTCCTCGACGCTCATGTCCAGGAACGTGACGATTCCGCCGACTTCGGAATCGCTCGTCTTTAGTGGAGACGCGTCGCAGCGATCGCCGACCACGCCGTTGCTACAATTATTCCGTCGGACACCGCTGGGAATACTCATGTGGTTGTTATTCGGTGTCGGCCCAGCCGTGTCGTCGTCGTCGTCGACGATATAACTTCCATCGTCGTCGGTTAAACACGGCCGGCAATCGCCCGTGGACGGGGAGGCGGTCGAACAGATAAGGTCGTTTTCGTCGTCCGGCGTTCGATTTAAGTAAACGTGAGTGACGTGCCCTCTTTTTTCTCCTCTTTCGGAGACTGATTCTTCGCACGAAGACGCATTCGCGTTATCGCCGATCCGGCCGTCACTGTTCATGATCGATTGGAAGACGTACGAGAAACAAGGCCAACCGAATGTTCGAAGAATGTTACGCGAATCGCGTTGTTTTCATTTCGATAGTATGTGCGTGTGCACGGGCCGTACTGCAGGGAAAATCATTTTAAATTTATTATTTTTTTTTTCACGATACGTTTCAACCGCGGCGTTTATATCTCGCATCGTACCCATTACTCCATCGTCACAACACTTTACACAATAAATAATATGCATGTTATAATACGGTTTTATACAATACATTGTTATACGGAATAGACGTAGACGTATATATAAACGATAGAACGCATTGCCCCGTGATTCTGCAGCGAATTCATTTTTGTGCCTAATTAGACGGTTGGGTTATTTATTTTTATCAAAACAGTATAAAACGTCAATTATAACATCCATTTTATTAATGGAAAATAAAATATAATCCGTATTTTTTAACTTGATAAATAAGTGAAACTATAAACACGTATTAAAATAGTTACTGTATTAAATATTACGTATACAGGTTGAAAACTTGTAAATGATTCCTAACAAATTTTATTGTTGTTGACTCTATCAAGTGGTTTCAATAAACAATTTTTTATGGCCTTAATCTTTTATCTACCTACGTACAACGTATTAAAATACCAAGTGCAATTTTGTTCCTATTATAGTAACGTACATTCTATGCGTGATAGATAACGAACACGGATGTGGATTTTTCTGTTTCGTAATTCATGTAAAAAAAAAAACATAGAAATATTTTAAAATTCAGTTATGAACATCATTGATGATGTTGGCGCAGTACGTGACTGAAGTTATGTTGATGTTTATTTGTTACACAAGATAAAAATAAATATTGGAATAACTCAATTATTCGTCTTATTAAGAAAATATAATTTATTACTAAAAGCTAACGTTTCTCTACAATGTTTTAGTGTTATAACAAAAAAATAGAAAAACCTTCGTGTTGGTAATAAACCAACACGCATCTCGTATTTGAATACTTAGACACTTTTAAGAGATTGAAAATAATAAATTAAAAATATCACAAAATATCAAATCATAAATGCTTATAATATATATATATAATGGTTTAAGCAGTTTCCTACTTAGATATCAATGAACACATTCCATTGTGTTCATTGTACAGTCGTATTACATATTATACATATACTATATAGTGTAATAAATTATGTTTAAAATGAAATTTCTCCAATGAAAATATTTAATTACCCGTCTAAATATGGTTGTAGATTTTCTATATAATTATAAACTATATTGTTAAGTTGTAATAGTTTAAAACCGAAAGCTAACAAAAAATAATGGTTATTGTTTACCGATTATAAATAATTATTTTTTCTACAATTGTCCGTATGTTGGAAACGTGCAAAAAGTCAATAATAATATTTTATAATCAAAAATTTACAAAAATGTAAATGTTAATGATGGTAATAAAACATGTTTCCCGCACAAATCAGTTTTCGTCTCAATTAATCAGACGTACAGTTAAATATATGTTTAATAAATATTTCAACATTTGTCTAATATATAATACGTTTCTAACTTTAAAATGTATGTGTGTATACTGTTATATCGATGGCGCGGGACGGTCAGGGCATGCGGGTACAAGCTGCACATGTCTGCCTAGCCCAAGTGGAAAAACGAACATTATATATCACTTAAAATAAATACATTAACAGAACGGATTGTTGTCAACAATATTATATATTTATACAACAGGGGGTGGCCAACATGAACGTGTTCGCGAGCCGCACAGATAAATACAATGGTATAATAAAGAGCCAATAAATTTCAATCGTTATTATAGATCAGATCATAATCAGATTGATTTTTGATTTCGTAAATGAGACGCGAGCCGTGAGTTGGCCACCCCTGTTATGCACAATACATAAAATAATATTGAATGATTTCGGTGAAAAATATTTGGACCATTCGTTTTCCGTACGAAGCCGTGTTTTCGAATACTTTAACCCGTTAACGTACGGTTTATTATTATCGGACGGGTTTGGTGGTGCGGGGCGAACACGGGTTTATATAATTATCGGGAACGATACGCCGAACGCTCACAGACATTTTCAGAAAACGTAATAGGTATTTCGACGTGTTTGGACCGTCGGAATGTCGTTATTATCGATCAAATGAGTTGTGCACACTTGCAGTACAATACATTCGGTATACTACTAGGTCACGAGACATTGAGACGAGTTAATTTAATTTTATTGTACGTAAAAATAATAAGCTTTACAGTAATTATTATCGTTTAAATAAATTCAAATAGGAGTTTTTTACATTTGCCTTATGAAATGGAAATTTAATGTCTAAATAAGCATGCATTTAGAAACATAAGATACGAAAAACAATCTATGCAAATGGTACAATAAAACTATTTTAAATTAAACTCATTTGATAGGTTACCTTAAAAATGTATTGTCTTTTACTTAATTATAATCACTAAATAAGTATTACTTCGTTAATAATTAGTATTAATTTTGTGCTGATGGAGTAAATAATAACAGGTACTTGTAATTACTACATATTTCAATAATAATACTTTGTAGATGACAACACAGCAGGTCTAGTATATAAAAAGAGAAATTTAAATTTATAACGCATTAAAAAAATTATAGAACTGAAATCGTAAACAAATAAAAACCATTTTTTAAATTTAACTCCCGTGAAATGCGTCTGAAACACCGGACAAATGAAAGGAATAACGAGTTATACACAGTACTGTAACACGTAGACTAACCACTAACATACATCCGCAACAAAACAATATTATAATAAAAAATGAATAAACGTCATAACCGTACGTAGCGAACTCTACGTATTTATGAGTTATGACGCTCTGAGGATCTCTGTAGAAACCGGTTGCGAGTGTGAGAATCAATATTCATTAAATAAGGATTTTGACGCGGATTTAGTTAAACTAAATTATAGTACAATTCTCTATTAACATTAATTAACAACAACAACAACAACGATAAAACTTTTAAGTTTTTTCAGATACTGTCGATTTTCACAAATCGCAAACATTATATTTTTCCAACAACATAATATTAGATATTAAATGATAACTGATTAGATAATTCCGGAACTAATATCGTTTAATTTTAAGTTTAATATCGGCTAAAAATTATATTACCTTATATTGTATATATATATATATATATATATAGATTTTCTAGGTCTTAAATCATATATAATAATAAATGTTATTAATTCACTTATATGTCCTAAAAAAAATACTGATATAAATTTAATTAAAAAATAAAAATTAACAAAAAAGACAAAACCTATTAAAAGAAATTATTAAAACCGAAAAATGTTTAAATATGCAATATAAACATTTTAAATTTTAGTTTTCTGAAAACGATTTCGGATTAGAATATTTTTTGGCTATTATTTTACTCTCGATAAAAATTACAAATAACAGTAATCAAATATCCCAAAACCTAAATTTATCATATTAATTATTATTATTACCTATTTAATTATTTATTTCAGGAAAATATGACAAATTCACATTTTTCAAACGTTGCAAACGCGACATAATAAATAAAACAATCATGTAATGACCATAACAAATGTTATTATTTCGTTATGTTAAGTTGTGGTCTTGTTATGAAATTTTACAAAATTTAATCATTCGTCATACAATTGTTTTTGAGAAAGAAAGAAACCTAAACACTGTATTGATATAATATAAGAAACCAAATTTGCACATTGATGACAACTTTATCTGTACAATAGCATAGCTACTAAATTTTTAACATATTGGCTTATGATTACTATGTAAAAATTACATCTTACATATATTATATAAAAAAAGGAAAATAACATCAAATTTAAAAAAATGAATAGCTTTTCAAAGGTATCAAAACAATTCTAATGAAATCATTTATTTTTAGTCAAAATGTAGTTTCTTAGATATGACTACAGTGATCTGGAATCTATTGAAATCACATCCAAGGGGAGTTCCCCCCTTCTATAACTTTGTTGGGGCCTTTATGGCTGGATCTCTGATTTCGGCTGAAATGATTGCGGGTTAGATCTGGGTACCGCATGAGCCGTAATGTAAACCACATTGGTAGGCTGTGAATGGCTAGTTTTTTCGTTTGCAGGACAGTTATAAATATTAATAATAAGAGACTGTAAACTGCAAACTGCAAATGCCTTCTAAACATAAACTGAAATTCCTCAAAGACTGCTACAGACTAATATTTCAGGTGGTCAGTAACCAAATTCTCCATTTTATGACCTAACCAAACTGTTCAAAGGGTCTCTAAACCTGTAAGATTGTCCTGATTCAGGAGAGCAATTGAAATTATAAATTCAACAATTGGGCACAGTTGAGCGTTTCAGATTTAACTACAAGTGACATTTTAATTTGAGTATTGAAGAGACTTAAGACGCTTGTCTGTGCAACTATTGGCAAAGCTGATAAATGTTTTTGAAATGGTAGAATTAGATAAAGTATGACTATCAATGACACATAAATAATTTTTAAAGATCAGATAATTAATAGAAACCAATTGTAATCATTATTTAAAAATAAACAACTCTGTATGACTATGGATTTCTTTTTAATTGTATGTAATTTTATAAATGATATTTTTAATTTCTTGCAAATGCACCTTTAAATTTTAAATGAAATTATATTTTAATCTAAAATATTTCAATTTTTGATAACTAATATTTGTATGAGCATTTAAAATTGTACAACATAGTCTACTATAGTTTTTTGATTATGGTAACTCGTCAATTCTCCCAAATTTAAAATAATAAATTATAACAACTTTAAAATAAAGATTTATTTAAATTATTTTATTAGTTTATGAGCTTTAAATCCAAAAATATAGGTAATAATATAATATAATCAATTTACTTACTTCTTTTGCTATTTCGTCAAATGCTTGGTCTTCAGCGTAATGAGTAGTTGGAAGCCTTCGACGACCACCAGTCATTGAACTTGAATTATCCATTATGAAATAATTATCATTTTATATTCAAATCTTGATGTTCACTAAAAATGTTTAAAAATATTGGTTTTTTAAGCAAGTACAAATTTTAAATATAAGTTATCATCTTAGAATATGACAGTGCTAATATTACATTTAATGATTAAAATTATGTTAATGCGTTTTTTTAGGTAGCTAAATAATTTTATTTAATATTTTACCACCACATCAAATATTTGAATTACACAAAAATGTATTTAATACAAATCTATTATAAATTTAATTATTAAACAAATCAATATTTAACAATCTTACTTGTAAGCATAGTATAGTATACATTATAAACAGTATACAGGAAAAAAATGTGTTTACATTTCAGAATAATACATGTATAGTGTATAACATAGTGATAAGTAGTTATGATAGATTGCATATTTAAAATTTTGATTTAAAAAAAAATTATCTGTGAAAATGTATATTATTTTTATTTACAATCAATTTAAAATTATAAAAACAAAATGCAACCAAATAAAAACTTTAGCTTACTAATTAGAGATAAGAATATCTTAGAGATCATTATTTATTTTGATAATTTAAACTTATTATCTTTTGCTAGTATAACTACATTAAATTTGTATAGATATATTATTGATTGGTCTAAGATATATTTAAGACTAGAAGAATTTAAAGAAAGATATTGGCTGTAATCCAAAATGCTATCAGTTGATTTTTAGATCAGTTTATATTAAACTCAATCAGAATATGTAATAGAATCACAAATAAATAATTTAATTAATAATATCTAGAATACATTATTGTATAACAGACATAATCAAATTGTATTATACCATTAATTATGATATAAATAAATAATTACATTTTTTATAAACACATTCCTAATTAAAATTAAAATTGAATATTTGTATGAAAACCAATCTAATACATGATGAAATAAAAACAACTTACGACCGATCTATTGAAATAAGCTAAAAGCATTACTGTACTTGGTTAAAATATTGAATACTGACAATCATGACGATTCAAATAACTATACCTAGGTACCAAAATGGCAGAGCAGTAAGAAAATAATTTCTGCTTTGTACTTTTGGACTTTGTCCAATACAGTGAAGAACACTATCATCTGAGTGAATGACATTACTCATTGGTGGTCCACTGATATCAGACCTTTCAACTAGAATTTAATGAATAATAAAAAATCCGCTCAAACGAACACAATTGCAACGCAATAAAATTTTTACTCCTTGCTACAAACTACAAACTAACTACAAACGCCCACCATTTGTTATACACAACACAAATCATTACAAAATTAATTTCCTTGTCTTATCGGTTGTACATAGAAATATTATTTCAAAAGCCAAAACACAACATTTTACTTACCGTTGGCCGTCGTATTCATGTGTGTAGACATATTAAGAGTTCTTTATATGGGATGATGGTCCATTTGCGAGTAGAATGTTTACTGAAGTGACATGTTAAACATCGACGGGCGCGAACGGATAAATAGACCGACGGAATCACGGAAAAAAACACAAAACAAAACTTTTAACACGAAATACTGACAGAAAACGATGACAATAACAATGGAAACGGGATTATCACGAATGAATGGGTGGGGAAGGGGAACTTGTAAATAAATAAAAATTAAATCAGAAGGAACGTTCCGAATGGAAAGGAAAGATTTTTTCATATGTTTTGACAAAAACCATTTGTATTATCAAGGGAAGATTACGAGTGTGCTATACACCATTGAATGTAAAGTGTAAAACGAATGCATAATAAACCTTTTTTTTTAAAGATATCCACGCATACACGTAGTGACCTCTGCCGTCGATTTTCCGAAGTGAAATCAATATTCGATTATATGTCTAGTTTTAAGCATAAGCATAGAAAAAAAGGTCGGAGTGTCGGACAACCTTCAGCATATCAAAAACATTTTTAATCACATTTTGATTTGCTGTTATCGATAAAATTTAATATTTATTAAATTTATTATGTAAATAAAAAATTGACAAATATTTAAATATATACAAACATTTTAAATACCAACTAAATCTTTCAAGGAACAATTTTTTTATGTAATTTTCAACTTTAAAAAACTGAGCACTTTTGTAATTATTTCGCTAAATGTTTTATAGTTGGCAAGCGGAAGGAAGTTCTACCGTAGTTATAAACTTACTTATACCACGGTTATGGCAATTAAAGTTAAGGTTATAATACTTAAAAAAGCGGGAATCGAAATGATAACAAACAAATAAAATAAAATGATATTCATTTTTTATTTAATCAATTCACGTGGTACATTATAAACTTTATTCTTTTGGTCTTTAAGAACAATATTTTAATAATATTAACTATTTACTTGTTGCGTCATTAAATTTTTTTAAAAATTAGAAGTAATTAGTTGTAACCCATAAATACTAATTTGTTTACTGTATTCTACTCTGCTATTTAAAATATAGAAAACTGAATACAGGTGAACATTATGATGAGCAAGTTTAATATTGTCAATTGTTTGCAAAAAAGAGAAAACGGTTATAATGGTAAATTTGATGTTTTTAAAATGTAAACTAATTCTTGGTACTTAGTTTATAATTGTTTTTGATTGTTTATAGTATACATAAGAGGTATTTATTTATATTTTAATTGTATAAATAAATATTACAAAATAATTAATAGGTTGCTAGTACAGTAATAATTAATTTTAATCTTGTTATTAACAAAATATAATTTAATTTTTATATTTGAATAATTGTATTAATTTATAGAATTCAAAAAAAATGTAAATGATATATTTATTGAACATCTCGGTCATTTACCTGGAAAAAATTATAAAAATACAATCGTTGATGTCGGAAATACATTTGCTTGTAAATTTAGTAGAAATAAAAGCAATTTACATATAATTGGTTGTTCATCAGAGCATGGTGAGATAATTATTAAAAATACTTTGAATGATTTGGGCTCGTCAAATAATCAATTTGACCGAAGTAAGTAAAAATCTTGATTAAAATCTATAATTTAATTGAACTATAACTAAATTTAGTATTTTAAATACTAAAAGAAATATGTAAATAAGGTAATTTATAGTAATTTAGGTCATTTATCAATTAATCAAAGTACACAAAATTAAACTATAATTATATGCGTCATTAGTAATTCTGAATTAATAATTAATAACCAAAAAAAAATATTTTGCCTAAAAGTGTGCTAATTAAAAAATAAAATAATATATGGTATAAAAATGGAAACTAAATCAATGGTCTAATCTGTTAATTCAACCACATCAATCTTAATTTTAAATTAATTTAAATCTTCTGGCTACAGGCTGAATAAATAACATTTTCATTTTCACTTTTCACATTGAATTGACAATGTGTTTTTGATAGAATTTCAATGGTTTAAACATATTTTTGTTTAGTTACAAATTAGTAATTACTATTTAAATTTTATGTTATACATTATGAATATCAAAGTTTAATTGTATATTTATTATTAATTTAAATTAGATCATATGCACGATAATGCAATATTTAATATTGCTTGGTCTGATTCTGCTATGAAGTTAGTAACAGCTTGTGGTGATCAAACATCAAAATTATGTACATTTAATTCATCAGGAAAGCTTTTGGAAGAAAGAGAATTTTTATATGGATCATCTGTCAAAAGTGTTATGTTTTGTCCGGAATCCTGTGGTATGTAATATTTGTAATAATAGAATTATTCAATATGAAATGTATTAATAATGAATTTTCTTATTTATATAGATGTATTTTGTGGTTCATGTATAAATTCTTCCATTAAAATTTGGGACGCTAGATCATATAGTTCAAATCGCGTTATGCAATTTGATCATAATATCCCAAATACACATGGTATTAAAAGAATCTTATTAGTTTTTCAGTATTCATATTATTATATTTAACAACAAATAGTTTACTATTGAAAGTTGGAAAATTATTTAGCAAATACATGTTTTTATTAGGTATTTATAGTTCAAACGCAAAAAAATGTAATTCAACAAAAGTATTTCCAACATCTTGTGTGATATTTAAAAATGATCACACAATTATATCATGTTCGTCTATGGACGAGTAAGTCTATTCTTATTATGAAATCATAATAAAACCAAAAATAGTATATTTTCATATTTTTATAAATATTTATATACATTTTTTTTTTGTTAGGACAATTAAATTTTGGGATTTACGTAAAACTTATCGTCAGGTACATGGAAGTACGGAACCTTTACCACTTTTGAAGTATACTATTGGTGAAGAAAGACGAAAACATAAAATACCACATTTTCGTGGCGAAATTGGATTTGTAGATATGATTACTAATACACAATCTACACATTTGTATGCAAGTGGAACAAATAAAGTTATTTATCGTTATTCTTTGGATTCAAATTTATTAAGTGAATAAACTTTATTTATGTATTTATTATTATATATTGTTATTATAATTGTTACGGATTGTATTTAATAAAATAATTTTAATTATAATTTATACTATTAATGTAACTTTTAATTTTGTTTTATGTTAGTTTACTGTTTCTCTAACAATTTACATGTTAATATATTTTTAACATATGTCATATATCATAAATAGTTATTGTTTAGGTGTAAATTATTTAATGTATTTATTTTGATATAATTTTAGATCCAATTAGTGAATATTCTGGTCACTTACCTGAAACTTTCTATTCTAGAATCAGTATCAGTAATGATGGTAGATATTTATTTAGTGGATGTTTGTATACTTCTGGTGTTGTATGGTCTACTGATAATCCAAATGTTGAAAGTCCTATGTTCATTATGGAAAGAGGGCCTGGAGCTGTTAATGAAGAACTTAGTACTTCCGATTGGTGTTTGGATTCAAACTGTATAAAAGTTAGTTGTTTCATATATTTAATACTTATTTGCAATGTATATTTTTTTAGTGAAATTAACATGTAGATATTAATTATTTTCTAGTTAGTAACAAGTTCTGATTCTTTACCAAAAATTTGGTCTATTATTTCACCTGAAAACGATGAATATGTAGAATTTAAATTTTCTAAAAGTATATCATATAAATCAAAATTGTATTCCAAAACAGTGTGTACTGTGCCAATCAAATTGACATCTGAACTAAGAGAATATTATAATAAAGAATCTGGTGAGTAAAATAATCAATTCTTTTATTATATAAAAATTATAGTATATTTAATACTAACATTTGAATTTTGAATTTAGAAAAGAATTTGGAAGATTGGGATTTAGAAAAACAGAATATTGCGCCAAATATTAAAACGATTTCTAAAAGTCCATGGGAAGTTTTATTTTTAAACAAATGTTCTCAGACATCTCAATTAAAGAACAGTACATTTATTGATAACTCGCTTGATACTTCAAAAAAAGTTCTTGAAGTGACTTCACCACTACCTAGTAAGAAACGAAAGAAAAGTATATCTCAAAAAAGTCTTATCGATCAATATCTTATTCCAAATAACAGCAAACAAAAAAAGTTGGATAGTGAAAAATAATAAATTAACTTCTTTGACTATAATATTATACAAATATGTTCTAATGAACAAATCAAGCAAAGTCTGACAAGTAATATATATATTTAATTATAAATGTATCCGTGTATGTGTAAAATATATATAATTATGAAATAATTGAAAAATGTTTTTTATAATTATATACATTTCTTAATATAAAAATAATCAATATTATAACTGATCCTTATTATACTGTCAAAAAAAATTAACTATTAAAAATGTATAGAAATTACTAGAGTACAATTTGTATAACATAGATTTAATTGTATATATATTTAGAGTTTAATTAAATTAAAATATTTATTAATTAAATTGAAACATCAATGTATTCAAGTATATACTTAAATATTGTTTTGGTCTTCTCAATTGCTCCAAGTGTTATTAAAAGGAATCAAAGTTGCATACTTTGTACTTTTCACATTTAATGTTTTAGAAGAAAATTGTCTAAATGTTTCCAACAATTTTTCAAAATAATTAATTTTAGTCTGTACAAATGTATTCATTTCTTTGCTTGGTTAATAATTTAAATTAACTTGTTCACAAGGGTCTTTTACTACGTGAAATAAACATTTATTTATTTATTAAATAAACATTTCTTAAATGTCCTGCATAGTCTTGTGTTAGGTTGGGTTTTCAAAATTACATCTCACTGCCAAATTATTTAAATGTGACATGATTAATTTTGGAGTTGAATGTTCTCCATTTATTTTAAATAATATGTTGACTGTTTTGCTATTCAATACCCTATCTATATCTTACAAAGTTTGTAGATAATGATCCAGACCAATAGTAACCCATAAATGTACTGCTTATAAAAAAAATGTATACATATTACTATAGTAATATAATAATATACATAATATATTCCCAGAAGCCTATCAAGGATTCTGTTTGGGAAGGGTAGATTTGAGGATAAGATAATCAACAAGTAAATATAAATAAGTGATAAATATACTACAATATAACCAGTAATAAATTATTTATTCTACTATTGACAATAGTTTTCAGTATCCAAAATACTTATTTATAGCATTAACATAATATCATGAAAAATATTAATTAATAATATACTAATAAGTATCCTGAAATTTTAGGAAGGCTGTAATTCACTGGCCCCCCTCCTAGACATGCCACTGCATATACCAAACCAAAACTACCCTTTATAGTTGTTATAATGATATTTGAAAAACATCAAACATAATTTATGTAAAATTAAATTTATGACTTAATTAAACATAAATAATATTAATATTTCTAAAAGATACTGATTAAGGAGTTTAGTGTAGTTATGTTATTAATATTATTTATAAAACTAACAGTTTGAAATTGTTATATGTTTCTGATGTAACTTTATTAAGATATATACAACATATATCTAATTTGTATTTATGATTAATATTCAATTTACCTTTTATATACTTATAATTTATATCCCTTATTGAAGCATAACCAGTTGCATCAGCAATATTATGTAATATTTATTTTCTTGGAGATTTTCATAGCTTTCCACCTGTGAATAAATATTTTTATATAACATTATTATTAACATTTAAATATATAATATAAATATATAATTAATTAAAACATTCAAACTATTTTTGTGTTCTCAACAAATTGAAAATGTGTATTGTGTAGCTCAACATTTAATGTAAAATAGGACCCACTAACTATTATCAAGTTTTAAAAAAAACTATTTTAAAAATTGCTGTAATATCTATAATATATATAAACAGTTGTGTGTGTGTCTAGTATTTAAAATACTAGTTAGATATACATATATGTGTATACCATATAATAAGTAGGAACAAAAAGCATGATTTTAGTGTTATTTTACATAGTTACATATTTTGTTAGATATACTAAAATAATTCAATATTTACCAGTTCATAAAATGTTGGCAACCAATCAAAATCCAAAAATAGATATATACAAATGCCGGAGTTCAAATTTCACCTTCCCAAAGTATAGCTTTTTCCTAAAATAAAAAATATGTAGTTTGGTTTCATCATTTAATAATTGTTTGAAGATTGACCAATTTGTTTTACCAGGAATAAGCATTTGTCTTTTAACACAAGTAACATTTAAACTTGATAGAGTAATGTTGGTATACATTCAGAAGATTGGTCAAAAATGTTACTTAAATTACTTTGTAATTTGTTTAAATATGTATTGATTGTAATTGGAAGAGAATAAGTAGGCTTTAGTGAAGCCACTGTTGATACGTTTTTATTCTTAATGCATCAAAGCAATGTTTTACCTTTGTAATTAAGAGTACAATTCTCCCAAAAGAGTATTTGGCATTAAAATTACCATCGGATATGAAATCATAACTCGATGAGTGAAAAAGCGGAGAAGTTATCAAAAAAATGTATATATTATTTAAACCTATATAGAGAAGACAATAAACAATGCATATGGTAATAAGTATATTATTTTGAGTAATATCACACACATATATATACAAGAAACTTGAATGTGTGGTAAAAAATAAGGGGATGGATGGTGAACTAAATTGGATTGAATTTATACTGCTGAACCAGCATGGGATTCTTGTTTGTTGGATAACCAACTTTTAAATTAAACAAGTTCCTAAATGTTTTTAATTCATTTAAATCCTTTGTACTTTTTATGAAATTTGATTCAGGTTTTGTTATAATTTTAATACGTTTGATTCGACCTTAAAAATCTTAGTTCATAACATCACTAATTATATGCATAAATATGTTATAAATTTTAGACCATTTATGTTAACATTTTTTTTTTTTGCATTTTTTGATGGATCGCTTCTTGGGTGGTCTCTAATGATTGTTTATGGCATTGCATATCTTCTGTAACTGTGTGTATGCGTATAAGAAGTATGATATAAATAATGGCTTACATCTTCTATGTAAATTTCTCAAAATACAAATATACAAGTAAATGCATAGTTATAAAGAACATAATTAACATTACAATCATTTTAAATCAAAATTATTATTATCATCATTATTATAGTGCCATGATTAGAGCTTGGGTGTTAATGACCATAAATAAATTCATTAAAATATGCATTTGAAAATGTCAAAATATGCAATTATATTAAAATTTATTAAATATGATTATTTTCCCAATTTTCCAGTATTACTCGTATATATACTTTAAATTTACATAAATATATGCATAAAAATGTAAAAATTAATAGTATTTAAACAGCCAACTTGGTATAATATAAATAAAATGTTTTGTATTTAGATTACATTGAATAACAATTATTTTACTGATACTTTTAAATTAAAAAGACATTCGGTGATCTGGCAATATCATTATTAAATTATATTGTATTTTAAATCCTGAATTTTTTTCAAATATTTTCTGTAATTCAGTGAATATTGTTTTTTTTTTTTGAGAAGCTGATGCTACAATTTCTAATTTTTTTTAAAACATTATTTATAATGGCAAATGAATTTGATAAGATTTTTTTTTCTTTGAGAACTATTTTAGAAGAAGTATGAAAAATGTAATTTAATGAAAGCTAAATTGGCTTCAACTCTACGTTGAACGTTCACCCATAACTTCTTAAGCTACATAAATAGATAACGCATCATCAGGATTAAATTTTTCTATAATATATTTAATAGTTTTATATGAGTCATAGTAATAAATAGCTGCGTCCAATCATGTCCCCCAACGCGTAAGAACTGGTTCTGAGGGTAAACTTAGTTCTGGAGGTGTCTTTAAATATTTGTATTCTTGCTGGACTTTTTAGAAACACTTTTTTGACGGACAAAATAAATTTGTCAACCAATGGAAAATCACAACGGATTTGTAACACGATGTAAAGCATGAGCGAGGCAAGTTATATGTATCATTTTTGCACAAAGTACTTGGTTTGCTGATCCGGTCTTTACCATATATGGTGCGGCGTCACTAACTAATAATAAAATATTATTGCAATCTACTCATTAAGGCCAAATTAAATTCATAGTTATATCAAAAAGTTGAGCTATTATAGTACTGTTTGTCTTTTCTATATGTTCACAATTAACAAGCATAATTTTCCCAAGTTTTTCAGAATCAAGTATGCCTACAATATTGGCTACATAACGACCATCGACATTCGTAGTCTCGTCCATTAATAACCAGAATTTTATGAATAAAACCCTCGGATTATATTTTAGTTAACATTTTTTCATAAATATTTTCTATATAATTTTTCCTTAAGGTCGATACCGTCGGAGATATTTTGATGTATATTTCTTTAATAGTAAAGTTATAGCAAGATTAGAGTTAAAATCACATTTCTAGTTTGCATTGTAAGTCAATAATGATTGAACTGTACTTTGTTTGCGAATTTTTCAATGATTCACCGAATGTTCGTGTTTTGTAGTTTTTAAGTGATGCGTTACTAAAAATCATTTACTTGCAGATACTTAAATTTCACAGACTTTACAAAACAGTACTTTGCCGTCAGAACTAAAAACATGTTCATCAAACTTTTTTACAAAATTATTTAACGTATTTCTCGACATTTTGTAGTTAATTAAAAAAAAAAAAAAACGTAATTGAACAAATTTTATTAATGCGGCATTTAAGTGGACTGCAGCAAACAAACTAAATAATAAATATTAGATATCAAGTAAAATACCAATTTATCTCCTATCATATAATAAAATTCGTCGTAAATACATACTTGTAGGTAAAACCCGCTGCACCGCTTGTACGTCTCGGATATAAATACCCAAAAACGATTTTACGCGTTTTATAATTTGTTCATAGTCATACTCGTAACAAAATCGTGTTCATAAATAATTTAAATAATAATAAATTGGAACATTTTTAATAAGATTATAATTAGAATATTAGAAATATGCTATTAAATCTAGAAATAATTACTATATGCAAATATATTATCAAAAATGTCACGTATGCAAATATATGCAAGCAAAGTGGACAGGTTTGAAATATAACTTCATGAATCGAATTTTAGTCATATTTTGATTTAATTTTGATTATACTACAAAAATATGCAAAGTCATAAACGTCGGAGTTCTTGTCTTGACAATATTGTTTGAATTAAAATTAATCATCACCTGTTAATGTTTACATAACATCGATATTTCTTTATATAAGTTCGTAAATAAATATAATATATATTATAACAAAATGCATACAATATGCTATTGATACGTGGGTCCTAAGTTGCTAAGCAACATTGTGTCAAACAACATGTCAAAACGCCAACAAATAATTTATTTCAAAACCAATTAAACACTGAATTGTCTCATAACAAAATGTTGTTTAACTGTCAATTTACATTATTATAGTTAATTCATGTTAATATAAATAAGATTTAATTGTTATATTAAAAACACAATTTAAATATGTAAATTCAATAATATCATAGACATTTTTTACGTTATCATTATTGTATGTAATATGTATGTATATACGTTTGTTTTTCAGGAGTTCTACTTGGATAAATGTAGACATAAATTCTCCAATCAGTTTGCAAACTTACAACTGTTGTATGATGTTGACTGATATCAACGGTGACAACGATTATAAATTCGTAGTGGTAGATTTCGGTTTGGGAACGTCTAGTCCTCAATTAAAAGTAAGAATATTTAAAATAAATGTGTAAACTCTACATTTCACTTTTATACAATGTACTAAAATAATTTCGAATTGTATAAGGTTTTCAAAGGATTGAATCAAACGCACATTATTCATTTGAACGATAAACCATCCGCCATTACAACTGTATATACAGATAATAGGGAGCAGCATATTCCTTGTAAGGCATAATATTGTAAGACAAAAATAATTGTCTTTAAAATATTATACAAATACAATAATGTTATGTAGGCTGAGTGTATTTGATTAGTATCTATAAACACAAATGATTTGGGAATGTTGATATGTATGAGTTCAATATTATACTATAATCAGTTAATCAATATATGTATATATACATATTTATTGGTTATTAATATATTATTATTAAATTTGTTAGTTTTTCAATTTCTTTAACGCTAAAAATGCTTATTAACAGTGTGAAATATTCTTATGGCATTTACTGTTCAATGTGAACATTACGATTTTCAGACAAATGATTTATTCGAATAAAAAATAAAAAACTAAAATCGTGTCTTTAAATTTCAATACTGATTTAATTTTAAATTACAAAAAAATCGCATTATAATTTGTCAAATATACCTGGAATATATGCAACTTTATGTATCCAAGTAGTAAATATTAAATAATTTGTTATAAAAAATAAGATAGTACCAAATCTAGTATTTTGAAAAAACTTAAATTAAAAACAAGTTTCAAGTTACTGTACAATAATGATAAAATTAATTTTTTTTTAAAATTATAAATTAAATTTTCTATAAATCTACTAATGAACAAGGACTTAATTACATATTTTATAGCAAAATGACTTCTGTATTATATTATGACTTATAAGAATAATTATTATTATGAATGAAATTACCTATTCTTAGGTATAGCTGTAGTGATAAAAAATGAAATATATTTTTACCGAAATTGTAAACCATATCATAAATACTCAATTCAGCCGACAATCATACAAGATACCGAAGAGTGTAAGCTATGGCAAGAAAGTAAAAATGCATTCGATTTACTAAAATGTTTACAAATATTGTCTTCCTCAATGGGATTTGTAAACCTTACGACAACGTCGCAACAAATGCTATGTTTAAACGAATGCTATCTGGAAGAATATTTTGAAAAATACAAAAAAACCAAACTTGTAAAACAAGTAAGTATAATAGTTATATATTATTATTTTTCGAAGTAATTTTATTCTAGTTTTTATTCTAATTCGTTGGATTTTATAGCACACAATAACATGTGTTACGGAGTTAAAAAGAAATACTAACGATGTACATGGAATTAGCTGTTTGGTGATAGCAACTACTAATATGATTAATATACTCGACACGGAATCGTTTAAAATTTTACCTGAGAAATATGAAGTAATTATTCTACAACATCCTTAGCTCAAATTATATTATTTTAATTTGGAATTTATGTATTTATACTTAATACTTATACATTTTTATCAATCGCATTTTCAATCAAAAAAAAACCCATTGTTTTATTGTAAGAAATATAGTTTCTTAATATAAAAAGTATTAAACTCAAATTCAAACATTTTTTTTTTTAGTAATTTTGTGTTTTTTCTTAAACCAATAGTGAAAATTTAAATTGTCTTTGTATATACTATACCAAATATATATAAATATAATAATTAATATATAGTTACAGGGCGAAATTGCATATATGTTTGCTAATGGGCTGTATGATGTCGATTATAAAATTCTTGTAGCAACCAGAACAGGTAGATTGTATGTATTTTCGAAGTCATCAGTAAGTGGTTATAAAGTCGAAATGACACATGCAATTGTGGCCATAACACTTCGAATAGACAAGTTCATTTGCTGTACCATAGATGGATTATTACAATGTTTTACATTAAAGGTGAAATTAATATTAATTATAGTAATATTTGCCGTTGAACACTTACCCTTAACTTTATTCTATAACTATAAGTTATACAAATCAATGTTTTAATTTTTGCAAAAAATAAAAAAAATTTTTTTAGTTTACTAATTATTAAATTTTTAATTAATCAAAATTTTAACCTTTTTATCTTTTAAATCTCCTTCAGAAAGAAAGAGTGATTTTTACATAACTAGTATATACTGTAATACTGTAATGCATGGAACAGTTTTGCTCAGTTACTCAGTTATTTTAAAACATAAAACAAAACATAAAGGGAAATTAAATTTAAAAACTTATGTTTAGCCATATTTTGTATAATTAATATTATATAATATTTTTATTATTATTAATCTTTATTTTTTTTAAACAATAATAATATCTTACTATAGTGCGTGTCGTTATGGAACGTCAAATTACCGGGAGATCCAACATGTATGGTCAACATGTACATACAGAGTTTGTCATTAGAAATTACTATCGTGTCGTGCATTATAACCAACGCCGATGGAAACACAAAGGGATTAGTTCTAATGTATTCCGGTTCAGCAGTGATACATAGAATTCCCATGCCAGATCCTGTGACTTGCATTACGTTTGGAAAATTCGGCCAAGAAGAAAATGCTTTGATAATGATTTCATCTAGTACGAGAAATCACTTTTGTGTTGTGACAATAGTTTTGTTTTACTACCTGATTTTAAAATAATATACATTTTTAATGATAATCATTATAAATTTATTACAACTGTTATTAGAAGGCAAAATGGACATAAAACTTTTGAAACGGACAGCAACGTTTGACCTGTGTACTCGTCCAACATTAACTACACATATTCGTGGTAATTTAAGTATACCCAAAAGAAGTAATATTTTTATAGAACAAACATTACGTGAGAGAGAACATTGTAAGGGTAAATATCTTAAAAAAAATTCTGTTAGAATATAAATTATTTATGTTCATACTATATTTTGGTTTGTTCATTTAGAAATGCATGTGCGGACTCAACAAACGTGGCGAGATTTACAAATGTTGGTGTCAAGCGAACGAATGAATTCGATAAAACAAAAAATCTCCAATCAATTTTTACACACGTCGGCTCAAGTAAAATAATACAAATTCGTAGTATATGTTAGTTAGAAAAAATTAGTATACAAGAGTTTATTTTAGCTTTTAGGTTTAGGACCACGGTTCAAAATCCGTTTCTTCATAAAAAATTTAGGTAAAAAACCTTTAACGGAAATTAATGTCGCATTTTTATATAATGCTCAATGTCATGCTGTAGAGTCATCTCTCTGTAGCGTAAGTATGAAAATAAAACTCATAATATATGATGAATATAATTATTCTCATATGATACAAGATGCCCGTAATTATCCCGGATAAAGAAATGTATTGCGAGACATTTGTCATTTGTTGTACATATGGTGGATCTAATGACCGTACAATAGTTATTATAGTTAATCAAGGAACGAACATTTTGTACAAAGCAAAAGTCAATATGCCAGTTTGTGAGTTAAAAACAAATGTAGTAATAAATTATTGCTTAAAAATATATTTTAATTTTGTGCAATTATGCACATATATATATAATATATTATTAATGTGTTAATTTTTTTATAGATAATATTCAAAACAATAATGAAGAATCAAACAATACATTATAAATTATATAATAATTATTATTAACAAAATGGTTTTAAAGTTTTTGCTTATCTTAAAACATAATTTAATAAGTAATTTAAATAATTTGTCTTATATGCAAAAGGTATTAAGTTCTTTTTAGTTATTAATATCATTTTGGGATTTGGCAAATCTGATTGTGCAACGGAATAGCCAATATTCCGGACAATGAAATACCAATAGAATCAGAAAGTGACGTCATGGCCATTGAGAATTCTTGTTTATCTTTTTGTACCTACGACAAATTAATAAAACAAAGTATGAATTTAATGTTGATTATGTGAAATATATAAGTATATTTAGTAAATATAAAATTACATACTTTTTTCATAATATTATGATATGAGTTAGCATATGCCGATCCTCCTATTAAACCTTCCAATCCAATTATAACAAATATTATAAATATACTTTGTGTATATGAATATAGTGTTTCAGTTAAGAAAAATATAAGGTTAAGTCCCTGGAAATGAAAAACGAATGAAATTATTAATATTGTATTTTGTCAATTATTCACTAGAAATGTTTATAAACTATGTGTTGCTTGACCAAAATAAAATAAACAATTTATTACACATAAAAACAGTTTTATTGTTATTTATTTATTTAAAACAGAATTATTTTTAGCATTTATGACCATAATACTGTGATGAATAGACAAGTTCGTTTGTTTTACTATAGAAATATTGAAATATAGACAGATTGCATAAATGTATAAACTATTGACAATACTTACATTAGTATTAAGGATATATTAGTGTATTAATACTACTTCTCAAAATAATTGTTTAAAATTTTTTTTTTTTATTCTAAATATAGGTATCTACAATTTAATCTGTAACTGATAAAAGATTTACAAATCATGGTGAATGTATGTTTACTAGACAAAAACTAAATTTGTATTACAAACTTTAATTTCAATATTTGCAATATTCAAAAATATATTAAATATTTTACATTACTTTATTATTATTATTTTTAAAATAAATAATTATATTAACTTAGATAGTCAAATTCATAAAATAATATTTCAAATGTTGCATATAATTATTCAATATTATATGTAACTAAAAACCAAAGGATATGTAAAATATACCATTTTGCCAAACCTGTAATATTGTCAAAATCCAAATTTTTTCAATTGGAAACAGATTCACTGAAGTTCTTGAAACGAATACACCAAGCTGATATAACACTTGATACCATCTATATTGTTCGGCATGTGTTAACCATATATTCTCAAAATATATCATCTCAAACTGAAATTTATTTCATTAATCAATGTAAAATATTTTTTTTATTAAAACTATTTAGTACTCACTAATCCCTGATTAATTAAATACTCAAAAAAGTACACAAATCCTAATGGTATCATAAATTTTAATAACGTAGGTATATATGATATTTTACTATAAAAACTTTGATTCTGCGTACTAGAATCCAATGAACTTCTACATGCAACTAATTTTTTATTTTTTGGAGGATGTTCTAACAAAATCCAGAATCTAGAAAAAAAATTGAACTTTTTATTAAATTTATGAATATTGCCATCATTATAAATAGAAATAGAAATTATGAACCGTGCTCAGAAATATGTTACATATAATATACATCATAAATAGTAATACATAAATTTCGTACACTTAACTATTATAATTGTATACATTTTACATTTATCATTTAGGTATTGTGTTATTGTATTTAAGTATACCATATACGAGTACATATAATTTTATTTCCATTTTAAGACTTGAATAAATCGTCCGAACCCAAATGTTTTTTTTTTTTATTATCATTAAGCAAAAATACTTACGATACTGTCATTAGACCTGGTACAAGAAGCATTATGTACATTGTAGTTGTTGGAGATAATTTTAAAACGCCAGTTAAACCGGCATAAGTTAACGCCCCTAATATTCCAGCGGCGCCTGTTCCAGAGGACCATAATGTTATAACACTTCTGCAATATAAAATGTATAATTTTTTAAAAAGTATAAAAATAATGTCTTGTTTAAACTTAAAATACATATAGAAACGCTTAAATAAATAAATATCTAATTATTTAACTTCTATTAGGTATTATAGCCTATAGGCAGTGTTAGATAAGTTACTTTTAAAATGTTAATATTATTATTATTCATTTTGATTAATTTTTACTTGAAAAAATAACGCATAATGGTTTATTCTAACATAAATTGTATTATATATTAAAATTGTTATATACAAGTTTTGTATAGCTCTAACTGACATTCTAAGTATAATAGAAGTATGATATTATTGTAATAAATACTGTATAGAATTTAATAATAATTTTATTTGAAATGAACAAAATTGAATATTAACCACATTGAAATATGAGAATAAATAATATTCGTTTACGTCCACCGCATTAAATTGGTAGGAAACCCGAGCAAGTATAAATATGAATTATGATCTCCAAAACAATGGAAACTGAAATTAATTTTAAAAATATAAACATAATATTGTTTCTTATTAAATTCGTAAAAACTATTTGTTAAATTTTTGATACTTGTAATGCATTATAATAAAGAAATTGCCGATGAAAAGTAATTCCTGTTTAATTTTCGTTACATAAAATAAATTGTAACGAAATTAACAATAATAATAAAATAACACGTTACAACAAAAGTAACATCATTACTACAGTAATGCATTACTTTCGATTATGTGACTACAGTAATGCATTACTTTATATTATGTTACTACACAACACTACCTATAAGCAATTTGATATAAACATATTTTCATAGGGTACATAATAATATGAGCAATATATAGTTTACCGTTCATAATTAATCATGTAGGATAAAAGAGTCGATTCTCCGAGACCCGAAGCTACAGATGTTAAAGCGACGCCAATCGCAGCAACGAATTCAGTATTTGCTTTCGCAACAGTTAAAAAACTGGCAATTGTCAATCCAACACATATTGACAGTCTTTGGCTGTTAATAAAATTAATTTTGATTAAAATATTATTTGTTTTATAATAAAATAATAAAAATAAAAAATAAAAATAAGAAAAACTAAAAAAATTATAAATTAATACTCGTAAATTAATTTTAAAAATGTATATGTAAATAAAATAAAGCCAATTAATATTATAAAATAAAATAAGATATATAGACAATATAGAGTTGTTGCATACAATTTGTTTATTTACAACCAAATCATCTTCAGGTAAAAGAAAGTACAACTTTATAGATACATTTTATAGATTATTCATTCCTAATTCCTAAATTATTTGAAAAAGTTTTACTAAAAGAAACTCATTCAACATATTTAGGTATTTCAAAAATGAAAACTACGTATATGGTAGCATGGTTTAGACAGAGAAATTTCAAAATTAGAGGTGTGTTCGCAAGATTTAGATTGCTATATAAAATTGTATCTAACAATGAACCGCAATGTAGGTCTGACGAATTTGTATATTTTTGTATAAATAATAGTATTAAATTTATAACTTCACCTCCCTACCATCCAACCACGAAAAATGCGGTTAAGTCATTAAAAACTATTTTAAAGACAACAAAAGATAGTAAAAATTTAGCCTATAGAGTTATACTACATTAGATAAATAGTGAATTTTCGAGCTATCATATGTTGGACAGAAAAATTAAAAATTAACTTTATATAAACATTTGGTTGAAGATAAGAAAAAAAAATGAATTTGTATTTTAAAGTTGTAGACGTTCATATTCATATATGGTAATATATGTTATTGTCAATACTTACTTCACATATAATGGAAAAAATGGAGAAATCATTTTTATTAATAACCCAGGTATGATATCTACTAAAAGTATGACACCAGTCGATAAATGATTACATTCTTTTTTATGAGTATATTCTTCTAGAGTGAAGTTGGAACTGATGGTCTGTAAAAATATTTATCAATGTAAATATATGTAATTGTAATATTTCGTATAAACATATAAAAAAACTTTGATTTTTAAAAGTTTTTGCGATTATTTTTGTTTAAATATTATAGTATTAATTAACACTATTTAATTCCAAATAACCTGATAATTTGGTTTAAAAAAAAAAACTATAAAATAATACCAAGCTAAGTGTCACAAGTGGCTTCTTACTCACGTAATTTCAGTGTTTTTCTCTCCTTTATCATATATACTTATTGTGCAAAAATGTATAGATAGTATATGTCTTTATGTAAAATAAAAAAAAAACCTATTCCATAAGTACTCCCATTACAGCCTATAAATCATTATAATGATAAACAATCACATTCAGAAAAATCATGTGATATACCTGCATGTACATCTCGGACGACGTGACTTTTCATTTTCATACGTCACTATACGTGGTGTGGAAATATGAAATAACGAGATTGTTTCACTCAAAATTTTTTACTAACAATTTTTATCTTCTATATACTCCCCTTCACGTTTAATACATTGCTTATTCCGTATTTTCCATTGGTTGAAACAATGTTGGAAATCATTTTCTTGAAATGCCTTTAATACCTCTGTCGATTTTATTTTTATAGCTTCAACTGATTCAACAAACTATGCTCTTTTTAATGCGCTTTTTAATTTTGGAAATAGACAAAAGCCACATGGAGCGAGATATAATAACTTATATATCTGAATCTTAAATAGAAGTGAGAAGGGTGTTGTAACACTAGCGTTCGATTTTTGGCCAGAAAATGATAAGACATTATAAATCGGCACATTGATGCAAGATCCAAGAGTCGTTTTCCCACAAAAGACTGATTTCTTCTTACTCGTTTTCTGAGTGTTAAGACTTGTAGATAATTATGTTGATTAACAGTTTGTCCTTGAGGTATCCATTCAGTCATTATTACCACAGACTATATGAATACTATATTTTGTAATAGACAATACTATATTCATATAGTCTGTGTTATTACATCTTTTATATCGAAAAATATGATCAACATGGCCTAAGTTATCAACTTCCTTATGACTCTTACGATAGTCCTGTCGTCCAAGCCAGAAGCCACCACTGGACACATACGAGTAATACATCGGAACATACTTATTTAGCTATTTCAACTGAAAATAAAAATTTTTAATTTTTTAACACAATTAGATAAATCAATTATATGTCAAACATATTGAACTCGAGATCGAAAATTGTATACATTCGACACACTATTTGTACAAATAATAAAATGTGTATGAAATTTGAAAGGTATTAAATTTAATTATTTAAATTTTTATTTTTAAAAATAATATTAAAGAATAACATAAAAGAAAACTAATATTATATACACGTTATATATTATTTTATCTAACTTTGTTGATTTTTATTATTTTATTTAGTTTGTAATTGAAAAAATAAATGTTATTATTGACATAGCTCGAATTTATCTAATACCAAAACACGAACAGTCAAACTTCAAACTTAGAGAGTGTGCAGTACAAAAACAAAACAATTTAAAACTCTATTATCTGATAGTAAATATTCATAATTCGTTATAATATATAATAATAATAATATATAAGATTAAAAATATTTATCTATAATCGTGGTGTCTACTAAGTATATTTAGTTTATTAATAAATGTAGTTTGAAGAAACTACAAACATTATTATAAATTAAATATGACTATATGTACTTAATACAAAATATACTTATAAATATCGACATTAATATCATTAAATAAATATAATGAACTATTTGGGGTATTTTGCTATAAGTTTATATGTATATGATGAGATTTTACGATAGTTTTACTTACTCCGTCGTTTCCCGATTCGGCAGATTTGGATTTCAATATGTCATGTGCACTACTCAACATAACTGTGTATCCAAAATTGTTGCAAAGGCCCAAAATCCAAAACGATACCAATGTCAAAATTTTCGATTTAATTTCTACGACGTCTTCCATTATGACGTTGTTTTTTTTTTTTTGTAGAATATTCCGTATTTGCAGATCGGTCACTACAATAGTTGATAATCAATATATTCGTCTGAAACGTATAGAATGAAAAAATATACTATTTAATCGAGTTGAGATATTTATCTATATATATTTATATCTACTATGTGGTGGATGGTATATACTGTGAACAAGATGACACCACCATACTGTCATACATTATTTTCAATTCTATACACAAAGGTGATCATCGACAAGGTTTGTGTATAAATATTTGGAACAAGGACAAGGCAGTCTACCGATGTAATACCTAACCCATCAAAATTTAATTATTTTGAAGATATACTATATACATATATGTATATGTGTGTGTGTGTGTGTGTGTGTAATAATACATTACATAACAATTATATAATTATAATTTCGAAGTACAATACGAGTGTCCACATTTTCAATATTAATTTCAAGCATTTCGATTTAATATAAGCATTTTAAATCGAAAAAATTACCTGATAAAAAGCAAATCTTCGGTGTAATAAAAGACGTGGTTAAATAAAATTTAAATAATGTATGACCAATAAAGCAAAAAATATTTTTAGTTTAACACCTAAATAGTATATAAATTGAAAAAGTAATCTTATACAACGATTAAATATTTTACGAACTGAAAAATTATTTTTACATTTGTTTAACAAAAGTAATCTATTATAATTGCTTTAAAATAAAAATCACAAATGGTTTTATTACAAAACAGTCATTACAATCATGACAATTAATTATCTGTATATATGTATACATATAAGTAGGTACTTATATTATACATATTACATGAATTGTGTAATGATTATTGTTCATTTAATACAAAATCTAATGCGTTATATGTATTTTACATAAAGTTCTGAAATTTGTATTTCATATTTTACATAATTAAAACATTTATACTTATCATTAGAAATTGTGATTGAGTGACCACTGAAAGAACTTGTATGATTCGTACGTATAATAATTATTATTCGTGATGAGTAAACTTTTATCGTTAAAAGTGGTATGTCGACGTTATTAGTATTTCAATAATCGCACAGTGTTATCGGCATACGCGACTGGCTACTATTCGTATAATGTAACTGTTAAGCACAGACACGAATATTAAGAATGCTATTAATTAGTCGATAAAATCATACATAAGTACATAACTTTATACGTTGAACATCGTACTTATTATTATCAGACATCTTAATCCGACTATTTCGTTATAAATCAAATGTTGTAGTTATACATTTGATTTAAGGAGGGAGGAATATTATAGTAGTATACAATTGATATATATATATATATGTATATAATTATTAATGATAATAATATAACTACTGATTTTTAGTGAAAAATTATTATACATAGAAAGTATATAATATACAGAGTGTGTTTCAGATGATATATGTATTTTAAGAAGTGTTCACTAGACGACAGATTACGAAATATCGTGTGATAAAAATATTTTAATTAAACCAAATGAAGCATAACAGTAGCCTGAGTTGGTCGTTTAAACACTACAACTCATAATTTTGAAAAAAAATTATAATTAATACATTATCCAATGCTTTGTTCCGCGCCATACATAGCGACGGATTTTTTTCTGGTCACTAAAATTATATAATAATTATTATATAATAAAATTACCATAAAATATGATTTAAGGACATGTTAAAATGTCTGTCGAGCGCAAAAAACCAATGTCAAGTTATTAAAATGTTTAATACTACCGTCTACCAACTACTTTCACCATACGAATAAATAAATAAATAAACCTACTACTTTGCCACCTAAAATAATAATAGTATCTAATTTAAAATAAACACTGGTAATTTTAGTGAGTGATGACTTGTTCGATTTCAATTCCGTTTCAACATGTTTATTGTTCATTGTTTTATTCAAATTCGACATACATATACCGAAGTAATATATAAATCGTTTTACTTAACATGAACGCTTTTAAATTTTAATTATCTATTTGGGCATAGCCTGTTTCTGCCAAATTTTAAAAAAAGTCTATATTATGGTACCTGATATGTTATTTTGTCAATAATATATAAAACATTTTCAACATGCATCAAATTATTATTAATTTATTTAACATTTTTTCTTTACGTGCACCTAATGATTAACGACGATAACATTTTTATCAAACCAATACATTTTTGAGCTGGACAAAATTATTCAGCGTTTGGTCCATCCTAAACACTTATGAGATTCAAAAGCCTAAAAAAAATTGTAATACATAACAATATTGACTGACAAATGACAGTCATCAATTTTTGGAGGGCTATACAAAATGAAAGGGGAGGGGGCTTAGCCCTCCTCTATTTGTGCCTATGACTGAGGCCATTGATTTCTTCCGCCAGCTAATGAAATGCCCCCACAATATGTACCAAACGCAGTTCTAGAGAAGGGGATATCTTTTCCGTACGAATAACTATTCAATTTCACTTGATTCTTGATATATTTTCAAATTTAAAATTTTCAGTCATTTAGGTTTTGTTTTTATATTATTGAAATCATGAAGCTCATATATTTATAAAAAAAGAAATTAAAATGTGGTAAGACTTGAAAACATATCAAGAATCAAGGTATTGAATAATTTGACCTTTTATGTTTTAAAAATACTTGTTAACATATTTTGATTCGATAGTTTTTATTTTCTTTGCAATTTGAAAAAAAACTATGAAATCAACAAATTCAAAATTAAATAAATTCAAGTACACTCATTTTAAAAAAAAGTAATAAAAAGTAAAAAAAAAACAAAAGAATAGAATGCTTATTAACATTCAATAAACATTTTTTGAACAACTAACAATTGTTAATTAGAACAAGGAAACTTAAGAACAGTGGCGGCGTTAGAGGGGGGCAAGGTAGGGCAAACGCCCTACCCGAATTTGGTTTTGCCCCACCTTTGCCCTACCCGTTGAAGAACAAATGAAAATTTAAATTTCAAGTATTTATGTATTTGCTGTGTTTCATATGTTTCGCTGTGTAACTTGTCGTATTTTTTTTATGTACATTCGTTTAGACAATACACTACAGAATACACAACTATTTAATTTGATTTCGAAATTGATTATATTTTATCAGAAAACGCTAATAATACAGTATTTTCCATGTATTTTTTCAATAATTTATATTACACCTGTATAGACGTGGTTTTACTAAATTCCACGATCAATTTGCAATGATCTTGCAATCCCCCTCTAGAAAAAATGTCTGGTGCCGCCACTGCTTAAGAACTTAAAATAATATACCTATAGAAAATGTTATATGAAAACACATACATTTTGTATTATGCAGAGTATATGTTATAATGTACACGATTTATGGTCTTGATGTTAAATTTTAATTCTAATATTTTAAAAATATTTAATATTAATTTCAGCATAGTTCTCAAATATCATACTAATATTATCATTGTATTTAAATTTGTATATTTTCAATTAAAATAAAAAAGCAATTTTTAAATTGTAATATAATGCAAAACATTATACAATGTACAATGTGAGTAATAAAATAGTAAATACAATATTATGATTGAAAACATATTTCAAGTATAAAAACAATATTTAAGATACAACTTTTTTCTTAATTTTTTTTGTTTTCTTCAAATTACTTAACGAGTTTCTCAACAATATGCGAAATTCTTCTTGGAATGAACTAACTTCATGTGCCGGTATCTATATACAGAAAAATAATTCAATTTGGTAGATATTTGATACTAAATATTAAAACTAAAGTGTATCTTACTTGAGTACTTAATTTTTTGTTTTTGAATGTTGCTCTTATTAAACATATTTTAGTTTTTGGCATTTCAAGTTTTTGTTTTGAATTTTTCGGTTCATCATTTAATAATACTAAATAAATAATTTAGATAAGTAACAATTTTAATTTTTATATAAATCTTATTAGTAAAACAATATTTACAGAAATATAACAGCAAAAATTAAAACGAACATTTTAATATATTTAAAATATTTTTTAAAACATATATAACAATTCTCTATAACAGACTAACATTAATTGTCTGTGAATGAAGGTTTTATTAAACTATAAAAAAAATAAGTAGCTTACATAATTTTACTGTTATTCTCACTGATCCAGATGACTGAGATATATTAAACAAAATGTTTAATTCTTCCAAAAACTGTCAAAGAAAAAAAAATAGAACATATTTCATTATACATTATTTAACAAACTAATAAATTAGCATTATATTTATATATTTCTACTCAAGAAAATTATTTGTCAACATTTTAATATGTATGCAAAATATATAGGTAATCAGTTATAATTTTCGGTAGTTTTTAAAGTGATAAATTATATGTAATATAACTAGGTTATTATATAACTATTTTTTTTTAATAACTTTCAAATAATCCTTTGACATAAAAAATATAATTAATATTGTATTATTATTTTTAACTTGTAATTGATAGAAACACATTTTTAGTTAAAAAAATATCTAATGTTTGCCAATCTACCATATTATATTAAAAATTAGACCGCACCTCTGTATAAAGCTAAATGGTTTTGGAGCCAGTAAAAATCATCAGCAACAAATCATCAACAACAAATATTCTGTAACTTTTAATTACCCTCGAATAATGTTGAAAAATAAAACTGTCTATAAGCCTGGGTCAAATATTGTCTGATGTATGCCTGAACGCTGGTTTTTATCAATTTATTTTTTTTTTCCAAAAAAAAAAAATACAATCTTGTTCATATGCAAGATTTAAGTCTCATAACATTAGACTACATATATTATAACATGACGATTACGTCATATTTACTGTCAATAAATAATATCAAATTTCACTTGAAATACTAAAAGATTATATAAACTAATTATTATTTTTTGTGTATTACATAATACACAAAAAACTTGTATAAATTAACTTATATAACTTGAAGTTAATACTTGACGAAATAAGGTTCATAGGTAAGTACACAAGCACCTGAGAGATGATTACTTTTTGGGAATATTGTTGAATATTTTTTGACATAATTAAACGCAAGTAATAAATTATAAACGATTCAAAATGAATAACACTTACTTTGGATTTTTCAAGAAGCACCATTTTGGATTGCCGATATCTGACACTAATACAAATTGTATAAAACAAACGTTATTTATCAACCACGGCGGTAGAAATGAGTTTTGTTTTTGTACTATTGTCTGGCGTCTTGTTGACGAATAAACGATGACGAGGTACTTTGTTTATAAACGTTTGATAAGAATATTTATCAAAAACGACCGTGTCATGGTTCTCTCGTCGATTTACACGAAAGCACCACAGGAAAACACTGTACCAATACAAGAATTATATCTATAGTAATAGTTCTGATCTCTGATTGGCTACATATTTTCTTGAAGATAAGTCGTATATGATATTGATAATGCGTATCAAAAAAAAAAAAAAAAAATACTATTCACATATTGTTATATTTTTAATATTTTAACGAATGTTTCATTAAACACTATAAATGAATAACACTACATTTACAATATTAGTGGTTTCATTATAGTTTTATTTGGTGATATTAGTATTAAAAAAATTATATTTTAAAAAACTGAAATCATTACTTATCTAATGTTTATTTTCGGTTCCAAAATTGATCACATGGGACAAGTATCAGGATCACAATATAATATATTGTGTTCAACTTCTTTACATTTAAATCACAAACATAATTGTTCAAATATATTGGTAAACATTGGATTTCAAAATTTGTAACACAAATGTTGTTCATAAAACTTAGACATTTATTTATTTTTTTCCACATTATAATAAAAAATAGATAACAATATAAAATATATTAGTTAAGTATTCTTTCTACTTGAAAAACGGTTTACAGATAACAAAAAACTACACACACACACACACACACACACACACACAAAGGTATATAATTAATAGATATTTTGTTTTTGATCAAAATCTAAGGTATGACAAACATTGAAATATTACATTATTATATATATATATATATAACAATGTAATATATAACATTAGGTCAAATAAATAATAATAAAAAAAGGTTATTTCATTAAAAAAATAAATAAATCAATTGTATTAAACTATAGTATTTACAATTTAGTTACAATATGATGGATATTAAATAATTTTGATTTAAAATACCTAAACTAAGTCTAGATACTAAGTTTTTAGCTAAAAATAAAATAACATTATTTATACTCAATATATCTGAGTAATTAAAAAAAAAATTCTAAAACAACAATATTATTGTTATTAATAACTAAACATACGTTAAAATTAAAATATGTTTTTACAAAAAGTAAAATTTAATATTATATAAAATTATCAAGACAAAATAAATCCCCTTATATTGGTTAATTTTAGTACATTAACAAAAACATACAACATAGTCAAATGTTGAATAGCAAAGTAAATATAAATATTAATAAAAATAATATACTTTAGAATGTAATAAAATATTTTATGTAAATAAAATAAAAATTAAAAACAAAACATAATCTGTGTTCATTTTATTACATACAAATGTCGACAATATAATTTGAAAAAAAAAATAAAGATATAATTAATAATAGTGGTTTTATATTTAATCACACATTCCAGTATAACATTCGTTAACCTACCAGTCAATTGAAAACATAATCTAAGCCTAAAACATTATTTAAAGATTATTATTATATTATTATTTACACATTACCTTTATTTTAACAATTTTTTATCAGTCTAAAAATTAATATTGCAAAAACCTTTAAAAATCTACATAGTTATTATAACATTTATTTTAATTATTTATAATTATATCGAAAGGTAAGTAAACTGGTCATTATTTGAGACAATGTTCTATAAAGTGTATCCACTGATATATATTTTTTAAATATAGTTATATGGATTTTAATCAATGAAAATACAATACTTTGGTAGTGTTTAATAATTTTTAGTGTAATACAATATTACAAGTATTTATTAATAATAAAAAAGTTAATAAGAATTGTTAAACTTAGTGAATATATATATATTTTTCAAAATTTGTTCATTAAGAGGACCCAAGATCTTGGTTAATGCTGATCACATGTGGGTAGTAGAGAGATAATATGACCTATTTATCTATGTATATATTACTACATAACAGCGCTTCCTAAACTGTAGGATGCGACCCACTGATGGGTCCTGAGTCAATTTATGGCGGGTCGCGATAAGTTTTTTTTAATTACATAGATTCTAAGAAATTTGTGGTTTTTAAACTTGTAAAATTTTGTGGGTCGTGATACATTTTCGAGAGAATATTCGGGTCACAAAACCAAAAAGATTGAGAACTACTGCAATATACATAATAATGGGGAATAGTGGCCTGTAGAACCATTACATTTTACACCGAGTAGAAGATGTGCATGTCGTGGTCAAGTGTGTTAACCATCAAGCTACTTCAGCTTCCTCTTAATTTAGTGAATATAAGGAATATATTTTTAGTCTAATTGTAACTCTAGTTATTTTAATAGAATATATTATGATAAAAATAAATAAATAAATAAGAAAATTATTCATTATTAAAAGTAATGAAAAAACTGATTATATTAGATTATGTAATTGACCAACTTCTAAATATTAATAAAAATTGTCGAAAGTATATAAAAAAAATAATATAATTTTGACAAAATGTATTCACATAATAAAAATTATCATTAATTATACATATTTCTTTAACATTTTTAATTTTAATAATAATATATGAAGATACTTTAGTTACTTATTTATTAATATCAATGATCAGGGCTTCTATGTCTTATTTGAAATTCAAAATGTAGATATTTCTTAAATTTAAATTATTTATAATAAATTGTTCACACACAGTTGATTATGCATTACACTACAGATGTTGTATTTGATGAAGGAAAATCAAATGATGAAATAACAGAGCTCGTTTCAGATGCTAAATGGGCATTTAAACTTGTCTGTAAAATTAATTAGTTATTAAAAATACAGTATAATATATTGTTATTAGTATATTATATAATATATCATACTTACAATTGTTCCAGGACGAGCCCATGTATAAACACATCCATTTTGACAGGAAACAATAAAGCAGTCTTCACGAAAAATCAATGCTGACAATCGGTCATGAGCAATTTTTTTACATATTAATGGTTCTAATCGTGGACATTGATCAAACCGTGGACAAGCAGTAGTTCCTATTAACCGCATTGGGTCTTGGGTTTGTTTTTGTACACTCATATTACCATTTTGTTTTGAACTATGATTCGTAAAACCATTTTGTTTAGGTGTCGAAGGCACTGATGTCACTAATGTAACATGATTTAAAATATCATGAGTTATTTCCCATAAACATAATTGTGTGTCATGTCCTACAGAGCCAATTCGATAGCATCCAGGTAAATAGGGTTCAACAGATGACGGTTTACTTGTGTATGGGTCAAATGCTACCGCACTAACCCAACTGTAATGTCCTTGACCACGTGCAACAACTCTCTGTTCAGAGATACTGTAGACTGTAATTAAATCATCTTCTCCGCCAGCAACTATATACCTGGAAATGTAATTCGATTAATAAGTACAGTTAATTACATTAACCTAGTAGATAACAAATAAATAAATATGTTATATATATCATGGCCGTATCTAATTTTTTTCAGGGGGGGATTTGGTTCATAATATATTTTATTAATTTTCAGTCTTTATTATACTGAATTTATATTTTAAAATTTGTTTATTAAATAAGTATTTGTTCTGTGGTTCATTTGCTAATTGTTTTGATAGAATATATTAGTATTTATGTCAAAAGTGATGATTTATTTTTTATATAAAAAATGATTAAATGTCTCGTATAATACTGAAAAAATTTTGGTGGGGAGGGTGGGTGTCCAGACCCCATGGACTCCCCCTCAGATATGGCCTTGATATATATATATATATTTTTTTATTTTTAAAAGTATTTTAATTTTTAGTAAAAAAAAGACCAAACTACTGAGACTATATTATATACATATTTGGGATAAAAGTTAAAATGCAATTGAATATAATTTACCGACTATCAGGTGACCAACAGACACATAAAAATCCGCCAAAATAACTACGTGCCATACCAATTATTTCCATTTTATCATAATGGAACACTCGCAGAAATCCATCTTGTGATACAGTTGCTAAGTATATACCACATGGAGAAAATTCAAATTCATTGATGCTATTGTAATTGTAACCAATAATCCATCGACACAATGGATTCCGTGTGTTTTTAGTCTTACATGTAAATACTGAATACCCATCACCAGACTTTATTGGCTGATAGTTTGGGGAAGTGTTTGCACAAGATAATGTTTCATTATACAAATATAGCTGACCACTAGCATGTGATACGAGGAATAAATGTTTTGAATTTGGTATCCATTTAATACATGTGACTTTCGTTTTATCAATGATTTTCTGAAAAAAAAAATAATAATAAAATACAAAAACACATTATTCAACACATTTAAAAAATATTATATAATTTATAAAGGGAATAAATATAGAAAAGTAATTATTAAGACCATAACACTGTGATTCGTTCTTTTCAATGCATGTAGAATATAAGAAATATATGTATTGAATGACACCATAGCTATTTAAATTTCAATATTAATGTCAGATAACATATTATCAAATTGAAAATTGAGAACATTATCTATTTACTTTATTTTATATTATTATATCTGGTCAGGAGGAATTTTAATTTTTAAGGGTTGTTAATATTTAAAAATCATAATACTAATTATTAAAGAGCGGACTTTAATACATAAAAAACCTTAAATATATGCTCTATAGTGTTAAAATATGTTTAACAATATATATCTTATAAAACATCATTATATGCTTATAAAATAATAAAATATGCTCTAATATATCAAATAATATGTATTGCATTTTTAAAAATTCCAAATAGACAAAATAATTGTGCATTAAAACATTAAAATAAAAATGTATAAATAATAAAAATAAAAATAGGTAGCTGTATGTACTACGTATTAAAAATTAGATAATTATAAATTACGTAAAATGTGCTTTCCTTTTATTTTTAGTTGATTAAAGTTGAAAAAAAATTACTACACTATTGATAAACTGTCATAGTAATTAAGTGCTCAAACTTATTACCTGTACCAGCTGTACCTACACATTGAAAAATTATCGATGATGTTTCAATTAAATTTTATCAATAAAGAACATTTTTAAAATAACTATTGTAATAAATAACAAATAATTAATTTGGATAATGTTACGAAAAAAGTGAAACATATTAAATATATATTAATATAGCATATATATGCTTTTAGACTAAAAAAGTTCATAATATATGCAATATAAAAATTCTACCTTTCTTTTATTAGGTTACAAAATATATTTTTATCCAACTCTGCAACTTTTATTATTTAAGGAAAAAATACAACTGCATTAATATCTGCTCTTTACTCATTACGTACATATAATTAGTAGTATGTTAAAGTATAACTCTCTTTAAAATTAATATTAAAAATAATAAAAAACCTAACAAAAGATAGTAAGTGATAATCTTATATTTATATTTGGTAATTTAATAAATTATATTAATAATATAATAAATAATATAAAATGATTTGCTTACTTCTTCATTAAATAAAACACTAACATCTTTTTTTACAGGGTCAATTAGCTGTATTAACCCTGATGTGAATCCTATTATTAAAGGTAATGTATTTTCAGATATAGCACTTGAATTGAAATCATGACAAGTTGGACTAATTCCTTTGTATAACTTTTTATCCATTGGGTTGGTTAAATTTGCTCCCTATAAACAAAATACATATTTTATATGTAGTTACATATCATAACAAACTGAATTATAAAATTTATTAAATAATATTATCAAATATTATATAATTTTTATTAATTATGTTTTACACATAAAAGAAAGAATTGTTTTGTATAGGTAAAATGTTTTCTACAGACCTTAAAATATTACAATGAAAGTTTAAAAATCTAAGTTGTATTTAAAATGGTTAATAAATTTGCATGTATGATACCAATCAGAGGTATTTTTATAGTTGTCTCCCAAAATGCGGTCTACTGCTATTTGGTATACAATTTAAATATAAAATATATAAGTTTAGTAGGTATGAATTTTGTGAGTAACAACAATTTTGACAGTTTAGTATAGTTATTCATATACTACTCATAAAATATAAATCATATTATACTTGTATTATTATGGTTAGGTATATTTTTTTGGTAGACGACATATTAGGAAATAGCTATTTTTATAATATCATTAACAGTAAAGTAATTTTTTTTGTTGAGATTTGGTACTATTCAAATTGTTTTTTATAGATGAAATATATTTGTGTTAACATTAAATTATCTCTATCATATAGATAAAGTTGTAATCTATTCCATTTGAAAATTTGCTATCTTAAATTCTTAATTATAGCATTCGAGTTCAGGATTTTTTTAATTTTTGTAATTTACATAACTATTTTAGAATTGTGAACATAAAAATCTATAAGAATAAAATAAAAAAATAATAGATTTAATATTAAATGTAAAATGAAACTTCTTAATATAAAATATCACCTTTTTGGTCCCTTTATAAAAGAAAACGTAGAGTTCACGGCCAATGTTGAAACATATCTTATCATCATTGCCATTAGAATCCGAATAGCTAATGAACGATACATGTACAGATGTGTTGGTTTGCAAATTGTAGCCAATTCGGTTTGGACGGGAATACGTGGCCAATGCCAATAACTTGTAAATACCCTCCCTGGTAACGAACTGCGTTTTGAGCTGCTCTTTACAGTTGCCGTCTAAACTCATGGACATCATGCACAAACTATAACAATCAATTATTGCATTTCTATTATTAAAGTTTTGATTCATCATCTTTTTACATTGAGTATACAAAATTTATTCAATTAAGTACGACATTTGAGCTATTACGATAAATTATGCTTGTACTTTTTTAAACGTTTTTATTATTATTAAATAATAATTACTACTTAGACTAAATTATTTGTAACAGTAGCACAATCGGATGGAAACGGATAGTAATTACTTAATATATAAATATATATATATAAATTATATTCAAAATAAGGATGAAATCAGACAATACTCATAAAATTTCAACACGTTATATGACAACAAAAATGAAAAAAAACAGAAAATATAAAAGTACTTGCCTATAGATATTATTTTTTGTTTTCACTGAGTAAAGAATACAAAATATCTCTTGGCCTTTGACGGAATGACAGCTGCGGCGGCTGACTGACTAGAATATTATACAATCAAGAACAATAAACAAACTATTATGAATATTATTATATATTGTAAAGTAATAAATAAATAATATATAACTACGTAAATGAATGTTTAGGAGTTGAGTGCTTCTGAAGTTTTGACAGACTTTGTTTGTGATAAGCCAATCGAGATAATATATAATATGATAAACATGGTTATCTTAAATAATACTCTTTGTTTGCAAATTGCAAAGTGATGAAAACATCGATGATAAATGAACAATGATAATAAAATTACAATTTTTTATTATATAAAGTTAAAAATAATTTTGAATAAACAATTTTAATAATGTTAACATTTATATCTATAGTTCGTGGTTTAAAAAATCAAAACAGTTAATAATGAATGAATAATTATTTACGAGTCATAACTATATTATGATTACGTGGTTCGGTTTTTTTAGTAAAGTTTGTTGTTTTAGATTCTGGCCAAGATTGTAGTTATTGATTTTACAATGATGTGTTATTTTTGTTTTTTCTGTGAATACTTTTTTATGTAGAAGGAATACTCTGTTGATCTTTATATGCGTTATTTCCCAGTAGCAAATTGTTCTAGTTAGTACTTTATTTGACACGTTTTTTCATTTTTTCAGTTGTTTTCTCAAACTTAAGGAAAATGTTCATAAAACTTCCAGAAAATTGGTGAAATTGTTAAAACGTCCACTTTGACTTTTAGACAGGTCTTTTTTGTATTTAAGGTCTGAAAATGTATTAAAAACCTAGATATAGGTGATATTTGAACAGTATTTATAAAGGCGTTTACTAACATCTTTTAAAGGGTGTGAATTTTTAATCCCAAAAAACTACAAAGTATAATAGTAAACAGAGTTTCGATCAGAATCGTTTTCCGACTGTAATGATTTATCGTTAGATGTTATTTTCAAATTTAAATAACAATACAATTCTGACAACATCGGATGAAGTGATCGCATCGAATCGACATCTACAGCACCTGCGACTACTTCTATTATTATTTAGTATAAAATATTACTTTTAGTGTTTAAAAGATTTTCAACTGAATTTTATAACGCAATATAAACGATTCTGTCATGACCATATTATTGTAAAAAATAATTTCAACGACTAGAAAATGTGTTTTTAGTAAGTATAATAACCTATGCATAAAACGTTTTCAATTATACGCAAAACGCGTTCTAATCGCGCTGTAGAATAACAGGTCTGAATCCAAAATTACATATTTGTATGTAATATATATTTGATTTAAAACTGGTTCTTAACTTCGAACGTATGTACAGTAAAATTACACTATCGATCTAAATATCCAATATCTAATTTTGGCGTTCACTAAAAATGAATAAAAAGAAAACCAATTTATTTTCATATGTATAGGCTAATGTGAGGGCTAATTTTGAAGTTAGAAGGGCTCTTTTGATCCCTCATATGATTTGTGCTCATGAAAAGATTAGAACCCGCGACCAATATCATCGATATACAGTAGAACCTTTATAACGAAATTCTTTATAACCGAAAACTTTATATTACGTAAACATTATTTGATAATGGTTGGTTTACCTTAAAACCTATGCCAATTAGTTCATTCTCTGTAACGAATTGGCGACTCTCAATAACGAAACAATTATTATACACTTGACAATCAAGTTTATTATCAGTATATAATAATAATCGGTATACGTGCCGAAATTTCCAAAAACGACTACATTCTTTTGTCATCTATCATTATCGTAGTTAAGTCAATTGCCGTAATTGCATTATCTTGTACTTAAATAGGCCTAATGTTTGACATTAAACGTATTTACGCAGTAGTGATCTAACGTAGATCAGTAAAGAAAAAAGATGACGGAATATTTTTAATGATTGTTGCATATATAATGTATAATAAGTAAGATTTATGATTAAGTTGTTTATTAAACGTTATTTGTGTACGTGTTAAATTTTATTCTTTTGTTTTAAACCCTCTATGACGAAAGAAATATTTAGGTTCTTTAAGATTCGTCATAGAGAGTTTTCATTGTATTATTAATTTTTATTTTTCTAAATTATAATTTTTAATCATGTGTATTCAACCACTTTTAGGCGTTTCATTACGTTTCATTTACTTTTACGAACACTTGGAAATTACATATTTTGTACACATTATTATTGTGATTATTAAATTAGTTTTCAATGAAAAATGTATACAAATACATGCACATGACAATAAACTGTTTAAAATATAATATTTAGTTTTATTTAAAGACTGTTTTTTTTTAAAAATATCACAAACTGTTAATTCGTGTTGTAGTCAATCCATATTATCCTTCTTATCTGAAAATATATATCAAAGAATGAATTTAGTACCATTTAATTATTAAATTTTATTAAATAATATTATTAAATTATAATAATATTAATTTAATTATTATTAAGTACTAAGGTAGATTATAACTATTCATAAGTTGTTTGATTTTTAAAATGAAACTTTTGTTTTCCATATTTAATATTTGTTCATTTTTTCGGATATTCTTAATGTATTTTTTGTTTTTGCATTATCAAGATATTTTCTCATACATATTTTATGAGTTTTAAATGATTTAAAGATTCTCCAGTAAAAGCAAAAAAAAAAAAAAACTTAAATAAATAGGAATTCTTTATATTTATTTTAATGGTTTATTACTGCATGAGGCATTTTTTTGTAATAATCTTTTTCAATTTATAATTATATATATATGTATATATTGTGTTTTCACTTCTTAGTTGTTAAATTATTTTTAACGTACATTTTTGTAGTAGATCAGAAGAATCGATTTATGGTAGTTTGATAGATTTTGTTGACTTAATTCTGTCTGTGTTAATTTTCTCCATCATTTTTGCGTTAGTTGCCGTATAAATGTCTCCTTATGGGTTAACCGTGAAAATATATTATACTAATATTATGATATGTACACATATCATCATTGTATTCACAGCAAACACAAATGTTATTAGTGTGTTGATTTCTTTGTGTAAAATACCATATATCCATGTGACATTTTCTTCAAATAAAATATACTAACGCTTGGCCTTCACGGAACACATATAAAAAATATAACGCATATGTTTGAACCTAAACAAATAACCGACACGGGAGAAAAATGCTGCTCATCGGAACTGAAATTATAAATCAACTTTAAACATATAAATTCCACACAAACTTATAAAATGAAACTACGATGCAGAGAAGTAACGAAAAAAGGGTCTGTCCGATCAAAGAATAGTCAGTTGATTCAAATTAGAAATATAAAAGGGACAACTTGTGGGAACGCATTTCACGCTTATAAAAAAGAGAGGAACCCACATACGGTTGTAATAAACAGAAACATACACGAAAATTTACCCAAAATGAAATGTCGAAACGCCGACTATACGCATATAGAGCCGACCAAAACATTCGTTGTCAATATCAATCGATTGGACTGTTACGTAATCAGCATACTAAAGATATTATAATATACAAAATGTACACCCTAGACCACCCGATAATCTCGTCTCCTCGTCAGTGTGTGCGCACACCCAACTATGAACCAGTACTTATGACCAATTCTGTGTTCCGCGGGACATAGTTAGTTTCGCGAGAAAACTTTATTTGAGTATTGGTTTATTTTATTTTGTCGGTGAATTCGCTTTGGAAGTGAAGTCACCGACCCAACCTTCTTTCTTTTTTTTTATCGTTTTAAATTCTTTATGTGATCGTTCGTCTCTGCGGATACCAGTTAGACATCGAGCACGAGCATAAGGTAAGAGATTTAATTATTTGACAAATTATTTTAGTGTATTGCCTTACATTTTTTATTTCATTCTTTTTATAATTTTTTTACATATCTTTACATCAAATTTACCTAAACGGTTCTCGAATTCACCACCCCGAATAATAATACCCCTTTTCCCTTTCCTTTTAAAGCCCCTTTATAATTTTACTTATTTATATTTTGTACTATTATACTAGTAATACTTGATAAATATTGAAGACAATATTATAATAGTTATTATTGAACAATATTTACTCGGTGGATTGAATGGTCTGGACAAACAGCTGTTTAATACTTTTTCCGATTTATTATAGTTATTTGCAATATAGTTGAAAACTTCATTCTCATGTTCTAACTGTAATTCTTGGGTAGAAATCATTTTCCACGAGTCTTCTCTATAAGTCACACGAACGACAATATTATTATTTTCATGGAACTCTTATAAATAAATGGATAAAAATGTAACTAGTGTAAGTATGTTGTAGAGTTATAATTCGCGCAGTGCAGGATTAACATAAAATATTACATTAGACAACATTTTATAAGCGTCTCTACGAAACAATTTACTATTGTTTTAGATCCCGAACAAAGCTAATATCCGTATTGGTTTAACTTATTGTATTATCTCGTTTTTGTTATAAATTACTATAATTTTGTAATTGTGTACATTTTGGGTAGTTTAAAATATCTTTTGTATTGTTATTATTATTATTCAACAAGATTTCATCTCACCATTTATTAAATATAAAAAATTAATTTACCCAATTAGTTTAAAGATATTTAATTATCCCGATTGATTGCTAGCTGCATAATATTACTTGTTGAACGAATGTCTGGTGTTTTCTAATTCTTCATTAGTTGATGTCAAATAGTAATTTTTTGTGATTTCGGTATTATCTTGTAAATTATTAGAATCCGTACAGACATTTAGATTTGTTTGTTTAGAATTGAGTTCCGACATTTTGCTTATTTCCAAATAGATTTTTTCCCTCCCTATAATATATAAAATTGTCAAAAACATAAAAAAAACCACAGAAACACCGAAAAATTAGTAATTTTCGTATTTTTATTCAACACTTTATTGTAAGTATAAATTATAATTACTTTTATATATATCTTTAAAATGTGTATGTTTTTTATCGATGCCGATTAACTTCCAGAGCGTAAACATTATCGACGTGTCAGATAAACGATTTTCTCCTAATGTCACCTTCGCACACCAATTTAAAGGATTAAGTATTTTTGTTCCTATACAAATGAAATATCAAATTTTTACATTATTTACAAAAGTTGAGTTGTCTACAAAATTTAAATATTAAAAAATTGTCAAAAAACTTTTTGAATATAATAGTTTTTTTGCCGGAATACAGTTTGAATAAACGTAGTGCGATAATTACCTTATCTCACGATATATCAAACACACTATTTACCTAAATCCAAACTACCGAGCTTCGTAATGTTTCTATCGTAATTCAATGTTGGTGGTTCGACTGTAGTTAGTTTGGGGTATTTATGCATAATTTCTTGTATTCGCACGTCACGATTGTTTTCCATATTCGGTTGGTGCATTCGAAATTTACATCCCTAAAAATTTATTAGTATTATTATTCTTCCATAATTTGTTATCTACTATATCATTCTTACAAATGGATTTTTTATTACTTGAAATCGGAATGTTAGTTCACCACAGCATGGATAGCGACCTGTATTAAAATATTATATCATTATTTTATATTATAACTATCATATATATACTAAATAGGATTATATTTTTATTATTTTAAAATGATTAAAAAGTAAAATTAAATTAAATTTTGAAAACAATATGCTGGCATTTAAATATTAATTGACAAATCAATACGTAAGCATTTTGTACGTGTTTATTTTATTTTGTATTATAAGATTACGCCATGGGAAGATTAAAAAAATCACAAATTATACATATCTAGAACTCTTAACATTGGTACTACCATTATAAGTAAGAATGTTATAAATTAAAAAAGATAACGAACCGCGAGTGCTGTGGACGATGGTTCAAATGGGACATTCAGAGATTTTAGAGTTTTATTATTTCAAATTTGGAAATAATGATTTATTGTTAAACTATTATGTATTAAGCTTATATTACATTTTTAAATTTACGAAAAATATCCATGTCCAAAACAAATATATCAATAATTTTACTGATTTTATTTGCAACTTTTATGTTGCTTTTTGTCAGGCTTAATGAAATTGCTGATTGGAAAATCGAAAAACGTATTAAATAAAGTTCAAAATAGATACAATTTGTTATCGAAACATAACGCATTTCGAGATCATCCGAACACTTCTGTTACTCTTACACTCCTTTAAAAAGTGATCACAGACAAAATAAAAAATAAAAACAACTTATTATAAAACCAATACATTATTTGCTTCACTCATAATATAAAATAAATTTTACTTGTTTTATACACGTAAACGTACACGAACTATTTCGCTTGCAAAATTATAATATATGACTTATGATATAAAACTATTTTAATTTTAATTTATAGTAAAATGTAAAGCATTCTACAATCAATATAAATAATTTTGTATACACATAATATAATATCACCTTTAATACATTTAATTGTGTCCAAATGTGATATAAGTTTGACTGTTTAGAACTGTGCATTTTTAGTAAATGTATCTTTTGTTTACTTGCTATTATACGTAGCTTTTTCAGCATGTGAATTATATAGTTTAAATCTTGTAATTAAATATATAATTTTTAAACATTAATTTTGCATTTTGTGAAATTTAATTTTCGACATTTTAGCATATTTTGCACAGTTAGTAATATAAATTTAGCTACGTAACAAAATAGTCATATTTAAATGAAATAAATTAATAAATTTTTGAATAAAATGTTTAAGCCAAAGAAATCTGTTTTAGAGAATATGTTGACAGTTTGTAGACTATTTTTAATATGTTTATATTACTTATTTTAGATATATTTATTAATTATCAGTTTTTAAGGTTTTGCATAATTTACAGTATTTTTAGGATTTTATAGGATTTTTACAGTACAACTGTTCTCATAGCATTAGATTATAATATTATGCATTGTCCAGTACACATACATATGTTAGAGAAATCGTTTCACGCACCGATGGGTTGTTTCAAGCTTAAATTCCCGATCGGAATGAATTCGGGGTCTTTCGGATGGTATATGCACATGGCCGAGTTTTTCACCGGATACGGTTGTTTGCATGTAGCACATGACAAAAAATGACATTCCGACCATAAGCGCCAGTAGGTTTTTTTCCAATTGCCACATTTGTCCATGGTGGAGCGAACGTGTTCGGTCAAATCCAATTTTACGCAACTAAGTAAATTAATGTACACAAGTCAATGTATGCGAGACTGCTATTCGTCAGTCTGAGATCACACTTTTTTGGGACAAGTACAGGTCAGTAGTGGTTTTGAGGATGTGTAATAAGAGCGATTTAAACAAGATGTACATTAATTTAAACAAAATTCACATTGTGTAATATCTACGATAACACTACGGGAATACAATACAATACTTCACATAATACGAATCGAGCTTTAGTAAGAAAGTAAGCTTTCACATACAATTATGACCTTAACAAAAAAATACTAAAGGTTTCTCTGAGTCTTATACCAATATACAACATACCTCTAAGAAACAAACATACCACCATTTCTGTAATTATCCGTGAGGGTAGGAGAACCGGGTGGCACCCTGCCAAAAGGGTACTAGAAAATACATTTAGGAGAACAATTTTGAGCTTACCATTTTGAGTTTTGAACGATTATGTAATTTTCTTTTCAATTTTATCAATAATTGTCATCAAGTTATTGGAAAAATATTTAGGAAATATTTAAAAATTTTAAATAATTTAGTAACGAATTATATGAGCTGGTTTAGTTGATATAATAATTATAACTTGTGATAGGATTTAAATAGCTTAAAATGTAGAAAAATAATCTAGCAAAAAGTTAATGAATGACCAACAAATATACTTTAAATAAATGCCTTATTAAAATTTTTTAAAAATGGTTAAGTTAGAAATGTACATCAGTTACCAAAATATCATATTTTTATTTAAAACATAATTATATATATTAATTATTAATTAATTTAGATATTTCGTTCAAAATTAGTTTTGTAATGATAGTTGGTATATAATTATTTAAAATCTCTGAAAATTAAAAAAAAAAATACTCTAAAAGATTAAAAAAAATTGATAAATGCACTTGCTAAAGTTTAAAAGTACAAAAAGGCATCGTCAAATATACATTTTAAAACTTGTTAATATTTTATCAGATTTCGTAAGTGGAATGCTTAATTTTAGAGCAGTGTTTCTCAAACTTTTTGAAGTGACTACCACTAAATAAAATATTTAATATTTTCACGACCAACACAAATATATTTTTAACTACATTTTTAATATATAGGCAATATAAAATAGTTACTAGTTATACTAGTTATCTATATTTTTCTATAAAATATAAAATATGAGTTATTAATATAAACTTGTATTATGCATTTAAAATAATTTGTATCTTAAATATTAATATAATCTTAAGCTTAATGACTTGGTTGTTGTAGTTGATCCGAACTACTAATTTTGTCAATCTTTCGTTCAAGAGAATTTGCTAAACTAATCCACATAAGTAGTGAAATCTCCAATCGGTTTCTTGATTTATTTTTATGATAGTCATTGTGGAAAATCCAGTTTCACATAAATATGTGCTTGAAAAGAGGATTAATTTCTTAAAGCTTCTTCGGCCAAGTTAGGATATTCTTTAAATACTTTTATCCAAAATTGAATTAGATAGTAATTAACTTTTTAAATTATGATAATTTGGACTTAAAACAAACGTTTCCTAATTTTTTGCAAGCATATTATAAATCGTATGCTTCATATTATAGTATGTTAATTGTGAATAGTTATTACTGGTTATTCGTAGAGGGAAGCTGGATAAAAGAGGTTCCCACTACTATGTATCATCATGCATACAAAATTTGGGTACTAAAATCTTGGTCTTCCTGAGGCCAATCAAATTTGGCTGCAGAATTGTTTGCTAAATGTTATTAAATAATTAAAAATTCGAATGATATGTGTTTTGTTTTTACACAGATTAAACGGATTAAATTTATTAAGAAAATTGTTTATATTAGTAACTAAATATTAATTTTGAAGTATTAAATTAAAAATAAAATCGAAAAATGAAAAACGTATGTTAATATTAAAGTATTATTTTTGAAAAATAAATAAATTTCACTGGACTGAACTATTGGGTCATACTCGTACTTTGGTTGGGTCTAAACGCTCCCTTCCATGTAAGGGCTCTGAATTACGAATTGTCAATAGGTCGATCGGCATATATACAGTTTGGAAAATTTATTACGGAAGGGTGTAATATTTAAATGTCATATCGGTGACCTATGACCCAACAATCACCACTACCACTAACCTTCATCGTAATATTTACTTTGCGTGTATATAAATCCCAGTACCATCTTCGCAAACAACAAATTCCAGTGATTTACACGGGATTCGGTTGGCGAATTTTGGTTGCAAAGTCATCTGACATTCTTTACAACTATACATGGCACAAAAAAAAAAACGGAGTACGCGATATATACATATATATATTTGTTACGTAAATGTACGAATACTATAAATCATTGTATTTGAAAAATAATTCTGAGCGACCATATAATTTTATTCTAATTGATAAATATAATCAATATCGTTAAAATATTAAATGTTTTATGTTATATTTTGAGGTCTTAAATATGAAAATTGCCCATCTTTAAAATGAATATGTTGATAAATTTACTAGTTATTTGTAATTTTTGGGTAATTTTTCCCTACTTTGAAGTAAACTATTTGAAAAATCGAAAAAACGTAGCAAATAAAATACCAACTACGAGTAGATATGACTTTAAATAAAAAAGCAATGTATGTCAAGATTATCTAAGCACTCTTATATGAAAAAGTGTAAAAATATATAAGTGTTCATAGAAAAAAAATATATCATTGTAAAACCAATACATTTGCCACTTCGCTCACAATCGAAACTGTGTTACAATGTATACAAAATTATAACATATTGTCTAGAATCAAAGTTATAGCATTTTTCAGTTAGTAATGTTACACTATATGCCGTTGATATAACCAGCTAAGATGTCCGGTTTGTTCGAAACGTTTTTCAGGATCCGGTTGGTGTCCAGGACGACGGACTACATCTACTACAACTATGACTACTAGTAACTAATATAACTATGATTACTAGTTACTACTATAACTATTACTACAAAGCGAACTCGAGCAGTTACTTACTACAATGCGTGTGCATACGATTCAAAGTGTCCGTACTTGGGATTCGGATGCGTTTTGGTCAGGTTTATCACGAGGTCTGCATACGATGATTCATCCATAGTGGTACCGTCGTCGTCTTTGGATTCATCGCAAGTGCTGTAATCGTACAGACAATATGATGTCGTTATATTATGATCGTAATCGTTAATCCGTCTGAGCACCACATCTGAATATCATTATCGATTTCATTTTTGAAAAATTTCGCAGTTATATTATTTCGATAATGATAATAGATATATGTTGTATTACTTAAGTTTTAATATCATATGAATTTATGCGAATATTCTACTATATATCTATACTAATGTAATATAATATATTTATAGGCCACGTTTACAGATTCTTTGTTAAAAAATTCGCAAACTAGGTACAATATTTTGTGTTAGGTTTTGAAAAATAATTAAATTTTTTCGCGCAAATTAAACTTAAACTATTCATACGTGCGAATACACTTATGTTAAATATATTAATTAAATATAATGTATTCGAAAATATGCGAAATGTACACAATGTTACATATGTTATGTTTAAGTAAATATAATTGTATTTGATACATTAGATTGTGCAAGGAACCAATAGCAGTTTTTGAATCGACCACGTCCGTGTCTGTAAAATGTTCCATTTAGATTAAAATTTTGAAAATAAAATTTATGATTTTACTTCTTATAAAAAATTATAAATTATACAATTGTTTTAATATTAAACAGTTGCCGAGTGAACGGTTGCTGACAAATAAATTAAATTAACTTTTTTTAAATGTAATAATGTATATGTATTATTATTTAATATTGATAAAATATCGATTTCCTATTGTGATTTATGTTATGCAATTGCTATGTATACAACATCGAGCATATTAATTGAAAACCAATTTTATCTATTTATAAAATACGTAGATGTGTATATCATTGTAGCTAAATTTAAATAATGATGATAATATATAATTTTGAATTTCAAAGTTTCCAGTTTTTTATGGTACTGGTTTGATAAAATTATCGGTATTAACGATTTAAATAAGCAGCATTTAATATAAAAATTATAATCTATTTTTATGAAATTTTAAAACTATTGTGTCACAATTTGTTTAGTGTTTGAAATTTGAATTCTGGTATTATGTATTCTATTGCGACGGGTGAAGATTTTTTTATCGAAATTGACAAAACTGAAAATATTTTTGAATACTCATGCATACTCTTCTATTATAGTACTCATGTAATCTAGAAAATTAGTTTATAGATTTATTTAGTTAAATGTCCGTAATTTCGAAGTTAAAATAAAAACTTTTCAGTAAATCATAATATTTTTTTTTATAAACGTTGAAGATAGTCATAATATATTTTTATTTATATTATAAAAAATGAGTACTTTGTGTGACAAAAAAATGTAAATGCTGTATTGAATTCAGATTCACTTACAATTAACTTAACTTTAAATTTCCGTTTAAAAATGTAATGTTATAATACATTTATGGCTACCATATTTAATAATATAATAATAGTAGGTAGGGATGATGATGTTATAATACATCCACTTCTGCTCCTCGCTCAAAACTATTCGACTTGCATAAGAAAGTATTAATTTTTTTTTATAATGTGGTTAAATAAAAACTACAATTAGCACATCATTGTTTGGAAATACAAAATTTTATATAAATAACAGATGTCGCCAAAGCTGTTAGAAATATATAGTACATATATATTAGATTCTGAGTGAGGCGAAAGAAATATATGATGTGTTTTTTGCATTGTTTGTGAAAGCTTTTCCGACATCAACAGTACCTATAGCTTACAATTATTTTTAACATTTATTTATTAAACCATACATTTTTAATATTGACTATATTCTATCGAGTCTGGTTGGTTATCATATAATGTTTGCGATCACATTTGTGATAATGAATATAATAACAATGTAATAGTGAAATATATTTTACCCAGTTGTCTCTATAATTAAAGTTTCAAAACAGCTATATAGATAAAAGTATTAATTTTGAGAGATATTTACATATTTTTATCCCAAGTCCTGTCAAGTCCAATTTTGATTTTTTAGACATTTATATAATATCTCTCATTTATCATTAAGACGAGCTCTCAATCTTAAACCGTTTAAGAGTGAAAAATCATAAAACCATTTAATTATTATTGTACATAATATAATTACGTTTGTATTTGTATTTTCCTATAGTTATATGATATTGAATGAATTAAAAATAATGTAAATTGAATAAACTTAAATAAACGATATTCGTTTAATAATAACGTCATATGAGATGCACGGCGTTATATAAGATTTTGTTTGAACATATTTATTAACGCAAATAATAACTTAAACATGTAAAAAGTGAATGAATATAAAATACATTTAAAATAATTTGGTTATTCTGTATAACATAATATAATATTATAGTCAATACTCATACCAAAAAGAACAACATTTTAACAAAAATAAAATGATGATAATAATAATAATAATAGTAATAATAATAATAATAATAATAATAATAATAATAATAATAATAATAATAATAATAATAACAATAATAATAATAATAATAATAATAATAATAATAATAATAATAATAATAATAATAATAATAATAATAATTAATAATTAATAATAATAATATTATTATTATTATTAATCATAATGATAATAATAGCATTAATAACGATAATTTTCGTATGTGAAACTAAGTAAAAATTATAGATTATAATAGATGTGACTAACAAAAACATACACCGATAAATTAAAAAAAAAATGTCATAATTTTTTTTTTAGAATAATGATTTTTTTGTTTTTTTTTTGCAATGAGGTATGACATAGATCGCAAAAAAATAGATGATTGTATGTTACACCTGGCTACCTCAGGTATATAATGATATATTATATCTAAAGTTATATGTATGATATAATATAAAAATGTATATGGTTTATTATCATGTGTTTCAAACGATTAAATGCACACACATATGCATAGACACGTACTGTGTATACATTTGAGTGGATAGTCAACAATAAATAATTAAGTATGTATTATAATATATATATTTATATAGTTGTTATGAAAACGAGATAGTATTTATAGTGATAACTAATAAGTTTTGGACTATTAAGATTTATTGTGATAACATTGTTTTATATAATATGATAGATGTGTAACGTCGCGGTTTTCAATAGAATTCAGTTTGACTGGACCAGGTTCAAAAATTCTTCGCGTGTCTTTGAATCGTCTCTAAATACTCCTAACATGGTCGAAGTAACCGTTTTGCTATTTATCTTTTGTACGCCTCGCATTACCATACACATGTGTCTGTGAAAAAAAAAATAAACAATTATTATGTGTGAAAAAGTAATTATTTTTACAATCTAAGATCTTTGTTTGTCATATTTTATGCACTTGGTATTATGAAATTGTTTTTTCAGTTAATCGACGGTATTTTTTTTTATATATCGAAATAAGACACTAAAGCGCTTAATTTAACAGCTAGCAAAAACAAGGCAATTTAAGAATGAAATAAAGAAATAGATATATAATCATATACATAATGATTTTTATTTATTTAAGATTCATTGATATGCTAAAATTAGTTTAAATGTGTCGTATTTGAATGATAAAATTGTTAAGTAAAGAATATTACTCCTCAATATTTGAAAACGTCAAAATTGTATTTTTAAAATAAAATAAAATTTAATGACTTCTATTTATATATTATTGGTATGAAATAAATGTTCAATTGTCAATAAAGTTAATTAAAAAAATAAATAAAAATTATGCAAATTTTATTTAAAACCTTACAGGGTTTTTTATACGAGTAGACATAATATGACAAGAAACGGGTTTAGAAATTTGTTTTTATTTACTCACTTCAATTATTAAAAATCAATATTAAATTAAAGTTTAGTTTCCCATATTTAGTTTTACCAATTAAATTGTATATTTTAAATATGTTATGGTTTTTATAGAGAATTCATTCATATATCATATTGGATGCATTTAAATAATAAAAGTTTAATCTCATAAATGTACTAATATTTGAAAAATAATCAACTTACACTCCTTCAATGATAACAGCTACTCCAGCAGGTTGAATTGCTTGAGTAACAGCTACAGCAATCTGTTTTGTTAATCGTTCTTGAACTGAATAAACAATTTTATTTAAATTTATAATATTAGAGGTATAAATTCGTTAATTGAAATTAAAATTACAGTTTATGAATGCTCTTCAGATAAATTTTAAAATTAATTTAAAAATTTGAAGTTTTAAAATAAATAATTAATAGTATGTAAAAAAAGTTACAGTACCCGAGTTTTATATTAATTTTAACTTTCGATAAGGGGTACGCGTTTTGAGTATTTAAGTTTTGAAAGGACTTTGGAGATAATTAGCTTAACCTACAATTTATAATGTTGTTTAAATGTACTCTAGATTTGGATTTTTATAGGAAATATTTTGATGCTAATATTCGAGTATAAGTATTTTCTAAAACATAACTGTTTGATTGCTATTATTTTATAAAATAATTTGGTTTAAAAAAATTGGATATGTAAATAAATAAATAAATAAATAACTAAATATATAAATAAATAAATAAATAACTAAATATATATATATATATTAAATGAGCATTATGAAATAAAAACAAATATAGAGTTAAATTATTATAATTATTAAATTAAATTTAATGATAATAATAATAATAATAATAATAATAATAATAATAATAATAGTAATAATAATAATAAAATTAAAACACTACAAAAAATCAGAGAAAAAATTGGAAAAAAGTAATTATTATAAGCCTACATAATAAATATATTTTAGAATATAAAAAGGAGTAATTAACGATTTTTCAGAAAAAAATCAACAGAGTGTTACTACATTTTTCCACAGTTTTGAACTTATTGAGTAATCCCGTAAATTATAATGACTTAATGTATATTGACATATTGACATCAATAATTAATTACATTAATAATAATATAAAAAATTAATTAAATTGAAAAAAACAGCAATGGTCTAAAATAAACGAAAAAATATAAAATATATGTATTATCGAAATTCAATTATATGAATGGATTTTTTTATTAATTATATACAATATAATATTTATTTTTAGAATATTTATCGTAATTATTTTTAATGAGTTCTTTTATAAGAAAAATTTTTTTTGTTTGTAATATTTAGACACAAAAATAGTTGGAAATTTGATATTTGTGTCTTATCTAGATTAATAAGGAAAAAATATCCAAATTTAACGATTAGTTTATTTACTGTTGTTATACTCATGTACTTGTAGTCATGTTAAATGTATGTTAGTCGTGTAGTTAAATGTTAATTTAAATGTATTTTTATTAAACCGTCCCATTTTTATTGAGACGTAATTTTTAAAATCTGAATATGATATTACAGAAGACGTATGTGTAAGTATATTACAAAATTACAAATTGTTGTTTTAAAATTGATTTGTCGAACTTAAAAGCTTAATATTTTTATTTCGTATGTTGGTTAAATACATATTTAAAATATATATTTCGATATCTGAATTAGGTATTTTATATAGTTGTACATATTTTTAGTCTATTATTATGTATTATATGTGTACTACATAAAATGAAAAATGTGATCGTAATGTAAATACAATTATTTAATTTTCTAGAATTGTTTGTGATATTTGTGATATTTCAATGATTTGATTAAAAGCCATGTTAAACATAATTAATTAATTAAAGACTTGAGTAGTTTAAACAATTATATTCTAACCAGTAGATAACAACGATTCGATATTTTTATAATCCTGTACATAATACAGATAATACAGTTTTAAAGTAAATTATTTAAATTTCTATTTGAGGTTTTAAAGTGGTGGTTTTTGAATCTGACTAGAGTTTGTGAATTAAAATATTATTTAAAAACTATATAAATACTCGGAATATATTCATGGATAATTAAAAATGTAGATTAAAAAACTTTTTTTCCCTAACAAATGTTACTTGAACTATTAATTGAGAAATATTTTTAATATATTTTTCGTAATCTTACCTTGAAGTCTTCTGCTGAACATTTCTACGATACGGGCTAATTTGCTTAGGCCCAATATTTTGTTTTTCGGCAAATATCCAATCGAAACTTTTCCGTAGAAAGGAACTAAGTGATGTTCGCACATACTAAACATTTCAATGTCCTTAACGACAACCATTTCATCATGATCCTCATCAAATACCGCGTCGTTAAGTACATCTAATAAATAATAAACAACATATATCGAATGAATAAATAATTGAAATACAATATAAGATTAAGAGAATTATGCCACATCTGCATTTATTGTCTCCGTCCGTCTAATGGACAACACAACAAAATCACGCTGCGCAGTTTTTAAATTGTGGTGATTGAGTTGAATTTAACGGTTAAACACTTATTATAATATATGTATAATATAAAAGAATATTTTACTAAAATACTTTTTGATGACCTTCAAAATATACTTCTTCTCAAATATGGTAATAAATGTTTAAGTTCTAAATTCAACCAAACCATCATAATCCTTGAATTGCATAAAATGATTTTGCTATGTTCTCCATTAAATAGAATGATATAATAAATTCGGGTGTGGTTGTTCTTAATAACGTGCATGTTTTGAACATAAAATTTATTATATTATTTGAGAACCATTTTCGTTAATATTAATGTATTGGGAAAGGGGGATTATACGTGTACAATATTATTATTATTACACTGAAAAAATTAACGTATGAATAAATCGAAACTTTTAATTTGAGTTAATTTAGTAGGAAAACAATCAGACGAGTGTGAGCGAAATTTAATTGTAAGTTAAAATAATAATTTATTGAGGCAATGAATGCCAATAGTTTATCAACTGTGTCAAATGGTCGACTAATGCTCACAAAACTCATACAAACCATCCTTGCAAGTTAAAAAAAAAAAAAAATTTTGGAAGTTTCAATATTTAAAACTTATGCTAGACACACATTACGCATTTATGACACAAGTTCAATTATTTTCAGTGTGATTATATGTGTCACATTTAGTCATACACATATACAATAGAAGAATAGAGTAGTTAATAAATTAACACTTGTGTGTTAATCAAATATTCCCGTATATATTGATAAATAATAATTTTTTTTTATTATTTCATACAATCTGTTACGCATTGGAACAATAAGTATAATAGTACTTTTACATATAAAATATAAAAGTGACAGAAATTACTGATTGTAGAGGCTTCCTACTGGAGGAACTACGACATGAACGATAAATAATAATTATTATATTATAAATTATTATAAGTAAAATTTATTTAATAGGCATAATAAGTAATAAATAATATATACAATAATATAAAATGTTTTTTATATAAATAAATATCTACATATGTATATATAGATAAATTAGATATAGCCAATGAGTTAATTAAATTACAAAACAAAAATTAAAGTATAAAATTGTTGTATACAATTTGTTTACACACACAACACACACACACACACATTATGAATTTATTATATTTATAATTTTATTAGCTTAGAAATTAAATAACGAAAGCGCACAATAAATGTAAATAATAATTTTTAAATACTTAATATTCAGTGTATACTTGTATATTCAAATATTTAATCTCTTTTAACCACATTATATAAATGTGTATTATTAAAATTAATATATCTGTTAATTTATTTAGGAAAAATTTGCCTATCTGTTATGTGTATGTTTTTTTATCTAGATGATTTTTTCATTATTTTTTCAACATGACTTTTGGAGTAGGTATATATATATAAAGTTCCTAGGTATATATATATACCAAGGAACTTTTTATCAAATGCCACTGACAGACATCGTTTGAAGTCATGTCCTGAGTTAGATAATTGGTTCCTTTGTGATGGCACACAAAGCGAATAAAGATAAAATTTAATTCCAGGCATGTATAAAGTAAGTATGAAATTCAAGATTCGAATTAATTCCGATTAAAACACATATATTAGAAATCATTTAATATACGTATAAAACTTAAATTGTGTTCAATAGTAGTTGGTACACAATTTTTTTAAACAATAACATATCACTTACTAAAAAATCTGATATTTTTCATATGTACGTTTTAAATGTTTTGGTTGAATTATTATGTTAACAGTTTTTAGAACTATGGCTCCAGTTTTTTTTTTATACATAAATTGTTAAACTTTTATTTTGTTAGGCAAAAATTTAATAATTTCTTTTACGACATCAAATACTGTATGTGGATAAGTATTCTTTACTAGTATAATAAATAAGTATTCGGTTTAAAAGCATATTTATTCAGTAGGTATTTTTTATTCCTACTTTGACTTTCTTCTTTTTTCATTAATAAATAGAAGTAAATAAGCTTTTTACTTGAAACTTGAAGATAAAAAAATAAAAAATTTCAATAATTAATAAAACATTTATTCAATATGGCAGTGAAGGTATCAACAATTATGCACGTCAACAAGCACACATATTTATTGATATTCATATATATTTCGCCTCTTCTGGTACTTTTTGAATAACTTGTTTTGCACCAAGGAAAAATATACATTAATTTTAATGGCCTTGATACTAGTTTAATCGAGACCTAGTGTTTATTTTTTATTGATTTAATGAAAGATAATTATTAATATTTTTACATAGAAATCGAACTTTACTAACACACTTAGTAAATAAATATCATATGATTATTTACTACTAAGATAGTGTTATTATATTTATAATTATATATACTGTATTTATTCATAATTTAAGACCACTTATCCACTCCAAAACATCAGTTATCATAAAATTGCTTTTTATAAAATGCTATTAAAGCTTATATGGATTTATAGGATCATCATCTAGGGCTAAATCAAAGCATCGAACACAAAGACAATCAAAGCTTTTCAATCAATCTGCCTGAAAATAATTCTAAAAACACGGCTTGTCACTAAAATGGTAATCCACAACGACTTGAAAATATAAACTATTAACGGAGCAGCCTAATAATTTTACAAATGATTTCATTAAAAAATACTAATGCATCAAAATTTCCTTTTCATAAAGTTGGCATCGAAAACTCTCCCTGATCCTACGAGGCGTCTAAAACGAAACTGGTCTAGGGACCTTCTATAACGCAACACCTTAAGTTAATTCAGGTTTAGCAGCTGTGAACCCTCCTGGTCAAGCCTTCACACCATATTAACATATATTTATGTCAATTTAAAAAAACAAAACATTTACTTATTGTACATATGTATGTATAGGTTGTACATTTTCAACTGTTTTTTTACATAAAAGACAATTTAACGAAAATCAAATATTATTTAATTATTTTTGATGTAATGCATTAACACAGCATATTTTCAAACGTTTATTTTTTTATAAATCAAATCATATTTACACATATATACACATTTACAATGCGTTTTCGTATTCTTTGTAATGAAATTAATAGACGTAAAAAGGCGAAAATTATTAATTAAAAACTGGAAATTCAATCAATAATTTGAGATATTAATATTTCATGATTTTATCTTGGTAAAATTATTATTATTATTATTATTATTATTATTATTATTATTGAAATTAGTAGTCGAGAAAAGTTCGTTTGAAACGAATCACAAGCAAATTAATTACAGTGTCGATTTCGAACGAATACAACTTTTTTCATAATGAAATAAGCTTTTAACAGATAAATTAATAAACATCATAATAATATTAATAATCATGATAATAAAATACAAATTATTTACTACAGACTTCTCAATAATTGGTTTGCAATATTATACAGTTTCAGATTGGAATTATATAATATGTGTAAGTCTCTAAGCTGCGTATATATAGCTATGTTGGACTATACGAGATGGTCTGACGTTAAATCACAATGTCGAACGCAACCACTTGTAGCAGGACAAGTATTTTACAATACCTCAAAAAGTAGGATGATTTAAAAGCTTTTCCGTCCCTGTTATAGAAATGACGGCAATTTTCAATTTACCGTTACCAAGGTAACAATGCGTAGACGGGTTATCAGTATTAGTATTATCGGGTCGATATGTACCCACACACACACACACACACACACACACACACACACACACACACACGAATATATATGTAAAAAAAAATACTTTAGAACTAATAAAATATATGACATGATTCTGATATAATAATTTAAATTAAAAAAATTAGAGTTTTCAGCAATCGTTACGAGAAAGTTTTATTTTATAATTAAACAGTCGTTTAACATTATTACATATAAATAGATCTGGGTGTGAAAAGCAAAATTGTTTCACTTTAAAAAATTTAGCAATTTATGTAATATTTATCTATCTAACGTAATTTACATATTGAACGTTAAAATCACACGTGTGATGATAGTTGGACGTTATAAGACACATTAGTTATAGATGTAATATAATATATCTCAGTTTTATGTAGATTTCTATCTAATGAAAATCCAGAGAAAAACGTTAATGGTAAAATAAATCGACATATTTTCTGAGGCGTAGTCCACAATGTGTGTATATAAATATGTATATAAATGATTGTTTTTAAAACGCTGATCGATCGAAGGACACACGTCATATTATATGCTTATACCTTTATACACGTTTAATTGTCATCAGTAATTAAAGAATTAACATTTGCACAAACAATTTTTTTTTATCTTATATGTTATTAATATATGAATATCATCATTATCATTATCATCATCATCGTCTTCATCACGGTTTATATCATAAAGACAGAAATACATTACAAAATCAATAGTTCGTGTGTGGTATGACTCTTAGCATAAAATATATCATATTATTTTAATTGTTAATACATTTAGACGTTTATGTAATTTACAGTAAAGTCCTTGCCTCCTTCTATTTGTAAACTGATACTAATGATGATGGCATTGTCGATAATATAATAAAAATTGCACGTGTGGGAAGGGTTTTAAATAAACCTATTAGAATATTTCACAAAGCCATTTTGAAAAAAAAATTTATTTTGGTTATTTTGGTTATTTTGGTTTTTATATTGATTATTAATCGTGTTGACTATCGTATAAGTTTCAAATAATACTCGAAAAAAATTAAATTTTATAAGGAACTATGTTTACTCTTTACCAGTAGAAGTTAATGTGTTATTTAAATAACAATGTAAATATAAATGAAAGTATAATCGAATAGACACTTTCGTTCCACAATAAAATATAAACTATAATAATATAATATATAGTAGATATAATATAATATTTAATATAATTACATTTCACTAGAGGACACTGAATATTATAATTTCAAAATATCATAAAAGATATCTAGTTTGTATATGTATATGTTTTCATATTTTGATAGCTCAAAAAATTGTGTTAGTATTGTGCGATGATTATAAATAATATGACTAAATAGCATTATTTACCGTATTCGAATATTTAAAATAACGCTCGGCTTTAACATAGGTACTTAAATGAATATTATTTTGTTTAAATAGGTATTTTGTAAAATTGAATGAAATTTTACATATAAAACTCTACAAATTATTATTAAAAACATATTCTATAATATAAATAATTTTTTTAAATATTTAAAAATAGATAGTGAATGTTTATATTTTTTGATTTCATTAATTAAATTTAGATTAATAAGGATGCTGTACGAATGCTTTATGAATCGTATAAATTAATTAAAAACTAAATATTACTAGTTAAAATAGACTCAGTTATTTTACATAATCACGATAATAGTGATATTATCATGAATAGTTAGTATTATACATATAATTATATATACATTATATAACATATATACATTAATATACATTAATAATATAAAATGCATTATTATAAGTACAAATAATGCATTAAAATTTATAAATAAATTTGTGTTATTTAACTAATTTAGAAATCACTTGTCATTATTCGATATCATTTTGCGTTTAAAACACATGATTTTATGTAGTAATACGAATATTATATCACGTTACACGAAAGTCACCATTTTAAATACAATTATAAATGAATACTTCAAAAACGAATCGAGTTTAATGTGAACGTACAATAATTTTGCGTCAAAATCAAATTACTGAACGCTAATGAATGCTACTCATATTATATTATACGAGTATACATGTATAAAAGCATCGACTATTATATATCCTGTGAAATGATGACGAAATTGAATATTCTTGCACGCGATGTAATTTGTATAGTGTTGTAATGTTTTTGTAATTAATAATTGCTCTCCCAATCTTGAAAAACGTTACGATCTGAGTAATTTTTTTTTAGCAGTTCTTATGTGTACATTATTAAATATATATTTTTCAAATATTTAAATCATTATGAATATATGTTGTACGTTTGTACAACAGTTTTACGTCTTGTTTCGGATTTTAATTGCGGACAATTAACGGGCTTCAGGACATTTCGAGTAACTTAGCTAATCTTACATAATCTACGGTACTCTATTAGAGTGGTCAATTATTCCATTTTCAAATTTTAATTTTTATTAATTATGACAAACCAAGTTTCATTCAAAATATTTTTTCTTATTTAACAATTTTTCACATTTAACAATTTAACAAATATTTACATTTTACAATACAATACCAAAACGTTATAACCGGCATAAAAAGTTCCACAACAATCCTTTAAAATTTAATTCAAATCGTTAAATTCGCATTTTAAAAACATTTATTAATATTGATGTCATCGATAAAAATTGTGAATTCATTATTACAATAATTTTATTTTTTGTATGAAAACAAGTAACATTGATTGAAATGTACTTAATATTTAAGACAACTCAATGTTTTAATTTAGTAATTAAAGGGAACGCAAGGAAATACTTTCATTGAAAGTTGCAATATATTATACTCTGCATTAAAAAAATACTATATAAAAATCTATAACAGATTCCAAGATTTACATAATATTGCAAATAAACTTCATTGTATAAAATATAAATTTATTTAAAATTTCTCGAGTTAAATACACTGTTAGTCAAGATAAGGACAGAATTTACTTAGCAAAATGACATCAAATATTTTATGAATTACACATATTATTTAACCTTTTTTTAAACTAAAAACTTAATTCATAATTTAATTATTGATCTATACATGCTATTTGACCTTAAATATTATAAATAATTTTTATGTTGTAATTTATTAATGTTGTTATTGTGGGTGAAGATCAAAATGTCAGCATTACCGGATAAAAAACAGACAATAGTGGAAACATTTTTTTTAATGTTTAGTTTCTTTTATTTTTTATGCAAGAAAAATAAAAAACTGTTTTCACAAAAATACATTTTTAAGAAAAATTAGAAAAATATATAAAGATATTTGATTTTTAAGTATTTAGAAAATTTGAGTAGGTACACCGAAGCAAAAAAATGTTTGTTGCAAATAGTAGAGTCACATCACGTTGGTGTCAGAAAATATAATATATGATTTTAATATTATGATTGAGCTTGGTCGTATATACACTCTTTTCGAGATTAACGAATTACACCATAATGCACTTAAAAATCACATTTTGAAGACCACTGCAGACCAGCGGCAGTGCGTGAGAAGAGGGTTTGAAGGTGTGTTATAATCATGTATTATTCAATACCAAAACCTTTTACACTATATATATATATATATATATGTGTGTGTGTGTGTGTGTATGTACAACCGGAACGGCCGCGAGTATCTATTAGAAACGGGTGAATTAAATTACCAAGAAACGCTTTCAAAATCTCTAACACTTTGCAGTCGTTTAATCAGATGGAGTACTTGCAATAATATAATATAGAATATAAATCCTCGGGAAAAAAATTGATGTAATTTCATTATATATATAATATATAAATAAATATGAAGGTCGAATTTTAATTTCGTAGCGTTTCAAGCGTAAACGACGGAAGGGATTTTTTTGTTATTATAATAAATGTAGGTGTGTCTGATACATATATCTAAAAATTGAAACTCATAAAATTGTGTGAACACAAGTATAATATTACATTATCGATAGGCGTGTGTTGTAGATGTTGTTGTTATGTGGTAGTTATTGTTTTGTTTGATTACGATAAGAAAGTCGTTTGATGAAGAAAAAACCATGGCAAACCACTATTGAAAGTAATACTTAAAAGAAATAAATTATAAGCTCCTTAAAATTAAATTTATATTGTGAAACTGGTCTCGCAATTTTTAATGTGTGATAACATTTTACTCGTCAACTCGGTTTTCATATTACCTACTATATTATACATATAATATAATATGTATAATCTATATTAATGAAAACATTTAGTATTATTATGCACTTTGACCGCGAATTTAGACAAATGCAATTAATTAAGTTAGGTTCATCGTACGTAATACTTTCATTACTCTGAAGTTATTACAGATTGGTGTTTTGACAACACTGAAATACAAGATTGATTGTTTCGTCGAATTGTATACGTATATAAAACTATTCTATGTTTGTTTTAATTTGAGCTAGAATAATAAGAATGACGACACGATTTTACATAAAGAAGTCATAGAACAAATTAAAGTATATTATTATTTTTTAATTATGAGAAATATGTATTATTTAATGTATTGCAGCTTCTCAATCATGGATAATGAATCTAAACTCATCAAAATTGATTAAAAATATACTGTACTGACATTATTTATAATTTATATATATGTACATACTTTTATTCGGTGCGGAGAAAGCGCAAAAATAACAAATGAAATTGAAGGGTTTAACCGCTAATTTGTTTTTAAATTCAAGTTCCCCACCCCTCTTTTTTCACTATACGTAAATATATCACGAATAACTTCAATATTAATTCATAACACTAAAATTAACTAAAATTAATTCATAACATATAACCGAATTTAATATTTATCATTTTTATAACAATTTATAAGTTACTCATTAGGCATTTTTAATTGATTTTAGAATTTATTCATTTAGCTGATCGATATGTATTCATCAACAGTTTTAATAAATAAGTAAACTGTTTTAAGTACTAATAATAACAATAATTATTTTTATAAATTGTTATATTAAGGTACTAATTATGGTTCATCATTATTATTTTTGACATGAGTTGTGCTTCTTAAATGGTTAAAGACTATGATTGATTATAATATCTTCCAATTCAACAACGATATGTATAACATTCACTATAAATATATTTTTTTTCTTTTAAGTTAATGATTATATTTATATTAATCTACTTGTCCGTTACATATCGAATAAGTATGGTCCAATGAGAATTCATAATTTGACTACTATATTTTTATATTGTTAGCTTATAATTTGAGTATAGATTAATTATTAATAAGTTTTGTATGTACATAATATTAAAATTTATATCTAATAATAATAGTAATAATAAATAAATACCAGACAGCGTCTGATCGTAGCCTTTCGTAAAGAACAACATGGCCTTAGCTGCTCTTTCTGGGGTTTTCAAAAGACCCTGGCGTTCCGGGTTCTCCCCTAGGGCACTCAACAACATCTTATACGAGTCTGTCATGTCCGGTAAAAGAGCTTCTCGGGTGGGCGGCTTGTGGTCCAGTTCCAGATCATGATGGAACGTACAGTTCTCGTGACCTGCGGAGACAAATATTTTCAATATTTTTTAGTTTCTCAGCATTTGTATTGAATGATTCAAGTACATCAACGTGGTGTACTCGAATAATACATGACCATCGTGGTCATTGGCGAGGATGGCAGAAGACCGGATTTTTAAATTAGTAAATAAATTCTTTTTTGATTTGGGTAAAGTTACAACGTGTGATGTATTGAAACGAATTGCAACTTGGCAACTCATTTGATCTTCTGAATATTAAGCTGATCCTAATAATTTTTCAAATTTTTTTACATAATGGTGTATAATAATATCAACATATAGATGGTGTATAATGATAAGTAGTTAAGTTTGAAGTTTTAAACATTTCTGTAATTTTTAACTTCACTTCTAAAACATATCTATTAACTTTGTTAGTAATGTTTTCATTAATGCAACTTATATTTGACGAGTTTTATTTGAAAAAAATAAAATGATTGAAAATACAAATGAAAATACTATGAGAATTAAGATCGATATCGAGAGTGATCATTCAATAAATATTGTATTGAGAAAATACAGATGGGAAACGGAGTGTCATGTAAAAATCATATATAAATATTAACGATTGAATGTAAATACTCATCGTAGGATTTCGTCGAAAGAACAAATTAAATATATTAGGTGAGTTTGTGGAGAAGACAGAAATACGATATACAGAATGAAATAAAACTTCAGATTTCTTTTTTGTTGTTCGAGGAGATTAATTATATTCAAATACACATTTTATTATATAATAAACGCTGATATATATATGTATATATATTGTAACCACGAATAATTTATTTTAAATTGATAGTAACGTTCTTATAGCAATTATATATATATATATATATATATATATAGTTCTTGCAATAAGCAGACTCATATTCGTCATAATCGTAATAATTAATTATAATTACAAATTTTTAATTCATGTGCTGATGACATTTGCGTTGTTATTTTTATATTATTATAAATTGTTTGTTTTTTTTTTAACATTATTGGTTTTAATTGTATTAAATTTCTTTTTATTATGATACGTTTGTTAACTTTATGTAAACAAACCACAAAAATTGAAAAATTAATACATTTCTAATCGATTTCAAAACTGATTAGGCCCCATTAGTATAATTGTTATATTAACATATGCTAACATGTTTCCTAAAGAAAATAGAACATAGAAATTATTAAATAAATAATTATGATAAAAATATCATTATACTGTTATTATTATATTTTATTAAAGGAATTATTTCGTACCTGGCGTGGTAGAGGTCCTTGGCGTTTTCGGATTACCCGTCTCGTCAAATTCGGTTTCGTCCTTCCACGATGCGAGTTTCTTGAGCGCCGGCGGTTTGGTCTTATTCTTCAATAGATTTGAAACGCTGCCATTGCCATTGGTCACGGTAGTAGTCATATCGTTTTATATCGTTTACTATTATTATTATTATTATTATTAATTAATTAATTAATTATTTTATTTGTTTGGTCTTTTTCCTCGTTACGTGTACACGTACGCCTCAGCAGTTACGAACTGGTGTTGAGCGAGGAGAACGTGGGAAATTAACGCCTGTTGACGGTCAGTGCGCGGCACTGAATGTGGCGGCTATCGCGTGGTGGTAGTCCGGTCGGGTCTTAGGAGAAGCGTCGCGCTTGTGCGAAAGAGCGCGTACGTCGAACGAATTTATACTGTCCTCGCCGTGGGAAATATGAAGAGGTGCCGTCGCTACCGTTTGTTGACATCGTACTTTTTTCCTTCTCTCCCTTCTCTCTCTCTTTCTCTCACCATTACACTATTTATACATGATACATAATTATTATTATTATTATTATTATTATTATTATTTTATTACGATCGTTGGCACATACAAATGTACTTATGTTATATATTATACCTACTCAATATTATACTGTAACACATCATTATAGTATAAACATGTATTAGTTTTCGAATCTCATGAATGACCAGACTAACAATATTACAGTAGTTCGAACGGTTATGCAATGCTACGAATTTCATAGCACGAAAAATAAGTATTATATTATTATTATAATGAGTTTCCGTTTAATCGTTACCGAGTTTTATGTAGACAATTAATAACAACAATAATAGTAATGATAATTAAGTGGAACTGTATTTTGTACGATAAAACGCTGCCAGTTGTGTATGGAAAAACAATGTGTTACAACATATAAAATGAAATGTTTATAAAATTATTAATGTAAATTATAATAATATAATTTTAATCTGAATTACTTCTACTTTTAAAAAGGAGTGAAAAATAAAAAATAAATATTGACGTTTATTCTGCTCGTTTTATACTAATACAGGACCAGGATATTTTAGCTTTTAAAAACATGCTCTAAAAACAAAAATAAGTAAAATAAAGTATTTCGACGTGACGTATCAAAGTAGTCATCGCATTGTTGTGTTGTATTAAAAAAACATTTTTAATTTCGCACTTAATAGTTATTGACGATGGTTTTGTTTATATTGTTGTTGGAGATGGACATAGTTAAAGTATACAGTAAATGACTTCTTTGTTTTTAAAAATTCTTGACAATAATAGATTTTGAAAAAAACACTGTTTTACAGTGTTTCAACGAATTTAAATTGAAGTTATAATTATTATTATTATCATAATTAGGTATAAATGCGATAGCACCACGAATTAGTTAGAATGACGGAGAAGAAAAGACAATTAGTGTATCACTCGATGTTTACAATTCGATTTTATTTATTGGTTATTAGTTACTAAAGGTGAGTAAATCTCTTGATCAATTTTGTTTTAATATACATATTGTGTAAATAAAGAAATATGATTTATTAATAAATTAATTTGAAATGTAAGATTTAAATGCCATTTTTTGTAGTCGGTGGTTGACAGTTTTTTGAGATTGGGAATTTAAGATCTTATTATGAAAATTAGAGTTGGCATACAAGGCGCGGCTTCACGTAAGAAAGAAATGTTGTACATGTTTAGTTGAAAATATGTAAAATCGTATTTAGTTATTATTTTTTAACGAAATAAAAATAGTTTGATGTAAGAAACGGGTTTTGTCAAATTATATTAGTTATTATTTTACTTAACCTTACGTAATTTTACATTATATTATTAAAAATAATAATAAATGATAATATAATCTATATCTGTGTTAATATTCCAATAAAATAAGTTATATTTACATGATGTTATGGTTTTAAAGAGTTTTTAGTTTTTAATATTAATAATACGATGTTTGAAGGAATAATGAGCATCTAAAAATGTTATTTTGGAAAAAAAAACGACTGGCGACGATATAAGTTATATAAAACATAATTATTCTATACTGATGACTATTAAATATAGACGGTTACAGTAAATGTGAATATCATTACATTATCTTAATGCAAGTTGTATCTAAAATCAATGATAATATAATAATTATACGTAAATAGTAATTATATATAATAATTTTTGTTCGTAGTTCGATAAATATATGCGAAAACATTATCAATAAATTAGAGTAAAGTTTTAATATTTTAATTTTAAAAAGCCCCAAGGAGGAAGGAGTTATGTTCCTCGAATCCACTATTGAATAGCTACATTAATATATTTTGTTCACATGTTTATATTATATTGAATAAATTGAATGTTGTTCGGACCTGTTACTTGAAATAAAATAACCTTGCGCTGTATTAAAATGTTTTATTTGTTATATAATTATTTTTGACGGAGGAATACAACGAAAATTATGTAAACATTTTTATCCACATAATATTAGATTATCAAAAAATTTTGTTTTCGATTTAAAATAGCAAAACACCTGAGAAATTTTCAAAAAATTATAACAATTTTGTAATTTATTTATTAAGATAATTCATTATTAGTATTATTATATTAATAAATTAATTGTTCATATATTGATTTATTGTTTTATTTTGGAAAATAGTTACATCAATTTTAAATTTGAACTATAAATGTATTTCATTTTACATAAAAATAGTATTAGTTTTTTTATCATATTATATATAATAATTGGCTGTGTGTTTATTTTATACAAGTATGAAATTCATAAAACAAGATTTATTATTTTACGGTATTATTATATATTGTATAGTCGTATTATATATTGTATAATCGTACTATTTGCTTGTACTCGTTTATTTGATCAACATGAAACTTAATATTTTTGTTTTAATTGATAATGTAATTTAATCTAGTGGTTCAAAATTTAAAAAGAGAAATGTTCATACACGAGATATATACTGAAATTTTAAGATTTTTGATTGAATAAATTATAAACATGTTATATAATTACATATTTGAATTTTTTTTTTTTTTTTGGTAGAAATCGATGCACTTGTATAGTCTAAAAATTATTTGGTGGTGTAAGTGTACCCTTTTGAAACTCTTAAATTACGGTATTGATCATATTTATACAATAGATCAAAAACAAATAGTTTTACCTTGCGTATACAGTTGTTTACTGATCGTATTAAATAGATGTCGACAAATTGTCGGTAAGATATTCTTTCACGATTGTTTAACAAGACAAGATTTAAACAAACGTTTTAATGTTTTGTGAAAAGTAAAAAAAAAAGGAAAAAAAAAGAAAGTTAAAATTAATGTAAAGAAAGTTTAAGCTCAGTTTTATTAATCCAATTATAAGTAAACAAGTGACGATTTTGTTACCAGATATTGTGTTATAGAATTATGTAACTAATTAATGTTTCTATTGCGTAATACGTATGGGGTTGCATAAGAATGCAATTATATGTCTATATCAAATGTCCTGAACTGGACAATATCTAAGGATTCCGTATTGTATTGTTAACGGTATATGTGCCAAAATCTTGAGTTACGTTAGTATGTATAAATATATTGTTTTTAAGTTATTCGACAACTATGAACTTGTATTTTCATGTATTTGAAAAAAGAGTACGACGGGGAATAAAGCAATAATACATTTAAATTATTGAAATGATATGGGTGTCATATGATTAAAAAACAACTAGTTACATTATTTATTAAAATTGCTCAATGTCAAATATATAAATAAAAGGGAAATCATTGCAGTTAAATTCCACGAATATAGAATGTTGTATATTATTTTGATTGAAAAATCGCAAGAATGTAGATTTGAATTATTTAAGACTTTATTAATAATTGAGAATTTATGTTTCGATTTTTGATTTGAAGAAAAATCATGAAACTGTCTCTAAAATGCTACTATATTACAAGTAAAAAATCAATAGTTCTTTAAATATTTATCTATGATTTCTATTATTATTATTGTTAGTATTATACATAGTTAATTTAAACATTTTTTTTTTCGACAGTATTATTGTCATTCAAATATTTGAATAACTAAATTGTTTAATGAAGAATATCGTGTATTTAATAACATAATATATTCACTATTTTGTAATTTTAATTGTATTCAAACTTATAACCAAATTATATTGGATTTTTAATATTTAAATTTATCTTAGTTATTGTCGCTGAATGATTCTGTATTATAATAAATAATACCGTGAAACCAAAATAATTTTGATATTTAATACTGAATAAAATATTGTGTTATTAAAGTTATAAAATTATTATTGAAGGTATTTATATTGAAAGTAGTTTTATATCGAGATGGATTATCGCAGATGCCGCAACTATTGGTGGTAAATGAATAGTATGTATATATCATAATGATCCTAAGTGGTATAAAGAAAATGCAATGTATGCTAAATTAATTGGTATGAATTAGTAGTTATCATATAGTATATAGTTGTGATCTTTTCAATATAGTTAACAGTTTATTATTTGTATACGTTTGAGTGGTGGTATACTATGTTATTTATATTATATATATATATAGTATAGTGTAATTGTACAGGTAATAGTAAATGATTGGCAGATAAACATCTTATATGAAAAATATACGATTTAAACAAAATACTCATTATTATTTATATACCCAATAAAATGTATTTATGTTTATTTATTATTATAATAAGCGGAAAATAAACATAATATTATGAGAGTTGTTACAATCAAATAATGAATGAATTGTTTTTTTGTAGATAACATTATAACTGATCATAGAACTGATGCAATACTGTTAAACAAAAACAAGCATAACATCATGATTTTAATACACTCATTGGAATCGGAAATTCGTGTTTCGTTCAATTAGTGCTGACTACTTTTTTGGTATGGCTTCAACACAGATATCGTTTACCACTGGATCCCATGAAGAATTTGTACAAACGAGTCGTTATTTATGGAGTAGTGATTGTGTCATGAGTTTGTGAACTAATGATGTAAATGTAGATAACGAAATTATTTATTCATTATCACATTTGTATAATACAATACCTGCGAATTAATTACAGTACCTACAAATATTGTAAATTTCGGTAATGCGAAACTTTCAATAATTTTGTCTTTTTTTGCAGCATATGTACTGTATGTAGCATATGTAATATATGAGTATTATTATCACGAGCTTATATCGATCAAACTATTTTTCGATTGCATTTTACTGATTTATGTTTATACATGATTTTACATACTTATTATATGTTATATTAATAATTTTTTACTTATCGACTGTATAATGTTATTAAGACTAAAAGAAAAAAAATTGCAATTTTTAATTTGTATTAATTTGACCGCATATTTTAGGAATCTATTTTGTACTTTATACAGAATAATTGAAAAAAGTATCAAAGATATTATTACATCCATAAAAAAATATCATTGTTAAAGTATGCTTGAAAATATATCCTATTAATTAAAATTCCTTTTAGAAAATGACAAGTTCAGTCATATTTGTAGTTACAACCGGTGCTTTAGTATTTTTATCAGTACGTCGAGTATCTGAAGGAATAAAATTAAAAAAATATATATATTGTCGATACTAAATCTTAATATGACCGAAGTTATTGAAATTTTAAATTATTTTGAAAATACTTATGTAAATGACATGGCCAAAAGAATTATTCATAGAAATGGTCCATTAACGCGTTGCTGATCATCGTCAATATTAAATATTGTAATATGTTTATAATATTAGATTATCTATATTCTATAACCTATTTGATATGATTTTTGATTGCAATATATTTTGATTCATTATACATTAAAAAGTTCAAAAATTGTATTTTTATTTTACATTTTCAGTATTTTTTAAAGCACTTAATAATATTAACTAATAAAAACTAATACCCGATGAATAATACTAACATAATATGGAAAGTCGTCGTCATATATTTTGTCATGATTAGTACCTATAATTGTATCTATTAACTAATATAGGTTGTTTATTAACTAATAGGTTCTTTTTTCTCGTTCGAATGATCTGATGATTTTATATTATGTATATGCATTTGTAATACAAATACACTTCTATTACGTTTTGATTGAACGCATAATAAAATCTATTATTTATTTACAACCCCTGAAGTTGATATGGTCATATTATATTAATATTATTGTGTCCGTGTTGTACACACAAGCACGATAATGTTTATTGTTGTTGCGTTATTATATTTGGGTCAAGTCCGTGAGTAAGAACCTGTTATTTTATCTGTCATGTCAATGAAACATTGCGTTTTTTAAACTGATATACCACAATAATTTTATCCGACTACTTTGGCTTTGCCTTGGGATAAAAGCGTCCGTGGGCTAGACACTTCTTAAGTTTTTTTTTTAAGCAGAATTTAAACCATTTTTATTATATGTGATAAGTATAAATTATTCATTTAAATTATTCGATGAAATCATTAATAATATGCGACATTTTTATATTCGAGTATTTAGGGGAATACAAGTTTGTCTGTGAAAAAATAAAGTAAATATAATTTAAATTTATTATTATTGTTTAAATATTGTGACTAAATCACAGTATAGGTTGAAGTTTATGAAATATTTCGAAAGAAAAATGTGTTGCTTTCTTATATTTATTGTGATGAACTTCATTGTAATTATATTATAACATATTTAATAAATAGAAATAAATACATTGCTTAGAAGTAAAAACAATAGTATTATGTTTGCATATTATTATTTTTTCTTTTTTGTTAAAAATAATACAAATTCAATAATTGTCCAAGAGCAATTCATTATTATTTTTTGTAATTAGTTAAATAATTATATTTGTTATTTTTTTCATTGTAGTACTACATATATTATGTGTTATATACTAATTAGTTATTTTATTTAATATTTTTTGATTAAAACTTTTTTTTTATAATTTTGACTTTAACATCGGTTCCTATAACTTTTACGATCAGGCACCCTTAGAAAACAGTTTGTGTTTTGTAGAACCCCAATGTCTCTAACTTTAATTCAACCCCAATTTTTTAATTATTCAATAAAAATGCAAAAAGTCCGATTAATTTTCTATTATATAATATTAATAATATTGCTATTATTGATTTTATTCATGATTATTTCTGTGTTACAATGCATTATTTATCAAAATTATAAACATGTTATATAGCGATAGTGTATATTCGTATTTAATATAGGTGAACATTTTTCTTCCTAATGAAATAATATAAAATGATTTTCTTTATATTTCCATATATCTTGCTGAACTCTTTAGGATTGTTCTGCGGAACACATTTTAGGAACAACTGGACTATAATATATGTATTTGAAATTATACGTATTTGTGTTAATATGAGAACATTATTTTAAATTTCTATTTATGATAATGTTAGACTTAACACGATCAAAAAACACATTGAAAATGTATAAATTGGTTGAAAAAGTTGGATATATTTAGATAAAAGCAATAATATTATATGAGTAATACCTATAATTTATTACGAGGAATGTATAACAACAGGTCATATTTATTTTACCCAGGGTTGTTTTATATCATGATAAAATTTTCATGAAAATTATAAATCTACAAAATTAATTATTAAAAATGTAAACAGAATTGAAAAAAATGTTTAATGTTGTTAGAACTTACAGATTCGGTCTGAAGTCTGGACAAAAAAAAAATCATCATTATAACGAACTAAATAATATTATTTTTACGTTTACGTACAAATTGTCTATTTCTCTGTAGAGTATACAACGCGATCTGTACGACTGTTGTTTAAAATTAAACCGTTTGATGCCCAATTTGTAGATTATAGAGTACTCTGTATATCGCTGCAGTTCATTTAAATGAAAACATTAAAAAAATAAAATGCATATATAAATATGAAATAATTTGTTAAATGGTTAAGTTAAATAACTTTAAAAATATTTCATTATATTTAAAAACAAAAATACTTAAGAAAATTTGTCTGTATTTATATAGCTACGTACATATAATAATAATAATAATAATAATAATAATAATATAACAAATATATATACATAATTTTCTAGTGTTTATAGCTTATAGAATTATAATTTCGTTTATTATAAATTTTAACTCCTTTTAAAAAAAATATAATTTTATAAAGTATAAACACTAGAAAATTATTGATGACTTTATTATAAATAAAATTATAATTTTAATATAAATTAATAAAAATAATAATTATTTTGTTAAATTAGTTAAATTATTTAATTTAACACTTTTGAATTTATACTTAAATATATCATGATGACAACGTAGTTTTTGAAATACGTATACGCGGTTAAAGTGTATAATATTTTGGGTTTATAAATTTAAGTATAAAACAGTAATAAATGTTCTATTATATTTTATTACTTCTGAGTTTCTCATTATATTTAAGCGCATGTTTATATTTACATATAATATGCATATAATTGTATTAAAATACAAATTATAGGATTCTTCAACTAAGTTAACGAATGACATTTAATTCTTAAATCCGTCCACAGGTATTGATAAATATTATAAACATTAAACCTTATTTCCAAACAAATATTTATTTATTTTTTGAAGTAGGCATATGTTGTGAGACAACAGAATAAATGCAAGTTAATTTTATGTTGAAATTATTTGGATTTCAATAGAGATGAATAACAAAGCGGGTTTCCAATTAAAATTATGATTTTCGATAACGTGTGAGAATGTTGAAAACCGAATTTGTCAATTACTTTTAATTATATTTTACTTTGAGAAGTTTCATCAGTATTATGTGTTGTTCCATATTCAATAAAATATGTGATAGGGTGAATATAGGGATATTGTATTATATATGTTTAAACACCTAATTAAAATTTAATGTGAACAATTCCTCTAATCAACCCTTCAGTCTTTTCAGACCAGAATTATCATACGACCCCATACGGATCGGTTAATGATTATGCTTAAAATGAAGGGTAGTTATTCGACTTTATTGGAATCGTTTTGCAAGACTAACTTATACATAGCTGCATACACATATATGACACACAGTTCCCCTTTAATGATTGACGATATTAAGTATTTTGTTTTGTTATATTACGTAAATGAATTGCAAAACAAAAATAATAAAAATAGTTATTGCAGTGAGTAGTATTTGTGTTTTATAATTTATTAAATTAAAAATAAAAATGGAGAAAAATTATTTACATTTCTGAGACTGTATATCTGAAATCTTAAAAAAAAAAAAAAAAAATAACAGTGAAAATATCTGTGGAAAATTGCCATATTTTGCAATCAATTTGCTCTATTTTTATAGATCACTAGAGAAAGTGATATCTTGAAATATTATGAAATAATATTATCACATGAAATAATATGGTATTTACTAGTTCGATCAAGTAATGAATAAATCGAGAATTTGATCTGCACAAAATAAGTTAAATGATGATATTTACTGATGTATTAAAAGGTAGGTACTGGATAGTAGACATTTCTCTTGTTGAAAATTAATCCTCGAATCGGAATTCATTAAACAATCAATCAACTGATACATTAAAAATGAATCCGAGGAAAAAATTACACTGTAAATAATTAATCACAATCGCAAGTATGTTAAACGACTTTATACAATTATATACACAATTATATAATATTTTGCTTTAAATCAAAGGTAAAATTAAAACAGATAATTGATAGTTATATTTGTATTATTTTCTTACAAATTATAGAAAAACACTTTTTCTTGGTTCCATTGTATTTGAAAAATTCTACACAAACTAAATTTATAATGAAATTAATTTGCATACAAAATTTAAAATAACACTTGCCACATGAAAAAATATTATTCCATATATATATTATTGTTTAATTTGTTTTGAAATTTTATGACATTGAAAATAATAAGATGTTTGTTAGGTTTGTAATCGCTATATTAATATTGTAATATGAGAATCAAATAAAAATAAATCGAACGAAATGATTATTTTATAGAGATACTTGTCCTTAAACATATTTTTAAAAACATGCAAACAATTTGAATCAATGAATATAATATACCGATTATCTATAAAATGTTGTTGATATTTTATTTTTTTATATTACAAAAATATTATTAGTATTCGCATATAGATGTTATATATTTATTTGATTGTGATTATAATAATTCGAAATATATATTTTCTATATATGTTTGTCATCTATGTGTAATATATAAAATACTATTTCATAGTACTATAAATGACGTATCACGTAAATTATGAAGAGCAAAGACCATTTTATATAAATATTAATTATTGTCAAACCGTCTGCGTACACATATACACACTCACATCAGACACATACGAGTATATAAATATATATGTACGCGAAAAAACGACGGCGCCTTAAACGTTGTTGCAGAAACTTGAAAATCTGAAGTTTATACTAGCGAAAAGTCCGTATCCATTTCATCAGTTTACAGTTCATTATTTTTAACGAGATAACTGCTGCAATATAATAGATAGAATTCTCGTAGTATGTTTTATATATATCGCCAGATGCCAGTATATGTATGTATATATATATACACATATAGATTTCCCAAAAATTATATTTTATTTTATAAATATTAGTTGATTAGCTTGTATTATTTGAAAATAATATTTTATTAATATTATTTTGACGGAAATAAAAATCGACTATTTAATTTAGGGTTACAAACTCGTAGCTATTATTGTCGAACACTATAAAACAAAAAAAAGTGTATGAGCATATATTGTATTATATTTATAATATACGATTGTATTTTTGAAATGTTTTGGGTTATTTGGTTGTTATGACTATTATTATTATTGTTATAAAATCCACTATAGCACATCACAAATGATAATTCATAATCAACTAGTTGGTTTGCTAAAGACAAATTACAAGATTTACAGCAATAAAAAAAAACATTTATTTATTCAAAGTAGAGGTGTATATTAAATATATTAATTATTATATACGAGTATATGATATTAAATGAAACATTTATCATGTGAATATCATTGACACTAATTAGCTAGTAATGTATAAAATGTGTATCTCCGGGGCCTTTTTTAATTGGAACCGAATGTTATTAAATATGTTAAAAGTGCATATTATTGTTGTTGTTTTAAACTTAATATTTATTTAGAACTCGTAATATTATACACGTTATTCATTTTAGTTACAGAGGCGACTAGTTAGAGGAGTTAGGGTGATATACTTATCTCTCTGGGTCGCTTCAAAATTGACCTACCGTGGAAGACCACTATGTACCGACTAGTACCTATGTTAGTACATTTGAAATTATTTGCTGTTTGAATTATTATAGCATTAAAATTTAAGAACTCTGAGATCAATCACATAGGTTTGAGAATAGAAATATTAAATAATTGAAAACTGTGTCAATAAATAAATAAAACAATCGACAACAATACGTATTTTAAAACTATTTAAAAATTTTCAATGCTCAAATTTAAAATGCGTGGGATATTCTTAATGTATCTAAATAATTTATACTTAATTCAACAGAAACCGATGATTTTATAGATATCAAAAACTTCTTCAAGAGAAATAACAACAATTGTACAGAGTTTATTTTGCAAATTAATTTAAAGCAAAAAATATTTGGGTAAGTCAGAACTAATACTTATTATTACTGGTTCATAAAAATGTTTATTTGTATAAAATAACTTACTATTCAATATTCACAATTGAAATGTTATTATGTTTCAATGAGACTCGTTGTTTTGTTTGCTAAATGTTCGTGACAGTAAATAATGAAAAAAATATTTAAAAAACGTAATAAGCAGTGAGTGTATTGGATATTTTACTTAATAATTCACATAATTTATGTTATATTATATGCCTTATAATGTATGGTATCAAGAGTTCGAGTTTTATGCACCATGTGATATGTAGTATACTTATTTAAACATTTTATTTTATTATATTTCTATAATACCTATAGTTTGATTCTTATAATATTATATCAACTTATATGTAAATTTAATTCAAACAAGGTCGATAAAGGTTTAAGATATTAAACAATGATATTAATTTTGACATTTTAGTTAATGGCGTTGCATTTGGTTTCCTAAATCCCCTTGTTTGTTACTAGAATTAAAGAAACTGTACGCTGTTCAATACACCAATATTAAATTACCTGTCTAAAACATTAAGTACCGCATTTCTCACGGATTTCAGACATTCCTATATATATATATATATGGTTTCTTTATGGTTCACCTATCTATAGGTACTTTTGATTATATGTGTTTAAACATAATTAACTATATTAAATTTAATTTATACATATAATGAAAGTTAGTTATTCTTGAGGTTTAATGATATTTAACTTGACGATATCTTAAGTGACGAAAAAAATATAATAATTGTTGAAAAAACTTAGAAATACTTATAATTATAGTTATATATTAGTTAATAAATTTAACTGGGAAAAGTTATGCGTCTAATAACAAGGAATGTCATGCCATTTACACTTTCATGGCTACCAGTGTTGTCGCATATTGAACCTCTATACATCCAAAGGGAATACGTTATCTTAAAGCTTGTGGCACGCATCAATAAACACCCTGAACTTCCAATTCATCAGGATGAAATTATAATATTTGATATCGAGTCTCGTAAACCTCTCTTTTGCAGAGCGGAGAAGCTTGTGAACTACTACAACAACAACCTAAACCCACTTCATACAGAATGGCATAAAAACTTTCCGCCAAACGGGGAACTAGTCAGCTGTTCTTCAATGTCACAATTTGGTACGGAACTCCCGCGAAAAACATGGGTTTGCCTCAACCGCATCCGCACTGGCCAAGAACGATGCAATCAACTTAAACAAATGAAAACCAAGGATCAACCTAAACTGTGATTGTGGGGAGGTGCAATCAATGGACCACATTATAAAGGACTGACAGACTAAAAGATATCCAAGAGCGATGGACGACTTTTCTAAAACCACAAATTCGACTATTGAATGGATAAAGAATCTAGACGTCGAATTATAAACCAAAAGTTTTAACGAAGTTACCTGATGAAATAATTCATCATTATATATTTGTTCATTTTATTTTATTCTTTATAATTAAAATTAAATTGTATTAATCGTTTATGTAATTTATAATTACAATACTTTTATATTTATGGATTAGTTCAATTTTATAGCGCTTAATTTGTATGTCATACGAAATAAATAAAATCAATAAATCAAAAACGTATGCATCTCATTTCAGTTGCCATAAATTGAGCCAATCGAGTTTTCGACAAACGTATCCATGGAAATTCAAGAATTAGAATAAAATAATAAAAATATTTACAAAAAAATAGTTTTTATGTGTCTTGAAATGAAATTACTTATTTTTTTGTTATTTTTCCCTCTTGGTATTAGATATAAAATTTCATAATTCCACCACTCCGAAAGAAGTATCACTTAATACACGCTTACTTGCAATACGTACATTTTTTTTCTTTTTTCTTTTGGTTAATTTTTCAAAGAATCAAAGCCACCGATAAATATTTTGGTATATATATATATATATTAACATTTAACCTCCACTTAAAATCAATACCTTTGACTTTTATCGGATCATATTAATACGCCAAGAAAACAAACGTGTTACTTGGGACTCATAATTGTATGTTGGCGCGTATACTCAATCGTAGGACACTAATAATAACGTTTTAATTAGTTTGCTAAATTACCACGAGAGTAATGGAACACATCACACACAGCAATAAAAATAATATAAAATTCGGTATACTTCTTAGAAGATGATAAACATTATTTTAATTTTTATAAAACGTATTATATGTGTCTATGATAAAAATAAAAATAATCCTTCGAAAATGGGAAAAAAATAAAAAAAGAAACGGGTTTTTCGGAAAATAGTGAATAAATACTATGATTGTTGTATCATTGTTAATTAATATCACGATTTTTCTATTTTGAATTATGCACCTGGAATTAATAAATTTAACAAGTGCCGTTCAATGCCCATACATAACACGCTGTTTAATACCACAAATTAATTTTTCAATCACACTAATATGTTCATTTACATTTGCTCATTCATCAGAACACTAACCGCTACAAATTTTTAATGCTTATTAATGTAATTAATATAAAATTATTATTAATATATCAATGAGTTAAAGACAAAACCAATTTAAAAACCCCAAAAATAATTTAAAAAATTCAAATCATTGTCAATCATACGAAAACGGATAACATCTACTCTTATTTCATAATATACTTTAAATCTCACCTATATATCATTATATATATAATATTTTTATTAAAACAAATTATACTTTATGTTTTAATACACATAAATTGTAAATCAATGTTGTTTTTTCCAAGAAATATTGTTTATTTGAAGTAGTAATTTTTGTAGAAAAATATTTTATACGTTTGTTTACGAATAGAAACTAGATTGCCGATAAAGAAACCACATAATTATTTTTTGAAAAAATTGAAAAAATTTAATTTTATACATTATTTTATTTGTATTTGATCGAATGAAGAAATGTAAACCGAGTACACAATATTTCTTTAGAATTTCGAATCAGAATATAGTTAGTATTTATAAGAGATTTTATTTTTGTAAACAGACGTTTAAAGAAATTCGTTCAAACAAGTTTTATGCCATTATGCATTTTCGCCAATATTAAAATTTATTTTTATATTTGTCATTTTTTTTAGCAGGTACAAAGCTATAATATAAAAGCATAATGTCCCAAACAAAAATAATTTACACTAGTTTGCTTTATTAATATGAGTATTTTCAGTTTATTTTTGCGTATATACACTTTAAGTTCGAATGTGCGACGAAACGAAAACACAAAATATATTACTTATTCAATTTATTTATATGGCGGTATAAAAAATAGTGTTAGCAAAATCGGGTTTGAATTTTAATCTTTAGTCTGGTCTGTATATTTTTTTATCATCTGCATTTTGGATAAAATCAATTGTTTATTATTATTCATTTTTTCTTTGTAGCTCACTGTGTACTATTATTTTTCATGTTTTCAGATCAACTCGGATTGTAATATTTCCAGCTCTTGATTACAAACGTAAATCATGTTATGAATTTTAATATTAAGAAAAAATCATCATAATATCCACGACGGCCCTCAATACAGATACGAATTATTTAATGTCTACGGGGTTTTAATAAGGACAGGTGTGGTCGTAATAATATGTTATGTTAAATTATAATAATAAAAATATCATTGCTTTCGTTGTTCAGCAGATTTACTTGGATAATATTGTGATTACCGATTTTTTAAATGCCGTTTGAATAGTATTATATGTGAAAACTTTAATCCAGCTGTATTCTTAAAAAATCGAAAAATCATCATATTGTGATTACCTATTAAGAACTATTATAAAAATATTTGTATTCAATATTATAGAGGAAAGTCACCTTTATTTGAATATCATGTTCCTTTATTTATATATTTAACTCTTTTAAATGGTAATGAATGTGTTTGCACGATTTGAATGGTTTTAAAGTTTTCACATAATGTGTAAGTCTTCAGTTATTTCATGAATTTTAATTAATTTTCATAAATACCACTATATTGATATTAATATTTTAACGATAATAGTTTTGCTCAAAAATAAAATTTTTAATTTATTTTAAATTATCGTGGTGAAATTTAGTGTAGATTTTATTTTTAATTGTAATTTATGTAGTTAATTCGAACAAATTCCATACAGATATTTTTATACAATGTTATATTTCATGTCGTTGTTTTACCCACAAAAATAAAACTAAAATATAATTCAAGTTTATGTGCTGTATAATGTATAGTTTTAATTAATATTATGTTAATTATATTAAATATTAATATTTGTTAGGTACAATTATTTATTTTTACATGTGCGTATAATCGTACTGCTAAATATATAAATTAGTGCGTTTCATAATAATGAACCTTGAAATTATTTTATTTATATTAAATTGCACGAGTAATTAAAATAGTTTAATATAAATAAACTTCAATATTTATTGGAATATATATCATCCTCTTCTGATGCAGAGCAAGTAAGAAATACTAATTTCAATGGTTATCAATAAAAACATTTAAATGTTTGTAAGAAAATGAAATGGTAGATGAATGTTTTGCTAAAGATTTAGTTTATATTCAATTGACAACTACTAAAGTTCAACAATTTAGTAACTATTTAGTAAAAACTTTTATTGATTACGATTCAGATTTTTGTATTTAATATGGGCTAGGTACTGATAGTTCTAGTGTGTATTTAACATTTAATGTATGTAAATGATTTCACGCGAAATTACATTTTTCATTTTATATTTCACGTCCAAATATATTTTAATTTATAGAAATGATAAAACATTGTTAAATGGATTCCGAAATTACAATGCGATCATTAAATGTTCATTGTTATTCTTCAGCGAAAAAATAAAGAAATTAGTGAACAAAATATTATCCAAACTCAAATTGAAACATTGAAAAATAAAGAAATATAGTATCTAATTTTTAATTCATACGAAAAATAAATTACAAAAATCAACCTATTCACATTAAACTTAGGATTAATTTTTAATTATTTTAATAATTTCTAACTATAATTCAACTGTATCAAGATATGTGATAAGATATTATATTTATCTGTTTTAATATATCTTATATTATATTAGAAAATAACCATATTTTATACTTATAACAAATTAAAAAAAAAAAATTCAATTGTTTTAATTTAAATTTGACTATGTTAACTTTATTGTTATTTTATGTTTATAATAGATATCTAGTTAAAAAATAAATCTTGTTATTTATGTATTTAATTTATGTTATAGTGTATTGGGGTAAAATCGGGTGATTCTGATGCATCTCATGAAATACCTTAATTACGGCACTGCTGTAGGTAATATTACTTTTACTCGGAAAATATGAACAATTCTGTCTACACGCGTTCCGTGTGTGCAATGTACATACATCATTATAATAGGTATAAGTTGCGTAAATAACATACATCACGGCGCCTATATTTCGAATAATTCTCATAGTGTCGATAAGTTGTCTCTTATAGATTAATGTTTTTTTGTTTTGCTTACAGATTTATACGTTATTTTGACGGTTCACTGAGCATAAGAAGGACACAAAAAACATAGTACAAACTTTCTTCAGTCATGGGACACGATCGGAGAACAGTAATTTATGTATATGTATTTTTCCTCTTCTTCCCTAACAATGTGAAAAAGTAAAATATGTATAATAAACGTACACTGTACACACGAGCATGCATAGTATACGTATGACGTTTTATTCTGATCCCTAACAGCGGGACACCTACATAATATTTCCCAATAAAAAGTAAATATTATAATGCACATTTATTTTATTATTCGACGCGTATATTTCTCTTCTGTTTGACTTGGTACGAGATCGTCTGGGTTTAAAACTACAAATAAAATAAATAATATTATTGTGTTGGGAACACTCTGTTTTGTCGTAAATATGTCAAGTGAAAAGGCACCCTTCGAATATTTTATATTGCGCTCCTCTGTGCAGTACAGCAGTCGTGGCGGGAACATTTACATTTTCCCCTCTCGATCTTGGCTTATCTACAAAGCGTCTACATACAAATATTAATAATTCATATTCCGTTTTTTTTTTGTTATGGATTTAAAGAATATATCTTACGATTAATTCTTTAATTTATTGAAATAATTTTACAGCAAGTGATTAATTAAACGGTTTTATAGTTAGTATTTAGTGTCGAATAACCAAATGATAGTAGTGCATTTTTTTTTATTAAACATGTATAATTATCCTCATATAAACTTATTTAAATTAAGTTTGTTTATTTGAATTATAATTTTACAATTACTAACGAATAACAGTTATTCTTAACCGAAAATATGTTTGTATATACATACATACATTTAGATTTTTTAGTGTTTCAGTTAAGTTTTATATGTATAGGTGGGTGAATTTTCATATTGTCTTTGAAAATGGTTATTATAAAATGTGATTTAAAAAGTTCAAAGTAGATTTAATGATTTCATTTTATTTCGAAAGAATGTAAATGCATTTAAATATTTTCAAAGAGTAGGAATTAATAATATTATCGAATTTTCCTTGGAAATTATTTAAGTAGATTTAAATTTACACGATGGAATATGGTTAATGAGTATAAATGGTTAATAAATGTGACACGTTTAGTTTAAATGTAATATTATTACATTTAATTTATATATAATTTACATTTATTATATACATGGTGTACTATACAAAATATTAATAAGCACGAACATTTATTGAATGGACGTGTTTTGAGATTTTAACAAATTATTTTTATAGGTTTAAGTATTTGTTTGATTATATATAAATATAAGGTTAAGGTGAAGTGGTTAATAATTTTAATCACTATAGAAACATTTTAAATACTTTTTTAGAGAGTTATTTACTTGGAAGTATTCAAATTACGCGATTTCATTTTTCGATTTTATTGAACACTATAATATATTATATGTATACCCGTATACGCGGATCCAGAATTTTTTTTTTAATTAGAGGAGATCATAATTCATAAATATTGATTATCAGAGTTAATACAAATTTGTAAAACACACAAAAAGTAAATAGTTTAATTTGTTTTAATTGGATAGCATAATTTTAGTATAGTTATTGTGGATAAAAGTACACATATATAAATATACACATCAACAACCTGACACAAACAATATATATTAAATAAAACACCGCTTTTAAATACGAGTACATGCGTTATTATATTGAAAAAGTATTATTTAAAGTTTTTTATCACAAAATAATTTTATATTTATAATCTAAAATATTTCACTAGGTATCTATGTTTTACATATTTCTAAAATGATGTTTTTTTTTCGAATTAAAAAAATATGTGTTGTCAAAATGACATGATGTTAGCATTTATTGTGTCTCTTTTCTAATCGTCACCATTGTTGTCGTCATCGCCGTTATATCAGGAGGATTGTGACTTGTTTAAGCGTACTCTACTGTTAAGTGAATTAATACGGTATATGGTATAAATACGAATTCGGGATGGTAACCCCTTCGGAACTAATCGCGTAATGTGTTGTATAGGGTGTACCGACGCGAATATTGTGTCGTAAAAATAAATCATATATTTGTGCGATTTTTCGGTTAATCTTTTTTGTCGACTTCGTTTGTGTTTAAAAAAGGGATAGATTCCAATTCGCAAGCAGCTGATTTCAGGGTGTTGGTTAAATTCCTTTTGAGATCAAAAATATCAATCTAGATTATGCGAATTGGCCTAGAGGTAGAAAAATGTAATTTAATACGAATTCAATGCAAACAAATTGCTCTGTGTTATCAAAATATTAAACTAATAAAGTGATAAAACGTCATTTATATAAAATTATTAGCAAGTTAGATTAAGTTAGGTTTCATAAATTTCCTAAAATGATGTATTAAAAGAAAAAATTAATTTTTTGATTTTTAAATTTGATAAAAGAACGCTCAGGTGCGGGGAAAACCTTGTGTAATACTATATTTATTATAATAACATTATTATATTGTTTATATTATTTTGTTTCAAGCGTTAAATTTAAAAATCTATAGAGCATATTTGTTTCCTTTAAATCATTGAAAAATATTGTTGTGACTGCGTAAACGAGAAGATATATTTTTATATTATTTGTTTATTTTACATAGAATACTCGTAGATGTCTGACAAACATTTCCGAATTTCGAACAAAAAAATATTGTTATTTTTATACCGAATTGTCATATATAAAATGACTATAGACTGTGTGTTTATTCTTTAATAGTATAACGAATGCGATATTTTTGTGTTAAATTTAGTGTTAACGAAAAAACAAAAATAATAGCAACCAGTAGGTATACATTTTTGTTTAGACAACATTGTCGAATATATTGGGAAATGGGTCGTATAAAAAACGATAAATGATCCATAACCACATTAAACCAGTATCTCGTTGAAACCATTTATTTGTTAAATTAATATCAGCTAAAGTGAACAAATTCTATATAGGTTTCACGGAACAAGAGATAGGGTTTCTACGCTTTTGTATTGTCGAAAATTTTACCAAACATCTCGAGTAAGGTTATATGATGCAATATATTACGACAATAATAATTAATAACTGAGATTTTACTTTTGACTAGTAATCTATTTTATCCATATGGTTATTTTTTGTAATACCTACACACCAAGAATGGACAACTAAAATTTTATTTACAGCTAGAGTAAAATTTTAAAATATAAAATTCTCGTGGGTCATATAGTAAATAATTTTTTTTATTAGTATACGTATTTTTATACATAAATATACGTATTACATAAAACACTGTCTAAAATTTGATTGAATTTCTATTGAATCTGTGAGAATTTCTCTTTAATAATAAAAACTTAGGTTTATACATCAATTAAGATTTACGCATGTCAAATTTTAAACTTTAACTGTAAAAAATTTGATAAAATAAAATTTAAAAAAACTATTAGTAATTACATTTAATTGTCCATATTTACGTTTCTTAATCATCATCGATTGTTAACTTTTGAATCGATCGAGGAGCTTCATTTTTAAGAAAGTCATCATTCTACCAAAAAACAGAAAAAATCCTATAGCTAATAATTATAAGCTTATAATAATACTACGTCAATAATTAATAAATTTCCTTATTTTTGTTCAAAACTTAATCTTATGATTTCTTTATATCAGACGTAACTTGAAAAATTATACTTCAACCACAGCGTATTGAATGAATTTTATCATTCGATTAAATAATTATTTTGATAGTATTAGTCGATTAAAAAAAAAGAAAAAAATTAATTCATTCTTAAATCTCGTATTGTAGAACAACGATTGTTAATTGATTTTAGTTTGACAGTCACCTAATTGTTATCTTCTGTACATAGTACAACGAATCTTATAAATCATATTTTACGATCGATAAAACTTATTTAAAATTCTCTATTCCCCCATTTTACTTTCTTTTTCTTTTTTTCCTTTTTACATTTAATGGCGCTTTAGTAAAGAAAGTTTTCAAGTGCACTACGACATGTCGATGTCTCCCTCTTCTACGGTACACTGACACCAATTTTACATATGTCGTGTCTCCGGAACTGTATAATAAATAACGTTTTTTTTCTTTGTACACTGTGGAACGCTTAATAGATATTCTCTGATGTTTTTGCGAAAAATATTGCTCTTGAACAACCGACTTGTATACTGCGTTTTATATACTGTAATATTGACCTAGTGTTATTTTAAATTTACTTTAAAACACAACGTCTTTTTAATAACAATCCGTGAATGGGGTTTTTAAATAAACAAACAAATATAACATTTCAATCGTCTGAAACCAAATATTTATATCTGTCTATATAGTTGCACGTTGAACAAGATGAATACATCATTTCGGATTCGGGGAGACAACTAGTTTTATAATGATAATATTTTTATATTTGGGAAAAATCTTTTCATAGTAGAAAAGAGCTTTGTTAATTGTTTTAAATTACAAGTATATTATTTTGAATTGTAGACTGTTTAACGACAATTTATAAATGTATGATTTTTTTTTAGATAATAGTGGAATTCGCGGTGAGTTCCAATGGGTTTGATAAATTGAAAATATTTATTTAACTGAAAATTCCCATCATACGTCTATTATATAATATAATATTGTATTTTAATATCGATCTTTAATTATTAATTTAAAATAGTGTAGATAATGAATACACTGTTTAAAGAGGAAAGTATTTGAACAATTCGAGACATATTATAGGTATTTAATTTTGCAAATACCGATACTGGTTTAAAATGTACAGTTTAAAATACTTAAAAAAGAAAGAAAATCTAATTAAAATGCGTACTCTTAAGAACTCGAAAGTATTTGAATACCTTTTTTGAATATATATATTCTTTTATTTAAATACTTTTAAAAAACAGCCGTCAACAGACTATCACTTTAAAAGAAAGTTTATACCGTGAATAAAATACGCATTATGCATATATTTTGTTCAAACACAATTTTCTTCATAGTAATTATTAAATATTTGTTTATGTTAAATATTTTGATGTTAATATAGATTTACAATTATTTTAAAACAAGACGATTCATTAAATATATTAATATATAAAATAGGAAATATTATCCTTGACATATGTAAAAATTATTTTACATATGTAAAATACAATTAAACATTGGGTAAATATTATCACTCGGATGATATTTAAAATAATTGTTAATTTTGTGTTTTGATTTATTTAAACGTTTTGTTTCTGTTTGGGACATCGTCGTCGAATGTATAAAATTTATTTATCTTAAATCTGGTGCCTGGCATTTTAAGTACTATTAATAGTGATATGTAACTGCGTTGCACATTTATTTTATCTTTACTTAGGCTGTGCCAAAGCAAAAACTGGTAATATCATGTCTATCAATCAATGGATGATCAAAATTAAATCAATTTTTAATAAGTTAACTTTCTTTGTATGACAATATTAACTAAAACATTTTTCTAGGTTCACACGTTATGAGTAGTTATTAATAATAATTAACTCTTAGTATTGTTTTCTGGTTATGTCTCTTGGATTTTTGAATTTTACTAAATGTTGTTAATATCGTTTTAAAGTACTCAATTATTTGTATTAGATTGAGATTGTATATTATCTGTTACAATTTGGTCGATTCTTTTTATTAACTATTTTGCCGTAAAAATTTAAAAACAAAAAACACAATATATTGGTTATAACACCATTTTGGTTTTTGTTTTACAGATCGTCATTTTAATGAATTGTATCTGTGATTCAGAAAACATCATTAATAGGTAAAAAAAAATCATATACAAATGATTTATTTGGAAAATAGTTTATAATGTGGAAGCCATGATTACTTTGCCATAACTATACTTGTTCTTTATATCATGGCTAAAAATGAATAATATTAAATTATTGTTTAATATCTCATGCTACTTTTAATGTATTTTTTTATTGTTAGGCTTGATAAAATAATTTTTATCTAGATATTTAAAGTTTTTACGGTGAGACAATATTGTGTTTTATTCATTAAGCTCATTTTAATATCATGTAATTTCATTTTTTTGGCTTTCAGACTTTTATTTCAAGTATAAATAATAAAAATAATTATAATCATAATAACAATAATTTGGGTTGATTTCATAATTTACAACTAACATAAAATTAACAATTAAATATTTAAAATTCGGAAAATATATACAACTCAATTAAAATAAAATGTGTATATAACCGTATTTAGACCGTGGAATAATTTATGGCTAATTTACACTAGAATCAACTATTATTATTATCAATAGATTTTATCGGACAAAATGATGTAATAATACAAAAAATAAAATAAATATTATAAAGGGCCTAAAAGAAAAGTGAATAAGGGGATATTTTTCGGGGTGAGAATTCGAGAATCGTTTAGGTATATTTTATGTAAAGATATATGAAAAAAATCATTAAACGAATAAAATAAAAATGTAAGGCAAGGCACTGAAATAAATTGTCAAATAATTAAATTTCTTACTTCATGTTCGTGCTCCATGTCTAACTGGTATCCGCAGAAACGAACGATAGCATAAAGAGATTAAAACGATTAAAAAAAGAAAATTAAGTTGGGTCGGTGACTTCACTTCCAAAGCGAATTCACCGACAAAATAAAATAAACCAATACTCAAATTACGTAGTCTCGCAAAACTAACTATGTCCCGCGGAACACAGAATTGGTCTTGAGTACTGATTCGTAGTTGGAGTGTGCGCACACATTGACGAGGAGACGAGATTATCGGGTGGTCTAGGGTGTACATTTTGTATATTATAATATCTTTAGTATGCTGATTACGTAACAGTCCAATCGATTGATATTGATAATAGATGTTTTTTCGTCTCTATATGCGTATAGTCGGCGTTACGACCTTTCATTTTGGGTAAATTTTCGTGTATGTATGTTTCTGTTTATTACAACCGTATGTGGGTTTCTTCTCTTTTTTATACGCGAAAAATGCGTTCCTATAAGTTGTTTCTTTTATATTTCTAATTTGAATCAACTGACTATTCTTTGATCGAACAGGACCTTCTTTTGTTACTCCTCTGCGCCGTAGTTTCGTTTTATAAGTTCGTGTGGAATTTATATGTTTAAGATTGATTTATAATTTCGATTCCGATGATCAGCATCTCTCGCCCGTGTCGATTATTTGTTTAGGTTCAAACATTTGCGTTATATTTTTTTATTATTATTTGAAAATACAATCTGTGTTCCCAGAAGGCCAAGCGTTAGTATGTTTTATTTAAAGAAAATATCACATAGCTATATATGGCATATTTCACAAAGAAATCAATACATTAATAATATTTGTGTTAACTGTGAATACAATGATGATATGTGTGCATATCATTACAATGACTATATATAGTTGTTATTTATACTTGGAAATATTTAATAACTTGGTTTTATTAAAACTGCACTTTTTATATTTTTTTTTCTTAAATTAAATTAATGTGTAATTGTGTAGATATTATTCCCTATAAAATATTTTAATTAGGTAATTTATATAAATAATGTTATAGAAAAATATAATACTGATTAGATTTGTAATAATTTATGATTGAAGTTAACTAATAAATTTATATATTACATTTAGTATTATATAATTGCATTATACACGCATATTATATAATATGTTTTCACTCTTTAATACAAAGACTCCAATTACAACGTGAACGAGTATATTGAATATATCATATATAAGTCACAAATAGAATTAATATATTGGTCGTCAAATATTTGTCCTTGTGTTGATCCAATAAGTTATTTTACGTTAAACGCGTGTGGGATTTAACATATTTATTTATAAAACGTGCGTGAAGGTAGTTTTTAAATTTCGCATGACAGGCAATAGTAACGCAATCTGAAATATAGATATTGGTACCTGGAATTAAAAAAAAAGAATTGTGTTGTATGACAATGTAAATGCTATCGATAGTCATCGATCTAAATAATATATTATTCATTTTAACACTTGTTAAAAAAAATTAATGAAAAAATAACAAACAAATATATATTTTAATTTGATTGGGAATTTATACTTGGTATACTGGTATTTAATATTAAATATGCAAACTCTATTTTATTAAAGTCAATAATAAATCATACGGGTTAATATATTTAAATAATTAAAACGTATAGCAACCCTATATCATACCAAAATTTACTTATGAAATCCCAAGAAGTATATATATACTGGTTTGAATAATTGATAGCATAAATAATAAAATATATACCATATAATTTTGCTCACCAACCAAAAAGTATAATAATAATACGTTATTCAATACTGAAAATTAAATCAATTTTAAAAACTTTGAATTGATAAAATACGAAACACATTACATTTGTATTATGGTTATTAAAAACAAATATGTAATTGGACCATTAAATTGAATTTAATCTCAACATAATTTCGAATGTATAGTAACAATATCTTTTATGCCCACGGAGAGTGTTAAAATTATAGATAGTAGATTTCATCAGCGTGTGTGCACTAAAGTATATATATGCTATATACTGTTTGTTTTGATCTAGTTTCACAATTTTCCTTAGGAGATTATATCATATCAACGTAAAAACAAATCATGTTAAGCCTAAAATAATGTTTCGATGAAAATGAATGTGACTTAAAATCAACAAAACTATTTTTAGATATTTTAATTTTTATTCAAAATAATTGATTTTCGACGCAAAAATAAATTTTCTATTTTCAGTAGATGTGTGTATGTTTTTTGTTTTTTTTTACAAAGTCTTTGAAATAATGGTCATTTTTCGATTTAATTATAATTGAGTACCTTTTAATAATGCAACATTTCACATTTCTGTTAATAGAGATTTTCAAAGATTTTAAATCCAATATTTTACATTTAGTCCGAATTTATCTATATTAGTTCTTATAGTGGTTGCCGATAAATTATTTCTTATCATTTGACAATTTTTGGATTTTCGATCATTTTCACTTATCAATTTGATTTATGGACGAAAAGATGAGTTTTTACTTATTCTATATACTAATTAAAGAAGATAAATTTTGAAAACAAAATAGTATTTAGAATTATCTAATATCTAATTGACTAACGGTACTTCAATATTTGTGGAAAAATTGCTTTGCGGTATTTTTAAAATCATAAAATATATTAGTAGAATCCCAATTGGATTTCCTATTTTTAGAAACACCTTCAACCTCTTAGAATATTATATATTATGTTTCTTCGATACGACGAATTTTTAGTTCCCACATAAGACATTGGTGAAATATTGTCGAACGATGTTGGACGTTAAAGCGAACGAGGGGAAAAACAGAAATATTATGTCCGACACGTGTCGTGTAAAAATATCCCCAATATCATTTTGGTAGTCACATGTCTCGATTTGTTGTACTGCGCAGTGTATATATTATAATGATAAACATAAGGTCTGAAGTTTTGAAAGTCCTCTCTCCCTTTACAACGTCGAAACCAAAACTCACCCGTGTCACATTATTATATTTCCTAGTAATAGTTTTGCAGTTGGAGCTGTATAATAACGATGGTGACTCGTTTTTGAGGACGCGACAGAATCTAAAATGTAATCAAACCACGGCGTGTACGAGTATATAGAATTTACGGAATTAAACAATGTTATTAACTTCACGAATAGGTTATTATTTTGTCAGAGGTACTTGTTTTTGGTTTTATTTTATTTAAGTAATGATATTGTATTATATATAATATATAGCTATATAGCTATACACATATATTGTGTATTCGAATAATATTATGTTTCCACAAGGAAGCCTCCAGGTATTTATTGAAAAAAAGTCAATTTATTTTTGCCGTAGTAATCATACATTGAGATAATTTTTAGCTCCCTCTAAAAAAAAAATAATAATAATATTATGTATAGAAATTGAAAATTTTAAAATTAAAATCTCATCCAAAAATGATTGATCTCAAATGATCATTAAGATAATACGGTTATATGGTAACTTTACATATAGACAGTAGATAAGAATACTACTTCAGATTATAAATAGCGTTCCAATAGCAATTTATCAAATACCCAACATAATTCTATTTTGAAAAAAAAACATTTAATATATAATTAAATTATAAATTTAGCTAGAAGCAAGTAATACATAATAGTTAAACATACCTATGCATTTTGTGTCTAAATTTATTATTTAAATACATAAATCACCTTGTGATAATAATTGTTATAAAATTTAAATTTAATATAAATCGATACTTATAGAATAAGATCTGTATAATATTAATTTAATAATATTTTGAAATATCTAAACATGTTGAAAAAATATACTAATAAAAGTTTTGAATAAAGTAAAGGGCGTTTTTGATGAACAAATACTATATGACGAGTTTTATTTGTTTAAATACATTTTTAAACGTTAACTAATGATTATATATTATATACTTACAAATAAAAATATTATAATAATAATAAGAAACATTTTTATATAAGTACATTAATTTTTATCTGATTTATGTTCTCCATAATTCATTTTATGAAAGCAAATACCAAATAAGTCGAATTATAGTTTACGACCTACAGTTGACTGAGAAATGAAAAATGTTTTAAGTATAACAGGCTTTTATTCATTCAAATAAATCTGTTAGAAATATATTATATTTAGAATCTTTTACCTCTAAAGTTGAAAACGTTTCAGTTTGAAAATTAATTAATTTCATTACATAGAATAATACATAGAATAATTTTATTCTAAAAATAAAAAGGAATAAAAACTTCTCACGTGATTTATTAGTTTTTTTATATAATTATGTAAAAAGGTGAGTTTTTGATTAATTATAATAATATAGAATAATTTTGTCCTTATAATACTATTTGTTCAAACAAAATTATTCAATGGAGCTCATTAACTTTTTAGAGAAATAAATACATTTGATATTTAAACATATTAATCAATACTATACTGTTTTTATGTTGTTACAGTGGTTATTATTGAATAGGTCGTATATAGAAATTGCATGCCACGAAGAATTTAAGTTTCAGAACACATTGTTATTATTATTTTTATGTACGGTGATATATTTTCCACGTTTTTCCTATATTGACTATATCGATAAAATGTAAAAGCCAGTGAGAAGTCTTCATGAACGATTAGCTATTCCCTGCAATTATTGATTGTTCGTTTTAAATAGTGTGATTTCTGGTGTTATGAATAATAAATGCTCGACAAAAACATATATTGTCAAATCAAAAAACAACATAATACATATATATAAGTATATATCATGCACTTGTAAATGAAGACAGGTTAAGTATATAATACTATCGGACAAAACTAAATAATCTAAAACAAACTTTTTTCTTTAGTTATTTATTTAATATAGAACATGATTAATACATGAAAATATTATTTATATTCTTTCAAGTGAAAAAAAAAATGGTTGGTTTAAATAATAGTTTGAAAATATTCTTTTAACGACAAAAAATAATATATCTTAATATCTTATTATAACGACAAAGTTGTATAATGGTAATCACAAAATTCACAAACTACTGAATCAATTTTGATATAATTTTCACTGATATGTGATACGTTTTAATGTATTTCTTATTTCATTATCTCATTATTATCAGGTAAATAAAACTCAGTCTAGTAGTTTTATGACTATGTATTGATTTCCATGACAACTAAATGTAACAACAAATATTTCCAAAAATAAATAAAATATTTTTTAGATTAATAATAGTTTTAATTTAAAATTCATAAGTCAGGTAGAATTTAATCACGTTATTATTAAATAAGACTAAAATTATTTTTATTTGTTAAATGAAAAAATGTGATATAAAAATTTTATAATAGTATTAGGTTTAATACAAATTATAAATAAAAAATTTACCATGTAAGAGATGCCCAAAATTACACAAATCTTAAAAAATAGAAAGAACGAAAATTTTTTATGTCTCGAGTTAGTTTGAGAAAATCTTGAGTATTTTAGCAAAATTTCTTATTCTGGAAAGGTCGAATCTTCAAATTAGTTGGAAAAGATTTGAGTTAAGATTATTTTTCACATGAAAAATATTCTACGCAGACCTATTGAGAATTGGATATGACTAAACTTCTAATTCTTTGACTGTATAAGGAAAAATACATACTTATCCAGATGTTCCTATTTTATTTTGTAATTTTTAATGGAGGACTGAGTGAAGCTACCAGATATTTTTATAGCATACACATATGTTTACATAGTATAGCTAGTTATAAATATTTATATCAATGTTGCAACTAGTCATGTATATATGCAATTAAGGTTAAACGTGTTTATTTATGAAATAATATATTTTTTACTGCCTAAACATATTGAGAATTATGTATACAATATTATTATTATTATTATTATATTTTAAACTATAAATTAATTATTTAAACTTTCAGACGAAATGACAATCTTAACACATTCTTTTTAAGGAAATCCTGATAAAAACAGCTAATACTATACGAGGTCTGTTCAAAAATTATCAAACCTTATATTTTTTGTCGGCAACCATACGGTTGAAAATGATAAGAATTGGCAGTTTTTATTCTCAGATAATCCCGATAGTGTGTAACAATCTTTGTCTATTTTAAACAAATTAATTTTGTGACAATATGTCAATGTATTGTTTTGTATACTTGTAAACGTCGTATTTTCATGTTTTTGAAATGACAGAATGTATTGAGCAACAATATTGCATCAAATTTTGCGTAGTAATTGATGATTCTGAAGCCAAAATGTTCGCAAATTACAAAGAAAATTCTTGCGCGTATTTAAATAACTAGTTATTAAAATAATTAGTTTAAATTTAACGAACTTGTACAATATTCCTGCACGATGAATTTGTATAATATTTTTAATGACTTTCGTATATTCCAGAAATTTAGACGTGTTTCGTATGGAATAATACGTGTGTTTATAATTATATTTTCATGTGGTCTGTATTATGTTACTTGTTTACAGTTCCAATGAATTATTCAGAATCCATGTTTCGAATACTTGATGCAGTAGAGTCTTGAGATAAGTAAACTTATTATATATAATATATGGAACAAAAAGAATGCATTAAGGACGGATTGGAAAAAAATGACATAGCTCATTCGTCGCTTAAATCTTTTATAGAAAAAAAGATAACGATTATTTTCGGAAAAAATATTGTTGACAATGTAGAAATTCAGAAAAAATATATTTTATAATTGATTAGAAATTATACTATCAATAAATAAGAGAATGATCGTAGGCTTGTCGGCTGGCGTTTAAACCGCGTTCTGGATAGGCAATCTCGCTACAGCCACGTGCTGCGATTCCACTTGTTTGTTGAGGGTATACTTGGAGGCAGGAGCATTGTTATAGAACAGAAATTTGTTTTGTACACAATTATTGTTACTACATACGGTGTTATTGTAATAATTTATAATTTACCACACAATATTAGTTTTTTAGTATTTTCATAATTTAGTATTGTTTAGGAAATGTCCACTATTTGTCACGCTATTTTTTTGAACTCTAAAAAAATTATTGAATCATTTTTACTGACCCAAAAAGTGTAAATGAAAACAAAAAACAATATTGTACTTAAACCGATGGTAGGAGATTTATTGATTTCGTTACAAGTAAAATAATATTGAAAATACGAACATTATTGGATTTGGACATTTGTTTCACTTCGGTGTAAGACAGGGTGTTATTCAAGTTTTGATATAATAATAAAAACATAGATAGTAAAAATGACTATTTTTTTATGGATTTTACTTATTTACAAAATTACAATGTAAGCGTTTTTTTTTATAAACAGTTATAAGGGAGTTATTATTAGCTATACATGCAACATTTTAAAATATTTTATTTTATTATTTATTTGTATTCTATGCTCTTAAAGTACAGATTATTTATTTCTAAATATTTATTTGTATTAATTTTGTTCGGCATGTAATTTTATTTTGTTAAAACGCCGATAACGAACGTTTGTAATAACAATATTTCAAAATAAGAATAAAGGAAGCATTATATTTGTTCTCAATTAAAATTTTTAGTCTTTCAAAATATTTTTCAAATATCTAAAAAACTAATATATAATGTAAAAAAGTGTGTGTGTATGCATTCGTGTAACCGTTTGAACATACGTGTATTCTAAATACTTTTTTGTGGAAATAACTCAATACATATTTAAATTCGTGATTATTCTTAACAAGTTCACGTGGGTTATACATAGTATATTATTAATATGTAAAGTAGGACACACAAAGACTACCGGCCTATCGGGAAATTTCCCGGCTTCTCGATACGCCAATCTACCACTGAATGCACGTGAATGGAATATTAATGGCAGATGAGAGCGTCGCGTGCCGTCCGACAACATGCGACTTCCTCGAAGCAGAGCAAAATGTTATATATGGTTATAAACTACGCGACTATTTTTTGATACGATTTTCTTGCAGACATGTTTCACGCGTCAACCTAACTTACGTATATGTTATGTTGTACCATATACCACAAAGCGATTTTATTGTGTATTTATATGGGTTGTGATTTTTATGAGTTGGTTCTCACTGCATGAAAGGTAAAACACTGGAAGCTATATATTTTAAATGTACGGTGTAATTTTAAGTATCAGAGACAATATTGGATAGAAAAAGGGAGAGAAAAAAGGGACGGAGAATATTATACGTGATGTAGGGACGACGTGATGAGCGACGTATAGATAAATCGGCCATTCGAATGATTACTTAAATTAGACACACACACATATATATATTATATATTACTTATAATATACTATATTTCCTATCCTTTCTCGTCCAATTACGTTCAAAACTCTTTACCCTCGAGCCACTTTTGACGTTTAATAAAAGTTTTATTCCGCGGCGAGAAAGATATGTTATATTAGATATATATACATTGTACCCGTTAATTGTTATTTTGATGTATATGAATGGGAGCTAATAATTATAATAAATATCGTTACGTACCGATGGTACAACGATGTTTCAGTAGTATGGTAACGATAACGACGATGCTGTCACATCAAAGCTTGAGGCCGTCGACTTACGTACTTGAAAGTTTTGACATGGTACGATGATGGATATGAGAGTAGAAGTTAAGCGATCTTTTTTTCTTTTCCACGAAAATATTTTTTGTTTAGGTGTCTGATTGTGTGAGAGACGGATAAGTGATAGGTAAGTGTTGAAGAGGGCTTTTGTTTAACCGCAGAGGTCTTTGGTATGAAATCTTATGATGGTAGTAATCGATGAATTCAAATGACATTGATTGAAGTTTGGTAGTCTCTTTTTTTTAATATCATAATTTTTTAGTATCTAGTCTTTTCCTAACTATTTTGGCTTTTACAAGAAACAAAACTTTTATTATAAGTGTGATTTATTATATTGATTTCCATAAAATTGATTAATGAGTTTATAATATGAATTCACCGATCAAGTTCCGTTTATTTCAATTTATGTAGTTGAAACACACATTTAAACCAACATGTCATATATATATATACACACACACACACAATACTTGTTATCCAATGATTTTGTATCTATAAAATATTTTTGTGTTTTTAATTAAATTAAAATCTAATGGTATATTATATTATCATCGTATGAACAAGTTATATTTATTTAAATAACATTATATATTCTCGAGTATAGTAGTGAAAAAATAATATGACAATGTTGTTGTAATATTGTACGTTCAAACGTATTATTTTCTGAATTTAAATACAATTAGTTTTTATCTTATCTAATTGCGTTTACTTATTCGATTGAAGCGTATTTTGAGTGGTACGGAATGATTTCTCAATTAGTTTGAATCAAAAAGTGCTATTTAGTAAGGAAGACAACGAGTCTTTTGCAATCGGTTGACCATAGCATATAAAACACTTAGGAGTTTTGTTTAAGTAATGATGGTATTTAATTATTATACCTGGCTGCATTTACGTCAAGTCAGGACAAATATAGATAAAAATATAACCAAATGACTGGCACGATTCAACAAAGTATAATTTTGATTGAATTATTTTTTTCAAACATTGAAAACACAAGAAAATATAGACTTTATATTTCTTGAAATTTTATAAAATTCATAAAAAATTTTATAGGATATCAATTTGGCTATGGCATATAATATAATATTTCAATAAACTCTTAAAATATAAAAATATATTGTTGAAAGACCAAAATATTTTTTAATTACTATTACAAAATAATATAATTATTAAATTATTAAACGTGGATTAATATTAATACCAAATGTGTTTTATTTGACAACAATAACATACTAATAGGACATTATACTGTTTCGCATTATACTATTTACTGTAATATAACAAATAATCATAAACTGATAAATAGCACTCATAAACATTTAACTACAGTCATGAATATCCTTCCAAAGTCCCCAGAATCACGTTTTGTCACATAAAAGTAAATACTCAATATGTAAGCAAACATCAATAATATGACATTATAAACATTGAATTAATACTCAATATTATGGTTAAATAATAATCTACACACGATCCGAAACATAATAATATATATATTTGAAATTAAATTATTGCGAAAAATTAAATTATAGAAAATCCACACGAAATAAATGTAAATCTTATTTGCTCTGGTGATTTTCTCAAAAATTAATTAAAATGTATTTATTTAAATCGATCTGAGATATGAACTATTTGAGCATATTGAGGAATATGTGTACAGAACACACATTATAATTGCAATAAAACTAGTAAATTATCCTCACTTTACTTGAAGTGAAAAAAGTGTACACAATTAACCATAAAATTTAGATAATTGAATTAACATAATAAAATGATGACATAATGATTTGGAATGGTGTATATGGTTATTATGAACAAACACGATATAATAATAAACATACCCGAACACGATGGTGTAACAACAAAGTAGTGCGTTGAAAAATCGCAGAGTTCATATGAAAAAAGACAGCCTACGCTCTTGAGGAACTTAATAAGAAAAAAATGAGGTATTATGACTTGATAATAAGCTAAACTGTATATAAAAAAAAAATCGAAAAAACTATAGATTAAATGAATGGCTTTGTATCAAAACCTTATAATTTTATAAATGATAATCGTTTCACTTCTAATTATTTAATATATAGGTACTATTTATATTCTGTAATATTGTTTAATTTGATATTGTACTAGATTAAAATTAAAATATAATAATAATGTTTCGAGGGGTCCAAAAATACCTGTAAAAGTGTAAAATAACCATAGAATATTTTTCATTATAAAATCGTTATGCAATACTGATAATTGAAAAAAAAATTGTTCACTTTTTTCACTAATGCGTTATATTTTATATCCATATATTTTCTAAGTTCGAATAAACATTTGCTCTAATAAAAATTTAAAACAGGCAATTACTAATTGTACTGTCTGATAGATCCACGCCAGATCCATAGAAATACGTTATCCTATTAAAAGCATGTTGTCGTGAAAACTGCAAGTCTTGTTGATTGTATTGTAAAATATATGATATCAAAATACAGACAAGTCCGTACATATAGTTTAATAATTAATCAACTCCTTTAACGCAGATTATAACAAAATCTGTCCTTAGTTTTATTGGGGTAACGTTTTAAGCAAATAAAATCTTAAAACATAGATTATCACTATGATGGAAATAATGAGTACGACTATTATACCACATTACAAGTATTATTATATTGTATATTTCAAATTTTCGTAAAATAATTAAGGCAATACGTTAATGAGTAAAGTTGGGCATTAACGTGTTTTCATACAATAATTAAAACGGACTATTGAAAAAAAAAAACTATTGAATTAATATTATTTTTTAACATAAGTTTCAACTTATTTGATATATTAAAAGTTTAAATTAAATCAAGCTTTTAAAATAAGCTTTTTTGCAGTACTTAAGTTATTCCTGAGTGTTTCTTAATATTACATACAGAATTTTCGTTTGTCTGTATATTTAATGGTAGTTTTAGAGCCGAATGTGCTGTTCCACCACCATCCATCAAAGTTGCAGTGAATGTAGTGAAATTGTAGTAAACACATTTTTTTTTGCCGGAAAGGCTCGACGTGGCGCATGTAAGACCCAGCCATATCTCCCAAATAAAAGCGCAACAAAACCATAATTTGTTAATAACTTTAATATGACATTACATAGCGAGTCTGAACAAAGCTATGAACTATCGTCTCAATTATACAAATATGTTGTATAAATATGACTTCAATCTGTTAAGTAGTTCATAATTTACATGTACGCTAACAAAATACACTTAAGAATTATATATATATATATCGAATGGCGAATATTGGCAAAAAACAATGAGTCAAGAATTACTAGCATATTAATTCGTACAGTAACGAATAAAATAAATGTTACAATATAATAATGAAAAAACAATCACACCACATTACGTCAATTAACCAAAAATTCGGCATATAGTTAATCAACATATCTTTTGTTAACCGCTAGTCATATTATTAATTTAAATTAATTTATTTTGATGTAATTTTTGTCATTAACTTTTTATCATTGGAAATTAGTCACGAGGGTAAGCTGAGTAATTTAACAAACTAAACTCGTTTTTTCATAGAATTCTCTTGCTGTAAATTGGTGTTTTTCGTAATGCAGTTTTCTTGACTATAAGTTTTTACAGTTTATACACTTAGGAATGATATTTTATTTAAATTTAATTTTTTTTTAGAGTTTAAATAATTTTGTTTTTTTTAATTCTCTTAGATCATGATTGTTTTATTTTGGTTTTTTTCAAATATTTAAAAAATAAATAAATATGTATTATATTGTTTAAAAACTGTTGTTAATGAATATTGTTTAAAGTTCCGTTAAAATAATGTGTTATTTAATCGTTGTTATATTAGGTAGCTAAAGTATTTCAAAATTATCATAAATTATGTTATGCATATTATGTTATCATATATTGTTATTCTAATGGGTAATCTACCAGGATTTCAACGGTATGAAAGATTTATCACCTTTAATTATTATTACTACTGAAAAGTAATTACTAATTTCACAAAACAAAAGAATATAAGTTTAATTTTTTTTTTTAACTTTCATTAATACGTTTAGTTTCTTGGTAGTTATTTTATTAAATAGTATTTAATAACATACATTTTGAGACAAGAATAATAAATTATTATCGTTTATTAAAACTTCGAAGATGACTTTTTTTGGACAAACAAAAAATTTGTAAAAACTATTTGTATGGTGTAATAAATTACGACTTAATTATAAAAAAATATGAAAATATTATTGTACTCGTAAATAGGTATATGTATTAAAATGATTGTATTATTTTATAGAACTTTTTATATTTAGAGATTATTGTAAATATCACAGATTTCTCTAGTATTTTGGTACATTTTTTAAATTTCTTTGAAGAATAACAATGTAACATTTAATATGTAATACCGAATGGTAATTGATAATGTAGACTAGTACGAATGTATGAATTTACAGTTACATTTGAGTATTGTAATATGACGACCGAATACTTCTCAATTTAGACAATTGTACAATATTGTCGAACATGGTTACACAACTATAACCAAAATAAACTGGACAATATTGTAATTGTAAAATTACATGAGTGAGTTATTTAATTATTTGTACAGATAATACATAACGTGGCATTAAGACTCACTTAAAATAAAAATATCTAAAACGATTATTTTAGTTTTAATTTGTTTCGAATTGATGTAAAATAAAAAATAAAATAAAAACATTCATCTAATTTCTTATTGTAGTATATTTTGTACAGATTATTTTTTTACTGAAAAATGTTAAAATACGCACAATTTTATGTATTTTTTTGAAATTTGGTATGCCCATGCAAGCGCGCAATAACACACACGTAGTTATAAATTATATGAAATGATGGTAATAATTGAGTTGGTTATTAATTGTTTTATATTAATTATTGATTATTTTGGAATAACTTAATAATATTATACTTATATATTATATAAAAATATTGCAGGTGATAAGTGATGATTCAGTGATTTAAAAACAAATGACGAATATTTTGGCACGTACTTTAACTTTTATAGATACATTTATAATATATATTATAGAGCATCACAATAATAAAATCTTTACAGCAATGACCGAGTAAAACTTATGTAGTGTATTTTTTTTCAAAAATTACATTTTATTATTAGTATGACCCGAAACTAATTCCACGTAATCACTACGCAAACGTTAATATATCGATTAGATTTTATCGAATTATAGAAATCATAATGTAGTTCTAATTCTCGGATATTCAATATTTATTGCACACGATATTTCGTGATGAACTACTTGTAACAATGTCAGTATTATAGTAATTGCGTGGTATCTGATCGAAAAATATAACAACAATATTGGCCCCTTGACAACATTGTTTTCGTGTAAAATCAACGAATCATTTGACGACTCGTTGTAAATTCTAAATGATATAATCTACTGCACAAGTATTGCTATTATCCTATTTAACTCGCAATTTAGTTGATGGTAATTTTATTATTTCAGAATAACACAAGTTAAAACGAATAATATAAAATTAAACTCTTTTTTATATCTCGTTTGATAAATGTTTAATTACTAGGAAAAATAAAAGTTATGTTTTATACAAAAATCTTGACGAAAAGTTTTAAGAATTTTTACTTGAAAATTATTTGAAAATTAAATTATGGAATTATTAAAAAAATTAAATGAAAAATGTTGGAAATCAGATCATTTTTATGATATTTTTATAATACATGGTGAGTTTTTTATCATATCCACGCTATATCTTGTGAAATATATTTTTTTAAGAAAATTGTTTCTATAATTTTCTTTATTTTAATATTTGTATGCCAACACTTGTTTGTTATAACTATATTAACTATTGATTTAAAAGTAACAACCTATAATTTTAATTACAAATTCTTAAAAAATATTTTTATGGAAATTTATAAAAGTTGATTTTTAAAATCCATTGAATATTTTCCAAATAACAAAAATTTAAGAATTAGACACGCGTAAATGTGGAGATATATAGTAGATATTGAAAATTTAGCCTCTGGACATGCTTTATTAGACATTTTTAAGCCCAGAAGTTAAATATTTCAATTAATTAAAGTTTTTATAGCCACTGTATAATATTTATCAAATATAATTGAAATAAAGATAAGAATATTAAAATTTCCACTGAATAACACGTAAAATGACTCTTGAAATTAAATATTTAAGTAACGAATATTCCTAAACGGAGTATTGAAACTTAAAAATTAAAAAGCATATTCATTTATTTATTCTTCTACGAGTTTAAAGTATCGTAGGTTAACATTTTGAACTAAAATGTTTTACGTTTATTTAACGGATGAGAGAGTGAGATTATAATTTTTTATATGGTTTATATTGTAAATAATTCTTATGTGATTAGATAACAAATAAAGAATGCCAAAAATACATTTTTATAAGCTCCGATTAGATAATTGCTTGACCGTGATAAAAGAAAAATCATCTTATGTTATAATATAAGTTTTTGAAATTATTTGATTGAACAAAACATACAACTTTCCTTCTATTTGCTAACTAAGTATCTCAAAAGCCCTATTTGATTATTCATGTAAATTATGAAAAATGTCTTGTGTTATTTTCCAAGAGTTTAAAACTTTCCACAATATATTGGTGGATAATGGTGTGGATTGGAATTATATTTACCTGTAACATATATATAATTATTTTAAAAAAATTATTATTTGTGCATATAAATGTTATATTTGATAGACATACTACGTTATAATGTATTCTATGGAAAAATGCACAGTACAAATTATATTAATTTAAAGTATTAAAACATAGATACATTTAGATTATATTGTGTCATCCTAATACGTTGTCTAAGTAACATTCATTATTTTTTTTTTAAAACAAAGATATATTTTACATATATTCAATAAGATTTGAAATACACAATTGCGTTTACTTAACCATAATTTAATTGTATAAACTCAATTTTTTTTCCAATATATGAAAATAAAAAATAAACTAATATTCAATATTTATTATTCCCACAGTAATAATGTGGGTAAATCTCATTGTTTTATTTGTTTCAGTTTTTATTTTATATATATTTTTTTATTATTTATATATGATATTCGTGACTAGTAATTTAAATGCGAATGTTTTTGGACAAAAAATCGAAATTAGCAGCTACAGAAAAATAAAATATATAACTAAAATGTACGTGATGCGTCGAATAAATACTTTCGGCGTTCGTACATACGTCACGTCTTAAGCTTAAAAAAAATCTATTGCTAAACAAGTTTTCTTTTTTGATTTTCTGTGAGTCAATTTGTTTTGCTAATAGTTCGCGGAATTGGACGAATACCGATAAAAAGAAGAGTGAATCTGAATTGCGCATTCTAAATACGTACCTATTTTCTTCGACATTTAGTCAAGTTATAAAAGGAACAATAAAAATGAATATACCTGAAAAAGAATTTAAATTTCTATTTGAATTCTATAATATAATAATATAACCAGATTTGGTTCAACGTTTTAAATGTTATGAAAAAAAACATAAAACACCATGTATTTTTTTATGTTATTTGTAATAATAATAATAATAATAATTCAATTGAGGAAGGAGGACTTAAATCTTTGATTTTAAAATAAAATCAATCTTAAAAATTTTACGATAAAAAGTACGAACGATTAATAATTCGTTTGTACTTAATATAATATAAACCTTAAATCTAGTTTAAATACTACCGTTATGATTACAATAAGTTTGTCGTAATTTTAAATTTCATTCAACTGATTTTCGTTCAAACCATATTGTTTGTTTGAAGCGATGTTAAAAAATATTATAAAAATAGTCTTCTATTAAAATTATTTTTTTAAAGTCACTATACTTAAATTTTAAAATCAACATTATATAATTTACATCAAACACTAAACGTTGGTAAATATAAATAACCCATTAAAGGCAATCACTAAATAACAAAATAATTCTGTCGAAGTGCCTGGTAGATCACATATTCACGACATATATTATATTTTGAATAAAATACTGAAGATTGGTGAAAATAGATAAGGCGTAACAATGACAGTATCCATCCAAAACCTTTTATATAAAATATAATAAATAATAATATATTGTATATATTTGTGGTTTATTCTTTTTTTTATCATTCCTATTTTTTTTTTTTATACTTTACGCACAGCTAGGTTTACAATATTACTTTTAGAGACAGGAGGTGATTCAGTTAAATATAGAATTCTCTGTGTAAATGAAAGCAAAATTAATGTCAAATCGACCGAATCCCATTGACGAGTATATATAGACTAGAGAGAGAGAAAGAGAGAGAGAGAGAGAGAGAGAGAGAGAGAACGAAAGTGAGACAGAGTTGCTTTTAACGAGAAAAAAAAATATAAGGGTCTTGAGGCCATTAGTATGGGATCTTGAAGATCTTTTTCTGCTATAATATTATACTGTTCAATTATTTAGATTTTCTTTTCCTGTTTAAAATTGTATTCACCAAGTTTACGCCGTGAATAAAGAAACTAAAATGGAATTTATGAGATGTCAAGGTAATACTAGAATCCAATATACGAATAATTGAACCAATAAGGCACGTAGATATTGATGTATGACAATAACAAAAAAAATTTGAATATTGCGACCAAAGATAGCCTCAAAATAACATTACACCACGCCGCAATTGTTGATTAAGTTTTTGGTATTTGTATAGTATTTTTATGAATAATGTTTATTGCCGGTGAACTGTATTTATTTATATTTCACAATATACTCGAGTCTGTAGGGAGAGTATAAGTTTATAATAACTCCCACGTTCATAATATAAAAATAATGACAAAATACAAGTATTATTTGTGATAATTCTAGTAAACATTTTTTTGAAAATAGACTGAAAAACAAATAGAAATAATAATATATAATTATTATTAAACTTTTATTAAATGGTAAATATATATATATATGTATATATAAGTTACTATATACGTTATCTTTTAGGTTTTTGTTCGAGTAAGTAATTAAAAATGTTTAATTATCTATTTATTTTTATTTAAATTTATTTTATTATCAATTATCAATTTCAATTATGTTTAAGTAATATAAATAAAGTTTTAATCTTGGTAATAACTAAAATAAAATCGCCTTAATTTCTCGCTTTGCATTTAAATATTTAAATATTTGTCATTTTTTTACTCAGTCACCTGCAGTATTATGACTTTTTTTAGATAATTTCATAAAGATAAAATACACTTGAATTATTCTTTGCTATTGAAAATATATTTCTGTCCATGCAATAATTGTGAGTAAAATTGCGTTGTGAAAACTAAAGTTAAATGAAATTATATGATGTATAATGTAGAAAACGACAGTCAAGTAATTTAAGGGCTACTAGCTTTATAATAATATAATTTTTATTTTCTAGTTTATATGGCTTGATCTTGCAGTTTATACATTAATACATTAATAAACGTGATGTACATGGTATGTTTAATCGATATATGAAAGCCAATAACCGTATGCCTGTAGCAAGTAAATATTGTATATACGACTTGCCTTAAATGTACGTTTATAAAATATTTAAGATCCAATAGTGGAGAAATTAATGAACAATAAATACTGCGTGAAACAGCGAATCCTTTATTTACAATAATTTCTTTCGTGAAATGGATTGAACGTTCATGGTGTATAGACGTATAAAATAATGCTCAATATAGCTTTTCCCGCGTCTTTTTTTTACAACGGCATCTGAAATAATATAATTATCTTAAGTATATATTAGTCGAACGGGCTTCGATTCAAAACAATTTTAAATTTTAAAGATTTGTAAAATTATTATTCAAAAAATAATACAAACATCGATTGTGTAAATTTTGTTAAACTGTTGTTAACCGATAAATTACTCGCAATTGTACATAGGAAGATCGCAAGCGCGAGTTGTTTTTTAAGTAATATACATACAACATCGCGGATAACTGAGAGCTCTCAGCTTACGAGGTATGGCTATTAAATAACGAGACTATCAAACTAGCGATAAGATGGTATAGTCTAAAGTACAGTTTACATGCACTTTACGTCGAGATTATGCCAGACGAAAAAATTGAACGGCGTATTAATTTAAAATTTCTAGTAAACTCGGAAAATCTGCGACCGAAAGTTTTCGTTTGTTGACATATATATATATATGGAGATGATGTCATGTCATGATGGCGTGTTTTTGAGTGGCACGAATGATTTTGTGAGGAAAATGAGAAAATTGATGACTTAAGGCCATGTTGATCGTATTTTTCGATATAAATGGTGTAATAATAACTGAACGGGCACCTCAAGGACAGACTGTTAATCAAGATTATTGTCTAAAAATCTTGACAACACTTAGAGAATGAGTAAGAAGAAAATGACCTGAATTGTAGTAAATCGACTTTAGAATCTTGCATCAAGACAATAATGCCTTATCCGTTAAGTAGTTTCTGGCCAAAACTCGAACGCCAGTGTTATAACGCCCCCTTTATTTACCAGATCTCGCTCCATGTGACTTTTGTCTATTTCCAAAATTGAAAATCGCATTAAAGGGAACACATTTTAAGTCAATTGAAGCTGTAAAAACAAAATCGACGGAGACATTAAAGGCATTACAAGAAAAGGATTTCTAACATTGTTTTAACCAATGAAAAATACGGGTGGAGAGATGTATAAAACGTGAAAGGAAGTATAGTGGAGGTAAAAATGTTAAATTATTAAACATTGTTAATAATAAGTTTTTAGAATGAATGTCTCGTTATTTAATAGTTACACCTTATACATACAATCTACGTCAGATTTTTCAATGATTACTTTGCTCCTATAGTAGTATTTTATAAAGACAAACAACATTGGTTTTATAATACATTAAAAATTGATCGAACACATAGTTTCGTGAAGATATATAATATATAACTGAGAAAATATTTGATGTACAGGATAAAATATTATTGATGTAAGGTGCGCGATTATTTCTTAAAGCGATTTCCGTTTATTGGCTATTTGTACCGACTTAAAAATCTTATAAAATACGATTCTGAAAATGTTTAAACAAAATCACCAATGAATAGAATATATTCCGAAAACTATAAAATTCCACGAGTTAGATATAACGCGTTAAATACAGCGACTAGAACTGAACCAAAAGTAACCGATTAACAATCAAAATCTTTCTTAAATTTTGTTATCAATCAATAAAATATTATTTTTATTGTAAAGCACTTTTACAAATTGTACAATATTTTTAAATTAAATATTAACGTGGCCATTAATTATAATGAACAACAATAATAAACCGGCGTTCGGATTGACAGATTATATGAACTGTGTATGTCTCCAATAACTCAAATTCGAGCGAGATAAAGTCACTACGGAACATTATCATATTGCATAATAATGTACGGATATTGCCTTGATTTTCGTATTCGCCAGGCATCACAAACAATACTATTAATTTAATATCTTTTATTTAATTTTGTTTTCGCGTTGATTGTTTATTTTAGATTATCGATTGTATCGAAACAATACCTATGCAAAGAAGAGGATAAATTATTATTCATATATACATGTGTGTGTATTCTCAATGTGGCGACGACGGGTTCCCTTCCGGTTCGACCGATTTGTGTGTGCAACGGTAATACTGGGGTGTTCAGTTCATTTATATTCACGTTCCAACGCGTTTTCATCAACATCCTATAATATAATTATATAGTATTGGTGTAAATCGAAGTACCAGATGAAAACACGATAATGCACGGCGTACGTATTATACTATGTTCCTACATTGTATATTGTATACGATATTCTGATAGGTATTTCCAACGACGCTGACATAGATATGAATTATAATCCCGTATATTGTCATATTCTATAGGCGTGGCTTTCTATATTTACTGAGTTATAGGGTCACAATGAACGATGATCTTAGGTTAAAAAAAACCCTACCTCTCTCGTGATCAAAATTTGTTCCTGGAAACATAATTATTAAAAAAACTACAAATAAATACATTTTTCACAATATGTTTCGACGTCAAATGAGCGTTTCTTATTAAAATTGTTTTATGTAGGTATATGTCATATGAAAACTAAATTGAGTTATGTAATCAAAATATTAGAAAATAAAAACATAACTCAATAATATTTATAATTTAAATTTCATAATATACATATTCTTTGTACAGGTCGATATGTCCACCGTATGACTTAAAATGGGTGAAAGTTTAGATAAGTTGATGACAACCGAGACATGTATATGTTCTTCTCTTATAATCACGTATATCAAGAATACCTAATTAGAGAAGAGGATTTTAAATATTTTAATAAATGCTAATAGACTTTATGAACTTTGTAAGTATACGACCAAAAATATCCAATCGGTGTTACAAAATAGATAATGTATTCGAATAGATATTATATATAACTACACGTCATATATTATAGGACATTGTCAAGAATCATTGTATGTACTTATAAAGTGGCATGAATATAATTGGATTTTTGTTCAAAATTGAGTTATGGTTCAATAATTTATTATTAGTGATTATTGATGTATGAATATTTTTTTAGAGAAAATCGATACTCGTGAAAATATTTCCAGAATCGTGCATTTTTTTTATTTCGATGTCTTCTTTCACTTCCTCTAGAATAAATTATAAAACATGTAAAATATTGATTTATTTCTATTTGTTTATTTTATAACGTAGTTGGTTCCCATAAAGTTTGAATCACACAGTTTAACAAACAGCGTTACTACTCGTGACAGTCGAACGGAAAGTTTGTATTATATCTATTATTAGACTTTTTGAGTGACTTTTTTTTGTCTTCATCTTTGCCAAATGTGTTTAGTGTAATGTTTTTGCGTTGTTGAATCAATGAAAATAATATATAAGCCATGGTTATAATACATTGTAATAATACACGTTTGGCGAGACGGTTTTCAGTAAACTTTTGCAGCAGCTTACATTATAACTTTAGTAAAATATTTGGTCAATTGTTTTACAGTTTGATTTGTAGCCTTGTAGGTATAGTTTTTGTTATATGGCAAAGTAATATTCTACGACGTTCATAATCTAGTTGAGAAAGAAAAATGTTTCATTAGTCGTCAGTATATTTTATCAATTATCGTATAAGAATTGTAAATTTATAAAAAATAAGAAAAAGAATAACGTTTTCATAAATTTACAAAAATTATAAATTTTTGTAAACCTATGAAAACATTTTTCGAAATACACATAGGCATAACTACACATTAAAGTTGGGGAGAAAGGTTTTATTCTAAGCTATTTTCGATTTAAAGTGAGTCGTATAACATGTAACCTCCTATACATGTTTTCGGTAACAAATTTAATTATTTCTTTATAAATTTTTATAACTCAAACTACAAACAATTTACAAAAATTGTGACCCACTCAAAAAAAAATTTGCAATTTATTTCCATATTGTTAAAATATTATATGTTTATGTTTTTATTGAGTTTTAAGTTTAAACATTTTTCATGTCTTAACTCTGGAACAGAAGTGTCAAAAATTTTACTAGTTTTTTAAGGTTTTTTCTTACACTCAAAAAATCATTAGAAAATTGTAAAACATGTCAAATAAAGTAAAATTTGTGGACGACTTGAAATTAAAATGTAATGCATGTAAATCGGACTTATATATTTAAACACTATTAATAAAAAATAAATATGAATTATTCGAATACCTTTAGAAGGCTACAACATATTATTGGAATAAATACTCTAAATACATTTTTGAAAAAGTATTCAAATACGTTTTCTAGAAACTTTTTCTCTATTTATTTGAATACCTTTCAAAAGTATTCTTCACAAGGCTGACCAAGATGTACTAAATTTATATCGATCACGTTTATCGAGTATGGGATTCTAATAATGCAACACCTAAAAATGATATATAATATTCAACCGGTCAATGGTAACGGGTCCTCTTAAACCTTTGAACACTGGCAAGAAAACTGCCCAACCTGCATTCATTTACGGCGCTGATCGTTGGTGCTGGGTGTCGCGGCGTTTGGTTTAGCGTTTTTCCGTCGAAATAAATTCATAACTCTCATACCGTAATGAACGAATGAAATGTTTTGGGTTTTGGATTCCACTGAGTTAACTTTCGAAAGGTTAATCTGAACGAATGAAGTTGTCAACGCCGTAACACAAATATGCCAATTTATTATAGCCCTTATGACTTGTTTTATACAGCTGTATAAGTTAAATGGCGGTTTGTGTAATTGATATATCTTCGGAGTCACGACCGAAATCATTTTACCGTAACCAAAACTCTGACAGACCGAAATATCCGCCTAATATTTCATTACGCGACTGTAGACGAACGACGCAACTTTACGTTCTACATAAAATACAGATTTTTAATATATTATATTATCATAATAATATAGCTGGATGTAATATGTTGCTTATTCATTTATTTATCGCATGGCAATATGTTGCTTATACCCGAAAATCACGAAAATAGTTCAGTATAAAGACATGTCAAGTATTGTAAAATGCTTTTTCTCTTTATTATCTGTTATTTTCGGGTTTCTTACCAAAATTACATTTACTTACCCTTTGGTGTATAAATTAATTATAGATTGGAATTTATACATATTTTAAAATGTATAAATATTGAACATTGATTTTAATCCAATTCTATTGGCCAATTACACACTTTGGACGTAACGGTTAAAATTTTATTCATTTTATTTTGATTCCCAACCTTCTTATACGCTTTCCTTGCCACGAGGAGTTTTTAACTAAAGATTTTTTCAAAGATCTTCGACTAGATCCTTCTGTGTCTCCAAGGGCCATTAAATAAGCGTGAAGGTAATACGTAACCAAGCGCAAGACTTTTTAGTTCTCAAAACAACCGGGAGTAATATTAAAACGGTCCAGTTTAAAAGCTTGCATACCCAAAAATAAAACTGAAATGATGCCACTGGTTTAGCACTATTCGGATCATGAATAATATGTACGTATATTGTATATATATATAATATCGCAAGAAAACCATAACTCCTTTTTAATAAAAATGCAAATCTCGTATTTTGCGCAAGGGTCGTGCGAATAATATAAAACGTCGTGGGTTTATCTGAACCCCTTATCGGTCATTCGCTGTGTGGTTCCAGGACACGCACAAATAAATAGTTTGCGATTGTCATTTCCGGGCGAAATATTTAATTATATTCGTGATTATTATAAGATTGATTGCATCGTGTGACAAGCAAGGGATTTTGAGGTAGCTAGTTTAACGTGCGTTTAAAAGACTCGGTGTGGGTGTTTTTACGCGCGTTATTGTTCAAACAGCAATTAACAAACAGAGGAGGGTGGCTATCAATCATACTTTTATTTTATTTTTTTTTCGTTTTGTGATATGAAAAATTGTTTGTACTGTTCAAATAAATGCATATGGTTTCTTGGAAATGACGTATTCACTCTGTCTCATACATCATTTAATATCAGCTATTTTGCGCGAAAAGCGTTCACGCTGCTAAAATAATTATATTCATTGTCGACTTCGCGCAACGGTGTGCAATATGTATGATGTATACGCTGTTAGGCATTTAGCTAAATCGTGTTCTTTTCAATAGACACCATTTTGTTTTTTGCACTTTGTAAAATATGAACAAAATTCATTAATTCATTCAATTGATATTTCATTCATGTAAAATTTGGTTACTGAAAGCTGTCGTCGTCGGTTGCGTGACCAGTGAGTAGACCTGGTAGAACCGAATCAGCTACAAAAAAAAAAACTATTTATTTCAAATTATATTTCATAAAGAATTTACATGATTTATCGAAATAAAACCATTTTGTAATATAAATATTATTTTTCATAGAATTTAAATCATTACTATAAAAAAGATAAATGCTATATAAATATTTCGATCACTTTGTACATACAATTTTTTTAACTTTAATTATAGATTATTTTTTTTAGTTAACGTATTTTCAATTAATTTTTTTTTTTGAATCAGCCCTCATTAAAAATTTCTACTATTGCCCGAATTGCATTTATAAATGAGTCTGTCCTACATTTTGGTACTGGGCATGTCTCTGGTCGTCGTGCGTTTAATTTTTAATATTTGGTAACACACACTTTATGAAATGTATGTCGGTATTTATACATACATGAATTGAAAATTAATAAATTTCATTACAAATTGTTATTTCCATTTCATACACTGATTGCCAAACAATTAGTTTATACATTTTATTTTATTATTTACATTATTGATTTGGTCAAAGTTGTATTATTTTTATCAACAAGTATTAAATATATATCAACAAATATTCTTTTCATTTTATTGAGGTTGATAACTGAAGCCATGGTGGTGCGCAACGAGTCGGCCGCACATCTATGTATATGCGTACGCGGCCGTTGTTACTGTTTTAATTTTCGTGATTATTATTATTATTGTCTTAATTATTGTGAATTATTATATAATACTTTGAAATAGTAGTAGTGTCGATGCACATCTCGAACCGAATCGTGGTATCGCGTGCGCAATCCGCTGTTGTAGTCGCGTAATATATGGTTATTTTTTGGAGAATATTAATTGTTATTTTGTTTTGTAGCGCGAATCGTGAAATTTTGTATTTAATTTGAAGCGAGCGCTAATCGCCGCAATTTTCGTAACCAATATTAATTATAAAGATGTGCAGCTTTATTATACCTTTCATACTTGTTTTTATTGTGTGCGCTAATCGCCACAATTATATAATGTGTAAAAATTATTTTGTATTGCATTATTTGAGTTCTATTATTTTGTAATTACTAATTAGTCTTTATATTCCGTGATTTTAGAATTAGGTAGCGGCTGGCCAGTCGTCGCTTCGTTATGTGTAAGTATATAAATGTCAGTTTTAGAATGTTGTTGAATACAATAATAATAGCCAATAATAAATAGTGCATCGTTGTTACATATTTCGCTTTATATACATAACATTGTAGACTTAGAACGCTCGCTTTAGCCGTGCATAATGATAGTTGTAGTTTGGTGTACGTCGTTCTTATATAAATATTTTACGTGCAAAGCCGTACATTTTATTGATAAAAAAACAACTATACAGTCCACTAAAGATGGGGTAAGCCGCCGATATTCGGTTCAGCCCCCGGTCAGAACACATTTTATAATTTAAATTCCCTATTTTTTTTTTTTTTTTTTGGTGATTATGTATTATTTTCCATTTTTATTTATATCTAATTTATATTTCAATATGATGTTCTATTTTTAAACATTTGTAACAGTATTTTATTATGATTAATGTCATTATCAAAAAAATAATTTAATACATCGACGGTGACAAGAAAAATTATTGTAAATGGCACTTTATTAGCTTTTTCTTGTTTGTTTACATAATACACATGTTACAGCATGATTCTCATCGGATTGTTATGATCAAAATTTAGTAAATTTAGCAAATTTTCTAACCTAACCTACCATTATAGAAATTCAATTACTACGTAAAATACTAATTTGTTGTATACGACTTATAATTCGTTGTAATTACGAAAGATTAAAATTTATTTTGTTGAATATGCAACATTATGTAGAATATAAGAGTTTAATAGTAGAAAGTCATCATAGTTTAAAAACAATTATTTTAGATTTTAAGTGAAGCAAAAAACATATTGATTTTACAATGGTATATATATATACATATTTCGTATTTATTTATTTGTTATTTTTGTGAATGAAATAAGAAAACAAAGGAGTGCTTAGATGATCTTTTCATGTATCATTTTTGGAAAGCAAATTGTTGGTATTTTATCTGACTTGTTTTTGAATTTCTTAGTAGTTTTTTAAGCATAGTTTAAGACTATGCAAAATACCCTGTAAAGTTGTTGAAATATTTATTTTGGACATAGGTAGTTTTTGTACTATTTTTAAATGAAATATTAGCTTGGTTATATAATATTTTAACAATATTTATCATATCTATTAATTATAATAAATTACTAGCGTCGCTCATAATTATTTCACGATTATAATGATCCATCATTGCTTTTAAAATCAAAATGATAATAAAACTATAAAATCTCTGTTTAAATATCACTAAAAAAATGTAATTCTTTTTAACGATTAGACAAATGGAAAAATAGCCGTAATTTCTAATACGATATACGTATACGACTAAATAATAATAATAATTAATAATAATAATAATAATAATAATAATAATAATAATAATAATAATAATAATAATAATAATAATAGTAATAATAAAAATAATAATAATAACTTCTCCGTACGGGAATATTGAGGATGAATCTTTGTCGTCACCGGAAGAGCGTGATACACAGTGATGACGTTGTCGAGTATCCAATGCGATATTGTATGTGTGTGTGTGTGTGTGCGTGTGCGTGTGTGTGTGTGTGTGTGTGTGTGTGTGTGTTTACATGGGGAGCGTCAGTGTCAAGATTAATGTTATACTCCGACATTGGTGGATAAACGGTTAATGTATAGGGGTGTCGTCGATCAAGGGAGAGAACACGTCCTCAGGATGACTGGGCGATGACAAATCGAGGCCATATATTATATAATATACGAGTATACATAATAATACATGCCGACGACCGCTGAAACGATTCGAATTGATATGTACACAAAACACGTTACGCGTCGAGTATATCAGGACCGTATAGTAGAGCACGCAACGAGTAGATAGGAAAATTTAGGGGGGTTATTATAGAGAATCTAGAACACTCCCCTTGAAATTTTAACTGAATATTTTTTTTTTTACATAAAGTTATTGACTGAAATATTTCAGTGGGAAATCATGTAGCAAAACAAATTTCTTTTTTAATACAAGAATACTTCATTTTAATTTTGAAATATTATATGTTAAGGGTTAGTTACGCTTAAAATATTATTTTGTAAAAATAAAATAATTAGTATATTAATACAAATATTGAAGGACATGCTATATTTTTATATTCAAGCATTTTTTTGGACATTATGTGATATCGTTTTATATCAGTATAACCGAATATTCATTCAGTTATAGATTTATCACCAGAAGAAAGGGACTAGATGACTTAGCTAAAGACTACAATCGTCGAATTAATTTTAGACATTTTTAGTTTATTATACAACATTCAATCATATTTTGTTTACTAAATATTTTTTTAATTTGTGTGCGTGTCTGTTGCAATATATAATATTAATATTATATAAAAGATATTATATATACCATATATTTTATAATTGCATTTTGAGTTTGAAAAATGACAAATTAATAGATTTATTAAAAAAAGTGAACCAGCCAGGAATTATTCCTATGAAAAATCTTATCCGAGTGAAAATCTTGCGTACGCCATTGAGTATTATTAATATATACATATATATATGTTGTTATTATAGAAGAGTAGGTATTTTAAAAAAATATTTTTTCTGCATCTGAATTGTATATACGGAGATTTCAATTAAGATTGTGCGTCGGTTTACGCGACGACCTTTAACTTTCCATCATATAAAAAAAATGTACCTACATTCCTACGTATTTGCCGACGGAAAGACTGTATGATATAGCTTTTGAAGCGGTAGGTTATATTAATCTGTACATGAATGTGATGAGTATATAGCGTATACTGTGTTCGTCTGTTTTTAGAAGTGCATGAGATATTTTTAATATTAAAAGATATATTATGTATATGTATACATTTTGATGTATGTGTTCATTAAGTTTGTGTTTTTTTTATCTAATATTATGATTTTCACATAAAACACAACATAGTAACTTAATACACTTTCAACGAATACGACAAATTTAGATCCATCCGAAGGTTAAATTCATGATATAGTTTGTATCACGCGACGATCACAACGAAAAATTTACAACTTTAATTCACAAAATAAGGTTTACAATAATATATGTATCTGCAAGAAGGTATCCGTAAACGACGAAAGTATATTTGATATTTGTTCTTTTTTAGACTATATGAATTTACATAAAGTTTTATTATTATTATTATTGTTTAGTGGTATTGAAATTGTTCATGTGCAATGAAACGGAAACGATAAAAATCATCGAAAAATGGTTCTTATAAATCTTTCTCAACCGTTTTTTTGAACTTATTTTAAACAATAATTCTTCTTTATATTTACTGTTTATACTAATACGTTAAAAGCATAACTTGTACAAAAAAAAAAACACATTGAACCATTTATTTTGTATAAAATTATCACGTACAATCGGATACAATTAAAAAATAATTATAACTTTAATATTCGATAAAAATAATTTGATAATACGTATCAGTACCGTAGTCACTGCTAAATATTTTGAAAGTCTTTCTTTTAAATTATTTTGATTATTTTTAACAAGTTAAGAATTGTACTTGAATATTGAAATAACTATACAATAAAAAATCTACCAGAAATAAAAAGTTTTCTGTATCACTGTGTGTTCAATTCAATAAGGTTTGAATCTAATATTTACAGTCATATTTACAAACGTTTTATTGAGATTTGATATATTCAATGGTAACTTATCCTGTGATATAGTATAGCACAAAAATATATGCATTTTTTCATAAAATGAAATATTTTTACGCCGATAAGTATGATAAATGTAAAAATATGTAATACACAATTTCATATTTTGCTAAATTTTGCAGACATTTATTAATTTATAAATAACTCAACAGAAATGTAATGTGGCACAAATTAATTTAAGTCCTAATTGTTTTTTGTATAGTACATAGTACATTAAGGAATTATTAATAAATAAATCAAACGAAATAAAAATGTTGGGAATTGAGAGTACGTTCTTCCAGTGCTCCCTCCTGGCTAAGATAATGTTTTGAGTGGTATAACATTGACAGCTACTAGTTAGTGAAACATCTAAGATTTGTTATTTATTATTACGGAAAGAAAGGGATAATATAACACTATGTTATATTATAAGTTAGTTTATGGAGGAACTAGTTTTGTTCTGCTTATACATACAATCATGTTATTGTCAGCTATAAACATAATATTGGCTTATAAATTAAAGTTGTTTAAAATGGGTTTTAAAGCCATAAATTATTTTTATTTAATCAAAAAAAGAGATATGCGATATAAAATATGTTATATGAGGTTGTATAAAATACACGAAAAAACATGCAAATATAAGTTAAATTAGTGTATTTACCAAGTCATTAAATGAAAAAATGTGTACACACTGTGTTTTAAATTATATTAGTATATTTTAAGGCTCAAAAAAATTGTTTGTGTAAAAGTGTCATATCCATTTGATTACAAGATTAATTTAAATTAATTAAATTATTAAAACTATTTCAAAACTTGCATGTCAACTAATACACTCTTATATATACTACCCAAGATTTTTTGAAAAAATATATATAATTTTAAGTGTATATTTCATAAAACGAATGAGTGAAATAAAAATACTTCCACAGAAAATTATTTCTTTCTTAAAATACAATATGAAAAGTACTTTAAATTTTTTATTTGAGGTACCATATTAATTAATAAATATTATATCATATGATATTATCATATTATCCACGCAATATTTCACATAAATAAATAATTTGGTTTTATTAGTATATTTGAAATATAATTAAAATCATAATTACATACGTATATATTTTATTTGTTAGGAATAGTTATTAAATATAATATATTATAATTTGCAAAAATCTAATATATATATATAAGTCTAATAATGTTTACTATTAAAAATGTGAAATGTGACAAAAAAAAGGGGAATAATATAAGACAAAATCAAAAACAAACTATTGTAAAATTTGTTGAAAATTATCAGTGTTATATAATTGAAATAAATTTACAGTTTAACACCCAACATATAAATGCTAACTTTTTCCATTCAAAATATGTGTTTTAATGATCAATTTACGTTTTTGTAAAAATTTTTCTTTCCTTCTTACTTCAAAAGTTATAAAAAAATCTAGGAAAACGTGATTTTTTCTAAAAAAAATTATTTCCGTAATAATATTTTATTCAATTGGTGTTAAATTACTGAAAATTTTAGTGTAATCAGATTTTGACTAACAAACTTACTTTTTAAGCTATACTTTATAACAAATCTAAAAACTTTCAATCGTCGTAATATCAAAAATTAGTTTATGAAATTCTGATTGCACCATTGTTTTAAACATCAAAAACACATCTTTAAAAAGAAAAATAATTGAAATATTTAAAAATAGAAATTTTGTGAAAACCCCAATTTTGAAAAAATAAGTTGAACAAAAACAAAATTTGAAAATTTGAAAATTGTAGAACCCCAAAATTATTTTGATAGGTCAAATAAAAAAAAAACAATTATAATAAAATAAATTTGTTGGTCCTATAATTATTTGTATATAAATTTTAAATTAAATTTTAAAGATAAAAATCTGGTTGTAACGTAAAACAAAATACTAATTGAAAAAAAACAATTTTAATAAGTACTATTTGAAAATTAATAGTGAAAATCATGAATTATTTGTTAAAAAAATAAAATTTTTAATAAAGTAATTTAACTTAATAATCCAGAATAACTTATTCAGTTCACACCTAAAGTATATAGTTTTTGAACTAGTCGATGACTCAGTAATATAATATATTTTTTTTTATTTTTCGATTTGTAATGTAGCATGGAAATAACTCTAAGAACCCTTGAATGAGTTAAATTTTTTTAACAAAATAGATGATCTTTCACTGGAATATTTTTGGTCTTGCAAAATAATACATTTGCATCACCTCAAGCATATTTATTTTTAAAAGTATATTTCATGAAATACTTTAATAATTATAAACGGCATAATTATTACATTGCTTGTATATACGTTAAATTAAACTTGGAGAAAGCTATTTAAAAAAAAAAAAAATACAAATCATTTGATAACATTAGCTAAATCTTTGTCATTAACAACTCCCATTATACATTTTTGAAAAAAAATTCGGGGTAATCGTATGTTTTGTACCACAAGTTTCACCGTTTGATGGATATAATTATACGTGTTATAATGTTATAGCTAGAGGAATTTTCGTTAAATTAAAATCCAAGTTTATTAAGTTTAAAGCTGGGCAGAAAAGGAATAAACGTTTGAAGTCACAAACTTCATCAAAACCGAGAAAATAATAATAAGTTTATTTACCAAACAATACAGTATCCTTTGTGAAGTCTGCCAGAGTTTGAAACTTGGATGAAAATCGTTCCGGCGATGGCGATTTACAGACTTATTATTAATGTTTCCTCTTATTTTATATTATTTGATGGACGATTTTCGGCGACATTCAATCGGCAATATTGCGGCTTTAGACATAAATGTATAAATATGTAGAAATCGCTATTATACATTGAAACTCAATATCACGCCATAATAATTATATTCAGTGTCAAGAGCAAACATATAAATAGAGTATTGTTTCACTGGACTTACATTATATATTTTAGATGTCTAGAAAACAGTATTTTTTTCATGAAATTGGCCAGCGAGCAAACAAATAATATTCTGTGTGGTAATCAACTCCCGGCGCTTATTTAAGTGCCACTTTGATTCAGTCTTTTCTAACCTGGGACCGCTTTAATTGTCATCTTGCTAAACAGATTGGTTCCCATCATACCTCTTATCTTAATTTAATTTTTTTTTAATCTTCGCTTAGTTTTTTCACACAGCTTTTAGAAATAAAAATTGTTCACTAATATAATTGGGGAACTTAATTTACTACTCGTATTTCAGCTTAAGATGGTAAAGAAGCTCGTAGATTAATGATAGTTAAAAAAAATCAATAAATAGTCGTCATCGATGTCGGTTACCTCCTCTAAATTAGTCACTACTACCACTCAGCCGCTCAAAAAATGATATATTAATATCCTGGAGTTTCGGTTTGGACTTATACCTGCTAATAAGTTAATTAGGTATTAACAAATTTTTGTACATTAGTAATTAATAAAGTTTTGATAACAAGAATTGATTATATACTAGTTACTTTAATAATTGTGAGGATTTAATTTCTTATTTTTAAGCAACCGAAGTTTTTCTATTACATACAGTTATATTTTATACGTAATTGTTTTTTCAATAAAAAAACCTAAACACTAAAAACCACTTTTTTCCGTACGACAATAACACTAATATTTTAACTTTATATACAACATAAATGTGTCAATATTATATAGAGGCGTGTGTGTCCAAAAAATGATGTTTTTTCTTTATTTGAACGAATGAATGAATGTGTATTTTACCATGGGAATGAACGACTCCGAGAATGTAAAAATGTCTAGGTATATTTCCCGAGAGAAAACATTCATATCTCTTTGGTACTTGCAATAGCACTGGACACAATGGTTGTCGTTCGTTTTTCATGTGTGTTCTTTTCCCGAAGGGATAAGAACAAATCGAAATTTTAAGCGCCGTTCTAATAAATGAACTTATTTATAAATACACTTTCTCTGCAGTAATGTTAAATTGACTGAAATAGTGCAAAAAAATATTGTATTATTTGAGGTTATTTCACAGGAGGGGGCGGAAAGAAGAAACGATTTTAATTAAAAAATTATTTGGAGTAAATGACGCGTTGTGCATGAAATCAAATTTAAAATGTGCATTTTTCATATGAAAATTATATGGCTATAGGCTGGTAGAGAGAATTTTTAACACGTTTATTAATGCGCCAAACACGATGCATTAAAAATGCACTTTGATTTAAATTTTTGACGTGTGTTCTAAAATGTACATTCAACTCGTATTTAAAATATGTGAACTTGAATATAACTACTACGCTTAATTAAAATAAATTATAATCTCTACTGTAGAATTATAAGTTTGGTGAAATATAATTTCATTACTTTAAAAAAAATTAAAAACTTGTGATTATTCTACACTACAGTAAACATTTCTGTATATAATTTTTGGATAAGTAAAATGACTCATTTTATTGACTTGAAAATTAATAGATTCTTAAAATAATTTACATAGGGAGAGTTTAATGACAAAAGCTTATAACGATTGGTATTTTATCGTCTTCTTTTCCTATTTTTATGCAATAAGTGTTTAATAAAGATTTAACAGCTTAATATATTTAGCTCATTTTTTACATCCACAAATCTATAATGAAATATTTGACTCTAAAAAAAACATTTTTTGATAGAGAATTGTCATCTATTTTAATGGCTTAGTCTATGTACTCGTAGTTGTATGGATATTAAAACTTGAATTTTATAACATTTCTACCGGATTTAGACATATTGATTTATATAACTTGTAAGTATGTATAACCTCGCAATAATTATTATAAATTTTATTTGTAGTATTTTATTAGCAATTGATTTCTAGTATTTCATAACTTCATTATTAGATGTCTACTAATACCGATCAGCCATAAATGTCTGTGTGGCTACTCCTTAAAAACCCTTTTGCCACGTCACTGGTTACGTCTATTGATCAAAATACGTAGTGAAACTCAAAAAGCATGAACAAAAGTCCATTAAAAAATTGCTTTTTTCGTTTTGTAAAATATGATGTGAAAATTAAAATAAACGAAGCAATGTAGTCTTTCATTACTCTCCGCCGTACTTTTACCCACAATTACTATTCAACGAATTCCGTGTATAATAAAGTTATATACTGTCTGCGACACAAATTAAATGTCTAGGTCTAATTCTTGGCAGACGTCTAATTGCGTTTGAATGACGAATTTTCCCTTGTCCATCAACTACTCTCTTATCGTTCGAACGCGTATCTCGAAAGTAGACTTCTATTATATTATTATTAACAAAGACTTGTTTGTTTACTTGCCATTTTTAAATCTTACATGGTAGATATAATTAAAAAAACGAAGATATTTATCATGTCATTATAGCATGCATCTCTATAAACGCTTATCGTGAAATATGTTTTTATTTTATATACGTTTAAGGAAAAACTATGCAAATAATTAAAGTAACATGAAACAATGGTAAAATTGGAAAAAAAACTGTAGGAAAATAAAAAAAAGGAACAATAATTCACGAGAAAATAAGAAACAAGAAAGTGTATTTTAGGAAAAAAAGGAAAATAAAATAATTAGTAATTAGTAAAAATAATAATTAGTAAAGAACTAATTAAAAATCGGAAGAAAACTTCAAGGGAATATATTTAAACATGAATTTAAGATTCAGGAAAAAACAACACGGGAAAATAACACGGAAGAAAACAATACACTAGAATGTAATATGCAGCAAAATGTATTATCAAGTGTATTTTTCTTTCAGAAGGGGAAATCGTGACAAATTTTTAGAAGTAGTGAAAATTTTCTGGAAGTAGTGGAACTCGCTTCATGAAGTAGTAAAGATTTTCTAGGTGTAGAGAAAATTTTCACTACTTCATGGAGAAATTCCAGTGCTTCCAGGTAACTTCACTATTTCATGGAGCAATACAGTTGAGTGATTCAATTCATTTGTAGACGTCGAAAAAAAATTTCCTATGCATTAAAATAAGTTAGCCAAAATTAAGATACAATTTCTCGATGACAGTTCAACAAAATGTGTATTGGTAATTTTTTCTTTTTAATAAATATATTTTACATTAAAAATATGTACTTTTTGTATACATAAGTATGCTTTTTTTATTCTTCGTGAAATTTTAAGTGCTTTTTATTATAGTTTATATTATTTTTTGTCAAATGAGTTTGCTTTAAAATCCATTATATATTACTTAATGAATAGCAATTTTAATAGTCTATACTATAATTAGACTATAATTCTCTACATATAATAGTCGGATATAGATAAAAAATAAGTAATAACAGTTAGGTAATATCTAAGTTGAGTTGTCTCGTTGTTGACCAACCGGCCGATTTGTAGTGACGTCATCGGAGATATAAATAGTATAAATACGGGTGTATATAGCGTATAACGGTTTGATAGTAGTTTGAAAAATTTTAAAAATTTTGGAATCAAAAAAAGTTTTAGAGGATATGTACAAATATTCATTATGATGCATAGAAACAATTCAATATACGCCGGATACAGTGTTTTGGATAAGTGTAGAAAAAGAAAATTACGGAAGAAACTTGACATTAATTACTTTAGGCGTTTTCTTTTAGAATTATATTATTATTTTATTATGTGCTGTCTTTTCCGCAGACATATCAAATAGTTTTATTAAAACGCAATACTTACATTTCACATTAAACGATAAGACTTCTCCCAAGACGAGACATCTCAGCTTAGACATTACCTAACTGTTATTACTTATTTTATATGTATGTACCGACTATTATTATGTTTTCTATATGTTTAGAGAATTATAGTCTATACTAATTATAGTATGGACTATTATAATCGCTATTTATTTTATATAATTTATTATATAATTTTAGATTCTAAAGCAATGTCAATTGACAAAAAATAATAAAAAGCACTTAAAATTTAATAAAGAATAAATAAGCATACTTATACATATAAAAAGTACATATTTTTAATGTAAAATTTATTAATTTAAAAAAAATTAACAACGCACATTTCGTTGAACTATCATCGAGAAATTGTATCTTTTGAATAGCTAGCAAAACATATTTTGATGCATAGAAAATTCTTTTCCGACGCCTACTAGCGAATTGAAATAACTATTTTTTTTAAATAATATAAAACATTCAAATATTCTTCATTGAATTGGTACATTCTGTCAGGAAGAAGAGAACTCTACCAATGTTCTCCCACGCGTAAATGTAAAGACAAAAAAATAGAGTTTTTTCGTTCAAAAATTAAATTCTGGCAGACAAAAGCTTGTTAGAAATGGTTCTAAAGGATAGACTTCTCATTAATATGTTTCCGTCATTTATCTACCCGTGTCATACACTGAATGACATTAATTGTTTAAAAATATCTTATATGCACATTTTTAGTTGTCTTAAATATTGCCGTAACTTTTGGTTTATTTCGCTATTTAAAAAACACCCGCTATAATGCGAAAAAAAATGTAAAAACCCCAAAATTATCCAAAGCTCTGGTTTTAAGAAAAAAAGCTTACAATAAAGGAATTGTATTTCATAAAGCAAATACACTTATCATTCGATAATTTATTAACGTTATTTATAGTACGCTATGTGTTTCTAATATATATATATTGTGTTTCCGGTAATATATTCTACAAATCGCCCAGCTTGAATTATTAAATTATTTATTTAATTTTTATTCAAATGGCATTTCATAATAAAAAAAAAAATACGTGATTTCAATTAAAAATATATTTATTTGTTCTTAGTAAATTTTAATTTTGTTGAATAAGACGTAAATGTGAATTTAAAACTTGCATAAATAAGTTATGTATAAACGAATAATTGTTGCATTTAAAAAAAACCCGTTGTAGTAAATTTTAACAAAATCGATACAATATTTTACTAGCTTTTAAATCACACGAATTAAATCAACAATCTTAACATTAATTTAATATTTGACCGTTTATTAGACATTGAACTAATTACTAAGTTAATTGAATTTTTGACGAATTTCTAATTTTTTATGACTATGAATTATTTCGAACAGTATTCTTAACAAGTCATCGACCTAACCACTGGCTCAAGTACACGCGATAACTTTTGAAATGATAATTTGTTTATATGTATTATATATATATATATGTATGTGTGTGTATATGTGTGTGTGTGTGTGTGTGTGTGTGTATGTATGTCTAATGTTATAGAGGCGGTTAGTACGGAGAGAAGTTCAACGTTGTCAAACAATCGATTTCAGCGAAATGTAAGGCTAAAATTATAGTCATCCACTATTAAGCCATGAGCCCCAAACTAAAAGTTCTTACGTCTCATAGAATCGATAAGCCACGAATACTAAAGAACTTTCTTGAAACAGGCTCAATCAAAATAATATGTAGATCTCACGAGGGCACAGTAATTATAGGCATTTTAACGAGCCGTAGAGCTTCAACTAACACGAAATTCTTTCTACAAACCAAGAAGTTTATATAAGTGCTTTGCAACAAGTTAATTCGCTAGTAGGTACATTATGTATATATTGTTAGAAATTCGGAGGGAAATGGAAACCTGCAAGATCGACGAACGCGTAGGTACCCATGGGAGAGATAGGTGTGTGCTATTAATGGAATAGACAAAGTTAGTCAGATGATCACTATATGAGAAGGGGATTGTAGTATGACATGACATATATTTATGTTAATTATTGTTATTAATTGACGAAATATCGTGCAAGTTTAATGAGTTGTTTAAACTTTTATGTATATATGTAATATATATTCTGTGTTCATATATACACACACGTTACGTTATATATATATATTAAAAAATGAATAATATTGTTTAAATACATTTGTACAATTTGGCACTAAACAGTTGTACGCACTCAACACTGGTTTCTTTTTCAGATGTTTCATTTCAATATTTGCTACGATAGAGAAAAATAATCACATACATTGTATTATATATATTACAAAATAGAATTTTTTAATATCATTTTACGTTATCTATTACTTGATCAAATTCTACTCAAATCTATCAACTACCAATGCTGAGCAAGTTAACTTATTTGTTTAACCTATTAAATTTAATTTATGAAGAAATATTTAAGTTAAGTTAAAAGTTACTTATATTTTTCTTTTTAACTCAAACAAATTAAGTTAATTTAGTTAAAAAGTATAATTTTCTAACTATCATTAAAAAATAACGTTTAAAATAAGTCAAGATCTTATAACGTCACATATAGTCAATACTATAAAAGCGTATATTTAATATAAAGTATATTCAGTTTTATTATTTTTATATGATCAAATGTTTTATAAACAATACTATAGTATTCGACGTTACATATATGGGGTTGCTAATTTAATTTGAAGTTTGTGTACTTGTCGTTAACTTTTGCTCTGTTCCCACTATCATTTTATCAAGAGTTGTACTATAGTATAATTAATCTTATTATTCACATTAAGTGAGTTTTTTAGTAGATAATAAATTACAGTTAAAACGCAATTAAAATTCACTGCTGACGGCCGTCCGCTCGTCTTCGATTTTCTTTTGCGTGATGATATAGAATATATCATACAATAGTTTATATGGCCGAGATGACTCGATTCAATTTGTTAAGGGCCACCATTTGATTTCCCAAGTTAACGTTCGTCTATTGCAACGTCTAATTCAATCGCGCGTATATTATTCATATAATACGATATATATATATATATATATTTATATTGTGTGGCATAGTTCAGAAACAAAGTGTAACAATCGAAAGTGTGAATGATGTATGAAATTTTATTTTTAATTTAAAAAACAACTATTCGCTTGATATGCTAAAGATCAATTTCGTGCATCTATATTCATGTGGTATCAAAAGGGCATTGAAAATATTAAACATATTGTAATCGTTGTTTTAATGGAAATTGGAAGAAATGTACGTACAGAATCCACACGTTTGGTGGAAAAGTGTGGGTAAATAATAAACACCGTACTAATTGTGTAGTTAGCCCAATTTAATTGACGTTTGAATTTTGATCGCGTAATACATAAAAACAATGAAACGCAATACACATAAATCCTTTGGGTGGGTACCATAAAATTTAACGCTTTGCCATAAATTTGTTGTGTGGTACATATATAGGCACATAAATAATTGTACTTACGTGTAACGTAAATGTGAGACTATTGGGATAGGTTCAGTATAATTAATGTAACGCTAAAAACTACGTATCTCAATGTTTTTCAGTATTAATTTTGTAATCTATTGCAACATGTTACCATATTAAATGAACATGGCGTGAAATCAATTTTAAAATTGCACAATATATATAACATCATATATTTGTTCCCTGTTACAAAAAAAAAAAAAAATAAAATCCTCGAAGGATTATTAAAATCAAAGTAAACTTAATATCATCGTGAAATTAACCTGTTTTTAATAATTGACGTTCATAAAATACTATAAAATTTATTTATTTTTTAATATCAAATTCCGCAATTTCTTTTCATTAGAATAAAAAGCTATAGTGTATTCGTGCACTCATTGAGATAAGCTAAGCTTTCAATAGAGTTGGTCACGAAGATTTATTATACAATTTTTTTTAAAATGTTGAGTTCATAAAATATTATTTAACCGACCGTCATTCCAAACCCGATCTGGCTTTTAAGTTTTTGAAATAGAAAACATTATTGCAGACATTTCCCAAGCAAATATTTTTTCTCTTTGTTATGTTATATTTACACAGCATACAATTTATTTAGTTTTCAGACGTGTGTGGGCATAATATTTTATATACATAGTTGACAAATTACATTTAAATCCGTTCCCAGTCGTTCGCCATCAGTCAAGGATGTACGTCCGAATGGTATAAGTTTATTATAATCTTCAAGAAGCTTTTGTAACAGATTTATCATGGCAAGCCCGCATTTCCAATCAATACCCATCAGACTTAAATTGTTGATATGTGTGAAAGCAGTGTAATATATATACTCGTATACTGCAATAAATGGTATATAGTTTGTTTTCTTTATTTTATCTTTATGATTTACAAGAGTGTAATTAATTTTGATGCAATCGCATGTTAAGAGTCGCGATTTTCTTTATTTCTGCGAAGTTAGGTTTCATCAACTATAGTCGACATTTTGGTATAACCTAAACCCGGTAAAATGTTTATTATGGTTCAGTCAAAAATATTAAACTCTTTCCATTTAAATTATAAATTATTAGCGAACATAAGAATTTAGTTCACATACGTTTCAAGATTAAATCATAAGTCAAGACAGATCATTCAATATTATAATATGATGCGAAATTTATTGTTACTCCGTACTCTCACAAGCGTACTTGTATGTATATATTCTATAGTATAACTCATTCTTCATATGTATTTATAGTTTTTCTTTTATATGTAATCAGTAAATAACCCATGTGTATAGCTTATGAGAGTTAAGTTCGGGAATTTCGATATGAATATTATTGACCAAAAGAATAGGAAATGAAAAAAAAATGACGCAATACTTGATATGACCTAGAGTTTCTAGTAGTTTTTGACAATTAATACGAAATGTTATGTAACGTAACGAGTATATTGATCAATTGCACGTATGGGATATTCGACGTTCCTACAAAACCGGTCATAATGACAACCGATAGCCCCCTTCTCATACGCAATTTCGTAGATTATTCGTAAATGCCGGCCCGGCGAATAAGTAAAAGTTTTTTCTCCCTCCATGCCCGTACGTTCAGTGAGCAACATCAAATTAAGTTGTGTGAATTTTATTTATGTTTATTTTATGAATTTTTTTTGTGATTTAAAAATATTTGAGAATATTTCGAAGTAGATCCGGGAAGAGATCTCTCTCAAACGATTTAATACACGGGCAAGAGGGAGATGTATATTCACTCCCTATACATTTGAATTGGTATGTTTATGTATGTACTATAACTTGGCCAGTCATATAATTTTTTTTTTTACATTCTATTATATTAGTTATATTGCTGATTGTATTTTAGAATTATTTTATTATGTATCGAGTGTAATTTTTTTTATCGTCCACATATACAAAAAGATATCAAACAACATTATGTATTTTTCATTAAAATAAATCTTAAGTCTCCGGCACAATTCGTGTTATACGGATTTAGGTTGGCGACCTCAAAGTGAACAAGGGCGTCAGTAACCGTAAGGTTACAGTAATCATCTCCTAAATCATCATTTTTTCCGGGATACATATAACAAAATAAAGAAATAAAAATATAAATAAATAAAACGACTTAATTCTCAAAAATACATCGTTATTTTATACTACTAAATTAACACAATAACTAATAAATGATATGTCAGTGATGAAGAAATCTGTGCCACGTATCAGCATGTTTTAAATTTCCATAAACTGAAAAATCTAAACACATTGGTAAACAAGTTTATAAAGTAAATCAAATTTTCTGGAGATTGAAAAATAGATTAAGTAATGTGCCCTCCGGTCAAAGTTTTTTTGTTTTTACTAATTTAATCGTTAATAATCATAATATATATACATAGTATGTTTCTGTTACCACGCAGTTGTAGGCATGCGCAAAGGCATTTTTTGGCTTCTCAATAAATCACTCGACTCCCGAGACTAGAAATTACACGGTATTAATTGTATAAAATACTATTTGCGTCCGTGCGTCACACACATATTAAAACTGTTGTGTACGTTTTAGTTTGTTCGTTTGGTTTTTTTTTTTGCGTTCATTACGAGACAATTACTGCGCGGTTTGTATGTGACATAAATTAATTTCGTTTCCTTAATCGTACATACTGTAAACGTGTGTTTAATCGAAATACCGAGCATTGACAGCATTGTTGCTGCCGTTGTTAAGTCGGTCGACAGTCAAACGTTTGTAATTAAATCGGATGTTTTTTCTATCTGTTCATTTCATTTGCCAACGAAATAAAACATTGCAGTGTTTATATTTGTATGCATCTAATTGGTGTTTTAAATACACGCGATTCGGACACTAGTAAAATTTTATAATATAGTCGTTCTTTATCCGGCCGAGAACGTTCACATATGATCGTATAATATCAGTGACTAATGTTTTAGGATCACAAACTTCGGGGCTGATCGTTTGTGTGCAAACCTTGTTGCGTTACAAAAAATTTAGCTGCTGCGGGATAGCGCGAGTAAAATATTATACAATCGAACGACGTGTTTTTCATTTGGGAATACCTAACCCATAAAACGAGAGAAATTGTTGGTTTTCTAAAAAATAATTGAATATTCGCATCACGTTGCAACTTTTAAATTAGTACATAACATAAAATAATACACTATATACATTTTTGAGTGAAAATGTGTGTCATTTTGTTTTTTTCTAAATTTAAGTATTTAATGAATCACTTATGGTCATTAACTTGTTTAATTAACACAATACTAAGCGGCGGAAATGTAATATAATTTTGAAACTCTTTTATGTAATTTGAAAACGTGTCTTAAAAAAACGTAGGTCGGAACAACTTAAAAGTAAAAATTATACTCGCTGTTATGTCGGCCAAATAGCTATTGCAATATATTCCAGTTATTATACTATATTATGTACACAACATAAATAACAGTATAAATATAACAAATAATTTATAAATTACAATTTTCTCAACTATAAACTAGAAAATTACATTAGCTTAGTGTGTATACCCAAAATTATTATAAATTAGAACTACATGATGTTGTTGTGTACTAATAACTTATGGACGATAATATCATGAAATATTGTATTAGTAAACATAATATACATATATATCTATATATATATATACGTTTTATATTTAAATAAGTCCTAATGGATTCGGTACGTAGCCGCGTGTTATAAGTATAAATTACAATAAGATATATTAAATTTAAGTAAATATAACGAAGTGAATACGATTGTTTTACACGATTATACCGGAAAATTCCAAAAATAACCCGTTTGAATAGCAGTATTACGTATTCTATTTAAAAAAGCTATAGCAAGGTTGTTCATGGAAACTCTTTGAGCACATTTACTGTCTGAAAAACTGATTACCAAAAGCGTAATGCATATAATAATTTATCGTAGAACTAATACATTCGGAGTACATTATCTGGAAACAAACTTACTTTGCGCGTGTCTGTGAAGTCGAACCTACGTATTTAGTTTTCCGAACACCTATTTAATCTTTAATCATTTATGAATTAATCAAAATTCATTTTGAATATAGCATGCGCGTCGTTTACAATTCCAATAATATGATATTGACGTATTTTTGATTCTATATTCATTATTATTATTGTTATTATTATGTGGGTTTGTAATTAACTTCTTGAGTTTGTATATAGGAATATATTTATTTCGATTTCAGAGTAGTTGGTTTATGTGAAACTAACTGATGTTTTCTCAATTGACATTTCGCATTTGCAACGAAGCTAACATTACAAATTTACAAACTACTTACGTAAAAAAGTTATATACGATCGAATGATAATACGATAAAGCGAGATTGAGTATTAAATAGTTAAAAATTAAAATTCAATTTATACATATTAAATATAAAAGTGTATGCGTTTGATTATAATTTTGTACACTTTTCAATAACAAAATAAATATGTTTTTCAATATTTGTTTTAATAGTCACAAAAAAAAAACATTATTTTTTAATAAATATTTACTTATAATTGTGATAATTAATTTATCACAATTATTAATAAATAAATTACATTTTTTTAAAATGATTATCACATGATAATAAACAAATCAATTATCATAAAATACAAGATACTAAACACTTGTCCTAATCTAATCTGAACATATTGTTTATTTATTTATTTGTTTTTTCTGACAATATTGGTTCATAGTTATTATAAAGTAAACAATCGTTTAGTCCATCGCCACACTTATCAAATTTAGATTGAACAGTTAACAGAATATTTTATGGTCGTGTCGTCATATTATCCTATCTATATAATGTAACGTATCATAAGTCAAATACTATTACTTGGTGTCAGATTGAGTATGTGTACTAGTCCTTACGGAATTGAATCACTCGCGCCTCCAATTCGCTTATACACGTATATATAATCATTGCAGTTAAATATTAACCGTATCTTGGGGGTCTATTTTTGAACTTAATCGGAAAGTATTGCAGTAGTATATTTGTTTTCGAATATTTTTTCGATCAACTACCAAAAATAGTATTTTCCAACTTGACAGAATGATTAATAATCGAATTATTAGATCGCATTATTGAGTTGCCAATTTCATAATCTAATAGCGCATATATTAATAGTTATATATAATAGTTCACAAATATTCATTGTTTTCCTTTTCATATTTTATTGTGTGTCTAGTGTAACCGAATAATATTGACAATATCATTTTCGATTTTCATAAGGAAGTTCATCATCTGGTTTCTTCTTTCGTTAACCATCTCATAACATTGAAGCATCAATAGTAAAATAAGTAATGATAATAACATATACACTAATCGTATACTATTTTAATTGAGTAATATATATAATATATATTTATATACATTTTTATCTTTTCTGCTTCCTTCAGAGTTTTCAAAATTGAATTGTACTAACACATGAATTTAACTTCAACGTTTTATCTACCTATAATTTTTATGGGTTATTTAATGTGAATTTTGAATAGAATGGTATTGAATATGAATGTTCCATTCAATCAATAATTATTTTTCTCTTTAATTATATTTTTGACTTTAAGGCGATTTTTGACATCAATCATATTTAATTGAATTGATAAAATGTAAAAAGTAACAATAAAAATGCGAATAATATAATTCAAAAATATAAATATTATTTGCGTAATTAATATCAATAGGAAATTTCCATAATGATAATCCGATTTTCAGCCATAGATATATTTATAATATTATTGTGCAAATTATAACATGCGTGTACCATTCATAAATTGTAGGAAAATTCCAGTGTTCTTATTAAAATTTTAATCGAAAATAATTCCCATACTAATCATTCGTGTAGTATTATTCGATAAAGTACAAAAATAAAATCCCAGTGCCCGATTTAGAACATGATATTTATTCGCTTACAGATATAATCATTAGAAATATACTACTAGCTCGATGTAGTTTGTCACCATAAACCGAAGGGAATTTGGATTTTAATTTTATTTATTGATGCATGGGACACTGTGCATACGAATTTTAATCTCTCGAATATTTGACGGACAATTTCTTTGTATATTTTATTGTTATTCATATTGTCAGTACGCGCGTTTGTGAGAATTCGGCGATTCCCATAACGGAAAAAAGTATAAAAAAAAAAGGGGGGAAATTCTTTGTCTATCTAAGACGCAGCATGCTTATAATATAGTTGAATGCAAAATACAAACAAAATGCATTGAATATATTTCGAAAAATTATTTCGTGGTGGTCATCACTGTGTATGAACAGAACCCTACGAACCGGGCGAGTATTTTATCATATGAAAGGTAACAATATGTGTCCGAAGGCTGGTTGACCGCAGGTGCATTTCGCGTGGAAGTCACTTGTTTTACAAAAAGTATTTTTTTGAACGGGTTTAAATGGGTTTTATTTTTTTTATTTTTTTCGTGCGTGGGAAGCATCTGATACATTACAGGACCATGACATTCTTTGTTAAAAATATCAAAAAAATCCCCCTTACACCTGTCAAAACCGTTACGAGTAAGATATTTTGTTTGATTTACATACGTTTTGAAATAATACGTAAGTTTTTGTGGAAAAAGATAGGAAAATGATTATGAATCTTTTTATCGCTCCTCGTGTACGTCGAAACCCTGAGTAAACATTAATAATGATTTTTCATAAATAGGTTAGTCGAGTTTACATCTACTATTATGAATAGATTATACTTTTTTATTGTATCATATACTACTAAAATAATACTAAATGTAATAAATATAATGTAATATAATAAAATATAAATATAAATGTATTCAATGGTAGGTTAGGTATAAATGGATGTAAAAATATTTGGAAAATATAATTTTTTAAATAAAAATGTACTACAATGAACGTTATGAATTGATGTGACGTTTAATTTATTTTATATATTTATTTTGAAGTATTGAATTTGGTAACACTTTTATAGATGCAGAATTGTATTAGCTGAGAGTACAATGATATTAAGCTCACGTGAATATTGCAATATTTCAATCATTTTGTAAATTATTCGTAAAAATAGAAGTAACAAATCTCAAAGATAACATTTTTTAAATGTACAATGATTTACTAAATAGTAAATATGGTGAATTCTGCTCGAAATTATTCAAACTTAATTCTTCATTATCGATTCGAAACTAAAATTATGGAAAATAATACAAAATAATTTCAGATTTTAATTAGTACACTGATTTCTTGAATATTTGCATTCAATTTATTTTTAATATGTATGTGTGTGTAAGTTCATCATCAATTTCAAAGTGTTAAATAACGCAAGTCTTCGAAACTGATAACGAATTGAAAATAAATATAAATCAATGTTAATATGATATGATCGTCAATGATTTACATTCTCTGCGTAGAAATATAATTATTTTTAAACAAATCCACCGTAAACGATTATGCACACTTGATTTCATCAGAGATTACCACAAGGTAATTTCTTCAAAACATTTTATTACTCTTAATTTTTAATAGACCGACACCAGTGTAATACACTTAAAAACATTCGCGTTAGTGCTTTATGTTGAAACATACGACTTTCATAGATTGCTCACGAAATTGAATTTATATACCGTATTATATTATATCTATCACCGAATATTGCTATTTGTACTTGTTAAATTTAAAGACGCTGTACCGATTAGGTAACTAAAATGGTCCGTTAGCAATCGACGATTAATCAGATGCCTCTGGATTTTAAACAAAATAACTAACTTTTATGGCTTATTTATTAATTTTTAACAAAATATTAAAAATATAATATTAAATTATAGATTAAATTAAAAATTAAGGATTCATTTTTAAGTTTATTAAAATTATTATACTTTGCTCTTACATTGACTAAAGAGTTCAATAAAAACATACCATAAAATAGAAATAATAATAATTACAATTTAGGAAGAGAATGTTTATGTATTTCAAAACTGAAAAATCTATACTAAATAACATTATACATTGAGTGAACCAAACGAATGGGCAATTAAACATTATTATGAACTAAACGAGTCGTATATAAATGAAACTAGTGTCTGCAAAAATAAAATGTGGTACTTTGTGTATGTCTTTTAATAGATGCGAACAAGTTCTCGTTTAACGTGAATAAGTTCTATACGCAAAAATACATTCTGTGCCCATTATATTATATAACATTATATACGAGTACATACCATTTACATCAATAAACTTCTAATTACGCGAGTAACTGCGGTAAAGTTTACGATCGGTTTCACTTTTATACTTCAAAGCAATTTCAAGCTGTTTACGTCTAAAACACTGTTACGAGAAAACCGAAAACTCTTTCCCGAGTAGATAGTTTGGTTAATTTGGCTGGTCATACGTATTTGAAATATAAACAAAAAAATTTCTGATGTTCTTTCTAGGTTGATTCGGAGGGTGTAGAACGTGTGAGTGTGTGTGTATGTGTGCGCGTGCGTGCGTGCGTGCGTACGTGCGTGAATGCGCGCGGGCATGTGTATGAAAACTGTACGAGTGCAATAGAATAGTTGATGTAATCTTTGACATAACTCCTAATGCATTTTCTCGGCTAAAGTCTGTTATTTATCTCTTACATGAGTCACATGACCACCGCGTCTAAAACCACGCGTTCTTGTGTACAATAGACGACCCCGAGCCTATATAGAGATCATATCGTCGTCGCGGTCATATCTCGGTTAGGCTTTTATACTCTTCCCATCGTATCTACCGATGACGAATATTATCGACGCCTCCCTCGCCGGAGTATTCGACGCACAACTTAAATTGGGTCTAAAAAAAAAAAAAAAAAAAAATGGATCTCAGTTACAGATTGTAGTTTTATGTGAAAGTATCTAATACACATAGAGCTTTTATGTGAAAAAACTAACGAAATCAAAACCGTTCAAGTCGCATATAAATTGCTCGACATTCTAACTATAAAAAAAAATAAATAAATTGGTGTTACAAAGTCTTAAAGACGTGACAAATTATTCCAAGCAATAACAATATTGTTCGTTTATAATTTTATCGTTAACTATTTTCAATTCTGAATACGAGTTTCGTATATCATTTTATTATACGGTTTTTATGAACCTAAACGTATATACGTCGCCGGGTAGACGCAAATGAGATAAAAAACAAGCATATTCGAATAAAGGTTTTATTAAAAACTAGGTGTATATGGCGTTCATTATATCTAAGTCTATAACAGACAACGAAGTTCAATATCCCAATAATGTACGTCATTACCATAGGCGAGAATAGCCCAAGTTGCTTGAGAGAGGGACTCGAGTCTCTTTATTGTATTGACGTTTTAGTATAATTCACAGGGATGCTGCGCTATGTCCGCCACACCCCTTCGACCGTAACAAAATTTATTGTGAAATAATCCGCACTGACATAATAACGTCATAGAAAATATAATTATAGTTAAATTTATACAATTACGGCTTAGTATTATCATAAAAAAGAATAAAAGAGGTCATTGTTACGAATCCTTTAGTGCGTTGCGTGTAGTAGTAAAACGTTATAATGGAAAATCGGATTTTTCTTTTCGATTGAAACAAAAAACGACAAATCCGATCAGATCGTTTAACAAAAAATTAATCCGATTAATTAATTTGATGAAAAATATATATATATATCATGACGACTGATAAAATTATTGAACATAATAATAATCAATACGTAGACGTTCGAATTTGTATTTTGGACTATTAGGTGTATGGGAAAACCGTCCACGAGCGTGCCAAAACTTGCGACGCCAATCCGACAGTATTGTATTGGGGCACTTCTGGCCGGAACGCGCTACGTATTGTATACGTGGCGATTTAAAAAAATTATACACCGCACTCGAAACAATAAAACGAAATCGTTTCCGTGATCGCGAGACATAGTATTGCATTTTTATCGCGCTGAATAATAAACATATAAATGAGACCAGACCGAAGAGACCGATATCGTCTCCGTGATGTCCGCCACCACCACTGGCGACCGCCGAACGTTATGTGGTACCGTCCGTACATACACCGTTCTGTACATGTATAAACGGAACATACGCCGAGTCTGTTACGCGCATACTTTTTACGACGTTTGTACGTATAATAAATATAACCGGAACGGTTAAAACAAACGTGTTTGTTATATCGTACGATGACGGACTTCGGTATGATCGCGTTTCTATACATACAACAATGTCGATGTATGATAATATATTATACACGTACGTATTATGCGTTGAAATCAAAATCAAAGCTCAAGCTTACGTTAAAACCGTTCGAATGATATGAAGATTTACCCATCATACTGAGTTCAAGTTGAATATACATCATACCGTTATTTTTTTTCCAAACCATTAAACTATACACATTTTGTACTATCACGTCACGTTGTCTCAGACTCGTAGGATGTACTTACAAGTTACGTAAATACATCAATAAAATAAACTATTATAATCTTAAAAGTAAATATGAGTACATAAAATAACTATTTACACGACAAAATATTTAACCGTATAATTCATTATTATTGAATAAAAATATGTTAAACATAAAAATTATATTTAATTTTTGGGACAATAAGTACATCTTTTTGTTCTATAAAAGTAGTATTTAAAGAATGCATAATATTTTTTTATCTCTATGAGATAACAATAATAACAGTAATAATAATGTTATTTTAAAATACAAATATAATACTTGCTGATAAGTAATTTATTTTTGTGACAATATAACATTTATTAAACACAAAATAAGTTTAAATAGAGCGACGTGTAGTGTCAAGTTCAAACTTCCGTTTTAACTTTTTCAACCACCACATCAATTCATTTCTGTTCTCTGTATATATTATACTAAAGTATTTCGAAACTCTTGTATAGTCGTACCATACAGCATACAATCATCAAAGTTAAAAGCTTGTTCAAAACTTGAAACTATATAATATATTAAACATAACTACGTTTAAAAATTATGTATCATAATGAGGAAATTCATAAAATCTGTGAGAAATGCGTTTAAAACAAAATCACTGAATCTTTAGAGATGTGATAATCCTGCCGTATACGTATAATATCATAATATAAAATAATACATTTTTTTCGATTGGTTGATGTTAATAAATTAAATATTTAATTAATAGCACAAAAAGAAAAGTAGACAACCACCAAGTCGATCGCGTTATATTAATTTGTAAATGTTTGCGAACACAAATCCGTTTTCAAATTTCTTATCAAAATGTACATTTAAATAATATCACAAATATTTAATTATATTTGTATCGAGTATACATATATGGTAGCCCATACAAATAATCTAAGGAGGAATCGTAAATTTCTCAACAAATAAGCCGAAAATTAATTTATTGTATTCTTCATCAATTCCTATACATGCAACAAAAAAGTAAAATAATAGTGTATTAATTATATTACAAAATAGTAATTATTTATTTTTAGAATATTATTTTTAAATTGCCTTTATTCAGTTTCCACCTTTCGCAATGAATGCACATCATTCCAAACTGCAAAGTCAATTTTCAGCCGTAGTTGAATGAAATCATGTTTTCGCTCTTCTTAATATACTCAACGATTTTTCAAATTCAGTTGTGCATACCGATGTCGAGGTAATGATGAAAAAAGTATAAATAATTGTAATACTGCACGATAAAATTCACAATAAAACAATAAATCAACAAAATATATATCATTACTACCAGATTTATTTGAATTATAATCTATCCAATATTGGTTCCAATAGTAGATTAATGAATAAGATAATCGTTATTTTTTATTAATAAGTTTAACTTTGTCATAGAATTCACCGAAAATATGGTTTTTGATTTCAAGAGGATGTAGTATTGAAAATGCAATTTTATTTTTTATTTGAAAATCATCGTGAAAGAGAATATTTAAGAAAATCTAAATAAGGAAAAAGATAGATTTTCTGTTGTATTTTTCTACTGAGTTACATATATATACTATACTAACTATATATAACTATATATATATATTTCTGTGTGTGGACGTTTTACATTGTAGTATTATTTTTATACCTTGTTTTTTAGTCATATCCAAAAGCATTTGAAAAATGTCTATGAAGACAGTCTGAACTCTCTATTATTTTGAAACATACTCAAAATGTCCTATTTAATAGGATTTTTAGCTAATAATAAGTCTATAGATTTTGACTGTAATTTATTAGTTATAAGTCCTAACTGAGAAAAATATTTAGATGCAATATTTAAAGAAATTACAAATTGTTATTGTCATTAATCACAATATATAACGAAAAAACTGTTGTATAAAATGTATGTATACTAATTGCTATGTTAAATATTCCTTCTACTAGCCATATATAAGATATAATACGGATTGCCCCTCTCTCTACCTCCCAAATAAAAGGTCGTCCATGTGTACGTATCAGCTAATTTATTGTTACAATAATTGTAAACAACCGTATATAGCGTAGCAGTTGTGTTTCACCTTTTTAGCCACAATGAATGTGTATTTTTCCGTCAAAGACATGTTCATGTGCGTGTTTAAGTTCGTACGCCCAATGTATTACTTCGCGTACACATTTATAATTATTTACTATATGAAAACGACAGAACCAACCCACTTTACACGGTAAGATTTCCTTTACGATATGTACATTAAAAATGTCACGTTCGCAAGTTTCTTGATGTAAATTAATGTAATACATACTCGTTTTCTAATTTAATTAAAAGATTTGTTTGATGTTTACTAGTATATTTATCAAGATGAATTAAATTGCCCGACAACGTTCAATAATGAAATTAATGAAAGTTTAATTTTTAGAACGTAAACATATAAACTGTTTACAATTTTGAAAATATAAGAATGTGTCGAGTATTTTTAAATTCAACAAAATAATCCGTACATAGACTTTATGTCAAATCTTGATTTTTCATTGAAATATTATAATAATTAACTGTTGTCTTTATTTAACTTGCATATTATCAAAATATATTTAGTGTAATAAAATATATAAGAGAACTTGTGATAAAAAACAATGATATTTAATAGTGTATTGTGTATTGTCAATATATACTAAATAAACACACAATTGTTTAAAACCCGAAATCACAAAAATTAGACACAATAATTTCGGGTTTTAAACATTTGTGTGTTTATTTTATTATATATTGACAATACACAATACACTATTAAATATCATTGTTTAAAATACTGCGTTATACTTCATTATCTGCGGTTATACCGACCATTTCCCCGGGCATTTTCCTTCATTGACACATAAATACGGCGGCGTATTAAATTTTTTTTATCTAATTAAATTCTTTTTTCAAATTCAAAGTATTCACTAAAAAAAAAGTATATAAATTATACTATGTTTTAAAAAGAAGTGACGGTATAGTACCTTGTCAAACACAACAGATCCTAGGTAAAAATAAAGAAGTCGACCAGTGTAATGTTTTAATATAATGAATTAACGAATTTTATTTACTTCCTTTGACCAAATTATTTTTCTATATTTATAATACAAACATTATAAATTCAATTTACTTTGCATTTTTGGTAATGTAAAATTATAATAATAATGGGTATTAAAACAAAATACGTAATAATTTATAACGACGATGTGTCATGTTTGGTACATATAAATATACTCGTACTATACCTACACATATACAAACAAAAATACAAAACATAAATAAAAGATGGATTACATATAATCGAAAAACTCGTTTCAATAAAATTAAAAATTAAAATTATCAATTGTACGAATAACATGTTTAATTGACATTTACTTTAAGACACGATACTCGTTTCATACATATATATTATTATATTAATACGATATAACATTATAATGGTGTATTTATGGTGATGGCGATAAAAAGATATTGCATCCATTTATGCAATTTATTTAATACAAAAAGGAAAAAAAATTAATAAACCGTACATTAGAAATAAATAAAATATTATACATATAATTATTTTAAATTATTAATTACAATTAAATGAATTATGTGACTTGTATAATATGCAAGAATACAAAACGAAATGATTTCTATTATTTTACTTTACATATTAGTCAGTAATGTAGATATCATTTCTGAATAGGGGGGTGGATCAGTATCACAAACAAAAGTGGAAAAGTAATCTTTGCTCAAACTGACTTTCTATACGTATGTTATGATATATTGAAAAAGAATCATGTGGGGGATCTGATTCCCATATACTCCTTGTGTACGCCTCTGGTATTATTATATATTTTTTAATTTTATAGAAAATAGTGCCTTTAATAATAGTAATTTAAATCAAGTTTGTACGTAACATAATATATTATATTATATTCATCAGAGTATAGTTTAATCGATTTTATTACGGTCAGTATGTTTTAAAATGTGTGAGACGTGTAATGACGGTAAATAATGAACACTTACATTTAGATACCTAGTTAACCTATTTGTTATTGTCGTAAACACATTAAGTCTTAATGCCGGCGAAGCTCGCTTAAATATACGGTGCATATTTTTTCTTCTTACATAAACCCATTTGTATTTAAATACAATTTACAAGAAACATTTAAATAGATTAATAATGGATATTATGCGCTTTCGAGATACGGTTTAGGTATCCCTATTTTTGCTATTGTTATTGTAGCAATTAAAAAAAAGCTTCGATTACAGTTGTAGGGGAAGGTGGCTGGTTATTTGTGTCGTCATGATAAAGGCGTGGACTTACTAAGATTCTGTATGAATTTGGCATTCATAAGCCATAAAAAAAGGTGTATAACTCTTAATACATAAATATGAAGTATAGTAAAAAAATGATTAATATAATGTATTTTCAAAAACCATAATAACACTCAAATACTTTAAGTAAGTATTTGGAATACTTTTTAAATACTGATTATTTTTCTACAAATTTTAACCTGTTATCAGTATGATAACGGTAACCGTAAAATATCATCAATTTATCATAAATATTAACAATATTAACTATAAATTAGTTACGAATTATTTATTGTATGTAAGCTACGAATTTAGAACACTGTGTAATTATATGATATACATGTCATATACATCATAATAAATTCATTTTTTATAGTTCTGGTATTATAACTATAGTTAACGTTCATTGTTTTGGCAGCACCTGCCAACTTTCATAACCCACAGGATATTATAATTGAATTATTAAATTTGTTCGTATACATTCAAATGAAACAAATTAGAAATTAAAAAAAGAAAAAGAAAATAAACGTCTGAAAAATACACTGTATATTATGGTACGTCATATATACTGTCAATTCAAATTAAAAATAATACCGTTATTCTTTCTTAAAAAATAATGTATATTAGGACATTTCTTTTCGAGAATCTAACATTCCGTTAACTGTATTTCAACCTCTCTATGATGTTTGTAATGTTCGATTGAGAAGTCATGTAAACTAAATGGTTCCGTCACATTATTTATAACCTAAAACTAAACAATTTCATTCACGAATAAATAATTGAACCAAACCGAACTGAGAAAAAAAACGAAAAAATCGTTCGAGAAATACACTGTCGAGTGTAGCTCCACACGCGTATTTGGCGAGCATGATCGTTATTCATTAATATTTAAAACAATACACGTTTAGACGACGAATGTGTGATTAGAGTTGGAATTATGTTATATCTCGAGATGATATAACATGATGTTTAGAGGCTACTGGGTATATTTTTGTATCTGTGAGTAAACATGCATAGGATATGGATGGAGATACTATTATACGCTGTACGTTATAGTATCATGTCTATATATACATTTGATATGATGACGAATTATTGTTTTTTTGTTATTTTTAATCTGGTAATGGAATCGCGCGGGCTGTATGGAGAATAACAAAAGGCACAATATCAATTTGTTGGTTCACTGGTCATTTCGTTAAATAACGTCTACCTACAGTTATACCTGAAACGAACCCTGCATCATCAAATAATGAAATATCACGTACACACACGCACACGCGTATATGCACATGTCGACCTAAAATACGAAAAGAAATCTATACAGATAGGCGATAGCATACAGCGCTGAAAATAAATGTTTAAAAAAAAAAATTGTTTAACTTTATATATTTATCAATACGCGTAATGCAGGAAGGGGATCGGAAACGGTGTGTTATTCGTACCATTTTACGAGTATACCTAAAAGCTAAACGAAAATTCGACCACTTAGACTGACCGAATTTATTTTCGAAAAAAACATTTTAATTGATCTGCATCTTTTCTAGATTATTATGGAAATCGATTTTTGATATTTTCATTGAAACTATGTTAAATAATGATATGTGTTTTATATTTTTGAATATTTATTCCCTCTTGCGAATTATTGACATGTACATTCACGCGTGTGGGTTGTATAGTGAAATGTACGGTGCGCTCACATTAATAATCGGGTCCGTTTCGTGCAACGACAATACGCATACATTCCGTAAATCGGTTATCTAATACTCCATAGAAAAAGTGCAGTTCCGATCCACTGAGTAAAAAATTTTGTTTGTGAAAAAAATATACATTTTTAATTACGATAATTTTTTTTAACAAAAATATTTTCTACTTTGATATTCCAACGTATTATTTCGTTGTTATATACTGTTAATTATTGTCACTGTTGTCATCTCGTTCTCGTTCGAGACAAAAATTGGATTTTCACAGAATTTATATTTCTTTAGAATTATTTTTTATCAAAAAATAATAGTAAGTATATCGTGAGCGTTGAAATATTTCCCATCTATGTATTCGACGAGGTAAATATTTTACATTTAAACAACGAAATGTAAATATAAAAATCTTTATATTTTTTTATTTTTATTATTTTCACTTTATAGTACAATCTGGCACGTTATTCGGATTATTCGATTGCATACACCTTTGATCGTACAATCAACAAGAACAATAGGTAACAGATTTGTTGTGTAAATTATTACAAAAATAAAATAATTTCTTTCGCAACGTAAGTACGACAGTTGGTTGAAAAGTCTGAAATAAGAATAAATATTTGAAAGTGAATGACAGTCGGCCGATATTATTAATTTACGACGACACGTCATACACAAACTTCAAATTATTAATATCATCGTATAGGAACATCACTATGCTCTACGATTACATATATTGTTGTAGTTGATAAATCGCAGTAAAACACGATTTCGTATGTACTCCGAAAATCATTCACATTCACTCAAAACACGCATAATTATCCATAAACACAACTAATTGTATAACCAACTAAGATTTGAAATATATGAAACATTTAACCTAATTTAATTTGTACTTATTTATATAAACCTAATGATGTAACGAGTTAAAAAAATTATGCAACATGTTCAGCCTTGTTGAATTATGAGTATGACTATGTTATACTAGATGTTAATAAGATTATAATAAACAATATACTTAAATTTATAAACCCAAAATCACAAAAAATAATACACTTAACTACGTATATGTATTTCAACAACTACGTTGTTATCATCACTGCGAATTACTAAAACCTTATGATTGCACCCCTCCTCAAAACTATTTTTTTTTGTAAATACGCCACTGATTCGGGAAATACGTTATATTAGTATGGTAACATAAAAATAAAATAATTATATTTTATAATATTTGTGTTTTGCTACGGTCAATTTTTCACGCGCTTCTGAGTCAAGCTATCTTCGGTCAAAATATAATCGTTATTATGTATATATGTTATTATGTACATGCGTAACTATGTACGGAAATAGAAAAATGAAACAGACGTGTCTGTGACCAGTTCACTTAAATAAATCATTGCAGTTATTTAAAACCGCAAAATAAAAAGGGAAAGAAAAGAACAAAAAATTGTTCTATATTTCTGTATTGATATGAACGTCTAAAAATATTGTCTGTTTATAGTGAAACTTGAAAAGAAATATGAGTATAATCAGTTTTGTGTAATTGTCTAATGATTTACCAGAAAGTTGAAAAATTACTCCTTTAAAATACAATCTGTGTTCGATTTAAACTCTATAAATGGTGTATGGCGTGAAACTTTTTGAGAATTGTACTACTAGAAAATGTGTTTATTAGAGGCGAAACATTTTTAGTAAAAAAAAATGATTCACGTAAATAAAAGAACAGTATTTCAGAATCTAAAACACAACAGATTGGTAAAGAAATCAATAAGTAGAGAATTTAAAGAAATAAAATAAAAATAACGAGTTTAAAAAACTTTTTTAGAAATTCGTAACTATCGATTTTTAGGTGTATTTTTCGCATTATTCGATTGTTATAAATTTATTTCATTGTGAAAATAATATTTATATTTTAAATGCACGTGGCTCCTTTTTTATGTGTCGATATAGTTATTATGTTTCACAGACAAACGATTCGCGTACTATCGGAATTATTTTCGAAAAGTAACTATAGACTATACCGTGTTAACAACACGCATAAACATAATTTATATACATATATATATATATATATAAAATAATAATCGTTCACACGGCTTACACGGCTTGGTGATGGAGAATAAATACTATCTAGCGATAATACCCAATGAATCCTATATAATTAAAAAGGTCCAATTCTTTTTAATGATTTATATATTGAACAAAAGAATGACTATTGGTGAACACACAGACATATTATATATTTTTAAACGATCATAAGGGGCACGTGTAAATGCACACGTTTTAATGGTTTGACAAACGTGTTTATATTTTTGTTTTTTTAATATACCTACTTATTCGATGTTATCACAGGGTTCTCCGTGAAATTACGGGCGTGACTAACTTATGGATCTGAGTCAGAGGCGGGTCGCAGCCTAAAGGGTACTCGGTACGGTCCCAGGTGAGCAGGGGCGGTAAAATACCTATCGCTGAGATACTGCTTATGGGTGTATGCGCAATGTGTTGTATCTAGCTATGGTATGTTGTCCACGGAGGAGATGATAAATCAACTAAATTATTATTGTCCAGAATGAAAAACCGCTAATAAAATAATAAATTTGCTAATAAATAATAATTACGTTTGGGTACAGAAAAAAAAATGTTTGGTTTAAATGTTTTTAAAACAAAAACATACTACCTTTTCGGTAAGTATTACTATATATTTATAATCTCTTTACTACAGCCCGTTAGGGATTTAACCTAGCCGTACAAACGATAAGAATAATGATATATAATTTGATACGGAAACATTATCAGAATCCTAATGTTCTTAAGCAGCATATTGTAATGTAAAAATAACATACACGATTCATTTTTTGTTAAACAGTTCTAACCTACAATTGCATTGTATAGGTGCTTACAAATGCACTACAATGTTATACTAATGTGAGATTTAAAATCAAATAAATATGCGAATATATTCATTATTTATTTTTATCCACAGTTGTTTAAATGGATTTTCTACGGTGAAAAAATTACACCATTATAGCTGTTCGGTTAATTATTGTAACCACGTATATTAAAATAGTACACAATATGTAATGATATGCATCCACGCGGCATAAATGTAAATATGAAATTGACACATTTTTATAGTCGTATTATTTGTCTTGGTATATAAACAAATGAAATTATATCAGCACTCTCACGTACCCTGAAAAATCTGGATAGTGAATAATTGTTGATAATAGACTTACAGTCGTATGATCAATTAATCTTGAAAATCCGAGGAAAATTTCATCGATTTATTAACACTCAAAGCCCCGGGGCATTGCCAATCCATGACATCCTGTAGTTACGCCACTGCAAATGATAACCGAAGTAATTTTTAGTAAAAAAAAAAAATCGTTATGTACATTTCAATACACGTTTAGTGATCTCCACCCGATTATATATACATGTATACGTAGTCTCATATATGCTCTGTTGATAATCAGATAATTCATCTGATTCAATTTATTTTTGGCTTTTACAACATAATATATACATAAAATTATGGGTACGAACGTTTTTTTTTTTTTTTTTTTTTTGTATGGTCTTTATTGAGTAAATTTAGAAAACGGATTAGTTCTCGAAACTATACACAAAATAATATCAACAACTCGTACGGCACGTACGGTTTTATATCGGAACGGGGCAGATTTACACTTAACGCGTCGCCGTGGAAACGGTGCCGGTGAGTTGCAAGCCGTTTCATCACGTCGGCGAATTCGGTCATGTAATCTATATATACGTATATAATATAATACAACTGTGGATCGCGAGATCGACCCGAGTCGTCGTCCGATTTGTAATCGGCAAGCGTGGTGATTTATACGGACGATTATATACTATCGACGGCCGATTCCGAAACCACTTCGGATTTGATTAACGCGAGTTGAAAGTTCGAACGCTGACGCGGGACGGCGTGTAATAGATTCTCGCGTTTTCGATTATATTGAAATAATGAAATGTAGACGCGTGTCGGACGTCGACGGGGATATTTAGAAATAGGCTGAGCCTAATAACCCTCCCCCCCCTTCCTTCCAAACCCCGGTAACTAGCAGTCATTATGGCCAGTGAACGGATCGAAGACCATACACACGCGTCTTTGCGTCACTCGCGTTCTATATATGTATATTATATGCATTTCGTACGGTTTAAGGCAGCCAACCGAAACGGGTTTGAAACCGGATAGCTCGCGAAATTGTTAGACCCGTACGGATCGAAACGGTTTTCGACGTTCGTACGTCAACATTACAATCTAATGAGAAAAACGCGTGAATACGAGCCGTGCCCAGCACGCGACAGAATAACAAGTATCTTCATTTTAATATGGTTTCTAATGTGTTAGCTGTTGACGTTCAAAATGATGCGCGACACTTGTTCAGTCGAAAATCGGTATATATCTCGATAAATAATTTTTTTTTTTTTTTTTATTGAGAAAAAAAAACAGAGCTTTGGCCGATAGGCATTGTAGCTCAACAATTACAATAAACAGTGTTTAACAGAAAATAAAATAAAATCAGAAACAAAAATAAACAAAACAAAAGATAATATTAACAGTACTAATCATGCATTATGAATATAATAAGAAAAAAGAGAGAAGAAAAAAAAAGTGTATATATAATGAATAAAAAAAAAAGAAAATAATATAAAAAATAAAAAAAAAGGATTTCAATATTAAATTAAATTAAATAAAAACCTGATTAAAAAATTAATAAATAATGAATAAACCCGATAAATAATTGTCCGTTAAATCGAATTTATATATTATTATTGGTCACACGCACCGAACAGACGATCGATTTTAAAGTCTTCTTCTCTCCTCTTCGTCCAGCCCTATTCGTATTTTGATCAATCTAACCGTTTCGGAGAAGACGGCAAGTGAAACGTTCGCCTTGAAACGCAGACTTAACCAAGGTCGAGCAGGTTAATAAATGTATTGAACTCGTTAAATAAAGTTAATAAAAAAAAAAATAAAGTTACTTATACTTTTACCTGAAAATAACGTACGTCGAGATCATCTCAGCACTTCTTGACAAAAAAGTGTTCTGAGACGACCGAAACAAATATCATTGTAAAACCAATACGTTTTTCGCTCCATTTAAAAATCTAAATAAAAATAATAATAAAACCCATCACTGTTTACAATGAATTAACCGAATTCAAGCATTGCATTTTTCTGCTCGTTACCGTGAATTCGACTCGAACATTAATATACACGTGTATAACAAATGAACACGGTGTTAATATCGTTATAATTATTCACGTGACGATGTTTTTATCGGGAAATTTCGTTGCAAAACGCAATTATTATTATTATTACTCGTGTCGGTCAATATGTTATTATATTATCGCGATCCTGATAAGGCTAGCGGCATATTATTGTTATTGTTGTTATCGTTATTACTATTATATCGTTATGGGTGTACATCATATACGATGATGACTGAGGACGGTGTCTTCCCTCCGCACGCCAAAATTGTATTAATCGGTCGTCGGGCACGACGGAGAAATATACTGTTATTATTTTCTTCCTATCTTCTCCCCGTGACGACGTCCCCGGTACGTATACAAACGCGATAACGCGCATTACGTGTAGTTACGGGGTGCTCGCCACGGGAATTGACTTCAACGAATTTGCGAATTTTCGGTTGACCGTCGTCCCGCGAATATCATGGACAGATTTTATTGGAACGTTATTATTACATATATGGCGAAGTGATCTTTGACAGCGACTATTTTTTTTGTTTTAATTTTTTTATAACTTGCGGCAACATAGGCCATTGGAGATCACTTAAAATATTACAAGTTGTTGACTTAATCACAAAGATATAATATAATTATATTATATTCGATTTTATTATATCTGATATAAATTTTGAAGTGTAAATTCGAGTGTGATCCGATACGTCAATTCTTATTAATATCTTTTATTCTTATCTCGTCTTATTAATATAACTTGCTATGGAATACATAACAAACGGCCTTGGAGTTACATTTTATTTAATTCCATGAAGTTTTGTGTATGTAGATCTCCAAATTCCTTGTCATTTATGGTTGAAGAGTAGTCTACTAGAGGCATTACGTCTTGTTTCGTTGTGACCTGAACTGTTGTTGCTGAAGGGTCGGTCACTGCATTCTTTGCTGTTTGATCTGCTATCTCGTTTTCTTTGATATTAGAGTGTCCTGGCATCCAACATATTTGAATGTTATTACCATTATCATTTGCATATTTTAGCAGGTTTTATACTTGCACATTTATATCATTGGCATTGTAGAATTTTTAATGTTGTTAATCGCACTAAGGGAATCTGAAAAAAAAAGTTGCAATTGGTATATTTGAATGGATTATTAAATTTATAGCTTAATAAATTGTATATAATTCCGCTGTAAAAATCAGAGATTATTATAGTAGAATATTATATTCGTCCACCGCAACATTTCATTCGTCTTCGCGTGCGATCCCGTTTAACGTGTCGGCGGATGAATGAACTCGTTAACCAAAGAGAATATTATATGTCACCATCGCCATAAACTTTGTTCGTTTATGTATATAGCTTCGTGTATATATATATATAATATATATATATATAAATTTATATGTATATGTACCTATTAATTTCTATCTTCCCAATAGTATATTTATACTCATTTCTTGATAAACATAATAATAAAATATCATTCGTCTGTTAGACATCAAACAAGGTACCTAATATAAAATTTCTAAAAAAAAATGTTTTTAATAGATTTGACTATTGAACGATTAAAATAAAGATATTTAACAATGTCTACAAATTTAATGTTTGTAAAATTTAATACAAATGAAATGGTTTAATAACAATTGTATAAATTTAGTTTTAATATAGTTTTCATGTTTAATATTAATAGAATTTATTCATTTATTATAGTTGTTGAATGTATTTAAAACATCTAATCTTTGAAAATTCACTTTACGCGTGTTACTGTAATTTGTGAACTCAATGGACTTAACACGAAATTCTTCAATGTGTCTATTACCTTATTGAATAAATAAAGAATCTATATCTGTATAGTAAACCGTTAACGTCTATGTACTCAACAACTATAATTCATATTATTTTTTTCGAATTTTATTCACGAAAAATTATTATTATATTTTTTATAAAAACAATGTGTGATATTAAAACACATTTACGTTCTTTTGTCATATTATTTTATTCTTGTAATTCTTTTATTTTCTTTTTACGACATTTGCAAAACTTGTGTAGTGTTTATGCGTTTCGATGGACGGGAGAAAAAGATTAATAGGCCCATTGGGGTCTCTTTAAGAGCAGTCCTAGGACAACGTGCAAAAGTTTATATAATGTCTTCGTCGGGTTCCGCGAATGGGATTGTCTTTTTGTCCGAACATACACTTTTGGGGCAGTGGTGGTGGTGGTGGCCAATAATTCGCAACGACAAACTTTCAACATTTTTCAACTAACTAATATATTTATACTATCACTATTGTTTTTATGGCCGATGACATAAATTTATCGACTATTTATTGATTCCTAATGGCTACATAGTGTTTTACAGTGTAACGTGTTCACCGTACGGGGCAGTATTGTGTGTACGACGTCATCACTTGAGAATAATCTGTTAAGTCATTTTCGAAAAATTCACTTTTTCTATAATCATTATATAATGAAAAATTGAGCGTTTTTAGTACTTCATTAGAAAATAAATATGTCAAATCTTTAGTTTTTATGGTTTTTATACTCGTCGATTTACATTGTTGAAATTGGATTTTTGTCCAATTAGACTAGAATCATAGTGACTCGTTACAGTATATACTTATTATTTCGTCGTTGATGACGTTAGATTTCTCTACGTTGTCGATTGTTGTGAGATTTTCTATATCGTCATCAGTTTAGTGAAACATGTAAGTATATAATTTAAATTAAAAATACCTACATTAAATAATTACATTATAATATAATTAATTACGTAAACATTTTATTATTATTTTGTTTATGAAACAATATACGTATTATTTATATAACCACATACACTTTTAATGTAATGTTTTTATTACGATATAAAGTTCATATATGTTATTCGTTTATCACCTATAAAGTAGTTAATGAAAGTTTGTGGTACCGACTATTGATAACAAATAAATAATAATTATAAATTCTTATTTATTCACATTTTGTTCACAATATCATGTAATATTTAGGTCACAAACTGCCGAGTACAATAGAAATAAAACGCAGAAAAAATATCTGTTTGAAATCATAATAAACATCTGTATATATATTTATCAATTGTATAGTAGCTGTTTAGAATGTTAAATTACATTTTATAAAAAATAAAAGCGTTTCAATTATTTTATTTTTTATTTCTATAAAAAAGTGTATCGTGAAATATGCCATTTAGAAAGTATTTTAAAAATGTTCAAAAAACATTTTATCAGTTAATTTATATAATAATACGTCTTGGCTAATTTTTGAAATATTTAATAATAATAGCATTTTATTATTTTGTCGTATCTAATATATTTTATTATATTGTTCTAAAATATTTTGTTTGACAAAAAAAGTACGTTAAACTTAAGTCAAAATATATAATTTAAATCGTTTGAATATTATTGGCCATTAAACTATACAATAACAATACTACTATTAGCATATTAAATTATATATACCGAAATAAAACTTTAAACGGGTACATAATTTATAATTAAGAACCTCGTAGATACATTTTTTATTTTTCGGATAGTAAATTAATGATTTATCGTTGCAAAGACACAAGAAGAATATAAACGATAAAACGTTTTCTCATCGTATTTTTATATTTTATACAACATATATATATATATACATTATACACACACGAAACTGAAGTCACATACTGTACGGCACGTTTTCCTGTATCCGCGTAACTTTTGATAACATTGCACACATAGCTATAATATTTATGGTTAAGTAGTAAATGCTGTTATACGTGTGTGTACACTTCAAGTGTTGTTCGTTGTTTTAATGATTTATTAACTGGTATTTTTACAATATATTATTAAGACAATACTGTATGTACTACACTGTATAATGTGACTTAAATTTATTGTGATTTAAAATGAAAGTAACATATTTATTTTTTATTTTCGAAATTCAATTCGAAAATAAAATAAAACAATACATTATGTACTACCGAAAGCGAGCGTGTCGTAATTTAACCGAGAAAATAATAATATGAAATATGTTAGACGGATTTCAAACATTTTAAACGCAGACTAATTTTATTACAATGACAAAGTTTCGTGTTTTTAGACATTTTAATATTCTCACGCCGGAGCATGTGCCACGTCACCGTTTTCAATCCACGGTTTTCTATACCCGCCGAAACGAGTTATTTTAAAGTTTCGAACCGTTGCACACGCGTTTCCTCGCTTCGATTGTTTTACAATTGTTTTGCGAACCTATTCTTATACGCGCGCAGTTCAAAACGGCCATATCGATCGTTTCCGAGTTATTTCTTTGTTCCAGGTTGAATGAATTATAATTTTGCCACGTGGAATCCTATTAGTTTAACGAATTAAGATTTTCCACGTTAAATAATACAATCCACACGTATTAAATGGAACACTACGTTATCGGGTCAATAGCAGACGCGCGCCGTATTACACCGAGCGTATATCATAATACATATCATGTTCGAATAGACGATGTGTTTGATGTAAAAATAACATTAAGATAACGCTATACACCCAACGGGCCCAACGTGTAGCGAAATATAGTACTGCAGAACATTCGATCGTGAAATTTTTATTAATTTAAATGAGTCGAATATAACCCGTGTGCCGACTGGAGATTTCTATACGCCGGTGGCTGTAAAATCATCTTTTTTTTACATATTTAGTCATGCTAGTGGACGAGGAAAGACTGTTCATGACGATACGAAAACCGGATAGCAAATCATAATGGTGGGTATACATTTCGAAAAGAAATTATAGCAAGTTTATTTATTATCGAAATGAAACTTCTTTATAGAAGGTACAAAAAAAAAGAAGATATTTTTGAGCGTCACCGTCGGCCCGTCACGACACTTCATCTAGGACGAGTGTACCAGCACGCACCGTGATCACGTCGTTAGCTGTTTACACACACACGTGCACGCACCGGGCCAAATAATGTAAACAAAAGTGTCGTCCTATTTTTGTTAACCGCTTTTTGTGTGTTATTTAAATTTTGTTTTCTTTACATCACTACATACACACATGCTGGTCAGACTTAGGACCGGTAAACCGAGTAACCGATCTCAATGTATCTAGCGGTGGTGACCGAGTAAGTATTTTATTGATTAAACTCCCTCGCGGCTCGTACAGTTCATATATTTATTTACCTAGCGGAATAGAGAATATTTAGTAACTTTCATAAGGATTTTTGTTTATTTTACTCCAATGCAAACCCAATACTCTATCGGTTGAACGACTCTGAATGAAGTATCACTTCGTCCGCGCTTACTCGAACACGCGCGAATTTTTTTTATAAAACACGTTGATTAGCGAAACTATTTCATGAAAATAAAATGTTATGGTGATTGCAGACAAAATTAAAAATATGAAAATTTGATAAATGATAAGTGATAACAAAAATTATCATACCATGAAAAAATGCTATTTCACATATAACGAGCGAATTCCACCACAGCTTGCCCGAATACTGGAAATATTAACTCTACCCCGAAAATTGTTGTGCGTTTCCGCGCACGTAATTTACGCGTCCTGCCGGCGGTTGAGCCTAATAACATTTTCGTGCGTTATCGGATAAAAGTAATTATGTAGTATGCCGTTCAAATTCTATTTTGATAATGACTTTTGCGATTTCCTAAAAACAAAAAATATTTTATACGTGAGATAATATTAGTTGTAAATATGCTGCAGCCAGAATCCGTTATTCTGATCGGTGTTAAAAAAAAAAAAAGAAAATATGAAATGAAGTTTTCTTTCTTTCGCAAACAATTTCGAATAATCCATACGATATTTATTTACTTCGTGTAAACTATCTTATACATAATGTATTAAATCGGTAATGAAATTCGTCGTGCGTTTGTATAGTAAGTATAGTAAGTACGATATATATATTCATGTGTGCGTGTGTGTGTATACGAAGACGAGTGGTGAACATAGACGTACGCGTACGAAATATACACGTATTAACTTTAATATAAACCGGATTAAAACGTTGGTCACTCAAAATGCGGCACTGAAAACTACTTAAACATAGTTAATCAGATGTAATTCGTAGGTGTCGTAGAACATTAAAAAAAACAAAAAAAAGTAAGTAGTAATCGCGTTTTAGATATGTATCTCGAGACGTCCGTTGTAAAATCATACTGCGCCGTACATACGAGAAAACGGGCGCGCGCGCGCGCGGTGTGGTTTTATGTAGATCGAATTTACGATTACGAAATAGATTATAATGAAAAGGGGAGAAAATAATAACACGTTTTTCACCGTGTTGAACGCTTCGAACAATATCGTGATGAATTGATGCGTTTCGATTATTCCGTAATTATATCTCCGTGCACTATGTGGTAACACGACGTTACAGCCAATTTGTTTTAACGTTTTTTACCAACGTTTAAGAAATAACACGACAATACACCACGGTCATTCAATGGCAAAAACGACAGTCTTACGGACGCCGAGAAACAAAACATGTAATTACTTTCGTATCGACGAAATGTTATTGGACACGTTTCCCGAGCAGCATTTCGTGTTCAATACTGGACGGATCTAATTTGATTTAATAATTTAAAGTACACTGGATAGTTATTTCACGTTAAACGATATTTTGTCCTTTTAACTTTTTAATAATAAATATACCAACCACATTTGTCCACGTTCTCTTTAAATTTAATACACGTTTCAATATTTAATCTCTGTCGTTTTCACGGATAATACAATACTGGTCGGTAACCGATTTAAGACAGACCGTTATTAATGTTAAATACGTCAAATGATCACGAGCAAACATGTCTACCTTTGATTATTAACGTTGTGTCAGTGTAGTATTTCTAATCAGTCTGTAAGACAATACTTATCGGCACTTAGTTCCTATATAAATATACTAGACTTATAGTTTATGATATTTGTGTTATGAATAGGACAAATTGATGGCATGAAAAATTATTTTCCACTAGAAATATAATCGGATCGAAAGAATAATATATCTATATGTATTATACTACAGAACATGACATCAAAGATCGATCGACGATAATCGGTCCGAGTAGCATTTCTTTGACGTTCTAACGGAGTTATGCAAATATTAATAAAAAATAAAAAAATATACGATTTATTGATGTTTACTTTAATATTTCATAACAGTTTCTTTTATCAATTGTATTACATTGTTATTATTACAAAGAAAAACACTTTTAAACACTGATATTTTTAAATAAACCTATTTTATATACGTTGAATACGTATTTGTAATGATTATTATTGTTACCTTTGATCATAAATGCAGTGTTGAAGCAATAAATTGGATGCGTGAGCTGACTGTATAGCTGCTAATAGACCATTTTTCACCGAAAATATTACCTCACTTACTCCCTCTTCTACCTCAATTTATTGTTATTACTCATTATTTCCTATTCAATATTGTTATTACTTCTATTGGAATTTATTTATATATAAGTTTATTATAATTGTATTGTTTAATAATTATGCTGAAGCAATATGAAAAAAAAAGAAAAGACAACATTTGGTGTCGTTGTAGTTCTTCCCACCGTGTGTTGGCCGCCGTCACCGAACAACTGCACACACGCCATCAGTTATCGTTTTGCCAACTAATCTATATTTATATTTACGTTTATATTTTGCAATATATTTTTGAATTGTTACACAAGAAGGCAACGGCCTTGCTTGTTGTTGTTGTGAACTCATTGTCCGCGAATCGTCGTCGTTTTTCGTCCGTCGCGTTCGTACCTCGTGATATATGTAAAATACCGATATTGAGTTTTGTACCTTTTCAAGCAAAGACCTTATGTCCGATGCTTCTCTTTATATAAATATATATGTATATATGAGAACAGATTTCGTATACATCAACTCAAATAGCCTAATTCAAATATAATCTTTATTTATTTTTTTATTATTTATTCAAATTATGATATTAACAACTCAAATAGCCAATAAGTGAATAAATATATATTGTACTTATTATTACCTATTGTGTGTATATGTATTAATATAGATTTAGGTAGTTATTGGCCAATCTGTGCTCCAATTAAGTGTCAGTTTTATATGTATATGTATTTTTGATATTTAATTAATATTGTTATAGCAGAAATTTGATTTCATTTGATATAATGTGTGTATGATATATGTATATATAGTTTAAATACATAGTTTTAATCGGTTTGAAAAGCATTTGAGCCACAAATAGTGCGAAGAATTTGATGTCCGGCACGCGCGTAATATTGTTTTATGCTTCTGGCCCGTACAGTTATTATTATTATTATTTAATATTTGCCATTATATTATATTGGTCGCAGTTTGTATGCATAAACACATCATTATAAATATCTCATATTTGAGTACGTGTTTTCTTGTAGCTATATAACATCACAATAATAATAACAATTAAATACATACATTTATTTCAAAATCTATAATTCACGTTTTCGTTTCACACTTTTGCTCGGTACAAATTGTATCGTTGTGTACGTTATTTCAAAATGAAATTTCGAGGAAAGTTTAGTGATTGTTGATATAATATATTTGTATAAGAGTCATTGGCAACGTGTTATCTGATATGATAATCTGATTTAGAAATTGTATTGTCGCAATTAGCTATAAATGCTCGGGGTTTGAGAGGGAGGGGTTCAGTACAAGATTTCCACATCCATGTTTCATTAAAGACGCAGTTTCAAAACTACGAAAAATAAATGTGACGAATCGTTAAGCATATAAAAACCAAAAAGTCTTAAACACAAATTCGAAAACTCAATCATAACTTTAGATCTTTGATCTCATTTTATTGTAGGATAAGGTCAAAAGGCTCTCGTGGCCGAAATCCAAATATCTTTGCCTATATCTCCGTAATAATTGATTTTTAATTGATTCTTTTACCTCGACATAATAAATAATAACATAGATGTCCAGCATGTTGCAAAACTGTTGTATTTTTTTAATACTAATCGATATTATTTCGATTTATGACTAATGAGCAAACCCCCTAAGAATATGTGTTATGAAATATGAGTTTTAACGTGTTGTTTCGGTTATGTATACGTATATTACCTATTCCTGTAGAAATATAAATAATTGTATTATATTTACACACTATATACTTCGGTCATCACGTCTTGTAATCGGCTTTTGGATTTTCGGTTTGTTATTTTACCTTTAGCACGAGCAGAGTATTAACAAAGTTATGTAAATATAAACTCTAGTTTAAACGAAAACAAAAACAATAACAAATTGAAAGTAGTATTATTTTTTTTTAAATTTTACCCCACTTCATCCTAAATATAGAAATGACACCCCCGGGTATGTGTTATGTGTTTAAAAAGTTTGAATTTATAGTAACATTGAAGATGTACGTTTTCTATTACACTTTAGATGTCAAAATTATTTATGCTCAAAATGATAAGAACTATGTTGTTTTCGACTGCAAATAAACGTATTTTCATGAAAATGTAATGAAAAAGCATTTTGAAAAACCAGTGATAATTTTCACCTGTCCTGATCTTTCTATGAGTAATAAGTCATAACCGATAAAATGTGACTTTGTTTTTTTGTTTTATCTTAACCTCGATCTGGTTAAATTGTTTTGGTATCGTAACCATTAGGAGTTTACAAAAATGACCCGTCCAAAGTACCATCTGTATCCGTTTTTCAATAAATAAAGGTGTTATATAAAACTTTTAGAGCGCTATCGCGTTCTGAAGCATTTTCCCAATAAAATAAAAAAAGAACACTGTACTGAACACGTATTGTATAGATGTGTATAATATTTTCCCAGAACTTTTAGAAATCTGAAATTAATGTTGATAATTGAAGTCGAGTGTTTTTTTACCAGGCGGATGTTTTTTTTTTTTTTTTTTTGTGAATTTGTTTTGCTCTTTGTTACTGAAAAAGGGACGATCAGACATTACCCCTGTGGTATAAGACATCCATTAGTAAAATTTATAATGCCGATTTCACAATGGTTCGGGTAGCAAAATGATACTATAAAAATGGATAACGCGCAAATGTAGACACTGCAAGGTAAAAGCATTTCACCGGTGTTTACGGTTAAAGTGTAAACGATGCGACGGTCGTATAGTAAATTGCACGTGCCGGCCATTATCATTAATGCATGACTAATTATTGAATTCGTTGCAAGACTATATTATCGTTCAGTTTACCGTGATGTTGGCTCATAACACATTTTCAGGATCTTAAAATCTTAAATAACCAATTTTGTAGCCCTAAAATTTAAAAGTTTTTAATTTTTTTTTTTAAACAATTTTTTGTTTCTCAAACATTGGTCAAATTTACGACAACAATTTTTGCACATTATAATTTTAAACATTTTACCATTTTCTATAATTATGCATGTACATTCGTGATTTTCTTTGCGCCTATTCAAAATCTACACATATTGTTTGAAAAATTCAACGACTGAGTAGTAATACAATGGAAATATCATACATATATAGCTCAGTAAAACAATGTTTTTGAGAATATAATGTTCTTCCAAAAAATATTTTCATTTGCATTTCCTATATAAAGGATGCTTCTGCGTTAAACAAGTGATTCTTAAATAATTACAGTCGTGCAAATAATGTGAACAATTTAGTGTGATTAATACAAATTGTATAAGCAATTAGAAAAAAACGAATCAAGACATGTCTTATAAATCGTACGCTATAAAAAAAATGTATTCCTTCAAACGATTAAAGCCTAAATAAATTTACTAGAGTTTATTAAAATTAAAAGTTTGTAAGCTATTGTTTTAGATATACCGGCTTACGATTTACAAATGGAACGCTTGACACCCTAAAGCTCAACAAGGTAATTAATTTTAAAGATTAGGACTGGAATAAATTACATCAACTTTTCTTGTACCAAACTGAAAGGCACAATGGTTTTAATCCAAACTAAATAAAAGTTAAATATGTATTTAATTAACTAGATATCGTTTACTCGAGGAAAATTCTCATTAGCGTGTTTTCGTTTTATTGTGTCATTTATACGCACGTAAAAAATATAGTAGAAACTACTTTGTCACCATAAATTTAAACTATAGGTTCTTTAAACAAGAAGATAAAACATTAATTGACATGACGATTATATCTATAGTATATGTCGTTAGTCATTATTTACCAATATAAATATATATATATATTTAATATTTATATATATATATATATGAAATATACATTAATTTTCAATGTATCGTGGACTGAGAATCACAAGTCTTATGTGTTGTGTTTTGAATTGTTCAGGAGAGCGTTCTTCAACTTTGATGACATACTTAATTATATTATTTTTTAACACAGTTATTCCAAAAAATAATATTAACTTGAAATTTCATATTTTATGTAACTGTTATTTTGGACGTGATTAATTTTCTGTATTTACATTTTTATAAAAATACTCTAAAAAGTCAAAATGAAAATTTATATTCTGCCTGTAGAAATCAAACCAAAGTAAAAGTTAACTATCAAATAACACCAAACAAGCAGCTTGTCTCCAATATAGATACGTACAATATAAAATTCCATATAATTTCTTTTTATATAAAAGTCATAAAATCATAATATTATCGTAAAATTACCGTACCTGTGGCCCGTTTTCTTTCTAATAGAAATTTTCATTATGTTTTTCTTACGAACTATGATTGTTCGACTCTAAACATAATTATTGGAAAAAAACACCCTATATAGCTCAGTCCAAACTTACCAAATGTAGTAAATTTTTTCGACTTAAGACTTTTTTACTTTCCGTAACTAATTCATTAGTCATCGCAAAAACATTTCTATTAGCGTAAAAGATGCACATTCAAAATATATGAATTTTCATGTCAAAAATGTGATTTACCAAGAAAATATGATATGGAACTTTTTTATTCTCAGGTCATGGCGTCTACACAATGATTAAACGGATTATGAAATGTACGATTATTGATTTCTCACACATACACACACAAACCATCCATGGACACATTAATTACAAAAGATAACACGCATGGTTTATATCATACATGATATTTTATTACACCGACCGGAAACAATCGTATAATATAATAAAGATATAGCATTTGAATAAAAATTAAATAAATAATTTAATAATGCGTGCCGAGCGATTCGTAGAATAAATATGAATAGAATATATATATATATATAGGTACCGATTTATAAGAAACGCAAAGCATGCCATAAATAACGCTAATAAATTACCGAGTAGCATTTTTATTTTCATTCCGAAATACAATAACTTTATCATAACGTTTCATTTCGAAGCGTGTTTCTTTTTTCTGTGTATGGCACATACACCTATATCGAAATAGATTTATTAATTCGTTGACGAAACAAACCGGATTACATTTTGCACGAAAAATGACAGTTACCACAAAAGCGAATTGTACTTAAAACACGCGTCATTTTCATTATTTTAGATTCTGAGTGAAGCGACAAGTGTTTTGGTTTTACAATGATATGTATTTTTTATTTTTTGAAATTTTTTATTTTTTGGTTTTGGTGAGTTTGCATGTGAATTTGGCGTTCTGCTGTGTTTTCTGTAGAACGTCTTGCCAATCGTAATCAGATAATTCAGAAGGCGACGAGTCACCGGTTTGATGTTTAATTGGGTTTTTGATAATTAACGGCGAAACGGTTTTACTTTTGTTCTCATTTGAGTTGGGAGATAAAAGGCAGCTCGTAGATAACGTAGTGAAAAAGGAGAAGTGCGGTAGTACTGGCGAGAAAGGCGCGACCTTTAGTACGTATGGCTTGACGGAGTGACGCGGGATTTATTTATAATTTATTTACCGATAACGCAAAATACTTTGGGGTAGAGTGAGAATCGCAAAAAATTAACTGGTTTAGTTGAATAAATAAAAGAGCAAAAAAAAAAAAAAAACACGTACACGCATATCGAGCGCGTGACAATGACTGACCTTTTATTTTAGAACAATATTTGCCGATAATTAGTGTAACTTTTTTGTAAATATTTCTAACTGTATCTTGTGACAAACATAATAATATGTATAGCTTAGATATTGCGTTTTGACACGAAAAAATTAAATCATTCTCGATGAGAAATTGGGTCTCGACTATAAACGTTTTAAGACCGAGAGGCACTCAAATGATACACCGACATTAATTTGTTGAAACAAGTACAAATATAACATTTTGCTTCTGGAAAAATTGATTAATAATACAAATTTGACGAGGACTTTTTTTCCATTACATACTCGTATTTTATGTAGCCCAGAAACATGAGTAGTATTAAATAATGAATGTGAAACGCAATCAAAGGGTACATAAATAATAATGAATTTCAGAACAGTATAATAATATAATGAACTCAATTTTGTCATATACGTAAGTATTATGCATGTCTAGTTGGATAAAACGCAAATTTTCAATAACGCAGCTTTCAACCGATATACATTAACACTTTGATTAAATTTAAATATTTACGTTCGCATGCAAATGTGACATATTGAAGTCATCTGCCAGATCAATATTTTAACACTTTAGTATGCTTTATACAAGGAAGATCATAATATTACATACACACACATATATATATAATAGTTGTCAATTTAATACATTTTTCACACAGATTGTAAAAAAAAATTAAAAATGAAACGTTATTGCGATGCGTTATTCAATTTCAACACCAAATTTAGATTTTATATAATTAAGTTCAATTTCTATCAAGTTTTCAATTTTTTTTTAAATTCGTTAAATCAAATTAATATAAAAAAATATATATGTTAAGTTAAATTGAAAGTTACTTATATTTTTCTTTTAAACTTGAAAAATTAAAAGTTAACTTTAAAAAGTAACTAGTTAAAAGATAAAATTTTCTAATGAGCATTAAAAAAAATTACTTTAAAAAAAAAGAGTTATAGCCTTTAGAACCTGTAAATGTCTTAAATACTATCTTGCTCGTTACCGAATACGATATAGATAATATACTATAGTGTTTGACGTATATTTCATTTAATTTTGATACTTTTGTACAAATAATTAACTTGAAGTTAACACGTCAATTCAATAAAACAATGACTTGCCTACGGATGTACACAAATATTCACGAAGTAATTAATATTACGCACAGCTGCGTATTGTTGTAAGACGATAATATTATGTTATTGAATTGATGTAGGTTATATTCAACGAGAGAAATCAAATGTAATCATCAGTGACACAATTCCCGCAGGAACCCTGTTAAATCATATATACAATGGGAATTTTTTTATTAGGATCCACGCGATTTTCCATCAAGGTTTTAAACAAACTACTTCGGTGTTATTCATCTGTTATTAAATCATTTATAGAATATTTATCAACCATTTTAAAAATGATATCCCTACTCTTTATACATTAAACATATGTAAGCACCTAATTTCCATACGGTAACCTGTATTTTCGTTTACACTATCTTATAGAACTAAAATAAATACATAAAAATGATTTTTAATTTTTAACTTTCAATATTCCGTTTAAGAACAATTATTATATAAATATTTAGTTATTGGAATTGCTTTCTGTGCAGTTAAACCCGATAATATTATATAATGGTATCTTTATGACAGTAATTAATTCATATATAAGATAAAACACGAGTATACGATATAGCTAAATAACTACGTTGATTAGACGAGACATTTAACTACCAGGCTAACCGATGTCTGGTAAAGCGTTTCCAAGAAGTCACATTTTCAATGTCGGTTACAATACCTCTCCCATTCACTGAGTATTAAATTTAAACGCTTATTATATTAGACGCAGATATTCATCGGAGAATTAATTATTTTAATTTGAAATTAGAAATTATAATTTAAATCATAGATTGTCATTTAAAAATCAAATGTAGATATATAACCATAAAAAATAAGGGATAGGGATAAAAATTTGAATCATCTTTTTGATGATGAAAATCGTTTATATTTCCTGAGCTGTTCCTGCATGATGATGAAATTCATTCTGTACATATGTATATAATGTATGTAGCTTCGTATTTAGTGGCGGCGGCGGACACGATTATCGTTTATATTTTGCCGAGTCTGCGGGCCGTTTTCACTTCGCAAGGTTCATGGTTCGATTTATCTCTACTTACTTGCAGATTGAAGGGTCGTTTTCAATCCTAGGAACACTGCACCTGAATTTTTTCCTCTTAGAACGTCTTTCCGTGAAGCGCGGTGTTTTCTCATCAACATAATATTATATTATTCCGCCGTAGTTAACCTTCATCACGTTGTTAATTATTTATCGCAAATACGTAAAGGAAAACATCGATATTGCTGTATAATGCATAATGTGTAGGTCGGACTTATCGCGATACCTCACGCTACACACCGAATATTTGATTTTATTTCTTGTCTATTATAATTTATACTATAGTAAAAAATCGAGTAAATTGTATCGTTAACGTAATAAAAAATATGAACTATAACATACAAGTGAATCGTGTTGCATTTGAGAGTGGAGAAGGTAGATGTAAATGCACTGGTCGCCAACATGCATCACGTGAACAAAATGCACGTTAACTTATTCTTAATTTTATTATAAAAATATATAGTATGTTTAATTAAATGTTATTCTTAATTCAAGGGTCCATTTCATGAAACACTGTAAAATGCATCCTATTTTTATTTTATTTTTTTTTTTTGTAAATTTTAACCCGAGTATAATTTGTACATATTTAAACTGCGGCCTAAATATGTTTAAGTCGTACGTAAATTGAGTCTAAGGATATTTTTGCAAAACCAATATTTTTATTTCCGTCTTTTAGACTTAGAATGAACAATATAATTGTATTAATATTGGCATGGTTGGAAACATTGATGTTGCTGTTTATGATGTTATTGATTAAAAAATTATTTATAAAAAAATTTTTTTTTTATACGTTTATATATTATTCAAACATTAGTTATTAAACAACTGGTAAAAATATGTGTGATAATTTTCACACAAAGTCTAACAAAGTATTTTTTCTTGCAAGTATATTTCTTTTTCCATCGTTTTTTCTATGTTTTATTTACCTGACTTATATTATTAATGTATGAATATCCCAATACGCAATTCACGTATGTTTCAAAAATTCTCAAGTCGCAATTTAGCTAGTATATGACTGTGTGTGTGTGTTTTTTTTTTGGAGGGATGCGATTTACCCACTGCACATTTCGTAGTTACGCGTATGTGTATAACTAAAACAATTACAATAATTAGAACAGATAATATGTAAAACTATTTATTATAAGGACATTATTGTTCCAATATATCACCTGACCACATTGGAACATTAACGACCGTGCACCGTGAGGGTTGTTCGATGACAAAAATTAAATATACAGAATTAATGAGCTACTAATAAACAAATAAAAAATTAGACATAGTAATTATTATTAAAATATATTTAGAACAACTAGTGTAATGATTTCGAATTACTTAGGCGCCAATACCTGAGGGTTAAGAGTAATGCTTGTAAGTGTTATAGTTGCATTGCAGTATTGATTGGTAGAATGAGGAGGCACATGTGATCGTCTTGGATAAAATGTAGGTTTTTGTGAATAACGATAATATGCTACCGCAGAAAAATGCTACTAGTTTGAAGTAGGCGCTAGTAAAATGTTGCCCCTAAGCAAAATTCTACGTAAAGAGACGTGCTTTTCAACAGATTTTATACGTTGAGTGTGTTAAACTTGCGGTTACCTATTCTAGGTAGGTTACATGATATTCGAAACTAACTTTCGTCGCATATAAAATGACGATTTTCAATGGGTTCAATTTATATTAAGCTTAAACACGTCAACTGACTATTAATCTAACTAAGTTACTTTATTTCGTGAAAATTATGAGTGACTAATTACTATTTTATTTTGAATATTTTAGTTTTAACTAAATAGAAATATTGACTATACCAACCTTCAATAAGACCAGCAACGGCTTAAGATAAAAAATGATTTATAGATAATCAGATGACCGGATGCAGTTGAAAAGTTAATTAAGAAATAATTGTGAATTACAGGCCATATTTATATTGACTATATACATATTTTGTCATATTAGTCTCTTTTATTATATGTTTTGAGCTAGGAATTTAATGATGAATTAATGTAATATGTCATGAGTTTTGTTCTTAGTTAATTTTTATTACTTACAATTTAAATATATGTTCAATTTGTTAATGTTACAAAATGTGTTTATCGAACGAAATATAACACAATTATGCATCAAAACATAATTAATCTAAATACACATTTCTGGTACAGGTTAAAAAAAACAATTTTACATTTAATATTTAATACAACATTATTCGTAAAATATCTTATGGTTAAATTTTGGATAAAATATTTTAGTAATAATCTGAGGTCGAACTCTAGTACCGCTACGTATGGCAATCGAGAATATTTTATTAAATAGTATATCTACGTAAAACCATGCTTTAAAAAAAAAAAATAATAATAATAATAATAATAGCAATAGTAGTAAGTTATTAGTGTCATATTTTGTTTCTTTTTTAGTTCTATTTTTATAAATATTTGTCTGTATCCTCTATAACAATATATAATTCGATGGAATTTAATACAAATTCTATACCATAAATTAAACATCGAAAAACTATACACAAAAGAAAGTAAAAAAAAAGGTTTAAAAGGGTTTTATAATGTATTACACATAATATCTATTAAAAAAAAAACTAAGAAAAATATTTTATTTTAAAATAAACGTGAATGCATAAGATAGATACTGTACGAAGTTTGATTGGATCTTTTTCGATTATTTTAATTTATTTGAATAGTATATATTTTTATGATGATTAAAAAGAAAATTGCATTTTTCCATAGATTCGTATCGGAACGTGGCCTTGTTAATATTATGTTTATTGAAATTTCTTAAACATTTTTTTTCTATATATTTCAAAAAATCGTTAACACTGACAACGGTAATAACATTTTTCTATACCTTTATATATTTAAAACTATTATACTATTTATACGTTTAAAACGTATATGTAGACATATTTTGTTCGGTCTTAAATTTAGTATTGAAAATTAAACACGAAGTATACATATGCCATGAACTTACGACACTTGGGCACAGAAAATGAGGTGCGAAAATAAGACGCAATATGTTTGGATGGATTGCATTAAAAAAAAAAGTTATTTATACATTTTTAATGATTTTATTATTTTAAAACTCTATTATCAATATAAACCATTAAAAATATGCAATCATCATATTCAAGATAAATTTACAGTTTAAAAAAAAATCCAATTATTATAAATAAATATAATAGTAAAATATATATGTATACATTTTTGATATTTTTATACAAATATATTGTTATATTCCTATTATAGATATTGTTTTATTTGGTTTTATTTTTAATAGAGTTGTTCAAGTTTTACGACGAATAATTGTTTTTTTGACAGGTGTCAAAACCAAACCAGCGATTAAATTGTTTTATGAATATTTTCGAATATAACTTATTTGAAAACTTCGAATGTTATGAAACAATATTTTACGTAGAGTAAAATATCTAGAAACGGACTATTTCAACGAATTTAGAAATAGCACATTAAATTAATTTTTCTTGCAGATTGGAATCGCTCAATTTCTCGCTGTAAAATAATATTGATGATGATATTGTATAATATGTAATTTATGTTAATTCAGTTTGATAATTATTAATTTTTGCAGCATTCAGTATTTAATCACTTAATAAAATATGTAATTACTTTTAACCGAATGTCTACTGTAACTTGCAGGACTCTAGAATTTACCAGGACAGAAAAATAAAAAATTAAACGATGTCCTACAACACGCATTTCTACTTTTTTCTGTATTAAAAGATGTTTGTGGAGAGACAAAGTGCCCTCATACAGACATATTTTGACTATTGAAAAATCTAGCAACGCTAAGAATTGAACTAAAAATCGTCTACCCTGAAATCGCACATAAATTTTTACGCTTTGTGTTTGAAAAAATCGGTGATGATAATAATTATATATTTATATATACGTAAACAGTACTGAATGATATAGAGTAGACATCATTTGGTTTTCGTATATATTAATAATACATAAAACGCGACAAAAATATCTACCAGTTTATAATAATATAATTCCGTATGTACACGGTTAATTTAATTGCCTCTGGAATATACCGTTAAAAGCTTTTAGAGATATTCTTGATTGCAATGCCATAACAATATTTTAACCTATATTCTTGCATAAATTAAATTTTAATCAATGACGGTTTTAACTTTGATGATGATAATGATGACACATAAATTATATATAAAATTATTATTAATAACTATAACGAATTTATTCGACTTTTTTCCTGTATAATTTATAGATATTACAAGAAAATATTAAAAATTTCGATTCACTAAACTCATCCTCAAATAATATATTACTGTATATATGTGTGTGTTTCTGTTTATGATTTGTTCCGTTTTGACACAATATATGAGACCCAAATGAACGTTGTGTATTGTGGCATAAACATTTCATTTTTTTCTACATGAACAACACAAATAAATTTCCTTTGAAATGTAACCCTTTAAATTTTAGTTTTGTATTTTACAATAACATTATATATATATATATATATATAAGATACGTCAGCTTATACGATCTGAATATTCAAATCCGTATTATACTCATTTTGTGGTTAAACTCAGTATTGTGTAGAATTTTCATGAGAACTGCCATAGTTAATGAAATTCACTTCGATTCAATTTTAATAACTTTAATTTTTTCCCGTAAAAAATTCCTCTGAGATTAATGGTCAACAATCAGTTTACAATGATCGATGCCTATCAACAACGAACGACTTGGATAGCTCAAAAAGATTATTTCTATGTTTATACTGCCACTGGTGTGGCTTCACGTCAGTGACCGGAATTCAACAGAGCCTTATAATATAACTATATATATATATAACATCCGTTGGAATTAATCATCAAATATATATTAAATCTGAGAATTGGAATATTTGCATCTAGTGACGTACGATAGATGCCGTTAATAGTTTTAACTGACATCTATTTGAAATTGGGGAAAGTGGGTTCTTAATAATAAATTGGGTTTTGTTTCCATTAATATTTTCTACCTAAGTGCTGTGCTAACTTTGGCGCGTGGCCACTTAGAAAATATAAATTTGACGATCAGGTAAAAATTTGATTGTGCTTCACTATTTGTAACGACGAATAAAATAATAACTGTTTGTTTAGAACTCGCAAGTGTTAGATTGGTATACTTAGAAGAGTATAAAGTTATATTCAAAAATTTTTATTTCGTCAACATTTAAAAAAACGAAAATTCCTTTATTTTATGTGTTAGTAGTCATTAATTTATGTGTACAACATTCATACATAATGGCATACGTGTTATGTATTTTATTTTTATTATTTTACATATCTAAAAATAATAATAATGATAATAATAATAAACGAGACAAAACGTTAAGTGTTTAGTTTACTTTAAAACAACGAATAACCGCCCCAGATACACACCATGCATAAATTATTATTAGTGTTGTAGTTATGTGTTCTTTTAAACATATATACGTTATAAATTATAACCCTAACAAAATATATATATATAAATACAATACATAATAAATAAGTTTTCATCGATTTATCCTATATATAGATTCAATATTAAATGTTTATAAAAATACGATTAAATCAGTAATATAAGAGAAGTGAAATAATTTTTAAAATTACTGATACATTTTTTTAATATAATTGTTATAAATAAAAAATATATTGCATAAAAATAATACGTTATTTAAGGATTTTAGATTTTGTGTTAGATAAATGGCAAAAACGTATAATATAGCTACACAAATGTAAGCCGAGCATTTAATGCCCATATAAAAAAGTAATTTAATATTCTGACATTAGAAATTCATGTGTCGTTAAAAGCTAAATTCCCATAAAACGTTAAAAACTAAAGTACATGTATCATACATGATACTAATCATTATATTCATGAGGACTAAGGACGTTTATAACACTTACAATTTGTCTTAAAAATATTAAATGCGAAATTTGGTAAGACTAGTTTAGTGAAAACTAGTGATATTCCTTTACGTTCATTGTAGACATCGACAGAATGTTATTAAGAGAATCAAGAAGAAGAAGTAGAAGAGAAGAAAAAAGTACCCTCTTAGACCAAAAAGCTAGATAAAAAATGGACTATTTAATGTGAACCGAATTAATTCTGAAAAGCGATTTGAACTAATCAACGTCAGTTCTAGATTATTATGAAAATTAATTTTTAATATTGGCATTTAAACTATGTTTAAAAAGTAATGTTAATTTTTATGTTTCGGAACATTCGTTCTAGTTTAATAAAAAGAATACAACAAAGCATTTAATCAAAATTCTATAACGACAATTACCTAGAAAAAAGTGTTATATTTTAAACAATGAATTCCATTCGAGAAAAAAATGGGTTCAAATGTAGTAAGGTTAAAGACTATAAATAATTATAAAAGAATATTAACCCAGGTTACTTATTATTGTGCAACAATATCAATATTGTCTTTCTAGGTTTTATATATACAATTAATGATCACTATAATGTATCTATTCGTATTTAAATAAAACGCTAAATCATTGAAAACAAACCAAAATTCACAAATTAAACATCGTATTTACAAAAAAAAAAAAAAAAAAAATCAAGTTTACAGGCATATTATAATACATATTGATCACATTTTTCGTGCTCTTCTATATATATAGGGCACACCGCAACTGTGAATTATCAAACCAACATCAAAGTAATAATACTCGTTAATAAAGAACAAAATTATAGTGATACTTCAGTTTTTCTCATTTCTAGTTTATTAATTTTTCAGAAACCAACAATTCTTAATTATTCTTAAATAAATATTCAATAATTTTACCAACGACAGACGCCCAAGTCGGTATGTCTAATATTTGATTCTTACTAAAAACTTCAGCTGTTCAAAATTACAATTTTACTTTTAAGTGATATAAGATTTAGAAAAAAATAAAATGTTTGTGAACAATAAATATATTAATAATAAAAATAATTAAAGTCAACTTGTGTAATAAGATAACAGAACAAACATTTGAAATATAATACAATCCTTTATAAAACAGAACGTATGGGAAATCATTATAATAACGCAACTACTCAACACCGTTCAAACCACGTGAAAACACGCATAGATACAATTATATAGTTCATTTTTCCAATTCAAAACTTGGATACTTATAACAACAGTGCGGTAATCAGACATTTATTTCGAAAGTGAAGGGCATTAGATTCTTATCGCCGTTTTTAGAAATGCTAAAATATTACAGTTCGTCAGAACAATTACCACTTTGTCCTAAAAGGATATGTATACATTTTGCATTTGCGAAAAAACTTTGTAAATGATAACCTTTTTCTGTCTTTGTATTAATAAATAATACACCGAAATTCGTAGATACTGAAAATAATATAATGTTGTATATTACTACAGGAGCAATATATAAATTCAGGTTTAAAAAATCTCATAGATTTTCGAAACACACGAGAAAATACGTATTGTGTTTTTTCGTAAAAACGTTATTTTATCAGAATCGATAAGAGGCTAGACACATTCGTTAAATATTTTAAGAGACTGATGGATTTTTGACGCGAGTAGAAAAGTCGTATTTGATTAATATTTAAATAGTTATAAACTAGATGATCCACTACAAAATTTAAGTTTACATTTTTCATTATCATCATACGTCTAATTAGGTTCCTATCAAAATAGGTTTGAGTCGAACATTCACAGCCAAACTTCACAAAAGTATTATTCGCGTTCGAGATACTTCCAATGTAAACTCATTCCATACACGATGCAGTATAAATTCGTTTTGGACATGGACAGTTTTCGTATTTTTCGAGAGCTCAAAATGTTATACAAGCTCAGACGTACCTCAACACCGTAACGATATTTATCGTATTCATTAATATCGTAAATAAACCACTGGCGTCGGACAGAACCGTTTTTCCAATACAATGGTTCACGGTATTGTTCTCATATCGGAAACAACGATGCGTCACCAAGAAATCTGCAGAAGTCTGAGCAATGTTCACCCGAACCGACGTCCGCAGCTATCTTTTTTATTTGTTTTGTTCCCCCTCATTGAAATCGCTACGTCCGCGCGTACAATACGTCAGCGACATACCAGTGAAACATTTTTTTTTTTTTTTTTTTTTTGGGGTGAGGGGAGGCAAAATATTACATATCTCACTAATAGATAACAGTAAGTTAATTGTATCAAATGATAAAAATAGATATCAATGTTTAAATGAAAAACGATTGATAACGTCGTAATGTGTTCGTAACCATTACTTTAAATATTAATTCGGTAGCAGAATAACTGAATACGCACACGATTGTTACGAAACGCACACTTTTAATCGCCACTGCGTACACCACTCGGTAATCATTATCAATTATTCCAAAATCGTATCGAGATCTGTTGCGCGTATTCGCACGCGACCGGAGGCGGCGGCGGCGCCTAACCGCGGCCGTCAGAGAGAGCAACCGTCGGGTTAGCCGCCGCCGCCGCCGCCGCCGCCGGTTGGGTCTTCGGTCGTGCTCTATACTCGTTGGATCGTCTCAGCGACAGGCCGCTCCCCGCTCGCACGCCGTTTCCAGCATTGCCGCCGCGTAACGTCCGAGACGCTCCCGCACAAACGGTGGTTCCTGTTATCGTCGCCGTCGTTGCGCTGACCGGCCCCGAACGAATAAATCCTTCCCGTCTTCGGAAATGGACAAAACCCGTTCCCGACAGTTCGTCGTCACGTTCCGCCGGTAGACGCAGTGGGACGGACACCGACCCACACCGGACCCGTCGTCGTTTCCAACTCGTCCGTCGCCGTTTTAACGTCGCGCGCACACCGTCCGGTCGTTTCCGTCTCCCCCCATAAACCTCCCCGACCTCCCCGACCTCCCCACGAAACCGTACGGACTCTAACCTAGCGCGTCCCACGCGTGCATGGTGAAGTCGCACCGCAAACCCCCGTTAAGCAAACGCGAGACCGTTCAACGAGTCGTCGTCGTCGCGGAAATGGAGCAGCCGGCCGCCGCCGAGACCGTGTGGAAGTCCCGAAAGCTGTGGACGTCGATCGTGCTGTTCGTGCTGCTGTTCGTGACGCCAGGTAAAACGCCCATGTCTCATTATCGTCGTTACGGTCGAGCGAAAAAAACGCGGAACAAACTAAACACGTTTCGACGGTGTCAACGTTCGTCCGTTTCGTTCGCGCTATAAAAAACATGGACCGAAAGTAAATTAATTGATTGTGGTTCGGCTATGTTTTTGTCATAGTTGACGCAATAAATTAATTATCTATAATAGTTTTATGTTCGCGAACAACGTACAGTGGTTACAGTGGCGTATTTGTGTACGGGGGCGGTGACGTTACAATGTCGCGTCACTCCCCGACGCTTGTTTTTTCCTTTTTTTGTTTGTTTGTTTTTTGGTTTTTCCTTTGTTTGTTTGTAAAACCGTTTAGTCTCCGAAACACAAACCGATTAACGTTGCGCCGTCTACGAGGATATTGTAGACGTGCCGCACGGCCGAAATCACGGAACGCGATCGCGACCAAAGACATCGTATCGTGTGAGACGCGTCGTCGTCTAATCTGTCTGTCCCGTCGAAGTCACGCGATGACGGACAATCGGACAAATGCGTTAGTGAAAAATCATCAAACCGATAAATTCTCAATACGCCACTGCGAATCCATCACGCGGTCAGAACGGTTTTGGTTTTCTTTCGGTTTTACACATTTTTCTGTTGAGTTTATTCCCGCGGACAGCATCAAACGTGCACGACATTTTCGATCACACGGATTGTTTTGTGTGTGAAAACATAACACGACCACGACAATATTATCGAAGTGTCTGTCTGTGACGAATCCGGCCAAAAACTTCAATCGAGATTCACCGTGAACCTATCAGTCACCGTAGTTCTTAGATGGAGTTAGGTCGGTAGATTGGCAAACATTGATACGGCGTACAAACGTTGGTTCGTCAAACCGTTTTATTTCCTTCGGGTTAACAGATTTAACAATCGCGTTTGTCGGCGAACGACTACGTGCGGCCCCGTGATAATTGAAATAAAGATCGTTTTCCGAAAACTTCCTCCTTATAAAAAAACAATACCTATATTCGTACATATATTCGTTTTATAGTAAATACGTTTAGTGTGTATACAAATCTGTATTTTATAGATCACGTGATTTTAATCACGTTTTTTTCTTTCGAAACGGGCTGTTTGAAATCTGCGGATAATACAAACATTTATTTTTTTTTTACGTAAAAGGCATAAATGGGTCAAAAATCATATACGAACCAAAAAAGAAAAATATTTGCATTGTATTATTTGAAAAACTGTGACCGTTTTATTGATTAATGTTAAAACACGGGAAGAATGAGATTTCTGTTATTTACACGTAACTTCAAATTTTCGAAGTATTATAGTTTTACACTTGAATTTTTTCTTTTCATGGAATCAAAATTTATAATAAACGAAATTATAATTATTGTTTACCTTCCCATTATTTTCAAATTACTTACAACGTTCGTTTTAAACATTCTGCGCTTCTCCTTAAATTCGAACACGTTAGTGTTTAACACAAAATATAATTTTATTAAAATTAAAATTCTAATGGCCTTTTACACAAATTTATCGACTTGGTTCTTAAATCCGCCACTGTGTTTTATCGCGTTATTTCTACACTATATTTTACTGTATATTGGTTTTTGAAGTTTCACGAAAAAATTTGAGTAGACGCGTTATATTGTTACGTTTGACGACAATATTAAACTTGTTTATACAAAAATTACTTCGGAATTTTACAAAATATAGAACAAGTAAAATTATTAGATAATATTACGTGACGGGTTTCTATGTTTGAAAGAAAACATTTAGTTTTGAAAATAATTCGAAATAAAGTTTAGACTCCACATTTAGACACATAAATAATAATTCGTAAACATTTAAGTACAATAAAACGTATAGTGATTTTTCTAATCTTGACTCTCACAAGTAAAATGCTACTATCATATACTATATGATTTTTTTTTTTTAGTTTAGATAATTCATGAAGATAATTGTCTCCAATATAAAAAAAAATGTAAAAAAAAAAGTTTGAAACATAAACAATTTGAAAATAGCCATTCTAAGAAGAATGATCTAGAAAGTTCAAACGCGCATTTAAGCAATACCATTACATTATTTACAAACTTTTTTTACGCACAGCCGTTGAAGTAATGATATCATTAATGGCCTAAACTTGGGATTTTGAAGAAATTTGAAACCCTTTTTTTTATTATTTGTAAAATATATCTATTTATCACTCGATATTTATAGTAAAAGTGTACATTTTATTAAACGACAACGGCGATAGACAACATAAATGGTCAAAAAAGACACTCAAAAGAAAAACCAATGGTTTATTGTTGATGGAAAGGTAATTGTTTTCTTGGCACACGCGCGTATTAGAATTTTCATAGAAAATGTGTCTGTAAAAACTAGGAGGAGAAATTCCATTTCCCATCATTTACGTAATCGTCGGACAAATATCCGCGTGCAATCACACATAAGATATACACTGTGTGTATATATATATATATTCGTGGTCGATTTATTGACGTGTTACCGATCCAACGTTTGCAACATATCATAAATTACAGTGCGTTTCTATCTTATAGTATTTCTATTTAAATTAGTATCAAACGGTCCTTGATGTGTAAATTGCTCGGCGATTTGTTAAAGCGGAACGTGTACACGGTTTTTGGCCGACAATAGTAAGCGTACAGTGCGGCGTACGCGTGAGCGTGTGTATAACGTAAAAAGCCAAACAAATTAAAATATTAATCTTGGCGGTTTTGAATTCCGACTAAAAGTTGGCGTCGTCGTCGTCGTCGCCGTCGTCGTCGTGCTTTTAGTGTGTTCAAGTTTTCTCTCTGCTTTATACGTGTAGAAAATACCGTTTTTGTCGAGCGCGCGTACATGAGTACCTAATTTGTTGAAAGTTTAAACTGCCGCCGATGATTTTATAAATATCATACAAATATTTCAACGTATTTAATGTAATATGCACACATATAGTCTCGTTTGATAAAATTTAATTAAACTATTACCGGTGTTTGGAATGAACTCGCGTTCATTGCAGTCACGTTCACATTAATTAGTGAACGAACCCGTTTTTCTTTTTGCAAATACAGCGTGAACGTGTATGAAATTCATATTTAAAATAGAACTCGAACTTGATTCTTATACCGTTCTAGTTAAATTCGCATTTAGTAATTTTATGTTAATCACATCATAAAAAATAATAATAATAATAATTGTCCATCGTGTTGGTACAATTATTAATCTTAAAAGTCACTATTTTTAGATTTACGTTAAGTTTTAAAATTATCATACGTTGCGGTACGAATGTAAAGTCCATAAAATAGAACCATAGAATGCAAATTATTTCGTTGAAAACTAAGTCAAATAAAATTACTACTATACTCATATACCTCCTGATTTATTTATATTGAATATATGTTGTTGTACGTTTGAAATTGTCTATTTATAATAAATTAATATACAATTAGTGAAAATATTAAGTTGGATAATCACTCAAAATATGGTGACTTTTAATTATAAATGTCAGATGAAATGTTATTATTTATAGAACTCACTTAATTATAATTTATACAATAATAACGGTTGATAACGACAAAACAATGACAAGTTTAACTTTGAAATACCAACCAGTTTCACGTTTTAAATTGTGATTTAATCAATGACACAATTCGAAATATGTTTTCACGCTTCTGATTTCTATACGTAAAGTATAGTAAAGTATTGAAACTAAAAACCAAATGTAAATCGTTTATCCCGTCACTGCGGATGGCGATTCGTTTATTGATAAACAATTAAAATCAACGTGAACAAATCCAGTTTTTATGTGAACTTTCAAAACACTCTGATTATTACTTATTTGCATTGCGTGTATGAGATACCCGAACAGAAATGACGCATACGATAATACAATATAGCTGATGATTGTTTGTTTGAAATAGGATCATATCAATTTGACCGACCGCCAAATAGATATATTTAAAAATGAATTTAAATGAGTTACGTCGAAGTTATAATGTCGACGAACGCAATACGTAGCTTAGTATAGTTACGTTTCGTCTCGCCTCGTGGAGAATAAAACGAAAGATAAAACGATTATTTTTCCAAAAATAAAAACTAATAAATAACTCTAAGAATATTGATGAAAATTACTTATAAAATCGAGGTGTTTGCAAAAACAAACGGCATTTTTAAGTTTTCTGATACGTTTTAGTCGTAAAAAGTTTTTTATGAAATTACTAAAAAAAAAAACGCAACTATTAATTTTTGCATTCAGAGAATCAATATTTATTGTAAATGAATATTTACAATATACTATAAAAACATTTTTTTTTCTTGCGTTTCTAAACTTTGAACACGCTGTTTTTTATAATCTTATGTAATCGAGTAACAGTAACGATACGCATTTTTGGTGAATAATATTTTCACATTTGAAACGTTGCTTTTTCCCATAGACTTATTTTAATAAGCTTTAGGATAAAAATAAATCGAAACATAAACCAAACTGATAAGATAAATATAATAGCGTTTTGAATGGAATAAATAAATATAAAAACACAAAAAACCAGTAAATAATCCGGATATCTCTTTACTACCTTTAAAAACCACAATAAGAATTATCTTAGCACGCACACGCACACGCCACACACATACACACATGTACATTTACACGAAACGCTATGAGTACATTGTTATACATAAAATATTGAATAAAAAAAAATATATTTTTTTTTTTCATATAGATAGTATGTTGAAAAACGTGATCATAAGACTTTCGAGATGATTAAACGCGTTGAGCAGAATAATATTTTTTTCATAATAATTCATTATTGTTTTTTATTCATCAAATTGAATAAATCGAATAGTATTTTCAAAAGTCATCTGAGGTGTTTATTCAAAAATTGTTCGTACTGAAAAACTTTAGCCGAAACAATTGTCGTTTATATTATCATTATTAAACTTTAGTTATTGTTAAAATTTTAAAATACATAAAAATTTTTTACTTTGAAGAACTTAAAAAAAAAACATTTGTTCAGTACACACTTTAATATTTGTTTATCCGTCTGAAGAAACTGTTGTTCTTAAAATTAGTATCGGATCCGAGTTCCACCACAATATCAAAAACATAATGTAAATAAAAAACGTATTATTATCTTATATACGTCTTATAAGTGTAATATTCAATCATTTTTTTTTCAGATAGATTTCAAAAAAAAAAAAAAATTACTATCGGATCGGTGTCACGGTCTCAATCTATTAAAAAATAAAGCAATTATGTACACTCTTCATTTTATCTCAAATAACTGATCGTTGGTGGTCTCTGTTACTAAGATGATTGCTTTATACGTCCGTCCACACAACTATTACGTACACGTATGCGTTATGCGATTAAACATATGAGTATAATAGACAAATCAATCGTCACAATATTGAAACGCAGCGAACGGTCAGCAAATTCGACGAAAAACAGGTCAACTAAATGCCGATATCAAATTGTATGCTATAATCTCAAGTGAAAGAATTTTTCGAATCGACTATATAAGCCGGTGAATTCGCTAGTCCCAAAAACAACTATTCGTGTCTTTTACGTAAAAATGTCCTTTCAGCAGTATGATTTATGTATATATTTATATATATATTACTAGGATTACTTACTAAGTCAAATGAAATTCGTTTCAACCCATCGATATGAAACAATTAATTCGGTAACGGGCACACACGTCCACCGTTGGTCCAAACCAAACGAACGGTCCAGACATGTATTCGACGCCGGACGTGTCGGTCTAACATGTTTGAGACACGTCACAAACGGACAGAGCCGAGAGATGACGTGCTCGTCTCGTGATATTTAAAACGCGTCTTTAATGGTCACACAATTAAAGAGGTCTGTACGCACGGTTAAATTGGTGGTATGGGCATATGAGAGCAACAATGACAGTTTATTAGTAATCTCAGAGTTATAACCTTGCGACGTGTTCTTGAATTGAACCCCAATTTTCGTTGTAGGACTCGTAGTGGATTTCAATTAATATTATAGCCATATTAATTGTCAATGTCGGCTCATTTAAAAAATCGCCTGATCAATTGTTGTTCACGTTAAACCAGTGTTCTTTTCATTCTTATTTTTGATCGGAAATTACATAATCGGCTCGTACGATATTAATTGCGTTTTCCTGTGCATATACATGCATTTAGGTATCTTATACCATATAGTGTTTTGCGTATAATTCTTTTATTTATTTTATTTTTTCGTTAAAGTTTTTCGTCCCCGGGGTATACTTTACGCGCGAGTCTAATTTCTTTGTCTAAACCATTAGTGAGATAGGTTGAAACACGATAAATAATCATAATAATAATTTAAATCGATACTAGGTACATGTTACGAGACAATATTATATACTTACCGTCGTTATTGAACTACCAGTCATAAGTTAAAACGGCCATTATAAACTTTTATTATGTCTGAATAAGTGGATGTTTATTACTTTTTCGAAAATATACGAAATCCGATTAAAATTTACATTATCTCAATAAAATTAATATTTACGATATAATATTTATATATATATGTATATATATTTTTAAATTTTTTATACCGAATGATCACAATAATTATTTTTTTTAACACGAAAATATTCTCACCATTATTTTCTTTTAAATTTATATCCAATAATAATTTCATGAAACAGTGTAGTGTTATAAAGTCAAAATGTAATAAAAAAAAAAATAAACTTAATGTAAAATATCGAACGTTAAAAAAAAAAACGATTTTCATGTTAGACGGCGAAATTGTAAATTGCATGCAACTGAATGGTCGAAGTGTTTATCACCGTACAAATGCACTCAATTAAAACCGACGAAGAATATAACGACCAGCCGAATAGGATACTCTATTCAAATTGTGCGTTCGGTCAGCAACGGTGGGCGAAAATGAAAATAAAATGTTAACTTAAATACCGATGAAACGATACGTTTTCCTACGAGACACGCGCTGCAAGCCCAAGTGTAAAGTTACGTATATATTTCGGACGGGTTTTATTGGCACGTCGGATTTAATGCGTACAGTCGTGTCGGAACGCAAAATCGATCACGGCCGGACGTTAACGATTTAAATGTTGAATTTCAGTAGATTTCGTCGAAGTCAATCGATAACAGTTGTCGTTTTGTTTTGTTTTTTAACTCGACGTGCAAAAGTCTCGACTTTTCCGGTTTACGTATTTTATAACTAATATATGAGCGACGGAGGTGAAAACACAAAAAAACGCCAGTACGCAATGAGTTTTCTCACTTAAAAAAACACACACACACACACTTCGCCTCGCGTAGGACGCTTACGGACGGACACGTCGACCCGGCCGTAAACCGCGGGAAGTTAAGGCCGTCAGGTGTCGGACGGGAAACGCGGCCGCCGCAGCCGTCGTGAATTGCGACCGCCGTTTAACTCGCGGCACGCGTATAAATTACACGCGAACGAGATCCATTTTTAATCATCGACGTCGGGGTCCCAGTGCGCGCGTGCCTATCGTCTCTCGGTGATATCGTGCGCACGCGGAGAACCGATCAAATATTAATTTCACGTCAGAACCGCGTAAATAACACACGCGTGATAAACCGTACGCGAAAAACGTAAAACCCGCCGAAACGAAAAACGGGTGATTTTTTTTTCTTCTTTAAATCTTATAAAACCGTCCGTCTGATAGTCGATTTTCGGTGTGGGCCGGGGGGTTTGTCGCGAGAAACGATTATTACATATTAAACGCGACCGGAAACGAAACGTTTTGCCGGTACGTTAAATAAAAATATGTTACGTACGCGGTTATCGACGACTGAAACGTTTCAGTCACTTATCACGACGTTCTGGTCGCGGCCCAAAAACCGCAGCGACGATTACCGATATGACGTGGTAACGGCAGGTACGTGGTGTTAGTTCGTTCTCGAAGCGTTTCGATCGTCGAAAACCAGCTCGCGAACACTCGCGAAAATACACGTGAGACAGTGTAACGTTATGAATTGACGGGACGGACACACGGGATCAAACAACCGGGTTTTGGATTTTCGACACTTGTACGTGTGGTCTCGTCGTTTGTTTTCTTTTCAATTGCTCGCCAGTTTTTCGCGAAAATCGTAGGTCTATGTACGTAACGACACTCATATATAACCCCGAAATACCGTTCCCCGACACGCGGCACTACTATATACACACGTGACGACTGTTCGAAATTAGATTCGAGGCCGAGAAACGGTTTTCGTACGGGGTTTTTTTTTCCTCGCAAATTAAATGCTCTAACGTGTAGACGTGGTTTTCAGTCCACGTGAACATTTTGTGAGATGTATATAAGCAAATGCACATATATTTGTACTTTTTTTTCGACGGGAAGAAACTGTAAAGTTAATTGCAAGTCGCGTTTCAAAAAGGTTTACGCGCATAAATGTACCTGCGAGTGTTGCGTGATTTATATATTTTAATTGTAAATTGTTTGCGTCCGAAAATAATATTTACCTCGAAATACGTCGTAATTTACTGCGGTGTAGTGTGACGGAGACGACGACGTTAATTTTCAATTTATATACGTCAGACTATTACTTTTTATTGGACTATATCTGGATTCATTTATCGCGATTATTTATTAATTTTGTTTTCGCGAGAAACGTAATTATTTTCGAAACGTACTTACCACGGCGACGGACAGAAGAAGGAATTATTGAATCCAAAAAATATAAAAAAATACATGTCAATTACAGTGCTACGCACGTTTTGTATAGGATTCGTATTATAACTCGTGTATTTTATTCGTTCAATATTGCTGGATCGCACAACTGAATAATCAAATATATTTTAAAAGCATATTGTGGCAAATTTTTAAACGGTAAACATATAATTTCAAAAAGCGTCAGAGGTGTTTACGATATTTTTCAAATTCAATTTCATCTGTTGATGAAAATACGTTTTGACATTATTGTTAGGATGGTATGAGGAGAAATTGTAAAAAAAAAATAAAAACGATTTACATAACTTTATTAATTTGTTGATTTTCAAAACATTTTTATTTAATTTGCGACAATAAAAATAATTGCAAGTAATACGACGAATAATAGACTATAACTTCTCGATTATGAAATTTTTTTTTTTTTTTACTCGCTGGAAATGTAAATTACAAAAAATATTATACAGTGCACGAAGCAAGTGAATTATTATTTAAAAAGTGTGCTAAGTTTAATTTTCTAATTTTTCAAACTGTGTGAGACCGCTAAGAAAGGATTTACGACTTAAACCCTGTCACCGGCAGTGCTCAATTAGACGAATAAAAAAATTACGAAAAAAAAAAAATTTAAATAATAATATCACGTATAATTCTGGAATTGGCGTCCCTCGAAATCCGTATAGAATGTCGTTTTATTAACGCGTAGGATTCAACCTCGGTAAGAGGGGTTGTAATAATTTGGAAATCGTTTAAAAACGAACAATTTCTTATGTTTCCGCGCGGCCGTTCACCGTTCGCGTTGCCTACAGGTCGTCGTCCACCCCTCGTGCCAGGAATGAAGTCGTAATTCTCATTGTAATATACTCCCGGGACGGTTCGCGTTGTTGTTATTATTATTATTATTATTATTATTATCATCGTCATCATTGCTGTGGGTATATAAAATTTTTTTTTACCTGTTTGTAATCGGCATGCGAATAAAACGCCGAATACAATAATACAGTGTTGGACCAGCTGGTGTGCGTTGCCGTTTCTATGTGACAACGTGTGTGCGTATGTGTGCGTGTGTGTGTGTGTGTGTATGTGTGTGTGTGTGAATAATGGTGGTACGAAATATTGACAATTTCGTGGATAGGGAGGAAAAAAAAGTCAATTGTTGCACATATTGTCATACTATTATAATGTAACAGCAACAGCACCCTAGCTATGTGCGTGGACGGGGTCGTTATACTGGACGTCGTCGGAACGTTTAAAAAAAAAAAAAAAAAAGAATAATGTCAATAAATCTGTGAGAAAAGACTTTTATACTGCTCGTAACGTAGCCTCACAATAACTCAAATACTGGGGTGGAAAAACCGAGCTGACGCGAAAACGTGTGTGCTAACCATTATTTACCGCCAACGAGATTTAACATCGGTGTACTATTCGGAATTGTCGTTTCTATCATGTCGCCGGTTTCAAAATTCATAGAATAGAATTTCTATCTTTGAATAATTATGAAAACCGATTTATAGCACTCTGATCACATCGAAATCGTTTATTTATTGAAATAAACGGTCACGGACTGGTTCACATAATAGTTAACATGTTTAATACTCATCTCGCATATATTTCATTTAGATAAACGACTTATTTTTATACAAGTATGACGCGTGCATAAGTTCATCCTATACCGTCGTACAACGAATTCTCGTGACCGTAGAAGCCATGCAAAGTACCAGAGTGGAAAAAAATTCAATTGAAACCGATCGTTCAATTCTAATTTTAACAAAATGTACGAATTCGTGAACTTCATCTTCAGATATTGTAGGAAACGAATTTTCGATTTTGTGTTTAGTTAATTTGCGTACGGTACGCGCGATAAGTTTGCTATTTTTCAAAAATAAACATGTAATTCACAGAACAAAAACAAAAAATGTATTTCATACAAAACTTAGAAAAAATATTTAAATTAAGCGTTTGCAGTGTTACGAGCCCCTCGCTTTACATCTTGTCTTATCACGCGTACGTTGTTGTTGTAATATATTGTGCAATATTTTTTCTTTTCGTTTTTCCCATTCGAACGATAGTTTTTTTTTATGACAAACTATACATTACTATAAACGACGAAATATTATTAATTGCATCAATCAGATGGAAATCGTTTTAGCTAGACGTTAAGTTATACAAAACAATATTTACACATTTCTCACTGAACGCCGTTTTGGTACGCGAGTTCAAAACTTTTCAAACTGCACAATATATACAATTGGATATCGCGGTTCGCGATTCATTAAATTCTTTGAAAATAACTCCAAGTAAAAGAACACTGATGTGTCAGTCAGTAAACGATACTTCCTGTATATGGTGTGTATATATACACACACTATAGTTCGTGTTGTATTATAACAGACACGTTTCAGCTTTGTTATAGATCGCGGCTTGTTTTCAGTGACGGAGAAGAAAATATGTATTCGTTTTATCAGAATATAATAATAATAATAATTATTATTATTATTATTTTTATTATTATTATTACATCAAAGTTCTCACATATATGAAACCATCGTAGTGTTTATAATACAATTCCATTTCACCCTCGCTAGTTTGTATTTATATAATATATATATAAAACTATAAGTTATAACACGGATTTTTTTCTTCGAATTTTTGAGTATGCGATACCACCGGCAGCAGCACTGACATGCGCATGCATAGAATACGAACTTACTATAATAATAATAATAATATTCGTAATATAATATAAAGTAATCGAATTCGGCAGACGATTCACACGATCCGGCGTACAGCGACGGCAGTAATAAAGCGATTTTATTATTCCGACACGCCAGTGATTTTGAAAGCGAAAACGACTATACGCACCACACACACGCACACACTCACACACATACACACACACCATCGAAGAATTCGTTTTTACGGACTAAATTTGTGACTCATATCGTTTTACCGCTTTATCCGCCCCAGCCCTACACACACACTGTTTAGTGCTTTTTTGAAGCATTATTATCTTCAACAATCTATTAGCGGACGTGTTCTACATTTTCCAGGCTATTTACAGAATTTATTCATCGCGTCCTAACCCCTCGCGGGCTCAAACAAGTCCTCTACAGTTTCCTCCTTCGTCGGAACACAAAACAATATAATGGACTACCACCGCCACACTTTAAACATAAATTATTTATTACATATATATGTGTATATATATATGAATGCGTGTATAAGAAGAGAGAATAACCCCTCTGCGGGGTGGGTGATGGCGGCGTTAGATGTTAAATATTTTGGGGACCGTGTACGTATAAACGACTACCGGAAAGGTTTGAACACTGCTTTTTTGACCGTCCCGAGATTCAGTGTGACGAAAAATGTTCATTTGGGTTTCCGCGTGTTCAAAGATAAAATTTAAAACATATCAAAAAGTGCAAAAACTAATAATGTAACATACTAGTGCGATTACTTGGATGAATTAGAAATATACATTTTTCACGTCTTCTCTTCCGGTAAAATTATGTACAACGACGTCATATACGTTCTGAATTTAATAGCGGTTTTCGTCATCAACATCAAAATGACATATTTTGACTGTTTGTACATCGATAGTATAGTGTAAAGGTGTCTATACTATTTTTTGGAGGTGTTAACACTATATCCATGGAGTGGACAAAACCTGTTTTTTGGAGAATTCATAATACCCCAAGTTTTTGGGATGCAATTCGTTTATCTTGTCCAGAGGTTCTATTAAATTATTAAATTTTCAACGATAATATTTAACGAATTATATTTATCCGTTTTTATTGAATCGAATTTCGTCTCGTATTTGTTTCGAAAATTAATCAATAATCGAATTAATTTTTTCATATAAATTGTGTTTTTGATAGTATAATGATTTACTTTAACATATTTTTAAACAATGTTTCGTTCCATAACTTAAAAATCTTGTATACAAAACGATCAATTTTTTATTGTAGTATTCGTATTTCCGCGTTATTCTTATATTGTCAATCTATTGTAATTTAGTCTAACAATAAACATCATTGATTATCAGAGTCTGAAAACGATATAATTGTTAGAAGTTAGTCAAGTACAAAACTTCGCTGGCAATTTTTTATTTAACGATAAATATATTCGTTGTCATTCGACATGATGGTGGTAGAAACTTTTAAAAGTTGTTAGAAAGGTTATGACAACAGCTAAATTAGTAGAAGACGAGCTGCTGACAGTTGATATTTCATAACTTTGCCGAAAATAAGTTTCATAAAACGAATAACCTTAATAATCCATTTTCTGTCATAGGAAACACTCAAAAAACCGAGATCATCTCACATCGTCTTTCTTTCGTTCAAACTTCAGACATCTAATTTTAATTGAATCAACTTTGTCGGATGAGGTTTTCCTCATTTTGCTTTTGCAAACACTCCATAATGTTTAATAGCCATTAACATTTCAATAATAAGAATTAAACATTTAGAAACTCGATTAATTAAAAGTAAAGCGTACCGTGTGTCTTTAACGCCATCACTCATAAAATCGTAACGCAAAACTTCATACGCAGATTACAGTATTATATTGTTTTCATTCATTATCAATGTCTCGATTTTTATCGGTATAGTTATCAATTTGACCGGTTCTTTCCGATTCTATGTTTTGGAACTTCGTAACGATTTTCTTTATGTCCATACAAACGTTTAATTATTCATAATTATATTCTAAATACAATTTTTATCAAATCCGTCACGAAACATTTAAAAAGCATATTGCATAATAAATATAGAAGTTATTGAATAGGTTAGATTGATATTTGAGATTCGAAATTATGAATAAAATTATACATATTTATTTAACGAAAAGCAAATATAAAAAAAATTACACATAATTACGTATGAAAAAAACGTATTGACAAAAATGTTCCGTATAAAGTAAAGTTTATGATCAAAGTTATACATTCTAAAGGATCAATGCTATTTTTTATGTTATTGTTCCTGTTAACTAACAATTATACGGCGAAATGTTCAAAAATAAAATCTCAATACAAATCGGTTGACTTTGAATAGCAATACAAAAATCTGCTTAGAAAAAAAATCCAAAGTCCGGGTAAAAATTTATAAAACTAATACGTTTCACGAAATAAAACTTTGTGATATCAAAGAAAACCGGTATTTCGAATAGTTTTCATAAAACAGACCTTTGACGACGGGTACAAAGATCGCGTATAACATTATATAAAACATAGTTCACAGGGTTTTGTTTTATTTAAAATATTGGTTATCGTCCGTGCCAGTAAATCGAGTAAACATAATAAACACGAACGTGTTTTTCGTTTTTCGTTTTTCGGTAAGGCGCGTAGATTCCTAAGAACATTATTACTGTAATGTTTCCGCGAACTCGTTGTCGACAAAAAGTTTATCGAAACGCGTACGGCTAAATATTATTTCGTCGCAAACCCATTTATCGAGTTGTGCAATTTCGATATAACTAAATGTTTCTAAGACAGTGCGTACAGGCACGTGTACTCCGCTCGACACGAGAAAAACAACATTGATTTCCGTGGAAATTCGACGTCATAAAACATTCACGTTTCAACGTTAGTCGTCGTTATGAAAAATACGAACACCCAAACGTTTATCAATCGGTTACAGGTCGCGAACGGCGATAGACGGGACAAAATATTATTGGATATTCATCGAAAACGGTCCGTCGACTCCGACGCGATTCCGTCTCTTTTTTTATTTTCCTCCCGCCGCCGCCGCCGCCGCCGCTCGTTTATACCCGGGGAACAGAATTGATTATGAAGTACGCGAGAGTTAATAATTATAATTCTCGGTACTCGCCGTGTTACGGACGTTTCCAGACGATTTCTTTCCGCGCGTTTCCAGTCGGTATTTCACGAGCCGAATGACAATTTCTCGCAAGCATAAATGTTATTAGTTCGTCCGAAGAGAGAGAGCTGGAGAGACTAATGTCGTACCGGTAATAACGGCTTGGTGCGCAAACGCAATCACCAGAATCGGCGACGTAGCTAATTGAAAAGGAGGAGGTCTGCGAGCCAAAAAGAATCGCGTGATGTGAAAATCTAGTTTTGCGTTGCCGTGCGCGTAAATTACAAAACATCGATTGTTATTTCGTCTATTATCCTTTGCAATTACAATCGAAATACAACATTTCCGCCTTAAAAAATTATTTCACGTTTTCACAATATTCATTCGGTCAAGTGTTCACTCGTTTAGAAAATATTTCCAGGCTATAACAACATGGTGCGTACGTTATAAACGTTATTATTCGTCGATTCGGTGCAATACATTACCAGAACTGTTTGGACGTGATGGCGTTTTTCATCGAATTTTAAGCAAACGAAAGTTCAATCAAACGCCATTGAAAGCATTTATCGTCACGATATGTTATCGACACTCGTATCGCGTTTTCTGTTTCGCAAACGGAACGTATCACGTGTCGAGATAACATTTTGGTTTTAGTGTCTTGCCTCAACTCAAAAAAATTAAAATAAAAAATTAAAAAAAAAAAATATATAACAAAGGTTCGCAAACGAAATATAACCGTAGAACTTTCACGTCGGAACGCCACGGTATTTTATTGTAATAATAATACGTGTCGCCGGGCGGCGCGTACGGGAAAACCGCGCCAAGCGTGTTGATGATTGAACGTTTTCGGTACAATGCTTTACGCGCGCCGATCAGAACAGCGTACAATGTACTCCACACCTACTCGTAAATCACAACATCATTGTTTGACGAAATTTTACGGATTTCAATCGTACGTGTACAATTCACACACGCATACACGTGCGTGCGTATTTATGCGCGGATATTATTGCGGTTTTTCGCGAACGGTTAACGTCGTCCGCCTTTTTCTCGTTTATCGGGCTATTTATTTATTTCATTTCATTTCGCTAAATGTATTATATACCGTACGTGTCGTCGCGCGCACGATTTTAATTGCGTTTTCACCTCCGTCGTCGCCGCCGAGTAAAACATTTTACGGGGTTTTTCTTTTTCTTTTTTGTCGTCACGTCCTAGATGGAAATATACGCGTGTTCAGCAAAACACATTCGGGTGAAAAGAAGAAGAAACAAAAAAAAAAACATAATAAAAATCCCGTGACATCGCATCAGTGCAGGAAACAACAAGGTCACATATATTGTATAAAAATAAATAAAATACCATCATCAGTAACGAAATCATTAATATTTCATCGGGCGTTCGCGGAGACTTTAATGATATTCTTTATTGACGTATATGTTTCGCGCACGCGTCTGTTAACGGGAATAAGTTTTTATTTTTTTGTCAAAAAAAAAAAACTTTTTTCTCCGTTAAAACCATTCTTTAGCGGTCGCAGTTCGTAAAATTACGATCGTCAATACAGCGCGCGTCTTAGTGATACGAGTAGTTTTTTTCCCTTTTTTTTTTTTTTTTTTCTGTTCGTCGCGAAATACAAAACTTTTGCTACCCACCGTGGCGGGTTACAACACAACTGCCGAATTCGCATCCGACGGCCGTCCCGGAATCGAACTATAAATTACACGAAGACCCCTCGAACGTATACAGCTCTTCCCTTTGGTTAATAGATTTCCTCCTTCCGATCATATTCATCCGCGGGCCATTTTCCCCGGGCACACGCCAGTATAAATAAGTCACCAATTTCGGATCTGTTTTGTTCCTACGTCCGGCCCGACGTACGGAAAAGACAATTTATGAAACGCCACTGCAATAATTCCGGACGTCCGAAACAAACATTAGATTTCGTTATTATTATTATTATTTTTTATCGATAATTGAACATAATGAATGAGAAAACGTCGGTATTTACCCCCTCCCACCCCTCCTTTCCGCCTATCACCTGTTGTTTTATCGTTCACGAAAACGCACGTTTTTAGATTTTATTAAGATTTTATGCCACGAAATAAAATGTCACGTACGTTTTCCATAAATTCACCGATTCGATGTTTTCTTAGGAAAATAAACCTTATACTCCAATATTTTTATTCAAAAGATTGGGGTTTTTCGTTATTTTTTACACTGTTAAATTGGTGTGATTATAATAGGGTGTTGGATTTTGTTTTTTTTTTCGTTGTACTATCAAAGACTAACTGCAGTTCGCGGTGATTATTTCCAGAAGAATTGTTCACTATTGCAATGTTTACATTCGGAACAATTTATTATTAAATAAATTGTGTGTTTCGGGGCAATTAACTCTGAACTTTATTTCTAAAACGATTAGAAACGCTACAAATATAAACGTTTTCAAGTAAATTGCTATTTAAATCCGTTGTTTTCTTATAATTTATGAGACGAAAGTCGGGCTTCAATTAGACGAATAAGAAAAATAACAGCAGTTTTTTTTTTTTTATTCGCACGGATATTTTAACTTTGCTAAGTGTTTTACAAAACTACCGTATTCTCTCTTATGTCGACATCGACATTTTTATAAGCAATAAAAATAAATAAATAAACAAATAAATCGTGTTTCACGTCGATAACGCTTTCAGTTCGTTAAATCGGTTATACGAATATTTGACTGATCGTTTGTGTCGCGTTATATAGATATACGAGTATTGTAATTATTATTCATTGCACAACAAATGAAGAATCGGCAATATAATATTTTGAAGATCATTGCGTCGGAAACGAACTCGTGAAAAAAAAACGTCATGCCATTTGATTAACAGAAAGTAATACACGTTCGACGGGTATTTCGATTTAAATTTTCTCGTTGTGATATAATACATGTCTGTTATGAACGTTACACCTTAGACGTGAAATCGCACATTTCGTGAACTGGACGATTTAAAATGTACAAAAAGTCATTTTTTAATGGCTATAAATTTAAAAAAACGACACGTAATATTATTTTTCGTTTTCGATTCTCATAACTTACGTTTACGTTAAATTCAAAAAAATATTTATATGACAGTGAAAATGCATTTTCATGCATCTGCTTGAGAACAATATAAGACATGAAATACAACACTTTAAAATATACGTTTAGATATCGCATTAATGTCTAATCGCTATGTGACCTCCTTTCCTGAGTGTATGGCCCCACCACGTTCCCTCCTCTACAAGTCATGCGATCAATTATAAAACAAATCAAATGACTTTTCTAATAAGACAATAATCGTTAATAATTTATATTTATTTAATGCGACTAAAACGCAAAAATACCATCTTACCTCTCCGCGTCTAGTTTCAACTGGATCCACAACGCGTGTTCAAATCGCTTGGCGGTGTGTAAGCAGCCTTACGGTTATATTTACCGAACTCGTTGAAAATACGATAATATTTTGATCGATGGTATTACGGTTTGTAAAAACGTGCAAAACGTATACACGCACCATAAATCTAACTATACCACGGACACGTAATTATTAGCACTTTTCACTGAAAGCGAATATCACTGGGCGACTTCACGTCGGGCGTGTAACATATATACTCGTGTGTATATATTTGACACTCGAACAAAATAAAAAGACAAAAAAGCAATCTCACGCCGAAAATATAATAACGACGGTTATAATATCGTTCATGCCGGTGATCGTTTTCTGACGGTCTGCGCCCTTCGGTTTTTAAGGCCCGCCGTCGGAACTGTAATGATAATCATGACTCTGGTACACAGTACACGTCATATTTATTGTAAATAGCTGCGGGAGTAAAAAGCGACGGCACGAAATTAGATTCGGTGCTACGAACGCGTGTATATATACACACACACAATGTAACGGTAACTGTGCATAATCTCGACGACAGTATAAAAAACGGGACAGGGAGAATAATGATAATAATGTTACGTATGAAAATACCGGGTTTGGAATTGGCGTCGCGGACAGCGGATCGCACGCAAATCGCCCACACTGTTAAAACCGACGTTCGTCGTTGTTCGACTAAATGGTCGGGTTTTTATGTATCGCGGGTATGACGGCGGTACTGGCGGGCCAAGGGACGCGGGTCGGAGGTGAATGGAGCGGAATTCGGAGTAAAGTGCTTTTGACTTTGGATTTATCAATAGCGAACATCTGCCGCGCCCCGCCAAATACTACAATAGTTTCCATGAACGGTAACTTGTGTGCATATATATATATATATATGCACTTCTCGGGGGGGGGAGGGGACGAACAATAATCCCAAGTTGAGGATAAATATAAAAACATGTACGAACACGTGCACACGGCACGGGCGGGCGCCGGAGATTTAAACCGAAACTTAACGTGTCCGCGCATTAAATCGCACGCTACGTTTACCGGTGGCGCCGACTTATGGCCAGAACTGTTTTATCGTTATGAATCGGCCGGAGAGTTCTATGCGAGTCGTCACGGTTTTACGCGTTGAAAAAATTTAACCGAAATAACATTTTCGACAATATTCGATAACAGTGGCGCGCTGTCATTATCTCGCGGGATAAATTGATCGACAAAACTCTCAAAACGTTTTGCCAGGCGGACGGGGCATGGCGGGGAGACGTCTGGCGAGCAAATAAAAAGGCGCGCGCGAGTACTTTGCGAACAGCGGCACGTCAAAATGTTCGGCGCGCGGCGTGAAGTCGGTTTTGCGTTAGTTTATTTTAATAAGTCGCGCACCACACAAAACCTGTCCGTATACGGATTCCGTCGTGTTACGCACGCGAAATAGTTTGATAAAGGTACAAGGGGGGGCGGCGGCGGTCTCTTTGGAACTCAAATACGCGCCGAAAATATTCACAACGTCTCGGTCAATGTTGGCCGTTACATATATTTAGGGACGAGGTTTTGGGCGCACGGAGTGTTGAGCAAGGAATTCCAAAACGCACGCACAAAAACCCCCCCCGTTCGAATTCCATAATAATAATACTTCCGACGTCGTACCGATTCGTAATTCTTTTAATTTAATTTATCGGCATATCCGTACGTTTGAAATGCTCGCGAATCGTTTCGATGACCATGTCCGTACCGGAGTGGAAAATTGGAATCGGAACGTGATACTCTGCCGGACACGTCAGGTGGACGGGGCGTGTTATCACAACGTGCATTTGTATGACGATATTACACACTCGGCGGCGACCGGTGGACACGGTTTCCCGGTGTTTTTGTTGTTTTTTTGCCTAACCTTGTCGGACGGGGTTTCACTTCCCCTTATACACTTCACCCGTGCCCACCCCCGCCGACGCGTATTACGTATATCGCGTATTAAACATTATTCCCCTGCGCCGGCCGCCCGCGCACGCCCGTCGATCGCGTGCCAAAGAGACGTTTTTTTTTTTATGATTTATTTTTTTCCGTTCCACGCAGCTCTCGTTCGCCGTCGTGCACGCGGCTTTTTTTTTCCCCCCGCCCGTTTACCTTTCTTTTTAACACGAACCTGTTTTGTTTTACGCGTTCTCCGCGGCGCCTTGTGTCGCCTCGCGCCCCGCCGCCACAAGCGCGGCTCCCGAAAACCACCCCGGCCGTGCCGCACGCCGCCTCGATTCACGCGCGCTCTACACCACGGGATGCGGCGCAATAATAACTCGGATCGTTGTAAATCAAAACGCGTATTAACGCACATAAAAATATACGCGTCAGGTCGTGCGCGCCGCGTCGCGGCCTCAGATGTTAATCTATAATTAATAGCAACGCTGGTCAAACACATTTTCCGTTTTTTTTTTTCTCGTTTTTTCTATTCGTTGTTTTTTATTATTGTTATTATTATTTTTAATTTGTGAATCGACTGCGCGCGTACGAGAATTGTGCGTGCCAAGTCCGAGTACGTACATACCGCCGCCACCGACCTCCGCCACTCGACTCCTAAAGGTCTTTGGGTCATTTAACCGGGTAAATGCCACGCGATAGCCGTCGTTTGCCGTCGCCACGCGGACTGCGGGCGATATTTTTTTAATTATACGTGCGCGCGCCACCGCCCAGTACAATTACGATTATAATTATTAATATTATTTGTATTATTATTATTATCATGCGTACTCGTACGCGGAGAAGGTGTTCGGTAATCCGTGCCGATCAAAATAAATAAAAACTTCGTGAAAAACGACTGCTGCACGCGCATAACACGATCGTGAAAACGTTTTACGCGTCTACCGGGGATGGACGAAATATATCGATTTTTGTATTTTGAACACAAAACGCGTCGTTCGCGAGTGTTCGAAATGTAAACTACAGAATACGCGTTTTTAAATACACGTTCAAGATACGTAAAAAAATAATTTTTACTTCTCGAATTGTATAAACGAAAAAAATTCTTTAATGTCGATACACGTGTATATTAAACATTCAACCATTGCATAATAGCATATTCGTTCGTTGTTGACAAATAAAATTAGTTGTTACTTAACGTGATCATTATCAGTCATCATTCGTACGGTAACTATTTTCATATGATCATTTTAATTACTTTTGTCGGTTATACGTTTCCGAAGTACGTATTCGGATTAACAAGACTGAGAAATTTATTAAGGTTTTTGTTTTTGTTTGTCCAATCGGCACAAATGGATCATTTTGTCTGGATGAAAAAATTAAAACCGCATCCCGTGACTTTTCACGTTTTAGACGTCCGGAAGGTGTTCAAAATGTTCTGACTTTCAGCCACAGCTGCATTATGATACCGTTTAATTACACCGTTGTTTTGAAATTGAAAAAGTTACCCAAATCTGTAGTCGCGGTGGGACTTGAAGTATGACTAGGTTTTTTGTCGAAAAATATTGCATACAAAAGAAAAATAATACTATTCCAAAGCACACGGAATAATCATCAAATCTCTGGCTGTTATATACATGTCCATAACGATTATATTCCTGAAATTCCGGGGTCACCGTCCGTCGTCAAATAGCGTTGTACCGAGCACAATGTACATGTTTATGGCAAATAAAACGATTTTTTTTCCTCTTCTTATACGCGTTCGAAACCGCGTCGTTATCCGGACACGATGTGATACAACGTAATTGTTGTAGTCGGTGTACAATCGTATCGGAACGTTTCGTACAAGAAACGTCGTTTTCCACAATCCCCCGCCCGGCGTCATACCAACGTCGGTCCGTACGTCCGAGACGAATCGTCTCGTCAGACCGTTTAGTTTAGTGCGCGCGCGATAGGGTTTTTCGGGAGGAACGAGAACCGTCGCGATACGTGACGGATACGTGTAAATAGTCTTTCGGACGGCGGACTTATGTGTACGCGGGACACCCACCGAGCCAATCGGGCCAAGTCCACGGTCACGGCGTGTTATCGTGTTATCGGGCCGAAACCGTTTCAACGACGACTGTTTCGATTGTTGTCACGGCTGCCCCGTGGCTGTACAAGACAGGCCGCCGTCCGATCGATTTCTCGTCCTAGACCAAACGCGTAATGTAATGCACGTCCTGTTTATTGTTGGACAAGACGTGTACCCCCCCCGGCGTAGGTTCCGTTGTGCACGCGATATTGCCCGGCTGGGCTAAGTAGCCGATTAATATTTTGATTGTTATTTGAAAATGTCATCCGGACGGATACTACGTGTGTATATATATTTACACGTCGGGTCCGCGAATCCATTTTTATTTCGCTCGTACCCGCGTAGTTATAGCGGTGCGTAGAGCAGAAACCCCGTACTCTTCAATGTCGAGAACGTTATTCTTTCTCTCTCATTATGTTGTACGAGGGTGCTCAATATTGTACACGTCTGTACTGTTTTTTTTATGCGCGTAGACAAATTTGTTGCGACGCGTGCGACGTCGAGACACTAGTCGGAAAATATTATGTAACCCAAATAATACACGCGGTACAGTATCCTGAGCGGGAGGGATTGCAGATTTTCCAAATATCTAACAAAGATAGTATGATTTTTATAAAATCCTTTTTTTTGGGGGTGAGGGGGTTTCGGTTTTTGCGTCCCGTCCAACTTCACCATAACACCATATATATATATATCAATTCTTAATTCCTCACGCGTTCTGTACGCGCCTGGAGGCGAAAGAAAAATTCAATGGACGATTGTTTATTAACCGTCCGTATACAATGATAATTGTACGAATGTAAAACATTATGAATCGAATATTGGTGTGTTTATCCGTACGTCATATTCGAACATTATTGTTCAAACGAACGTATTCGAACGGATTTTTCGTAGTCAAATACTTTTCCACTTCAGACGAAACAGTCATTATTCCGATCATAATTCGTATTGTTTCGATGTTATAATACGCGTTTGCACCGTTCGTCGGAATATAATACGAGTATTAACTGCCGTCGTAGACGATTATTTCTTTTCGGCAAAACGCGATGACTGCACAGAAATAACACAAATTTTATTGAAACGCGAGTTTATTTTATTTTATTTTTTTCACGTAAACACTTTTGTTAACGTTTTATTATTATGTTTTGAAATAACAACGCGGACGAGACGATGCAATCGTGTATATCGAGCAGAATTTATTTCCACGCATTTCTTTTATTTTTTTTTTTATTTCACACGCACGAGACACATTCCGATCACTTAACGATTTGACGACACGTTAAATTATTTTTTTTTCCTGATCGTTTCATTTGTGAATTATTCCACTTGTCGTATTGACATTTACATGCGCATTTTGAAAAACTCTAATAAGCGAGACTTGGATTATTGTATTACCACTATACACCACGAAAAAAACATTTTTTTTTTTTTTGTTGACGTTCTCGTTAAATTTTTACAGTTTTTATGTTTACGTAACACGAATTTAAAAAACGGATTCATATTACGACGCCGGTATACCATCACGAGAACCGGAACACACTCGGAGTCTTCATTTTTACTGTTGTTTCGTATGTATACCATTGATAATCGTCGTTTGTGTTTGGTCAACGTTAATGCGTTTTTAAAATATTTTCAATTGGAATATCAATTGCATCGTGTGAAGTATTCACAATACGAAACTGTTTCAATATGATCTGACAGTTTATCACTAATTTTTTTATACAAACAAATACTTAAAAGAGAATATGTCGCTCGAATCGAGTATTGCGTATTTCGAACGTATTTTCAAATAAAAATACAGACTCGACGTGACCCGACGCGGCGTCGATAGCGTTGTTACAATTGTTGTCGCGTCGTACGAAACGTAAAATACGGTTGATCGTGTTTTTCCACGTTAAACGTCATCGCGTCGTCTGACCGAAAAATACGAACGTCGTCGCGACGGTCGGAACGGAACTCCGGGGCGAAAAAATACGCGCGAACGACGGCTTGTTTTGGAATTGTTTATCGTTCGTCCCCCGTCCGCCATTATTCCGTTTCGTTTTTCATCCTGGCGATGTCGTCGCTTTTCTAGAGAAAAACAGTAAAGCGCGTCCATTTTAACAACACTCTGCGATCCCGGGGTCCGCGTTAAATGCGCGCTAGCAAGTAAAGCACTCGGAATAAAACGCATTATCACGTTGCTCTTGAGCACGAAACAACTGTATGTGCCGCGGTGTACATTATATTTCGCAGCCGGTCGCATAGAACACTCACGCGCACCTCGCCAATCCCGGTTAATTAAAAAAGAAAGAAAAAAGATTAGAAAAAAAGTGCGAAATGAACGAAAATCAAAAAACATTTGTTAACTTCACTGCGCGGTCAAACCATTGGCCGTTCACTACTAGCGTTTTCGACTATGTTTCGCAAACAACAGACACGAACGTTCGAAACGCACGGACGTTGTTTCGTTGATTTTGCGGTTTTTTGTTTTTTGCAATCTTTATACGTCAGATCAACAAAACCACGTGTACGAAATCCGACGCGTTCGGTATGAATTGCTAATGCCGCGGGTGTGAAAAAACGTCTCTCTGGCTAAACGCTGAACTGATAATTTTGAAATTCGAAATCGCACGTGAAGATCCCGTGTAGTTCGAACCGAACGATTCGTTTCGTTGTCGTTTTTTCAAAACATTATCGGCCGTTATCGAACGGTCGTGCCAACGCAGATAACAACGGCGAACGCGAAGGGCGCGAAGTTCGCCCGGAGGTGAACAGGTTCGTGTCGACGACGGGGAAATCGATTTCACGAGTCAATCGTCAATTGAAGCGTCGGGAACGCCGAGTGCCCGACAAAGACGATTCGTCGCCGCGGTTCGCGATTGCGCTACGATCGATTTTCGGTGGAAAAAAAATTCAACGATCGATTCGAACTGGTGTTCAAAGCCGCGTGTGCTCGATACGTCCCGACCAGCGTTCGTTGGACCGTCTTGCGTTGCGGTTCGGCGCTCTTGGCCGAAGTTTCGCGTTCGCCTGGCCCGCGGTGTACATTTTACTGTTCTCGTCGGCGTCGTCGCACGCGATATCTGACCATATTTGACGATATTTTTAAGTCTTTTCCCGATTAAAACGGCTTTGAACTTTTGCGCTCGGATAGCGCACGCGTGCGCGCAAAATCGCACACGTCGTGTCGGTCAAACGTTATTATCGAGTTGATTTTCGTATCGTTTTTCACGCGATCACAAGCGATATGTGTCGGCAGGTCATTTCGAACTCAACACGGTCTAATCGTTTCGAATCGTCCCGATTTGTCTCCCAACGCTCAACCCCGTTCAGAGTTTTTCGTTCATCAACGCGTCTTTTCTTCGTCGATGACGATAACCGCGTATATATATATACCGACGGAATATTTTCTAAAGTATTCCGTCGATAATAGAGCTTTTGTCGTCGACCCTTTCGCTTATATCATCGTAATATATATATTTATTTTTTTTTTGTCGTCCGCGACGTGCTGTGTATCCTATTGCAAAAATTCGATTTTAACACAATTCCCGTACGCCTTTTGTCAGGAAAATCACTAGACTGTAGTGCGCGCCCTCTTTACACGCGGGCCACTCGTTCGTGAGAGATTCGGTTATGGAGAGGACACCCGATAGTTAATTGAAACACGCGGTCGTATCGACTCCGTTCGGCCGACGAGAAAAGCGAATCGACGGCCATAATTAAATACCGCCGGATAGCGTCTTCGCGCCGAGGGTGATTTTAACAGTGATGTTATTTATTGCACGTAGTTTTTACTCGCACACGGAAGAAATATAGCGCGTGCGTTCGCTGTCGCGCGGAAATTGAATCACGTCAAAAACGATTGCGGTTTCGCCGCGTTTAACGTTTTTTTCATTTCTTTTATTGAGTGAAATGTGTTCGGGACACTCGGACGCAACACGTAACACGTACAAATTGTTGCGAGGCCCGTCGTTTGAAATAACGTCCACGTTTAAATGGTAAATTCATTTAAAACACACAACGTCCACATTGACGCGTTTCTCGATATTGAAGCCACGTGTCGTCAGGTTCTCCGAATCAATAACGTTTCTGCGTATCGGTCCGAAATTCCCGGCGACTTGTCACGATACAAGTTCAATAACAATTCACGAGCGAATCGTGTACGCGCGCCCGTGGTTTCGATTCATTCTCGATAGGCCGTCGAAACGTTTGACGTTTCGTCACTCGAAAAATTAAATAATATTAATACGTTTTCAAACCATAAAACGTGAACCGTTCGATTGTTTTCGTTTCGTAGTTTTTTTCGCCGGACGTAACCGGACGGAGAGTTTCGAAACCGAAAAATCGTGTTTAATTATTGTTTGAGGGTCGCAGGTGGGCACCGGGGGGGTGCGCTGTTTTCGGGTTTTTCGCTCGACGGACGGAAACGACAAAGGGACACTCGTCGACGTGCGGGGAGCTCGCGGCGACCAATGAGACGTGAAGGGGGCCGGGTTTTTTTGCCGCCCAACCGACGTACCCCCCCGCCGGTGCAACTGGTTCCTGTCGCACGTCCCGAAAACTCGAAAGGCCATTGTTATCGCACGTCTACGACGATAACGTTCATTGTGCGACCCCCCATTGTCCCGGCGGGCAAACGAGAATTTTCATTTCCATTTCGGTTTTTTTTACACGCGCTCCATTCATCGGTCGTTATTACGACAAACCTATCCGTGCTCCGCGTGTCGCGTCGTAATGTCGCCGCCGCCGCCACCACGCGAGTCTCGTGCGAGCACACGACAACCTGACGACGCCGATAATAGAAGTCCGGCGACCATTCAAAAAACAATCGACCAACCCGAATAACGGCCGTGGGGTTTCCGTCTCTTTCACGGAACACGATTATTATATTTGTCGCACACGTCGTCGCGTCTGTACGCATTATTGTGCATTATTGTTCACACGAAACCCGACCGTTCGCCTGCCCGCCGCGCATCTGTTGTCCGATAATATTTGCATTGTCTCGAAAAACAAAAGCCGAATCTGCGAAACGAGACCGCATGACGTTCAGTGGCGCAACGAACGTCGGACGGGTCAGCTAACCGTTTCGGTTACGAAAACCCACAGATTTTCGTGCGGTCTTAAAAACGTTTCAAGAGTTGTTACGATTGCATCAAGAGCTGAAATGTAAGCCGTGGAAAACGTACTTCCCAGACGGCGCCTGAACACGGAAATCGGACGTAACGAGATTGAAAATCGTTTCCGTGTCAAAACGTATCCCGTCAACGTGTTGTGCGTCGTCGTACTCGGCTACGTGCCGAATCAATAATTGGCTATACACGTCAAAACCTCGACTTTCAAAAGTGGCAGTTTCGAGCACAGGAAACTGCATACGACAACTAATGTTCGGTAGTTCTGAAGGGATGATTGACAGACTTGCCAACGTCGAGTGAAAAATACCGTTAAAACTATAAGTTGACTTTTGTTTATACTCCATTGGTTACGTATCATCAAAGGTTTTGGACAATGTGATTGAACGTTGCTGTTGATATTGTTGTCTCGTCCAAGCGTTGAATTGTTGACGTGACTAAACGTAACAGTTAAAAAAATAATAACCGCTGCTGGTAATATCGACGATCCGAGTAATCGAGTTAACATAGGCGTCCAATTATAACGCGGCAATTCATTTATTTATTAGAAAACCAGCCACCGTTCTTGTCGGTAGAGCGTGGGATAGTGACGAGTTTCGAATTTATTTCGAAATTCCACATAATATATTTTTCCGTCAACGGCGATGCGGACACGTACACGTTTTTTCGTAGATACATTACCGCCGCCACGAGAGTATCGCCCAGTCATCATCTCGCCGTTATTATTATTATTATTATTGTTATTATTATTATTATTGTTATTATGCAGTACAAAATTATCGTGGTCTGATGTTATGTTCCTTTTTTTACACATAAAGCAAAATAAAAATATTTTCACCTACTCGTCAAAAGTGAACGCTACGAGTTAGGGGTCCCGGGAACATTTATGTAAATATCATTGTAGTTTAACGCGAGTTTTGTTCGAGACGTACGTACCAGATATATATTATATGAAAAATAATGTCCTTTGTATTATAATTTTATTTTTTATGTTAGCGGCTTCCAGAAAGGTACCGAAAAAAAAAAACGGAGATAAACATTATAACCTGTAGTAGATATAATCGATAAGACCATTTCTCTAAAACGTGACATGATGCAATATGATTATGACATGTCAAATGTCCACAAAATAGAAATAAAGTTAAAATGATTATAGTTGTTTTAAGACGTTTTCGGTTGTTCTCACAAAAAAAAAAAAAAAACAAAAATAAAAAAATTCAAATAATGAAACGTTCGATTACATCGCGTGATGTAAATGTAAACATTACTGTACTTGATTATACGTCGTCATTTTAATAATAATATAATAATAATAATAATAATTAAATAAACGACGGAAAGACCGCTATATAATATATTTACGTCGTACACGATATAGTTTTTGGACCTCTTAATACCGCGCGTGAAAATCGTGTTGTAATATAATTATATGAACGTCGGAGAATAAAATTAAAGACGTTATATTTTGAAGAATCTATAAAGGAATTACGAGTTATCGAGTTTCGAGTTTAATGAACACTTAAAATAGCTATCGTGAAATTTGATGCATATAAAGTATAATCGAGAACGTTTTAAATTACTTGTTGAACGCGTTTTCGATTACGCGAATGCTTACACGCGAAAAACTGTCACGAAAATCCTATTTTGCTGGCGAATAAACCTAAGAGATTTGGAAAAAATAAATAAAACTTCCGATGGCGGAAAACAAACTCTTTGTTACCATAACGATAATCAATCATATCGAACGACAAAATTATTTTCGTCATTTTTTTTGTTCGTTTTTTTTTATACATTTTGACCGGAGTTAAGAACGTAATGGTTTTTTAATAATGGGTTTCTTAATTTGAAGGACTGCTCGGACGATATTTACACGTGTTTATTTCTGATAGCATTTAATATGCATATAGTATATGTCATATACCATACATAATCATCTCGTTGGTACATTATTTGAAATGTTTTTCGATTTCCTTCAAGCGTATGCAAAAAAACTGCCTTAGACGGGTTTAATTAATATTAATATGTGAACCCAACGCTGATCACACTATTGCTTCCAAACTCGAAATAATAACACAGCTACTCCAAAACCTTTATCCAATAGTGCACACGCCCACAACACCGGCGTCTCGCTATCATTTTCGCATTCGATCATAATACAATGTTTTTTTTTTAAAAAAGTTCTAAGTATTTATTATAAGGGAAGTTCGTCTGCATAACACGCTACACGGTATACATATTGCTGTATTGTATATTTAGAAAAAAAAAACAAAAAATTAAATAGAGTCACACACGCGTACGAAAAAACGTCGGTCGGCACATACGCCGGCGAATATTAAAATATATATATTTATAAAACATATATTGCGGCGCGGCGTCATTCTTTGTATTATAATGTATAATTCAAAAACAATTTCTACTCGAATCGATTTGTCCTTTTGTTCGTACGTACGTACATATATTTTCTCCTTTATTCCACTTCTGTTTAATATACTGGTATATTACGTATTTCATGTGACAAGTATGCGTGTCTGTCGATGTTGAATCCCGAAATCAATACGGATGTGTACGCGCGTCCCACAATATGTGCGTTAGACGAATCAATTTTATTTTATTTTGTATTTTTTTTTTGGTAGGGTGGTGGGAGGAGAATGAAGGGTGATAGGTCGTTTACTCGCCTAGGCTAGAAAAAAAAAATACTACGCTTTTAGATCCGAATATCCGATGGAAACGCGCTGGTTCATCTATACCCGTACGGTTCATTTTTAATAAAGGATAAAGGTTTCAGAAAAAATGATTAGTGTTTGAAAAGTTTTCCAAATACTTTCTTAAAGTAAAAGTCACCTTAAGTTATAAACACTCGAATTATTCGCGCATAGCTATAGTTTTCAAAAGTATTCCATTCTACACTTCACGCCTGCCTATTCGGTTTTGAACATTTCTCGTGTTATGGACGATCGATATTTCATACCGTCGTCGATTAAACGTCCCGTCGTCCAAACATACGTGTTCAACAACAACAACAATGATAATAATAATAATAATGATAATAATAATAATGATAATAATAACGTATAGGCCGGTCGTATATAACGTGTACGTACATGACAATCACCGGAACCTGCCGGTCTTCCACAGTGTATTGTCGTCGCCACCGTGAGCGATATCGTCATAGATTGTTGATCCCCGCGCGGGCAATCTCAGACCGCAAAAATATTCCGATCCAAGGAACACGGTTTACATATTATTATTACTACGTCGGAGGACAAAAAGCAGTGAGTATAACCTGCACGATAACGATCATCAACCCGATGTTTATCCGCACGATTAGACTCGTCGTCGTCCCTCGTATTCTATTATTTTCTCGCGGACGCGTGGGTACGAAATTTTTCTTTTTTTCATATTCAATGGGGTTTTTTTTTTTTGTGTGTGTTCCCCTCTGGCATTTAGCGTCCGATTTCGTCTCTACACTACGACAGCAGTTCCAGCGCGAATCGAATTTGCCCGCTGGCGTCGTCTCCGCACGACGACGACAGTCGGTCTTGTCGTATCCCATTCGGGAAATAATAATAATAACGACAATAACAATAAAGTCTCCGGACCTCGAACACAAGCCGCGCGATATCGCGTGACAACACCGTCATATTCGCCGGGCAATCGTCCTACGGCTTATCAGACGTCCTAACCGGCGCAGCCTGTACGCGAACATAATTACAACGCGACCGCGCCGGTCAGGTCGGATTATTAATATCACGCGCGGTCGGCACCCACAAATCATCGTAACGTATTATAATATATATTGTACACGATAATATAACAACCGTCGCGGGTCGCCGTCATTTCCCAGTGGACACGCGGGTCGGGGGCGGCTGTGTCTTCTAATTGGGACCAGATGTGGTTCACGCGCTATGTAGATATTTATGAACGGAACAAATAAATTAACGATTTTTTTTTTTTTTTTTTAACGACTCCGGGTAGTGTTTTTTGGGACGAGCACACACTCGCGTTCGGGATCAGATGATTTTGACGTTGTTGTAACAAAACGCAGACTACACAATAACCTTCTGCGACGTCTATCACGTGCATTGTTAGTGGGTAAGCGAAAAGTTTGTAAACTCGGCCGAACTGTTGTGATATATATCGTGTAAACGTTCGTTTTCGAATAATTGCTTTAGTCTTAAATATAATATAGGTACTATATAAAGTTTTCAAATTTTCCTACGATTTCAAAGTGTAATTACTCGGAAGTTTTGCTGTAATACGAATATGTAATTAATTCGATCACGAAATCCTATTATTATGACATTATACTGCGGTATGCATTTGTACGAACGACTCAATCTCGAAAAACAACATTTTAGCCAAAATCCAATCAAATTCCAGTCGTGTGATGTGTTATCGTCATCTGTTATAGCCTCGTAAAATCGTTTCGACACACATTTTTAATTACTACACTCAATAATCGATTACAAACAGTATCGACTTAAGGCATGGGCCATATCTTCCTTTCGTTGACAATTTTCAACCGTAATGGTGTACGTTTGTTTTCTAAATTAAATCTAATGAAATGAGAACTTAGAAATACGATGAACCAAGGAAAATTAAACTACTTATCATTGATAATGATAAGTGATTATAATGAGCATAGAAAATGAGTTATTGAAAATTATGTTACTAAATATATAGTTGAAGACTTATTTTGCAAATAAACAATCAAGAAAAACCAATTTAAAATTATCTAAATTCATATTATTATACCGAATTTTGTTGAATAGTTACGAAGTAATTCATTACGCGAAGTTCATAGAACAACAATGTTACAATATAATATTAAATAATAAAACACGGAAATATGTAAATAGTTTTTTACTGTCTTAACCATTAAATTAGATATGTACATAAACACAGGTGTGCACGTATAAAACTATAAAGCGAAGGGTTGGGATTATTATTGTAACGTATATATATATATATATATATATTTGTATGTGTATAAAGAGACAAAGTTCAACGTTTAAAACCACTGGACCAATTTCAATGACATTTTCACAGATGTTTTGTTTATGATCTCCTGAGTGTTTTAGAGTACTTATTATTTTATTATCTCATCATCATCCGAAAAACAATGGTTTCACGACTGTTATCTACGACGACTAATTGTAGCAACAAATAGTCCTCAAAATTTCAGGACAGTGAAAACATGTTTGATTTGGTCGACGAAGGAAACAAGCTTGGATGAAAACATTAAAATGAAAACTTATCATGTCAGAAATGTTAAAAAATAGAAAGAAAGGAACAATTTGCTATCGGAATTTTCGAGAGAGTGGTGCAGCACAAGCATTATTGCATCTTCTGGAAATCCAGTCTGAAGATTGGATCCTAGAAGAGAAGTCTCTAGTCTCCAGAAGAAAACTTGCTTTCGTACCGCACATCTCTATAACTCTGGTCGGCTGGGTCATCAACATTTACAGTTTCGTTTAAAATGTTCTCACACGATCACAAATAATCGAACAAACGACTAGGTCCGACATTGAAATTCGTACGAATAGATTCAAGTTTAGATTGTTTTTTACACGGACAATACGTGCGACATACTCGTACAGACGCGTGTCCGCGTGTGTATTATTTCGTATTTCGAGTTGCGGGGGACTGTGATTCGTAATTGAAATTGAACGGCAGTGTGTTGGTTGTTAAACGCGAACAAATATATTTCACCGGTTAAACGTTTCGCGAATCGAGTATACGATTTTATCACAATACTCGACCCGAACGAATTGTACGTTCGGACGAGACGAGACTCGCACTGACATTCGCCCCGGCCACTACGGCTGGGTACATTAAACGATTTATTGGGCGGCGTACGTGTTTTCGAATGGCGTGTGATCGTCACCGTAACCGATGATAGTAATAATAATGATAAAATACGAATGAAACGAACGAGCGCGTCGACGTGACGGCGGCGGCGAGGCCACGCGCAAGTTCGTCGGATTCCGCCGTCCGAAACGAATGAAGTATAAGTTCTAAAAAATAATAATAACAATAACGAGCGCGTGCACGTTCAACCGATCGGACGGGAATCGGGAAAAGAGCAGAGCATCGGTGTTCCGCGCAATAAATTCCCGTTTGACGACAATTAGATTGTACAAGAGAGGCAGTCGCACTACGTGTGCGCGCGATGTACACTAAGTCCGTGTTGTCGGAGTAGATCTCGCGGAACGAAACGGAAAATCGTTACGGACCCGATCGAAATAAATCTCAGCCGAAATCGTCGGGTCGGGTCGTTTAGATTTGCATTCGTTTCCTCGTACCGGTTATGTACCGTCGTCGTCGTCGTCGCCGCCCTACTCGTATACCCGTACTCGTGTGTATATATATGTGTGCACGAGAAACTATCGCGCGAGTATGGAGAGGGTGTGTGTGACAATTGTGTGAACAGTAATAGTAATAAAAAAAAAAAATAAAAATAAAAAAAACTCCCGAAATAGTATGTGGGGTGTCTCTCCCTTCCAGGCCATATCGTCCTCCGGTCCCGGGCGGAAGAGAAGTCGGCGCGCGCGGTGTGACGAATAGCGTGACTAAATGGATTGGATCGGCGTAGCGTCGTACGTCCGACGAGATTGCTTTATTAATCGCTCGTGTATACATTATTGTGATAACAATATTTTTATTGCCGCCGTGGTGCGCAGTACTAACCTAAACCTCGTTATGTCGCGCCGTGCCCCCTCGTTCCATTCCCGTTCGGTTCGTCGGTCGCTCCACGGGTCGGATTCACACGTGCCGCGGCGGTCGACCGCCAGAATCCGGCCGGCGGGAACGGAAAAGTCGGGTTAGAAAACGCGCCTCGGGCGCAGAGAACAGAAGAAAAACGGTAACGATTTTCCGTTTTCACTGTCACACCGAAACGGGAACCGTAGAGGCAAACGTCCTCTTTCGGTTCCGCTAAACTCGGCGTGCTCTTCGACGTTGCACACGTGACGATAACGTTATCGACTTCGAGTCGTGTCACGCGAACGCCCCGACACTGTTCGCGCGACGACAGACGTTCGGATTTAAACGCGTGCTCACGAAACGATCCACTGGACGTACGGTCGTATTATCGTTAGTCGGTATTGTTCGACACGGTATTCGCGACGTTTACTTTCCTCGCCGTCAGCAGTATCATACAGCGCGAGATAACATTTTTTTTCTGTTTACGTCTTACGGCGCGCGCGTCGCGATTTACGAAACGGGTTGTCGACCGTACCGTCGCGAACGTCGGATATTATGGTTTCGAATTATTCGCTTACCGACGATACCGCGAATGCGGTGTCACGTGTCGGATTATGTTATGCTCAGACGTTACTGACTCCCTCGTCGAACCACAGCGGTTTATTGATATTTTCCAAAACGGACGCATTCGTGTGCGGGGCGAATAGAAATACACACGTTTCGATATTATCGGAATGCGTAGGACGTTGTCGCACGGTTTTGCTGGTACCGATACACGTCGATAACGTATTCGCGCATAAAAAATAATTTCCATGTTTGTATATAAATTTATTCGTTTCGTGTCCGATTTCCTATTTATATGTGTATGAGTTATTTTTGGTTTTTCGCCCCATCGAACGTCGTCGTGAAAGAAAAAAAAAAAACTCGACGTTCAAATAATAAAACGTGCATTTTTTATTCGACATAAAACTGGAGGTTCTAAAGAATGAGCGAACTGTTTCTTTGAGTGTGCGCGAGTTATTCTTTTCAGTTTAAATTCATAAATAAATCCATCAGGTTTGTACCTACAGACGATATTCCGGCCAAAAAAAAAAAAAGAAAATACTAGAACATATACTTACGTATTTATTTAGAATAATAATTTGATTAAATTTTTCATTTCAAGCATACCTAATGTTTACATTGCAATTGAATGAAACGAACGAAACGTCATAATAAAACCATTTTTTTATTGCTTATTTTTTTGAGTTCAAGTATGAATGTACATAGTGTATATACATGGTTAAATACGCGCGTGTACCTATAGTAAAAATCAATTCGGATAAAATTCATACAGTAAATACTTCAATATTTACTTAATGCGTATTTAAAAGCATACAATGAACAAGTCGTATTACGGGAACACAATCAAATCGAATTTAAAATGTTCCATTGTGCGCGGTGCTTTCTTTTTATCGTGTTTATAAAACGAAACACCATAATACTCTGTATTTTCTACCGACGGCAAACGTCACGATGATAATTTGGTTTTAAGCGCAATATTACACATTATTGTGTTACTCGTGGCATAATCGATGATTCATAATGGAATTCGTTTTTGGAAATCCACAAAATACATTACGGAAATATGGGGTACGTAATCATAATAATATGATGCTGTACAGCACGGTAAGACTGTCATCAGTTACCGGTGGTTCGGAACACCATCGAGATGTTTTTGAGAGACCGTTTTGTCGAAGCGGCGATAAATCAAAATCGTCGTCTTAACGAAATGTGTACCGTAACACCGGTATTCAATTACGTTGTATTCATAGACGCGACTTAGTGAGAGGGAAAAAGTGTTAGGGGAACTTCGACCATCTCTCCCAGGTTTATGATTAGCACCCCTACAATTTGTTTGTCTATTCCAACCCTTCCAACCCTAGTGTTTGCCGAATTTAAATTGACTTTCTATTATTCTGTCGCGTTTATTGTACTGGACTGGGACCTATGAAATATTTTTTTAATTTTAACGGTTACAATTCTAGTAAGTTTGACAATAGACGAACGCAGCGTCAGGTTCAAAATTGGATTACATCGAGTATACACGCTCTAGCGACCTGTCTGCTCATAGAAATAAGTTCACCGATAATAAAATACGAAAATTGTTTTTAACGTTGCGACGACGTATACTTAAACGTACAATAGTAATTGTTGTGATGCGGGATGGGGTGGCGTGGTGTAGCTTTCTGAGGGTTTACGGGCCAAAAGTGTATGTCTAGTCGCACGAATGGTAATATTATGGAAATACTATAAATAATATTTTAAATATCCACAAAAGCGATTATTTCGGATAAAACCGTCTATGGAAATGAGTGTCGATGGTGGTGCTGGTGGTGGCAGGGCGGGGGGCGTAGGAAACATCTGTCGAAGATGTCGTAGTTATCGGTGTTCACGAGATTATCGTGTATATTGAAAAGAGCACATGGCCAACTATATATATATAATACATAAAACGTACAAACAGATAACAATAATAATAATAATAAATGCCAGTGTAACAACGCGAAATGTCTTTGTAGACTTGGTACAGAGGACAACGATCGACAGCAGCGGAACGACCTTCGGATACATTACACCACGGTGGACCCGATCGAGCGAACCGATATCGTCGTGCGCTCGTGTGTAGGTGTATTTTCAGAGTAAAAACAAATTTAACAAATAACAATAATAATAATAATAATATATTATTATTATTATTCGTGACGGCGACGATTATTGTTATTTATTACGATTTAACGAGACGTTACGAATCGGAGAAACGTGTGCTGCTGACCACCGGCGATCGTCTGGACGGCCGCACGTTTCTTCATTAAAATACATTATCGTACGAACCGCACGAGCGTTAATTAAATTTAATGAAGTAAGAATTTCGTCGGACGTGGGATGCGGGTGACTTCGTGAAACGACCGTCGTGTTTATTAAACATTAAACAACCGGCGACGGCGGTGTCGGTGGCCGGCGGTCCTGGGTCGCGGCAAACCATATAATACGCGTGTATTATGACGACGACGACGATCATCATCATCGTCATTATTATCATTATTATTATTATTATCATCATCATTATTATTATTATCATTATTATTATTATTATTATTATTCTACGACGAACGCATGTCGGGCTATAGTCGTATAGTTGTAAAACAGCAGTCCCTCCTCGTGTGGAGTAACCACTCGACGAGATTTACGATGACGGTTTTAATAGACCGGAAGGATAAGATTGCTACGAGTTAGTAATGTGGCGTACGTACGAATATCGGTATACATTCTGTGTGCAACGATCACGACGACCGCGTCAGATACCTTTACGACGACGACGACGACAATACAGGATTTAAAAGTTTTCCGGTTTTATTTTATTTTTTTATTTTCTTACGGTCTTCGTGCGACGAATTACGACAAAACGAGAATTTCCACTTGAAATCTGACCGACGCGACCGTATACTTCTCTCCGTGCTGCTCGCACTTGTCCGGCCACTGTTTTTATCCTTTATAGTATTATTTTGATAAAAAAAGAGAAAAATAAAAGTAAAAATTCAAGTCTTCCGTAGGAGCCGTATAAACGTCTGCAAAATAATTGGACCGGATTTACTGGCGGCGAGTCGAGTGGGAGCCCGCCACCTTTTCGCCGTAGTATCGGTCTGTATATCACGTATTTGTGTGGGTGTGTGCGTATATGTATACACAGTACGTAGTAAGTAGTGTAAAACAAGGAAAAATAATGAGCCGCCGTGTAAAAGTGGCGTGTACCCCGACGCCGTATAGAGTAGCGAATATTCATGTTGTACGGGTCTCACCGCAAAGGCGGACCGTTGTTGTTATAATTTTTATGTTGTTCGTTTGTTTACACGGGGAAAAAAAATCGTCAAAAGTATACTGAACACACTTAATACCGTGAAAACTTCTTAACGTTTCGGCACTCGAATAATTATTTAAGTTATTGTCCGGAATGAGGACGGGTCGAGGCCGCGGTTCACGAAAGTGTTCGCGGCGTCTGTCGGATGATACGCAGGGCGAGTCGCCGAAATTCGGCAAAAGATCCGCGGGTCGAGACGAATCGTTCTGTAAAAGTTTCGGCGTTTCAACGCAACGACGGAGGAGAGGTTAAAGTTAGCTTGCACGCCGATGAATTTTTCTTTTCTTATTCGGAACCGATCGTTTAGGAGTCTCGCCGTTGGTCAGGATACACGTATAATAACATGATTAAAGACGCGATTAATTATTGTACGGGCAACAGCGAATCGTCTTACATTTTACCGTCCGTTATATTATCTTGGCGTAAATTAAAGACTATACCGGTAACCTGTTATCACTGACAGGAAAACAGTATTCTGTTATTGTTCGTGTTGGTGTTTTTTTTTTTTTTTTTTGACATAACTCATTACTTGAGAACTATTATTATTTTTTTTAAAGTCATTACATTTTTTTATGTCTGTACCGCCGCCTGTTTTACAGATTGTTTCATGTTCCGATCGTCTTAAACCGAAGGAAATAGTGTTTAATACATTTTTTTGTATACGCTTTTGGAGCCAGCGAGAATGGTCGACGAATCTACGTACCGACAATGTCGGCGTTTAAAAACATTAAAATGCCAAAAATACGTAACGATACACTGCGCGCGTAACGAGCGAAAATTCTCAATTTTTTCGACGCTCCCTCGAAAGTGCCGCCGGAGTGCGTGTCCGCCCACTCGAGAGAAAACGGGCCTGGTGGACTTCGTACAGTAACAGGGGCGAGGGGCAACGTCGGTAACAGTATGACGTTAACGTACATCGCGACTTGTGACGTCCATGTGTAACGAACTCCGGCGCGCATCCCGCGTGATTTACCGATTGCGCGTGCCGTTTCGGGGATGGATACGTTCCCGAGCAACGATAAGAACCTAACGCGATAAATCAGTCTTTAACAGTATTAAAGTTCTGATGTTTGGCCGGTCCGTACGCTACAAATATAATATACACACACGCGCACACGTTGTTATACGGCCGCAGCGCTATACCCTATTCGCGGTCGTCCTATATTGTTATTATGCCGTACGAACTGCGGCCATTTGTCAAGTTTCGTTTCGAACCGGCGGCGCGGCGTCGCATTTTTTCCCCTCCCGTCTCCGCGCGTCAAAACTTAAGACCGATCATTATCTTCGTATACACACACGAAATTGGTTCCAGCGCTCGCGTACAATCGAAAGGGACCGTCGGCCTTTAAGACCAGCTTCCGTCTCCGGGGCCAGAGGGGAACGCTGCCCTCCGAGCGCGCGCAAATCGGACACTTGAATGCTAAACGCGCGTCGTTTCATTAGCCGATTGATTGTCGTTTGGGGGAGAGGCCGCAGACGATCGGTCGATTGCGATATCGCGAACGACGAAATATCGCAGTACGTAAACGGCGTGGCGAATTTTTTTTTTTAAATTTCGAAACGGGCGTGTTGGGTTTAGACTTCGATACGTCGTCTACGACGTGAAAAACCATCGGACGCGCAGCTCGCGAATAACGCGTCGCAGTTAGTTTGTCGTGGACGAGTCGTCGTTTCGTATCGATACGTCCACGCGGTGACGAGTTTTTTTTTTTTTTATTGCGTTGATAACGTGTGATAACGAACACGTCCGCGTAAGACAATACATTACCTTCGCCTTCGACGTGACGTTCAACGCACTCGCGCCCGTCGGGTTTGAACGGAACTCCGTTACTTCGGCATAGTCGCGTTTAAAACGCAGTCTTATGTCCATTTTGGTTTCGTTCTTTGGGTTTTTAAGCCGAAAAAAGGATATACGATTGCCAACAGTTGTTGACCTTAATCGTTATTAGAAAAAAAACGGTCAACTCATATTTTTGGTCCTCCGTAAAAAAAAAAAAAAAAAAAATGAAACGCCAGGACCGCCGCCGACCACGTTGTCCGCCGACCAGAACGTGTCCATTGTTCGCGGGTCGCGCCGCAATATTCAAAACGTTTTACGAACGGAAAGCAACCGAAACGTTTCTCCTCGCAGTGCAGTTTTTCGCGGTTCGTTCGGGTCGGTGCGCGCGCGGGCCGACGGGCGCACAACGACTGAACGACGATCGGCTTTTCGTTCGAAAAAAAACAATAACAATAACAATAACGTTTAATGACGAAAACAGGAACGTGGAGTTATCAACGAATGGCGATCGGAGAACCGTACCGTCGCGTTATAAATCAAATAAAAATTACCCGCACGTGAGAGCCACCAAACGTGCGAAAACGGAAAAAAGCGCGCAGTTTACGACGGCGTTTTGGTGTTCCTGCGAGAGCAATAACTCGCGCTGTTACGCCGCTCGCCGAGAACAACGTTCCGCTAGTTTTTCTCCCGAACCGTAAAACTATAATTTTTCGAATTCGAAATAATGAAACCGATACATTTTTTTATGGTCCCGGCGTTTAGTAAGACCGCGCTCGTACTCCGGGGCTAATAGAGTAATGAAATTCGCTTTTCGGATTTTACGTCCGTAAATCACGTGACCTATTTAAGTAGAACTAATACGTAATATACGATATATATATATTTTTTTTTGTTACCTTCCAATTGGATATAAACCGAAGGAACGGACCCGAACAGGCGGAACGCATTTATTATTGTTATTATTTTTGAAATTTATTTTACCAGACCCGTTTGAAGTCACTCGGTGCCATAAATACATTACGTTGTGCAGGTATATTGAAACGGTATGTCTCGGAATCGGTAAAAAGACAGTAGGGGGCTTTTACATTTTATTTTATTGCATTTTTTTTTTTTGTCTCTCCGAAACCGATACAATTTTATGTATTTGTTGTGTTAAGTCGAACGACGAGGGTTCACGTTATACACATGAGTTTTCGCCCTCGACAAAGGCTACTCGGATCGTGATTATTATTGTCGCAGTTGATAAAGTACCGGTAACTATTACGGTACTATGGACGACTAACACGGTTAGCAGACTAACCTTTTTGGCTATTCGCCCCATTATGATAACATACGATCATATAACACGGTGTCCGAATGAAAAAGGAACGAAAATCAAACCCACCGTACCTACACGAGAAAGTGGTATCGTAGCAGTCGAACGTTAGGTGAGTAACGGGAGTGTGGTGTGATACGAGTGGAGCACAAACGTGACGGCTATATCGGGTCGCCGAACCAAACGATTCATCGTAACAGGTACGCACAGCTAGGCCGTCCTCGAGTCCGACCGATTTGAAAATATAATAGAAATATCTCGACCGGCCGTTCGAACGCGTTAGGGTGTAGGGTCGTCCGGCGCGGCCCCGTGAAACCGTTACAAAACCGGACGTTCGTTGCGAAACGTTTTCTTGACTTGACCGGGAGTCGTCCCGTTACGGTGACTACGGGAACGGGGTAGGGGAATATCAACGACTCCGTCCTCGGATTACCGTGTGCCGCGGAGGATACCGAAGCCTTTCGAAACGGTTCCGGCGGACGGAGGACGGGCCGTCACGGTATCGCGGTATAAACGAAACGGTTGCCGGGAAAGGTCCGCGGTTCCCGGTGTACGTAAAACGTGTTCAAGTCGACCGGTGGCCCTGGCGCGTACGGTTTCGTCGGAAACGCGTGTGATCCGATTAATCGCGCTCGTCCCGGTCACGTTCCCGTTAAGCGCGGTCCGTCGCACACGGGTTTTCGTTTTTTTTTTTCCCCGGTGAACTATACGTACACGCGGTATGTCGTTCGGTAACGTCCGGACCCGAATGTTATCCGGTCGATACGTCGTTTTATATTTTGCGTTTTGCCGCGTTTGCCGTCGATCGTACACGGCCGGGAACCGGGACGCAGTCGCCCGTACGATTCAATTAGTCGCACGTCCGCGTTAGACAGAGTGCCGTCGTTAATACGTGAACGTGCGTTGAATAGGGTTAACGACGGCGGACGGGGGCGATCGCGAAAAATATGATATTCGCGCCGACCCAATTTATTATATATATATATAATTCAGAACGGTCGCGTGGACGTACGAAAAAATGTCCGCTGCGGACACCGTGTCGCGGCACACTCGGGATTGATGCGCGTTCGTTTATTTTCGATACCATATATATACTAATACTAATATCGTGCTCGTGCTCGCGTGCGGGCGGACGAATAGACGTGAAATAAATACGGCGCGCGTGTAACAAGAAAATCCGTCTTATACATTTGCGGAAAGCTGTCCGAACGGACACAAACGCTCGTAACGTATTAACGCGGTTGTGTCGTTAACGACCTCGCCGTGCGCGCACGTCCGCAACCGTTCGTTTGACCGGGCTGACCCACATAACCGCGTTACCAGACGCGCGCCATCACGATGAATTTTTTAGATCTTCGACCGGAACGGTGGCCGCGGCTTTCATACCGTGCGCGCATCAACACGAAACCGCAAACAACTTCAAAAGTCGAATTAATAAACGTGAACGGCCGGACGGCTCGGATGGCTGCGACGACGCTCCGCGGCAAAGAACATCGTCCAACAAGATTTCGTCCACCACCGTGAAAACCGACAATAACCAACTGACGATAATTCGTCATGACCGATCGTATGCCGTCGCGTCACGTTCGAGTATAAAGTTTACTGTCGTGTAATCGTCGGTCGTATGTCAAGTCTATTTTAATGTCCAAATGACGTTCTCATAGCTCATGTCTTTGACAATATCATTTTTAATCATGACGTATTTTTCGGCTGACGGTTGATCTCAAATAATTATTTTGATCATTTCTAATTACGAGGCTGATGCCGGCAAGGCAAACGCAATATTTTTAAGTCGATCATAAAAATTCGATATAATTTAAAACGAACTGTAAAGCTTCAAACGTTGAAACACGTTCATATTTCAAAATTGAATGCCGACTATATCTAAAGTTCCTAAGGATTTCATCATCATTATATTAACATTTAATTTGCTTTTATTGTACACGAATTCAAATATTGTTTCTACGAATGGTCTATGTACACACCGAATCGTTTTTAAAATGCAATTATTGTACCGTCAATTATTTTTAAAAAGTAATTATTACAGAGTGCTTCTTGTTTTTAATCAAAAAACCATCGTCTTACTGTCTAAATCGTGTTTTTTTTTTTTTTAAGTTCTGCGACAATATTTAACATATTTGCACGCTCTTGTTAGCAGTGATGACTGGAAAAGTAAAGCTCGTACGTCAGAAGTTTTAAACTACCTTAATAATTCGTTCAAAAAACGAGTAACCATACTTATGTACATTAAAGAACTTTGTACAATTTTACTTAATTAGTTTACTCGGTTTGAAATTATCTTGGAAAACGTTAACTTCAATCGTACTTGTTTTGTCCAGTGTTTGTACGGGAAGTTCTCTTAAAACTGCACGAAACTCTGTCGCACGACGTCAACTGTTTCAATTTCAAATCGATATTCCCGTCGATTTTCTCACAGAAATTCGGGTGTAATAATCGTGTTGAACGAACCAATCAACGGTCGAATGCATATCGTTTTATTCGTTTTAAAAGCAGTCAGCATAAGATATTTGTATCGCGACGTAATAAACACTGTCCAAAAGAACGGGCCTGACTATTTGGCGTCACGTAGACCTGTTCCTTTGTCCGGGACACTGTGATCGTATTAGAAAATCTCTGTGCGTGCGGGGGTGGCTCGCACCCGCCATCGAGTCGGCCCCGACCGAAGTCGTGTACGTCAATCACAATAAATCGTAACGACAACGTTTCCCGTGGAAAACGTTAACAAGACCCGATACGGACGCATACGAACGACACGAAGGATCGTCTGACCGGAAAGCGGTTGGTTATTATTATTATCATCATCGTCATCGTCACTATTGTTATTGTTATTAGTGCTTTTACGGAAAGATAGCGATAAAGCGCACGGGCCGGCGGTTGGTTTGACGCGTGCGCGTTTAGGGTTAGGTACGACACGCACACGCCGCGTCCTAAACCGTGTTTATTGCGCTCGTGAATTCGGATCACAGCGAATCGATTCCGCCGTGGAACCGGGGATAGAGAGAAACCGCCGCGGCCAGACGTGAACTGCTTACGAAGACGGCGGCCGGACGCGACGGTCATTCGTAAATAGTTCTCGGACGGGATCGGCGAGAACGCGGGATTATTTGACGTCGCCCGTCGTGCCGATCGCGGGGAGGTATCGGATTTTGTCCGCGACGGACTTAAGCACGGCGATTACGATTCGACGCGCACGGACGAAACGTACTCGCGTCTCACAACGGGAAACGCATTACGGCGAACGGCAACAACTAAGGGACAAAAAATAAATAACTACTTCGTCGATTTGACGACGCTTACAAGCACGCCGTATTATTTAATATTGGCACGGACGCGTCGGACAATCGCGTCGGGAGATCCGCTCTCGCGGACGCAACATCACGTCCAGCGTTCCGACCGTCGGCTGAAAACGAAATGAGCTTTTTCACCCATCGTCGTGTAACAAACGGTCGCGTATTTTTCGAGCCTACCGACGATGTTTTTCACTCTATTGTTGGACGACATGATATTATTCCAGCGAAAAATTGAATGCCATTCAACTGGATATCACATAACATTAAACTTTTCGAAAACAATGTTTTCTTAAGAAATAAAATGGCTGACGACACACCCGTGTACCGCGTGTACAGTGTGAAATTTTCCGATACGATAATATCGTAATGCATTTAAATATGTATCGCGTTTCCAACAAACGTATTTTATACGTATTGGTCCGTATGGAAAGAACCAATAGGAATTCATAAGGAAATCGCGTTGTGTTTAAATTTAAATAAACACATTTTCAAACAACAATAATCGAAATTTCAAAATTAATTTGCTTAACCACTACAACGTACGTTCAGTTTCCGGTAGGTAACCGTCGCCTATACGAGATGGATGAAAAACGTTATCGTACTCAGCTCGCATGTCGTTTGGCTAATGAGTAAAATGGACGGAAGGCGACAAACGATAACGAACAATATCGATTTTTCTCAATTCAATATAGTACATGTGTATAGGAACGTAATGTCGGATACGGACGCGATCGAATCGCTACAGACAATCGTATCGAAGAAACCGCTGGCGTTCTTTCAAATCGTACTGTACAAACGTACGTATACTCATTTCATACCATATGTACATACATACAAATATATGTATATATATAAATATAGCCATGTTGTATCAGACTTATCGCTTTTGTTCAATTTTTCTCCCTCGTCCTTTCGTGCTGTTGAAAATGAATTTCTCCCGTGTCCCGTCTAACGCACGCCGTCGTCCTTTTGATGTTTTTCAGAGGTCGCGACGGTTTATCGTACATCATATATATATATTCGTACAATACGTATGCGCGCGTGCTTATAATATACTCCTGTATAATACGGATGACAAAAAAAAAAAAAAACAATTAACATGACCGACGCACAGAGCTTACTGCGACGACGACGACGACGACGACCCTTCTTCGGCAATAATAATTCGTTTCTAGGCGCAGGTTATGTTACAGAGTAACGTCATAGGACGTTCAACGTCGTTCAACCGTGTTGAGGATTATTTTCAAAAAGCACCGGTGGCGGCGGTCCGCTCTCTCCTCCCTATGTGCCACCAGCGTTCGTTCGTAAATCCGTTGATTCGTCGATCTGTCGTTTTTATTGCGTATTAAACGGCTTACGAATAATGTCTGTTAAATTACATCAATGGTGTTCATCGAACTACTCGCGTTTCTAAACAGGCCGGAATTAATTGGAACGTCAGAAAACCGAACGAATTTGAACGTTGGAAAATATAACTGGAAATTTTCCATCGTTCATTATGACATGTTACAACTTTTAACGCGAAAACCCGGTCGGTTATTTCATATACAACAAAAAAAAATTTAGTCTGTAATTTCAACGGGGCGGGGTAGGATAGTGACCCGAGAACCTAGAGAAGCCACGAGTGACCACCACGAAATAAACAATCGGTTCATTCAATTATCGTTAGTATTTAGCGAATGATGTGTGGGAACTCGATTAGATCTATTCGTTTACCTGGCTATGGAACGTTGCGGGGGTTTTGTAGTGTAACGTTTAGCGTCTGCATTCTGTCTGTTTTTACTGCACGAAAACAAAAACTCGACGTAAAATGGTCCGCAAAAGTTTCTCGGTGGTTAAAAGTAATATAACGTGTTTAACATTGTTTTAACGGTCATTAAGGACGGTTTCCGTAACATCGACGGCGGTGAAATTAATAACAATTATTCGGTGTAGGTTTACATCCGCCACCGCCTGTCAGATGGACCCGCCGCGATAGGTTTGGAACATTATTATTATTATTATTATTATCATTATTACGACTTACGACGACGGACTTAAGTATGGATTTCCCGGCGGTGGAGACGACGAATGTGAAAAGCGCGTACGTTATACTTCGAATAAATAATCGTGTTGAAGAGATAGACGACGACGGATTAAATAATATATTCCATTCTTAATTCGATATAATTTAATACGATTCCGTATAATAATATTACGGGCAGCGTTTGAGTCATAGAAGAGCAGCCCTGTTGAGTGGCAAAAAAAAAAAAAAAAAAATTGGAGGGTCGTGCAAAGAAATTTACTTTGTCGTAACGCTCCCCAAACGATCGCCACTCTAAACGGAGCACTAAAGCGAATCGTTTTCACGTACTTTTTTGTTGTTGTTGTCGTGTGTATAGCTCAACGCCACGGTGCTTTTGATGATTTAATGTTTTTCGGCGATTAGGGGGATTTTTTTTTTCGTCCATTCCGGAAGAACGTGCGGATCAAAATAATAATAACAAAAAACAACAACAACAACGATAAATAAAACGCGATTATTATTACGTCGATCGGAATGACCGTACAGGTGGTATGTTATCAATATATATATATATAAACATAACCGTGCAGATACTACGCGTTTCGCGGTGTTCATAAAACACGCCGTTACATCGTCCGCGCGGACATTATTACTGTCGTCGTCGTCGTCATACAACAACGACCGCGTGCCCGCGATTTCCCTCCGAACGGTCCATTTAACCGGAACAATATCGCCCCATTTTGTCGTCCCGAGATCTCCGAGATTAAAGAAACAATGCACGAAATCTCCCCGAAAACGACGACGACGACGACGACGACAAGCAAATAGAGAGAACTCAATTCTCAGACATATTATTGTACCTATACACGTATATTTTATATATTTTTTTTTTCCACCAATTCCATTCCTTTCTGGGAACGTTGTTTGCTGCGCGTACCGTTTTGTACGTCCGCATAACGCATATAATATATTATATTATTATTGTACACGTACAATACGTATACACGTGTACGTACGTGCGCGTGCGTCATATACCTAACACACGCACGCACGTACAAACTACATTTATTGTCAACCGCGCCCGATTCAATTCGACAAATATGGCAACCCACCCGGCGGGCGGCATTGTGCAGTTAAATGCCGTGTTCTTTTTATCTCGTTTTTTAACTCCCCGTGTATTTATATATATAATACGCCGTATTGACAAACGCCATTATTCCGTTTCCCATTTTCTTCTCGTTGTCATTGTTGAGTAGTGAGTTTTTTTTTTTTATTTTCCTTCTAATATAATTTTTTTCAATTTCGGAGCTCTCGTTACAGCACAACACTGTCACGCCGCCGCGGTATCCTCCCACGACCGAAATATGATAAAGTGTATATAATGGCCGTATAATCAGTGTTATAAATGACCCGAGCCACGGTTTTGACAAGGCTACCTACAACAAGGTACCGGCGGCGGCGGCGCGTTCGTCCGACACTCTTTCATCCGACGTTCGTATCGTTTACAATTAGCTATTCGCAGCAGTGGCCGGTGTCCGTGTTTTGTTGTCACTAATGCTCTTATTATTATTATCATTTTCTTTTTTTCTTCCCATCTCGACTCGTCCCGACCAAATGAAAATAAAACGAATTGTCATCCATTCCTGCGCGCGTGTGTCACGCTAACAACGCATGCCTACGCACCGTACAATTAATTGGTGTGCCACGTTCACACACACACGCACACGTACGAGGAGACGTAACCGCCGCAGAACGACCTCGCGACACCGGTAACGCGGTATCCGTTTCCAGAACCGGGTTAACGTATTGTTTTTGTGCGACGGCACGTCGGACGACGGAAAATCATTTTTCGATTAACGTTACGATTATGGTTCTTTTTTATTTTATAGGAGACGCGACCGCGACGCGGCGACCTGTATATTTTGGTCTTTCTAAACAATGACGATACACCGGGGAAGGGTGAATTTTTCGATAATTAAGCGATTACCCGTTGTCTCGGGGGTTGTTCGGACGTCATAATCACAGCGCGTTACGCACGAGTTTTTCTAACAATGGGCCATGGGAACGTGTCTCGAGTCGACTTCCGTGACAGTGTCTAGTGATTCGACGTTCGAAAATCCAGTAAACCGTTCGAATATGCGTTAACAATGGTTTTCGTTTTTACGATCAAAACGGAAAATCTAAACAAACGTTGACTGAAAAAACAGATAGCGACGCAAAACGTACGTCTCGCTCGTCGTACACGCGCACGAATATGACGTACGGTTAGAATTGGGCGTTTTTTAGAACATAAATAATAAACACGGTTTCAATAATGGGAATTTCGTACGCCAGAATGTACGTTCTACATTGATTGAGCGCGGCCGGTGCAAAACGTTTTACAACCGTTTGATAAGACGACCGGGATATTTGATATTCGGTGGCCGGACGCCGTGCGCTGAACAATATAACTTTTGGACGAATGTTCCGAACGGACGTTCTACCGAAACGGAGAATGAAAAATCGCGACCGAGCCGACGAAACGAACAGACCGGACGGGAAACCGCAACGAAAGGCGAAAGGCGTGGGGTCGGTGCGTTTATAACGTCTCGCGTACGTACATAGGTTCGGGCACGTGAAATGTGACGGGCAACAGCCGAATCGGATTTCCATGACGGCGTCTCTGGGCGCTGCACGTCGTCTATTTATCGGCAGTGAATCGGCAATTATTTTTTATATTATTATTTTTTTCGTTTTCATATCCGCCGCCGCCGCCGAGAGATAGGCGGACGGTTATTGTGACTTACAACACCGCCGTCCGTATTAATATCTTGTGCGCGCGCGCGCGCGTGTGTGTGTACAGGAGGAACTCCGGTACCGCTTGGCCCGTGAAATTATTATTACGCCGCCGACGGGATTCATAAGCCGAGACCGAATTGATCAACGGCGAGCGGCCGCCGTACAATATATTATTATTATTATCATCATTATCATTATTATTATTGTTCTGCGTGTATACGTATAGACGGATATGCCTCGGTTAGACGACTCGACGAGGGGAACGTGCTGACGAGTGACCCATCGGTGCGGACAATGCCGCGTTCTTTTCCGTTGAGATTTCGCCGTCCGCTCACGACATTTATTCGCAAAACGTCCGACGTCACTGTTTGGCGAAAAAGATTCACGTAGAAAATCGAATTTACCTATTGATTTCTTCTGTTCTCGTTCCTAAAGAAAGAGAATTACCACGTTTAGATGTTGTTTCGCTTCTAACGAGTTTAACGACGTTTGATAAAAATATAATACGTTTCGACCTATCCGTGCTGCGTGCGTGGATAAGTATTTTCGAATGTCTGCACAGAAATTATATATATATAAGAACAGTAAATACAACGAGAATTCAAAACCTCGACTCGGGCTTATAGCGGATACGCCGAAATTTGAATTCGGGTTTTCTGTGATGATGGAAATGCGGCATGGTAATTTTTCGAAATTGTTTTACGTCCTTTTTTACAGCTAGAGTAAATAATGACATGATAAAACGAATTCGAGTTGTGCAATAAGCTACATCGGCTATGTACCAGGGTCAATACTCTTGAAACCGCGAGGAACTTTGTTTAGAAATATCATGTTATCCAATGCCTATTGCCGTGCATACGATTTTAATTAATAGTTGTAGAAGTTATATAGTCATCTATATCGCCTATAAGCAAACTTTCCGAAGAAACTCGAAAGACGCGGAATCGTGATTTAAACAAATACAAATAAGATTTCTCGTGTAAAATATTGGAAAATGGTACATTTGAATAAGTTTTTGTTTGTATCGTAACAAAATCATATTTCTAGTTTGATAGAAAAAAATTTTCAAAAGAATTCTTAAACTTCTTACGACCTGAAAATTTGAATTTATAAAGTGAAGCTGATGAAGACGAACACAGATTCTAGTGAAAACAATTAAGATTCTCTTTAGTTCAGTTGACCGAAAAATAAATGAAATATATTTATACATAATTTTTTATATTGAATGCTTCTCAAAGTTCACATTACCGTTATTATATTATTATCATTATTTTTTTTTTAAATGTTGTGACTTTTTTCCCGTTCGTTTTGAGCTCATGAGTATAATAAAATCAATATTAGTCATACGAAAATTGGAAAAATATGTATATTTCATACGTACGACGTATACATAAAAATGTTATTTAGGTTTCGCGTCGTCAAAATTCCGAGCGCGTAACATTGTCTCCACATTTTTCGAATCCGCGGTAGGGCGGAGCGGAAAATCGAAATAGAAATATTATCGTTATTTCGGAATGCGACGGGTGACGGATGGCGTATTATTTGCCCGGCAATGCGCTCTCTCGAAACAATGTGTATTTTGTCGATAAAACCGTCAAGTAAATACGACGATTTTATCGCGAGCGACGACAACGAAGACCACCACCACCGCCTTCCACCGCGCCGGAGTCGGTCTACGGTCGTCGCGGGTGCGTGCGAATTCGTCTGAATACAAAGCACACAACGTTTTCTTACCGAACCGCAGTACGCGACATATTACATGTGAGGCGACATTCCAAAACGCACTGTCGTCATTTTTCGGAAAGGCCAACTCGCGACCGCTAATCGGAAGGTGGCAGACAAAATCGAATTGTCTATTTGTTGAAATGTATAGGTTTAATCGTTTTAACGTTCCAAACGACGTTTCAGTTTTTAGCACGTTTATAGTTTTGAAAATTTTGATTTCTCCAGAGCGTTACTGTTGCCGGCCGTTGACGATCGGGACGTGCTACTAATTCGACTTGAACGATCTAATTTGGTTCATCGGCTGAAATAACGTGCATTATGCATCGTATTCATTACGAACGGTTTAATTGTTGGACAGCACTGTGTTTGGAGTAATTCTCACCGACGGAATACGTTTCGACCTAATAAAAGCGTTTATAAAGTCCAATGTTTTGGGTAACAGTGCGTTTCGAAACGTCGCCCCACTATTTTAACTGGAAGTTCCCTCTAAAATCGTCGTCCATCGATACACCCATAACACACAAAACATAATACGCTTGTAAGATGCGTGCCCGCGAGATCTGTACATAACGTTGATATCGAAGTGAACATCTAGTCGTTGGCGCGTAGGAGTCGTGACACGATAAATCGCTGTTTGGATACTATCTGTAACGCGGGTACAATACAATACACGTCTGGACCGGACAGATCCGGTAGATAGGAATGTAAATTATTTAATAACGGATTTATTTATTTATTTATTATTATTTTTTTTTTTTTTTGTATACACCGCACTCGAATAGGCCGAAATGACGTGCGTTTCGAATTAAATTATTGATGAAGTTTTGGTATCTCATAACTGCTGCAGCGGCATAACCGCAAACGGGGATAAATAAATATACACGAGTATATATACGACTCCACTCTCCGTCGGCCATGAAACGAAATTTATTTATTTATTTTTTTTTAATTAACAAACGATCATTAAAATTAGAACGACGGTGCGTTTTTCCATCAAAAATTTAAATATAAAAAACCCTATCAAACGGTATAACACGTATAGAAATATAGCGTTTATGAAAAAACGTGTTATATAATTTTATATCACGCGTTCAATATGATTGTTCGTCAGAATCGTGTCCGTCCGTTAACCATCGAAAGTCGTATCGAGTTCCTGATAGTATTGTTGGTTAGGTCGACTGAGGTCAGAGTTGGGAATTTTTTCGTTATTGCGACTAATATTTATTTGTGAATATTTGTGTCAACGGATTTTTTTTTTTTATTGTAAACGATTGTCATACAGAAAAGGACTCAACAGACTTTTGCCTAAGAAATAAAACGTACCGGCTAAATCGCGTCACAATTACTTGGGATTTCTCGAAAATCTCGACGGTTTTTCACGGGCCTATAAAAACGTAGGTGGTAGGTGCATTATGTGAAAAAACCCCGTGTGAATCAACAAAAATAAAAAATAATCGTAAATAATAAAAAAGCAATTAATCTGTCGTTGAAAATGATAAATTATCGTTATGTTCAATGCGGAAAGTAATTAAATTTCGATTTGAAAATAGGATAAAAAAAAAATGAAAATAAAATAACCACGGAGAAAACGTACTAATCCGGTAAACGTACTGACTCAGAAACGTGTGGTAAAATCGTATGAACGACAATCGGGTGATGATTATTGCGTTAGTCGTAAACGATGTGCCTGACGAACAACGTTTTAACGTGAAACGACGGGAATAATAATAATATTTACGTTACGAAATCGTTCGCGAGTTACCAAGCGTTCTTTTCATCCGGCGGAATCTCGTATCGACGGAAAAGAAAAACAAAATATATACTGTTAGTACCGACTACTGTAACAGTTGTCCGAAACAATCGGCGTGACGTCGGATTCCGTTTTGGCAAAAGACAATAATAATCTCTGGACACTCTGATCGCGTAGTAAATTTACGTATACAGTCGAACACGACGTTATTAAAAATTCAAATCGAACACAATTAATTTTAATTCGAACAACCACATGGTTTGAATAGACAAAAGAATCGTAAGGGTGCTCGAGCACCCGTCTCTAGCGCCCTGCGCTGGTCGTGCATTTTTTTTTTTTTTTTAATAAACTCCATTTTAATTATGAAATGCCGTACACGGGGAAACGTGCTTAAAAGAACCGTATCGCGTGCGAACGAAATAATTAGCATGTACAATCGTCGTGCACATTTGTTTTGTTAGGAGGTTTTGAACGCGAGGAGAACGTTTCGGAGTTCGGTCGACGTGCACGTGACCGTCGTAGCCCGGGAACTGTTGACCGGCCCGTGGTTGGGTCGCCACCATCGAACAATCGCTAAAATACATGATCGATGACTTCTACGTTCGTCCGAACACGTTTTTCCGTCCGGTCTTTCCTCATCGCGATGAGCGCGCGCGCTCGAGGCACGTATACGACGCGTCAGTGGCGCGACCAAAGCGGGATGAGTGCTCAGACCCCTCTGCCCTCGAGTATTTCTAAAGTGGAAAATCGTGCGAGGAAATTTTATATTATTGTCTAATTATATTTAATACGGCGAAAAATATTTATTCGTCGTGGTAACATAACAATATAACACAAATGTTTTAAGTATACGTCGTTTGGATTTTTTTTCGAATTTCACGTACGTTTAAGTTGTTCGCGATATGATTTTGGACCGCCACCCCACCCCCACACACACACACAGACCGAAGAGATATTTCTGGTCGCGCTGCGGCGACGCGTCATCGATTTTCCACCGGATACGAGAATCCTCCACACACTACGAACCGACTCTACACTACGCCCGGGGAGTCGTTCTCGTCGGAACGACGCGAAACTCGCGCGCGGAATATTTGCCGATCGCGTACGAACGCCGCACACTATTGGATAGGTACGTCGGTTTTCCGGTAGACGGGTCAACAATTGAAGGGTAATATTACTTTTGCCGTTCCGATCGTCGGAGGTCGTGCCGACAAAAGAAAAACGCATGTCGTCGTCGGACGCAGAGATCGGGTAATCATACGTCTCAGTAATCTTTCGGCGTGCTTTTCAGATCCTTCAACGTGTATATATATATATATGACGTCAACCCTCGGAATTCAAAAGCTGATGTACACACACACACACATACATATTCTATTATATTCTATTTTCTTCTTCTTTTTTTTGCACAATTTTCTTTTTCTTCCACGGTAATATAATTTTTATCATTATTTTTATAGAAATCCAGCGACGCATTTACATTTAAAATAGGACACCGTTTTTTTTTTTTTGTACGGGTTATGTTATGTTGCCGGACTCAAGAATTGTCCGTTTCCTAGGCGCTCTATAAAATAATACAAGCGCCCCTTTCAAGCGACCTAGATCAGTTTAAACTGAAGTAGTTAGTTGTAACAAATTTAAAAAAAAAACCCCGCTCCCGACATCAGTGTGCAACGTTGAACATAATTTCAAACCGGACGGTCGAAAGCACGTTCGGACGATATATATATATTTGAAAAATGCAAATTTCGTATCGATCATACTCTGCACATAATCAAACTTCTCGTTTCCGTCATGAGCGGTTTCACGGGCGATTCATACGTGCATGAAAACGTACTACACTGCCGTTATTTTGTCGATAACAATCATCGTACTGTATGAACGTCAATAGTAATAACGGAACATCTCGAGTCTGCAATAAGTTCGCGCGCCGAGCCTGAGTCCGTGTGGCATATGACTGAATCCCCGCATCTGTATACGCGCCGAAGATAAAGTTCGGAAAAAAACCAGGAATTCTAAACGAAACATTATTCGTCGCGTTTTCATCGGTGCCCGTGATCCCGAGCGAGAAAACGTGCGTATCCGAAAACAGACGTTTTCAAAGCACGCCGATAACATTTCCGATGCGAAAGTTCCGATCCGTTTTCCATAATAAAAATAATATCGAACAACCAAAAAAAAAGAAAAAAGGAAAAAAAATCTCACTCGATGGTTATTCACCCGACGGCAGGGAGTACATCTGATCTGATATAACTATCTATCTACCTACCTATCTGTCTATCTGGAAAATATATTCTCAGAAAACGTAAAATTAAATAAAATGCCGAACCGGGTTTTTCGCGTTATCTTTTTGTTTCCGCACAAAAAAGAATTTTTACGCGTAATACTATATATATACGTAGTTATTTCAAATACTCAATTCGATATAATATAAGCCGCGGTTGCATTCGATTTTTCAACGGAACGTTTTATAATTCCAATATTAAATTACGCAACACTCGATGGAAAAAAGGGATTTTACAAAAAAGAAAAAAGTATGAATAAATAAATAAAAGATGAGAGTTTTAGTATTAGGAGAACGAAAAATGGCCATATCTGAAGTAAGTCGAGTGAAAACACGAAAATGAATTAAAACGTATTCCTCATAAAATATAACGATTTCAAATAAAAAGTAATAATAACGTTGTGATTAAAAGTTTTAAGGGGGGGTGAGCGCGCTAGGTTAGTAATATATTTATATAACGCACGTCGTCAAAGTGTTTTGTCGTTAATAACCATTTGATTTATCCGTTAACACGAATAATAAACATACGTTACGCACGACCCGTCGAACGGCGCGAACTTAATAAAATTAACGTTGCGTTGTTTATGGCGATGCGCGCGTCGTATTTCACATCACGCGTACAAACCGATCCGACCGTCTTTTCACCTGAAAACGGACGTACACCGGACGATCGGCTACAATCGGCTTTTTGTCGACCTGACACTCGGCGAAATCGCTGAACACATTTACACAATAAACGTCCGGCTGATGGCCAAATAACCGTTCTCTCTATAGCCCTCTCTCACCATACGTAGTCATGTATATGTAGATCTGCATGAAAGCAATTTTCTAATCCGGCCGGGACGGGGAATCCGAAACGCGCTTTCTGAATATATTATAGACCATTAGGCGTCAGGCCTTTCGGAACATATTACAAAACAACGAAACGACGAAACGAAAACGGGTGGGCGCGGAGGGCAAACGGGTAATACGTTTTCCACGTATTTTTTCCCCCCCCCCGCGCAAAATCATAGACGAAACACGAGACGACAAATGTGCGCGCGAATCATTTCGTTCTTGACATTTCGTTTATTTTTGTAGATGTTTCGAAAAAAGTACGGATTGAGAGACGTACGCCGAAACAAGAAAAATCTACCATAACGAAGACAAAGAGAAAAAGAAAATAAAACAATATCGGAGTATACAGAAGATTAAAAAAAAAAAAAAAATTACATATATATATATATAAACACGGAATATGTGTACGCAGTAGTTTTCAAAATCGTATATGAATCGCATTCTTTTTCAAACGACTATCTTAAAATTATTGTTTTGTTTTCGGACTAGTTCTCACAGCAATCGTGACAGATCGTTACGATTACGCGTCTATGACGATTTTCTAAAACGCGATGACGTCTACTATATATAATACGTGCGTCGGGTCGTGCCGATCGATGTGCTCGGGTACGGACGGTTAGTGGGTGAAAATTTCGGCGGACGCGATAAACACGGTAGACGGACAACAAATAATCTTTCGTTGCACCGGTCCAAACACGATAAACATTCGGACGGACGACGAGACGAAAAATGTTCACGCCGCAGGCGCGACCAGAGGCGAAATCTGTCGGGATTTCGGGATTTCGGGGGGAGTGGTGACGGTTTTTTCGTTCTGCCATCGAATCCCGCGAACTTTCCGACCTGCGGCGTCAGACGAAATGAACGGTTGCCGTAATTAATGTAAATTGTTCGGGAAAAGAATGAAATTATTATTCTCGCGCATTGCGATCGGCGTACGTCGACCCGCAAACGGTTGTCCGGGGCTCCGGAGACCGGGACGTTTTTCGAGAAACCCGAAAACGGCGTCGCGCACCGGACGATAATGTTTAGCCTTACGCGCGCGCGAGACCGGCGAAAACACGGAAATATAACGACCAACTCCGAGTGTCCGGTAAATTGTCTCTAATCTTTTTCTCATTAGCGCGGGGTTTTAGCCCGCGGACACCCGAAAACGCTTACACGGGCCTCGGACGACCGTTATGCGTTCACATGTACCGCTCCGGATGTCCACGATCCCCCTCCCCCCCCGGGAAAACGCGTTTTTCACACGTTCCGCCGTGATCCATCGATCAGCCCGCCCGCGCTCGGCCGACTCGCGTGAAAAACATTATGTCTATTACGTCTCGGCGAACACCGACGTACGGCCGTGCCACGACGACGCGATCCTCCCGGGGACGTACGCAGAAAAAAGTTTTCGTTGTTGGGGGGTGTTTTCGAAAGAAAATCAGTTATTGAAATCAACGGTATCGGTCGGGCGCGTTCCGAACAAAAGCAGTTTAACCACCCGTTTCGGAAACTTCGAATTCAAAAAAAAAAAACGTTGACGGACTTGGTGTGTCGTCTACACACACAATCATAACGATTTAAAGTCGAGAAAATCGACCGACCGATTAAAGGTACACTGTAATTATGCTGTTTACCATCGAATATCGTTCGACGTTCTAAAATCTGTCTTATTGAATCGGGGCGGTGCGCCGGTTTACGGACGGGACGTTTTGCATCCGCCGTCCGCCAATTCCGTTCGCGCGTTAACATCGGACAATATATATATATATATTATAAGGTTATTAAAATTGCGCAGCTGTGACTTGTGGGGTGGTTAGACCGCCATCGTCTCTAACCTAACCTATCGTCGAGATACTACGATTTCGCGGTCTGGTTTACAACATGTTCGGTCGGTACGACCGGCTCACCCGTGACAATATATATATGTATGTATGTATCGCGCAATCCGTTTCGGTACCGGCATGTAAACAGCATACGTAAGAAACACCTGCAGACTCGTGAAAGAATATATTTTTTTTTCTAATTATTGTTATTTCGTTTTCCGAATGTTCATTCGAATGATAATGACGAAAGTCCATTAAAATTGAAGACTTCGAGTGAATTGCTGTTACGTAATAATGTTAACGATTTTAAAAAAAATATATATTAATAACAATCGTAATGATAATTCTTAGTACCGTCCACACATCCCGAGAGAAATATAATACACATGACGTTATACAACATTAAAACTCGACGTAATTAAAAGACCATTAATGTATGAAAGTCGAAATATTAATGAAGTCCTCGTTTCACACACAAACACGTACCACTGGGTATTATTATTATTTTTTTAGTAGATATATGATTCATTGTTCGTATTAATTACAATACATTTGTATGTATGTATACATGAAAATACAACGTTTGAACTTCCTTAATTTCAAAAAAAAAAAAAAAATTGACTCACACGATCAGAATGAATTACATTTTAATACCGAACAACGAAATATGCGTATTCGAACACGTGTGCAGGTGTACCACGAACGTTCTAAAAAAAAAACTCGCCAAGACATCCCACGGATTCGATACGTTTCGTACTTTCAAAATCAATTTTAACGACGAGAAACGACGGAATCGTGGCCGCGATCTCCGGCGACTCTGTCCGCGAAGTTCGACCGTCGTTCGTCGTTCGCGCGGTGTCCACACAGTGTCGTGAATCAGCAGTGCCGAGGACCTGTCGTGGAAAAAAACAAGGTTCGCGTTGCCGGACGTGCGAGAACGGCGTGCGCGCGAAATCGGAGAATTGAAATTGCGACGCTGAAACCGTGAAACGTTGGCCGGAACGCCGAGTGGGTGTTGGTCGAAAAATCGGCAACGTCCGCACGGCGTACGTATTTATTTTTAAGGACTTTGGGTTAGCGTACGTGTCGTCCGCCCGGTGTTCCGGACTTGCTCATCAAGCACACGCGGACACGTGTCACAACGGCGGCTCGAGATCGTGATCCGGATAAATATATACACGTGCGTGTGTGTACGCTCGTATAAATCAGTCGCACGCGTTATTATCATTTCCCGTGAGGTTCGCGACCGGCACACGTTTTTTCTACGACTTGCGTAAATGGCGAGCGAAAAACTCGTTTTTTTTTTTTTCTTACCGTTCGCACGTGATGTGTGTTACGGCGGGACGGAACCGTACGTCTTGTACCAGTCCGCTTTTGCTGACGAATTCACCGACGACGTAATCGTTATAGTTTTTTCAGGAATAATCAGGCGAATCCGAATCGACCGGCGACGGATATCGCGTGACACGGTCTGTGCCCTAATCGTGTTTATTTTCCAAAACGCCGCGAAACGTTACGGTTTTTAAACGACGAGCAAAATCGATTCTTTCAGATGAAAAAACAAAAAAAAAAAAACATGTCGCGCGCTACTGACCGATTTCGCGTGCGTAGGGTACAGCGAATCGCGTATTGTGTGTACGGTTTGTAGACAGATGTACGCGGCGCGATAACGCGAGAAGATAGAAATAATAATCATAATAATGATAATAATACTGTTATAACATACGAGGAGAGCGAAAAATAAAAAAAACTACAACAACAAACGGTGTATGCGAGTATTTGTAGAGGCAACGAAGAGTATAAAAACCATTCTTCGCGTACGAGACGGCCACAGGGCGCGTTGAGGGCACACGTGCCGAGTTTAATTAATAACGGCGATCGCGGCGGCGCGGTTTCTCATCATATTACGACGTCCTAATAAGCACCTGTCCGGGAAATTCGTCGAGTGCCGTATCCGCGTGACTGTGCACGCCCCTACACACACGCACACACTTCAACTTACACTGCACACGTACAGGTACGGTACGCGCGCATAAAATAAACTTAATTATTTATTTTTTTTCGATTTTTTTCTTCTTTCGTGTCACGACTCACCTGTGGATCGTCCGTGGATCGAGTAGTGTGAGACGGATGGTTTTCGTACGCACGCGAAATGCGTATATTCAACAGAAAAAAAAAACCGAACAAATCGACTACATCTTTCGACTCGTGAAATTAAGTGAAATTCAAAGTCGTTTAAGGGGTTAACGTTAAACGTGTCGAGTTAAAATCAAAAATTTTCTACAAATATCATTAAAACAATGCGACAAGACCGTAATTTTTGACTGCTACATCGTATTTGTCGTTACCTGCATATGACGTGGCCGATTTGATTTGGATGTTTTCGAACACATGGTCAACTCGAAATCGACACGTCAAGTTAAAATAAACAGGGACTTATCACTTCGCTTTTAACACGCTCGGCATCAAATATTCACCGTGTACGTACGCCGACTTTGGAATGCCGCTGTCCGCGGCCGTTTTTCGCTTTGATTCGCCTGTCTGCCGTGTCTCGCCTAGAACTCGATCGAAACGCGTTCCAGCGTACTCGTCGAAACACAACAAAACGAAATTTAATGACAACAATAAACAGCTTTTTCGTCTTGTATCCACGCAGAACGTGAATTGACATTCTGAACGTCCGTCGACACGCCGCCAAAACATTTGACAACGGGCGCAGCGAATCGTCGTAACGCGCGCTTTTCCATTCAAACTTGGTTCGGACACCGAACCCGGGTTATGTTATCGTGAAACCGGCGGCGTTTCGCACACGGTCACGGTATTTGACGTTGTTGCCCGGCGCGCCTTCCGTAATCCGCCGGAGCACGGCGTTCGACGTCCGAACGCGAAGTTTTTTCGGGCCGCCCGCAGTGTTTTACGGCTAGTTCACTCGGAATCGACCGCGTCGGAGAACACCCACGGCCAACGCTGCATATTTCCCGTTTCCCCAACACGAACACGAACGCTTCGTTTACATTATGACGTCTACCACGACGTCGAGTTGTGATTTGTATACACATTTTTAATTTTCAACAGTAGCATCTTCAGAGTGCTAACACGAGTCGACGGAAACTCGACAGCACGGTAAATGCTAGGTATTCGCTCAGTATGTGACCTACCTGTATTATCACTCCATCGATTTAACATTTTTTTTTTTAGATAATACGTCCCTAACCTACTCAAACCGTCTAAAACCCAAACCTAACCTAACCTAACCTCCCTCGTCGATCTTATATTTTTTTTTTCGTGCTCAAATTTATAACATTTTTTTTATACGTTTTTTTTTTACGGCTGGTCCGTGTTCGTTTGGATACGTCGCGTCACCACGAGCTGATCTCTCCACGCGGTTCACTCGGAATCGACCGCGTCGGAGAACACCCACGGCCAACGCTGCATATTTCCCGTTTCCCCAACACGAACACGAACGCCTTCGTTTACATTATGACGTCTACCACGACGTCGAGTTGTGATTTGTATGCATATTTTTAATTTTCAACAGTAGCATCTTCAGAGTGCTACACGAGTCGACGGAAACTCGACAACACGGTAAATGCTACGCCGTCGTCGTCGCGCCCTTGTCGTCGTACGGCTGCACGTGTTGTTCGCTAACTATGATCCCAACGGAAACGAAAAACACGACGCCCGTCGAGACGGTCCTAACTCGTACTTGTCTTAATTCGTCAACGCATATTACGCACCCACGCGTCGGCGCTATTTTCGTGTTTTATACAATTTGCTTTTTGTAACCGATTTCCACTGCAGAAGGTTTTGATTTCTTTGGTTTTTTTTTAAATTTCACTCGTATTGGTTTTCGGCAATCGAGATTTCGATTTCGACCGTCGATTTTCATGCTTATTGATAAACGACGTTTGATATCGATTTTCGAAATCGTTTTATTTCGAGTAGAGGTACAATACTGTCATTAACTCGAAACGAACGAAATCATGATACACATACGACAACAAAACGCGTAAACCCCGTAGTTACAATCATTTATTTATTGTTGTTTATTAGTTGGCGTCGCGGAGCTATGTATCGTATACTATTTAAACACATACGCCGAGAGCTATTAAAATATAATACCTATTTATCGGTGTAAATATTATACACGTGAGACGACTTTTATTATTCTAACACGTTCGTTTCGTGTATGTTATGCTAATATAAATACGTGTCGATAAAACCGTAACGATGATTTACATCACGTTTCAATGGAATAAAATTTTACGCGAAAATAATAATAACAACTTCACGAAACCCTTTTTTTGTGCATCGCACCGTGAATCTAATTCTGCGTATAAACACTGTCGTTGCGGATTTATACGCGTAAACTGTATAAAAAAACTAAAATAAAATGAAAAAACTGCCTTATTCCGTAACGTACGCGTAAATATTATGTTCTGTAACTATAATAAACGGTATGGTAAACGACTTCGCGCCCGTTGACGCATCAACGCGGTCGTTTATTTTAAAAAAAAAAGAACAACTAAAATAAATAGGCTTTGATATAACATAAATACATTTGTGTGCGCGTGTGCGTGCGTGTGATGATGAGTAATGTTACGAATCTGAACGTGTTACGCGTTCCGTAAAAAAACCCGTCCGTCCGTCCGTCCGTCCATCAATCAGTTTGACTCGAAAAAGATCAACTCTCCTGTATAATAATAAACGTGAAACGTGTACACCACTCTACACACACACGTACGCGTGTTATGACTGTTCCAAATGTATTTTCGTAGACGTACGAAGCGCGATTGATAATCGAAACGAAAATACCTGTGGAATTCAAACCGTTTTGGGACTTTTGAAAATTGTCGCGGCGAACTGTTTTTTGCCGGTCGGTGTACGTCAAGTCGAAATCCGTTCGATATACATGTATATAAATTGTTCAATCCGCGTGTTCCTCGTGTCGATATATCCAAACATAACAAGTATAATATGATTTGGGATTTACCGAAAACGGATAAAATCATTTCAGGGGCGTTTGACGCAATTCGAACCGCGAGAAAACCGAGCAAACTCGATGTCCCCCAGTGCTATAAATTATGAAACGAACAGGAATACTGACGTCTCCAACACAACACTGTTGACGAGGACGGGACGAAAAAGAGTTAAAAAAAAAAAAAAACAAAATTTAATTAACGCGTGAAGTTTATGAAACAAAACTCACGCGAATCTTCGTTTAATACACTCGGGGGGATTCATAATAATAAAAAAAACGTTTCGGATAGATTGAACACGTTGTTTTATTAACGGATAAACGGCTAGTAAAAAGAAAGAAAAAAAAAATAAATATATACATACAGTACATTATTTTACGAGTGGGTCGTGATATAGCGTCTAATCGTTCGCGCGTATCGGTGCGTATAGCTAAGGAAAAAAAAAACCAAATGTTTTATAGTCATACGTGTGACGACGTGAAGGTCGTATAAGTTTACTGCGGTTTCGACAAGGTTTCCATTTTCGTTTTTACGCCGTTGACGTTTATTTCGCGTGGACGACGACGGCATCGTGTTGTACACGTCCCTTTTGGACCGTTTGGAAAAAAATCCCGTGCGGCGACCGCGAGATTTCGTCGACTGATTCGTCGTGTCTGACGGCGGCGCTAGTCGTTTTGTACGCGAACAGATGTTTAACCGTACCGGCGTGAACGGTAAACGCGCGACGTCCGTGAAGTTAGCGGCGCAAAGTCAGTATTTTTACCAGTAAAACCTTTCCGACAAATTTCCGGGACCTTTCCAACGACGACCAACTAATCGAGTACAACAATGTCGGATGGTTTTTTTGGAGTTGAGCCGCTGGCGTGAAGTTAGCGGCGCAAAAGCCTACAACTTTTAATAAAATGTCCAACAAATTTCGGGACTTGTCCAACAAACGACCGACGGACTCGTTGGAAACGTTTTATTGAAAAATATCAACTTTGCGCCGGTAAAGTCACGGACGTAAACCGGTACGTCGGGTTCGAACGAATAACGTTTCCACGGGAGTTCGGTGAGAACGTTCCGCCGGTTTTCTCGTCCGGGCAATCCAGCGCGTCATTGTTGATAACACGAACGCTTATGCGCACGCACGACCACGGTGTACGGAGCTCGGCTGACGGAGCAACCGAACGATTCGTGATATGGCGGGATATCGGGTGACGGCGGATACGTGGACGGCGCGCGTAACACAACCGCCGGACGGATAGCGTTTGATTCGTCTGCGACGGTCACGGACGCAGACGTAGAGGTTCAGGTCGATTGTTATTGTCTCGCGGAGACATTCACGGGGGCCGTGTCAAATCCTTCTGTTGTGCACGTTGACGAAGTGACGAACGGTCTTCGGGGGTTTTTTTTCCCCCCCGAAACTCGTACGACTCGTAAGACGGCCACTACGGATCGGAAACCCGCGTCAGCCATACGTTCGCATCGTTTCGATTTGTTTTGGTTTTTACCGAGTCGGGACGGAAATCCGCACGAAATCGGTCCGTCCGAGAGCGAAACGCATCTACGACGGGTCGGCTTTCGGAGACCGCGGTTCACTAAACGATCTCGTGGCACGAGAACGAAGACCGCGTCCGACATTGTCCTCGGAACCGGACGCTTCGCAGAGAAGTATTTCATTTTTTTTTCGACGTTGCCCGTGACGCGAACTCTCGTTGCGAACCTGTTTCCGACTGGAACGAAGTCGGTCCGCGAGCACACCGGCCGAACGACCGCGGAAATCGCCGGCAACGGTATTTACTACTCCTGTTGCGGGGTAAGGAGAGAAAGACAGAAAGACAACCCATAGTGTCGTCGACCGTGTTGTTTTCCTCGGGGGTTTTTTTCTTCTTTCTCTCGTACACGAAATAAAAACACCGTGCACTTGTATCGATATTATGACCGTGTTGCGCCGCGGCAACGGAGAAACTTACACCGGCCCATTAGCGTCGGGCGCTGCGAGTCGTATTAACGCGTTCTGATGGACCGCCGCCGCGGCCAACAAGTGGAAAAACGGACGGGGTACCGTAAACGGAACGCACGCGGTGTACAGGGTACATATATATATCGCGTAACAGCCACCGCCGTTTTGATAAATCGACCGCCGATTAACCTAATGGACGTGAGTCGCACTGTTTTCCCGCCGCGCCCGTCGTCGTTACCCAGCACACACACGCGCGCACTGCCGTTCATTATAATATCCCAATACGGTTACATCGTTTCGGCGTTTGGAACCGGAAATCTACGTTCCATCACTTCGCTTTGTCAACGATCCAAACCCGTCGGCGGATTTTCGACGATTAAGTTTTTTGTTTTTTAATTTTTTCCGGTACGATAAAGGTGAAAAAAAATTACGCGCAATCGTCTCTGGGCTTTGCGTCCGAACCGTCGTGCTCGTTCGCTTCGCACACGGCGACAACGCGCCTCCTCTCCAGTCTCTCGATCTCTCGGGGGGTGTCCGAGCCGGCCGTTCGTCAGGTGTGAAATATAGACCATTAATTATTGTCCACCTAACGCCGTTTCGACTTGGAAGAAAAAACCCCCCTCGTGTACAATAATCAGATCGTTTTTCTGTTTCTCATTTGAAACGAGATAATTACGAATTTCGAAAGGCGTAATGTTATTTTAGAGCAGATCTCGAAAATCCTTTCAGTTCTCGTAGTAAAAACGTACCGGCTCGGACAGCCACAACGGAGTTTTCACACCGGTGGATTGAAATTACGAAGCCACCGACAGGCGTTGAATAAAATATAAGCAGCGGACCGCGAGAGAGATTTCGCAGCTCTATCGGCGTGTAAACCTGACCGAATAGTCAACTGACGCAATTAACTCGCGCGTGCGACCTGATTGCATTATGACTATATAGCATCGACCCGTGGTGCGATCCGTTCCGTCGGGGCGTGGATTGTATCGATCCCGAAAACTCCGTGCCGTTTTTATCGGGACGATGATTTCGATCAATACTGGTCGACGGCGGCATTGAGTGAAGCTATTTCCTTCTTAGCGCTTCCATCTTTTCTGGGTTTCTCTAGATGTTCGCTATCCGCACATGTCCCTCGGGTCAATGCGCTATTCGACATTGTCTAGCCGCGTAGGCATTATCGACTTCCGAGTATCGCCGCGGGCTTATTATTACCTGCCCGATTCGACAGCTTAACGTTATAATAATTTTTTCTCCCGTCCATAAAAACACAAATTCTCCTCGTTTACGTTATCGTAAGTAGCAGAAATTAGCCGTCCCTTCGCCTCCTGTGCACCTCGATTTCGTAATTTCTCATAAAACAATTATTTCATTCTTCCGTTTAGGTCGTAATAACCGTCTACCAAACCAATTGCTTTTGTATTTCTCTAAATGGTTATCCTCATTGTTTCGTCCACGATGATTTTCTTCGTTTCCATTTCCCCGTTCTTTTATCTAAACGACAACAGCTCGCTAATCTTTTTCAGTTCTCTTGAATCCGCTTCGTTTCTCCATTCGTATTTCCAACCGTCCGATATCTGCCTTATCAAATCTATTATTAATTTCTCCATATCGGGAGGTTTATTACTATTATTTACTTGTCATCATTTTATTATTGTTAATACTATAATTGTGTTTTCACTGTTAATTAAGTTCTATTAATTATTAAGTTGAATCCAAGAATGTTATTTTCTAATGAAAAAAAATAATCATCCAATTATAAACGACAATTTTCGAAGTCGTCTTACAAGTATTTATCTATAATAGGTAACCCGCGACATATGCTACCGTATTATAAACGCATAATTATTTTATTGACTTTTATTGATATCGAATTTAAAATTCCGTGAGATATTAGATACAACGTTTTTATACACGTCAAAGAATCTTTCGGAAAAAAAAAAACATTTTACAGCATATTTTGATCGCCATTTAAATAAATTTATAAGAAATGTAAAAATGCAAATGTTGAATATATTTTTGTGCGTAAATCCGTATTTTAAATTGCATATTTAATGGTTTTTAATGCACATAAATCTGTTCCATGTAATCGTTACGATATCTAATATATGAATATTACGTAGCATTTGAATGTATACTGAATATTTTCCGTCGCATCGGCCCGGACGACAAAAGGGATTTTATTTTTTTCTCTCTCGTGTAGTATCCGAGATATTATTATCATAATGAATATTTCGATTTTCGTCGGTCTGAGTAGTAACGTTATTTTTGTTTGTTTGTTTGTTTTTTTTTTACCGTTTGTTACGAAAACTGTATTGTATTGCTCGCAAGAATTTCAAACAGTTTTCCAATCGACTACGAGTCTCATCGTTCCGTTTAATCCTGTTCTCGGCTCGAACAATTGTTAGAGGACGGTAAAAAAAAAAACGAGAAAAAAAATAATAAAAATAAATAATAGTCGCTAATTTGAAACGTTATCATGATAATTGTTAAGTTATTACGTCGCCGGCGTGAAAACATTTCCGTGTGCGGTGAGAATTTTGTCGTCGTCGTTATTTTAATATCATTAATAGTATCGTTTTCCGCGTACACAATGCGTTTAAAGAACGCGCGTAATCGTTTTTTAAGTGCGCCCTGTTCGGCGTGCGTTTATTTCTTTAAGCGTCCGTTAAACGCACAACACTGTTATACCCGGACTAATTAGAACGTTCGTAATTGTAGGTATGACCGATGTGAGATTAATGTACGTATCGCTTTTTTTTCCCCCCATCTCGTATCTTTTCAAAAACGTTTTTTTTTCCGTCTTTTCTTCGAACACGTACATTATGACCGTGACGTGGTCAAATTGTCGAGTTGTTACCGTAAAAATGCTCGTACACCGCGTACACAGATCAAAAAGACATTATTGGCTTCGAGCGACAATCAAATGCGTCGATTGTCGGACGTTCGCGGTCGACGTTTTTGTTTTGCTTTTTGAAACGCAAAATAAATACGGATCCGGAAAAAACGACAGAAAAGTCGAATGTGTGTAACGCGTGTAGATTTACACGTTTTGTGGGTTTTAAATGAACGTCGTCAATAATATCATTCGGCAAATTTGTCGTGTAATTTGTGTACATTTTTTTTTATTCTTTTTCAACGAAATTTCCTATGTGCCTTTATGGAACATAAAACTTCAATGACATGGCGTTCAACGCAGATGTCATGGACGGAACTACACATACTTTGGCGATTATTTGCGTGGTGACATAATATTAAACATAGTATAGTGATGATATTTTTTTTCTTTATCGTTATCTGGTCGTATTATCTAACTTATTGCTTATGATAGTGCACACAATATCTAATTTGAATTGAATACACTGTACGAGACTGTGATAATATGTTCGCGCGGAATATCGTATTAAAAAAAAAAAAGAAGACGTGTATTATCAACGCAGGTCTTATGCGGCTGAGGTCATAATATTTTGTTATACGATTTAGATACGGAATATAAACAATAATGTAGGTATGTTCGGGAGATTCAGATTTGGCGAGTATAATAAAATCATTATATATATACATCATACGATTTTAAAACCATTGTACCTTATAAAGCCAACAGATTAATTATTAAAAACCGAAACCGATAAGACTATCAACAATATTTCCAGCCATCTGGTGACGACAAGTCTGCCGATACGAGATCTTGGCAATCCGAAAAGAAACGGAACGTGCACGATACTCGAGTAAGACGAGAGGGAGGAAAACGACATCCTAGAGGGACTTCGAGTGTCTAAACCGGGGGTCACCAACTAATGTCTATGGTGGTCCGTTTTGAAACTTACCAAACTTCCCACGGTGCAACACGCTTTTAATTACTGTTTTCACACATTACAAATGACTAACAATAATGCGCATTTTATTTATATTGAAATGGTCTTTGTCCGTACATAACGAACGAAACGTTTTTTACTTCCAATCGTAGACGGCGCGCCGTCTGTTGTTATTGAAACAAGTATTTTCACGTCGAATTCGTGTTTTTAAAAACAATCTATTACGGGGTTCTGCACGAGTGGTTAACAGTGACAAAATCGTCTTCGACGGACCGTTCACTGACACTGTCCAAACAACTTGCCACCAGACGCTGACTACAAACCGGGAACGCTGTTGAAGTGCTGTTGTCCGTGCACCACCTAACCGCGTGATATCTCATAAACAAACAAGCAGTCATCAGGGTCCGTGAAAAACGTGTCCGCCAGTGGGCCGCCCCGATAAGTTTTCGTCGATCTCGTGCGGTTCCCGACGACTCGCGGCGCGCGCAATATTAATTCCGATGTCTCTCGCCCGGCGCAGGTATGGCGAATTTTTTTTAATTAAAATACATTCGGACCGAAGCCGGCAAAGACCGCGTACACTCCGTCGATCTGTCGTCCTAAAACGCGTTTAATTCCACGCACTCCGGCACGCGAACAGGTATACGCGTCGTAATTCGTATATTTTTTTTTAATTAAAAAGCCGTCGGGGAATCTGCATCATAAAATTAACGGTGAATTCGTATGTCCCGTTTTTTCAAAGTCGTCGCGCGTAATAACACCATGATCGAATATATTATTATCTACGACGTGGGCTTTAGAGATCGTGTGCGGAATTAATGCGACGAGCTTATTTTTTTTCTCCCGTTCCGTCACCCCCTTTGGCTCGACACTGCGGATTAGGCGTACACCATACGCGCATACGTATAGATCACCGGACGTACGAAATTAAACGGATACGGTTTTCGTCGCTTCGCACGTAATAGAATATTGTACGCGGAATTTTTATCGTCGTAATCGTTATATTTGTCTCGTCCCGACGTAACAATCGCGCTCGCGACACACACGTGCACGATATAAGGATTTATTGACTCGGATATTGCTGTCGTTATCGAACGCGAAATAGTCGCGACGAACGTACGAATTTTCTCCGTCAGGTTAGTATACAATTATGCACGACGGCATCCGAAAATATTCGAAACTTTTAAAAAAAACTTTACATAAAACGAAAAAAAATAACTATATGTATATATTTATGTATAGAGTAGTGACCTTTGGATTGTGGTCAATGACTAAATATCACCGTTCCGTTTCCGGGTCGATCTGTGATATTTTTATCGTTCTGTCGTCGCAGCCAAACGCTCGGGGAAGCTATATTCTATTCGATTCGATCGAGTTCTGCTGTTTCGATATAATCACGTCACATAGCAATAGGAGTGTAGCAATCGAGTACACGGGCGTTAGTCGCCGCGCGCGCGGTTTGTTGTTATAATATGTCGGAACGGTTGGACGTTCGAAGACGAAATAAACGTTCGGCTCGCCTACGACAAATAGAGCGTGAGAGTGTGAAATTCCTAAAGAGTGTTTCGAACGAACGATCTGAGCACGGGAAAAAGCCTACGGTCTCGCTGCGGATCGGTTTGCTACACCGTGCGCGCGTCGTTATTATTATACTGCCGTTTTATCGATATTTTTAACGATATTGTGAGTTGTTCGTTTTACGGCGTTATAATAAACCGCGTTCTCGGCGAAAGACACTAAAGGAAAAAAAAAAAACAAAGAAAAAAAGATGTTTATACGCCGCGTATAGTCTTGTGAGACTTGTCGAGTCGAAACCGGCTTGCAAATGAAATAATTATTATCTTACGCTGTCATCGGCGCGTACAGTCGCATCGCGGCAGCAACCTTGAACCGCGCACACAAAGACCGTATTCGAAAACATTGTGACGTGATTTTTACGCGTCACGTTCGTCTCCCGAAACAATAAGCCAATTCGGAATCGCATTGTTTCGTACAAAAAACAAACAAACGTCTATCGCGACGACGATCGTACACAGACCATAATTTAATTCGATTTTTTAAACAAAAAAATTTAAAAAATGAATCTAAACATAACATACATAACACGGGTTAAGATATATGATCATTAACTGTGCGTGTATATATCGTTATAACGTGTACACTGCGATTTCCAAATCGCAAGTCGAAGATATGTATATGCGCGTGTATACTTCAAGTCGTTTTAATACGAGTTTGTTTTTGTTTCAGGTAAACATATATATACGCGTACGCGTATAACGCGGTAACAAATGGTTAACGGAAACTTACGCGAACGTCGGTCGAATGTGTACATGACGCGCACATATCGTTACAGGTAAGTGACAGGTGGTGTGGGAATTTGTGCGATTTGTCGACGTCGCCGAAAGCGCGCGGCGCCGTCTTGAGGCGAAAACGGTGACTATGGTACGGGGTCCGTGCACGACACGGCAGTACGCCCCGCGCAACGTGACGCGCGTTATTATTATCTCAAGCCCCTGCCCGGACGATAACGATTGAGAAGACCGTTCCCGCGGCAATGCACGCGTATCGGCTGTTGAACGCGTTCGAACCGTTTCCCCAGGAGGTAGCCATCTCGGGGACGATAAAATCGAAAATTAAAAAATTTGAATCGTCCGCGACGTACGAGGTAACCTGACCTGACCGCCCACGCGCCGAGGAGAACGTCTATTACGTCTATTTCGCGGTATCGACCACCGTCAATTCACATCCGGTCCGCACCGGTCTGTACAAGTGTAACACCGTGATCGTAACGCATGTACTCCGTGTCGGGTCCGCGGTGGCGCAATTGTGGACGGCGTGTGAGATACGGGGATAAGTCCTCTCTCCTCCTTCCCCACTCCCACCCATTCGCCAACAGAGTATTTTTTTTAAGGTAATAAAAAACGAATACTTGACTGTTGTCAATTTTGTGATTTGCACGGAAATCAATTCTGACATGTTAAATCAATAGGAACGGTTAGATGGGTCGGCATTTGACATTTTAGCACTAACCAAAAACAAACAAAAAATTAATACTTATTAAATATCAAAAACAATTAAATTATTGTTGTCTATTTATTAGCTATTAGTAAAAACCATTAATAATAATAGATGCTTTGAAAAACTAGACGAGTGAAACAATTATATCCTCCCCCCCCCCTCTAGAAATAGTTCCTAATTACGCCACTGTGCGTAATAATAATAATAATGTACACACGTCGCGCTGACCGTTATTTCAAGAACCATTAACAACGCGTTTCGAAACGTCAAATGCTTTGAAGGCATTTAATCGTGCGACGTTTTCCCGAAATCATTCCGATTGCATGTGTTTTCCGTTCGAATATCCCGTTCAAATGTTTCTGTTTCACGCGCGACTCTACCTGCAGTCAGTGGAGTGCAATAACATCGTGTGTTGATATCGCCGGTGTCGGCAAATTACGTTCTCGTTCACGCGATGAGAATCGCCAAATAATTTTCGAAATTTTATTCAATCCGCGTGACCGTCAACTACCGACGTACTCGTGAACGGATTTCAGTCGATAGTTCTGACTTCAGAGAACATAACCGCGTTACGGTCATAACGTTGCCGGTCGACTCCGAAAAACGCGTATTTATTCAAAACGCTAACGTACAAAAGTGTAAGTGTTATATTTCGAACCGTCTTCAGCTACTACTCGATACGTCTATGAAAAATTCGATTTTCTGTTGTTTCCGGATCATTGCGTATTTCCGTACGATCAGAATTGTCGCCAGGATTCGTTCGCCGTGATTTCATTTTAGATTCTGAACAAAGTGAAACAAGCGACCGAAAAATTTAAAAAAAAACTCGCTATCGTTATTGATATTTTGGTTTTAGACTTGGACAATTTTTGTATTTTTTTTTAAAAGCTCAAATACTTTTTAACTGTTCAACAGATTTATTAATAATATTTCACTACTGGTGTCGTTCAAAATCGTTTTTCTAATACGACGATTTATCATTGCTTTCAAATTAAAAATAACAATAAGACTTTAGCATAAGTGTTCTTACTTGAGTCGACATGCACAGCACTCGATACTCGATATCTCTATTTCTATTTTTTTATCGTAAAATAATATTTGATAATTTGAAGATTTTAAATCGATATTAAAAAAAAAACATTAGCCGATACGACAAATCGGCTATAACCCAAACCTAACAAATTAGCTTTTAAAACGATAAAATTATAAGAGTTTTGTTCGGGAGTGCTGATCAAGGGAGCCGATTTCATAGGAAATTAGTTTTGTGGAAGAGTAAATTGGAAGAGGGCGCTTTTAACGATATTATCCATATAATGCTAAACGAAAATGATTTGAGCTGCGTGTGAGGCCGTCAAAGTCGACGTCGTTGACCACTTATCAAACCACAAAGTTCACTTCGAACAATATTTTCTACGGTGCGCTCGACAACATAACTAGATCAACGTCCCCTTCAGGTCACAACTTCAAATTCCACAATAAATATCGGATTCGTCTCGTCGTTGTAACCTCAGTGTTGGACGCACGTGAAAATACATCGCCCGGAATTGGCCAACAGAACTTTGACAAATTTAATATCTTTCGCTCCGTCATACATGTGTGTGTGACTGGATTTTCTGCGTTCACTGTTATCAGGGGAATCTGAGACGGCGTACATTTTGTACAATTTTAGACCTAAAATCTAAACGAAAATTCGACTAGTCACAATAAATCGAATTTAATTCTGACAAACGATTTGATTTCACTAGCCTATTTTCTAGGTTATTGTGGGAGAGCATTTTTGATGTTTTAGTTAAGACTACGAGAAAAAACGATGTATCAAATTTTACATTTTTGAACTTTTTTTTTTAACACGCTTAAAACAAAAATCATTTAATTACAAATTTCAAATCGTACAATTATTAAAATCTTTCGAATTATTGGCACGTGTATGCGCATGCGAGTAATATAGTTAAACGTAAGATATGTACACGTACACTGATAATCATATACTTCTCACACGACGACGACGACGACAACACAAATTCGGAAAATTGCCTAGTCGATTGCCTTTAGGAAAAGTGCGTTTCCGATCTGTTTAAAAGCGAACGACGATCGATAACAGCTATTTCTTCTGTTTGTTCCAACACACTATAAAACACGAATAAGCGCATCTCTCTCACCGAATATTGATTTTATCATTCGTTTATCACTACGTGTTATAAATAAATAAATAAATAAATACAAACACGCACGTCGTATAAACATTATCTTTTTTTTTTTTTTGTGACGTTGATAATTTGGAGGCCGCCCGGCAAAATGTGTCGTAAATACACGAACGAGCCACCGAGCGTCGAAAAAGTTTATTGAGTACGTCCCTCCGAGTACTGCGATGTTACGACGCTGGAGAAAATCGTCGGAACAATTTTGTTAGGTTGTTTTTGTTTCTCGATCGAGAGATATCGAAACGTATAACAAACACGTATGATACGAATGTGGTGTACGCGTGTATTAAAACATTTAGTAAAAGCTTACTGCTCCGGTTAATTATTACAGTCGACGATATGGCGGAGAACGGAGTTCATTAATTTCCACGGAGATAATCCGAGCTAATTATACGACGAGGGGTAACACAATAAAAAATTTATTCCTTGGTAAAAAGCTCTCTTGATATTTATAGCGGTATTTAAACGTCGTTTTAAGACCTAATTTATTCATCCCGTCCTCTGTGTATATACGTGTATAAATACAACATATACACGAATGTATACGCGTATATATATATTTATAGTACTAATTTCGCAGTCGCTTATTCGAGTTTTTACACTGGTATACGGAATTACTAATGAAATTAATTTGCGATTTTTTTTTTTTTTTTGTTGTCCAAACGAAAAAAATGTATATAATGTTATTTTCAAACGATTTTACGCCGCTCTCGAGGATTTGTTCGCGATAATTATTTATGTTTAAATTATTATTATTATTTTTGTTTTTTAATTATTATTTTAAATTAATTCAACATTTATGTGTATCACTAAGAGAGAATAATTTATTTTCTGAATGGAGAGAAACACGACCGTTTAGAATCGCGCATAGTGATTTTGCTTACAAACAGACAACTGTCGTCGTCATCGTCGCCGTCGTCCTTGTCTGGGCTATAATTTGGACTTAACGTTTAAGGACAATACTCCGCCCGGCTTACCCCACTTTGAATCACAAATATTATTATTAAATGCAAATGGAGGACAACCAAGTGTTTTGGCCGTTGTCTAACACCGTGTTATGTGCAGTAGGAGTTGATTAATTTCGATCCGAAACGCTGCGTCTATTCTCTCGAAATTTCGCGAAATTTGTTTTATCAACGCGGTGCGCATATACAACGTACAATATAATTGCGTGTCAATGCCGGTACGTTGTCAATAACATAATTTGAGCGCGTTAACCGAACACGTCCATTTTCGTTTTTTTATTTTTTTATGAATACGGAAAACACGAACATAAGTCGTTTTTTAAAAGAAATGTATACAATTAAATATTTTACTCTTATTGAATACAATATATATATATAAATATAACAAATGAATATCGAAATGTTATGCATAATAAATATATATATACCTTTTTACTGTACCGAGCACAATATTAAAATATAGCACACGCGGTTCGGTGCAAAAAGAAGTTACGTCCGGACTTTGTTATCGGACACCGACCGACAGAGGACTACTTGTCGAACACGTCTGCGTAGAAAGCGCATTTTTGGTCAAAACGTGGACATGACATGGTTTTGCGTGCCTATAGTTGTTCGCGTTGGGACGGAAAATGTACACGAAACACAAATAAACGTGTTTTCCATTTCGGTGGGCAAAGGAGAAGAAATCCGCTACAGACGTTCCGCTTAAACCGCCATGACGATCAAACCGATCTGTCACACGGAGGTTCTCGTTTAGAAACAATGTACGATATTCGACGTGCGCGACCGTTTTTTTAATACACCGTAATGTTATGCGCGCGACGGTCGGAACGTAACCCGGTCTGCGCCGTCATTGAAACGAAAAGAGAAAGAAAAAATTACGTTTCGAACGAGTCAAACGTTTGCGTTTCCGAACAAACCGTCACGCGGTACGACGGGATCTCGGAGACGACGCCGGCGCGCTGACGAGAGTCCACTGGGTTCTCCGGACCCGGACGTTGTGCGTTGTGCCGGACATAACCAAAATAAAAACAAAGTTAGTTTCCGACTTATTTCAAGTGAAAATCCGTACCGTAAACGTCATTTGAATATTGTTATTTGTACGGTGAACACAATCACGATGAAATCGCTAAAATCGGTCGAGTAGATTTGAACCGACGAGTAGTGCTGAAAACGAATATTTTGATTTTTCCAAAAACATTCGCGCGACTGCTGCTATAAGAAAACCGCGATGGAACGACGGACACCGCACAACGTGTATCACGTTGATTGTGTTACTGTTACGCCATTGACGGACAGCCGGAACCCTCCTGGTCGTCGTCGTCGTTTTGCATTTGCATTTCGCGTGATTAAAAATTTAAATGAAAAAAATCTCCGTCCCCGCGGTGGCGCCTGAAATGCAAATGGCGATCGCGGTGACGACGACGACGACAAATATACCGTCGGACGACAGTCGCGATGATTGAACGACGCCGAGCAACGGTGAACGCCCGCGAACACGGGGCACGACGATTTTAATTAACAAGACCCGCAGCCGCCGCGTGCACTTCTCCCACTCATCCTCCTCAGCCGACGCCGCCGACAAAACCACGTCGTTTTTTTCCGTCCGTAATGCTCGCGCGCGCGAGACGAAACGTATTTGGAAACGTATACATTTTTATGTACGCTATTATTGCCTGGACGTCGCGAAAAAAGTCGTACGTATTATACGCGTGCACGATGAACGTTTGTTCGGACGAGAAGTCGGTGGCCAAAATCAAAACCGCATTTGTGACGCTCGCGTGTTGTCTGATTTCGGACAAGTGCACGCGGGCGGTTTTAAAAGTCACACACATGAATTAATTGAAAACTCGGAAAAACGAATGCGTGTTAAATGAATTCGTAGACACGAGTGCATCTCGACGTCCATCCACACGGACGGTGGTAGTGATCACGCGCAAAACGTAACGAAAATAATGTAAATGTTGTGTTATGTCGCCGTGTTCAATCGTTATCTTCTACTGTCAAATCCGATACACGTACGGTACCTACCCGTTTCCGACTCGAGATAATTCTATTTTTCGAATAAATTTAAAAAAAATAATATAATCAACTACGACGATATATAATACGGTAAATAATTGAGTAGGATAAGCCGACGGGTTCGGATCGACGACGCGTCCGACGTAAACCGATCGCGTACAAATCGTACTTCAATTTTCGCTCAAAGATATCTATTCCCCCGTCTCGGCGAACTGTAAACGATCCGGCTTTTTCGTTTTTCAACCCGGCCGTGGCGTCTGAACGAAACGTACGATATCAAATTAATCGACTCCGGGCGAATTGCACGACTCAAGTTTCAAGCGTGCGATGTTGTGTTTTGCTTTGCTTTCCGTAACCGGAGCTACGAAGACACGAGCTCGTGCAATTGTCGGAGCGCGCGTTTCGATATTAACGATTTTCTAAATCTAACGGGAAACGTCGATTCTGACACGAAGTCATAGAAAACGATAAGCGATTCGTCCGGATGTGTGACGGACAAGGTCGGAATGCAATAAACAACGTAACGATGTACGGGAAATAAACGAAACTGCGTCCGTATAAAATGTACGAGCCGACGACGACTTAAATATTATATGACCGACTGCTGCCGCCGTTGATTACAATGAACACGATGCACATAACACGTGTGCGTACCGCTAAGGAAAATAAAAATTTATCGAAAAATTCGCGATAAAATATTCGCGCTGAAATCGGTCGGCATACGAGTCTGAACGACAGTAATGATGATATGACGTTGTTTTCTACGCGATATTTCGAATTCGACCGGTGTCGGGAACGTGCCAATAAATTTATGTACACCAAGTGTTTTGTGTTCCGGACAACGTTTATTATTATATTTACAACATTCTGCCGACATGACGGGGGTGTGGAAATATGATTTCGTTCGAACGGAAAACAATACGTACCATACGGACGCTGCGCACGTGTCGGCGTTATTTACTTCCGGGTCCGAGGCGACTCCGTACACGTTTGGTCATACGTTCGTCATAATCAACTCTGACGTTTTCAATTTAGATCCGACACGTCTCGTGTCTGGAACGGCTTCTTCCTCGCGGCGTTTCGTCGTCCGTGCACGTGTCTACAATATATATATATACACGTATGTATGTACAATGTCTTCCAGATTATACGTACGTATGTACACACACGTGCTTGCGTTGCGATTCGCAATATGAATCGTCCAATATTCGCGACGTTCCGTCTGAACGCGAAAAGCCGAGCGACCGACGGTTCGGATCGAATCAAACTATATATATAGCCTCGTGACGTTTGCGCACGTGAAGTCGGCGCCGGGAGACGCGGAACGATACGGCGTGTCCGAGTCCGGGGACGGTCGTTCGAACCGGGAAAGTGCGTGTCCCGAAAAAAAAAATATAACGACGGCGATTGCCGCCCGCGGTCGCGTCGACGACGTACGGCGACGACGGCCGGGGCAAGACGAGTGGGCGAGCAGAGCGTGTGCGCGCACTTACGGCTGCCGCTGTTTTTGCATTTTTTTCGCGTCGTTTTCCGAGAGCGTGTACCGTGAAGAATCGCATCAGTATTCGCGGCGGACGACGTCGCGGGAAACGAACCGCTGAAAATTTCGCGCGCCAAGAATCACGGGCAGGCGTGCGTGTGCGCTAACCCCTCTCTCCCGCACCCCCTTTCCTAACCTCAAAAAAAAAAAAAAAAAATGAAAAAACCACAACAAATAAACGTCGCGCGCGCCCGCGTAGCAAGACGAACCTGACTGAACGTTCGAGTCGCGCACACGACGTACACCGTCTTCGCGCCGACACTATCCGAATGATTTGGCTTCGTTAAGTGTGCAAACGCCGTCCGCTCGTGTCGACTCCGTACGCAACGCGCGCCGTGCACTGTGTACACACCAGCACACACGCCGGATCCGGGCCGTTTTCAGGTATTTGCGTCGGGTCCCTGCGCCGTCCTCGTTTAAGTCGCGACCTGACGGGATGACGGCCTACGGTGATAAGCCCGGGCACACGGGCCACGTGACGTTATTGGCGACAGACGGAGAACGACGTAAAACTATTTCGTCACGCCGTCGTTCGAATTTCAACTCCCGGACATTCCCCCGACCGCGAGACGACCAACAGTGATTTCGCGAACACGCGTTTTACGATTTTTCGACCTTTCCCACCACGGCATGTTGTGTGTTGAAATCGAGTTACCCGACACGCTATTTTCAACGAAGCTTTTAACTTGACGAGTCCACGGGTTTTCAACTAGGCTAACGTGTTAACCTCGAGTTAATCGAATTTGTACGCAAATTTAGTTTGATTCGCGACCATTTAGGTAACGCCAAACGTTATTTGTTACCGTATTCGATTGCACAGAAACAATACCGTCTAACGCTACACAAGACGTTGGAAAGTCTGATATTATTATTTACTATTATTATTTTTTTTTAATGCTGAATAAAACTTTTAATCAAGTCAAGTTACTTTTTCTTTCTAAATTCCAGCCTTGGGACTTCCTTACACACAGGGAAACTATCGGGAAAACCGAAAAACCTGTTGCATACAAAACGCGTCTGTTCGTGATTATCTACAACAGAACGTAAGTTAAATAGGTGCGCTGCCCGATAAACTGTTCACCGCCATAACAATGCACATCGTTGTAAAATTGAATTACGTTCTTCGCGGCTAAAATTACCTTACACTCGTGAGAATTCGTAAAAGTACATCTAAGGGATGATACAGTGACGGAGTGGCACATCGAGTCAGTGCGCTACTGATATATAAATACAAAAACCCAAATCTTAAACACGCTTTACGCAATCAAAAAACCAATTTTTTTATGTGCTTGAAAATCAATTCTCGATCTGTTGAAATTGTCTAATGAACGTCACACGCTCGGTCGGAAATTCAATTACACGGTTTCGAATGCGTTCAATGAAAACCAGTAAGAACCAAAAAATGTAATAAATATTTTCAAAACGATATTGCATAATGTAATTCGCAAATTAAATTCTCACATTATTAGTCCGACTAAACTTATTTGAGTCAATCGTTTCCATTGACTCGCCAATATTTGATACTGGTATATTTATACGTAGACATTTACACGAACGATGACTAACGGGATGCACACCGCGAACGTGAATTGATTTCATGCACCTCGATCGTATTCCGTCCGTTAATAATCAAAGAACGTGTACGATCAACAGCGCGTACCGGTCGATAATAAAACGCGTGGTTTTCGCTATAATTTCATACACGACGATTGATAAATTTATTATTAATATTTTTTTTTATTACTATTATTATTATTATTATTATTATTATTACTGCTATTCTCGTACACAAGCATACGCTCAACCGAGTATTACGCCGTCATAACCGAATAGAAAAACGTATTTAGATGTTCCGTTCATCGGTTCGTCGTATACATGTTTCTTTTTATGATCGCGCAGACAGGAAATTTATATATATATATATATTAAGAGACGGGCGTGCGGTCGTCGTGAACGGAAACCGAAAATTCTCGAACCTTTCAACTCGATGGATTCATAATAATAATAATGATAATGATGATGATAATAATGATAATAAGACGCGCAGCGATCAATTTACTTTTAATCATGTCATTATTAGTATTATTACTTCTTGTTTGTTTCTTTCATCGCGGCGTTATAACGTATACGCAATGATACGATATATACTCGTACGCACGCACACATTCATATATAGGTACATAACATAATATATCATTACGATCTAGATACGTGTCATTAAAGTATAATGTATACACGATCGACATTTCCGAAATTAATATCCGCACATCGATCGTCTAGTTATGACACGCAATGCTTTATTATTATTATTATTATTATTGCTGTTATTGTTGCTGTTATTATTATTACTGTTATAAAAACACGCACGCGCGCGCTTAGTACATCCAATCTTCTGCACACACTGTATTTCATACCGTGTGTAGTAAAGGGTGTTGTATTGGCTTCGAATATCATGTTTTCCACAATACTTTATGATTTTAAAACAATAAATAAATTTTACAAAAAAAATACGCATACGGCGCGTACATTTTTTCCTATTAACTATAAAAAAACAAACAAAATACGTCTTGTATTTTTCGTAGAATGTAAGCAAAAAAATGATGTTTTTTCCCGACGCGACGTAAATTTCGAGTCAATTTTTCAATATATAATTACGTTTTTCAGAAACGTTTGGAGGTTAGTGCCTACGCGTATATGTGTTACGAACGCGCGCCGACGATTTTCGTTACGGTCGCGCCCGTTTACATCTACTACGTTCACATTTTTAAAACGGTAATTTACCGAAGTCTCAAGTCGGGTTTCGTCGTCCTATGCCACGTAAACACATATATTAGTTATACAAATAGACGGTGTTCAAAGACTGAATATAGTTTTTGTAAGTCGTGTATTACACGCCGCGATTCGTATCGCGTACCTACGGAATTTCGAGAAAACAAATATAATAATATACCAATCAAAATATTTACGACGAATAAATTATACGCGCGCGGTAATGACTGAGTTGCAAAACCTGTCGTTCGTTATGGTCAAGAGATAATCTAACATTTGTCGGATAATCGCGGGAGATCACATATTTTATTCCAAACCGACGGAGTCTTCTCGAGCAGGATCGTTAACGTCAAAATGTAAATAATATATATATATATTATTTTTTTTTTTTAGTATTTTTTTCACCACTAAAACTACTATTTTCATATATAAAAACACGATTATATCGCGTCTGTCGTTGGCGATATATTATAGTATGCTACAGTACACGACAATGATAATTGAACGTGCAGATTTACGTACTTATATCATCGCACCGATAAATCCCCAAAATCGCACCAAAAAAGTTAAGTAAATCGCACTGGAAAAAAACAACTAGTATAAAAATATTATATAATTATATGTAAAAAAAAACAACAAATATACGCCTGTGAACGGTCTTATTGTGTTATTTGTCGAGCACAAAAACACTCGAACGAATTAGATATGTCCAGATTATTTTATAGATTATCAATACGTTCATTTAGCTTTCATAAAAATGATCTATAAGTACGCGTAAAATGACGAGGAAAACATTGGGAAACAGCAAAAACCCGTATTGGAAATGTGGAACGTGTACGAAATTGTATGGAGATTGGGGGAAAAAGAAAAATAATCGGTACATTTCAAAACGTCGTGGTAAAAACGTTTAGACTGGCGCTCGTAATCCGCACGAAACGAATTCAAAACACGGGGACTGATAACAAGCTGCTGATTCAACGACGTCCGGGCCGTAACAATTATCGTGCACGGTTTCGGCCGGGTGGCGGACTCGATACGGTTTGTATTCGCCGAGTCAAAACAATATGTGCCACGCACACACGCGAAAGAATCGACGGATAGGGCAAAAGGTTCGCGCCGACGGGGCACGTGTTATATAATATCGTGTAACGTATCGCATACCGGACCGTAGTTTAAATGTTTAACGATTAGCGTTTATCGCTCGCCGGGCAGGTAATCTCGATTGCAAAACGCGTACGTACAGTATTGATGATAACAGTAGACGTGGTAATAAATAAAAAATAATAACGCTCGTCGTTTCTATTCGTCCGCCGCGGCATGGAGACTGTGCGCGCGTACAACACCGTCTAATACGCCGTGCACGACGTTATTGGAATAAGGGCGCACGTACGCATTACAATAATTACGGTAACGTATTACGCGCGGGGTCGGTCCGGGACGGGGGTAGCGTGGGGTTCAAGAGCCGAACGGCAGTCGGCAGACTTGGTACCGCGGAGGGTCGCAGCGCGTTTCGGTTTTATTAAAACTGCATGCGTGCAGCGTGCGTACGACCATGCTGCTGAACTTCGACGGAGGAGCGCACCACGAGCGTTAAAACGGATGGTTTTCGTGCGTCCGTGGACCGCGTCGACGGTAAATCATTGTTCTGTAACGTTTAGGATCAAACGGAACCCTCGACGGGGATTGGGACGCTCGGACAGAGATTTGAGGATTTCGCGTTCAATGGAAATTCGGAAACAACGCGAAACCCCCTCGGGAAACACGGAAATCGTCCGCGTCCGGAACGTTACGCGTCGAATACAATTCGTCACCGGAACGATAACGCGCGTCAATGAAACGCCAATACTCGTACACGGAAAACCGTTTACAGACCAAACAAAGCCATTTACGTCCGGTTTGCAGTGCGATGTCGACAGTCATGTCGATACGTTCACTCCATCACCCGCTCGGAAACGGCGTCCGTTACAGAAGGAATGAAAATGAAAATGAAATTAGCCCGTACGCGATCATCGCCAACACTTGTATTGAACGTGCGGAGTCAATAATTTAAACGTTTAAAAAAAAAAAAAAATGAATAAAACGTCCGGGAGTTTTTGAACAATTATCGCGTTCGTACAAAAATAAAAATTTAAAAAACCCCTCCTCGGACGGATCGTTCGTGACGTCGATGTGTTACCGTGTGATTATCGTACGACAACGAACGATTAGAACACTTGGAAATCGATCGTTTTCAGCGCGTGCACTTTGTTGGTGACGCGAGAGAAAAATCCATATCGCGTCTCCGGGACTTCGTGATGACGAATGCTCGCCTTGAAAACCGCACCCGTTATATACGTATACGCACGCGAGTGGCGCCAACCGGACAACAATATACACAGAGTGGACCGCCTTAAACGTAATAAGCGTCGGCTGCGATACATACATACATATATGTAAAACTATACGTTTTCTTACGACAATATTTGTTTTTACGATTTCGAGGGGGGGGCGGTGGGGTAGGGGGAGTTACACCGACTACAAAATAAACGTATATATATATATATAACACGGGTCGTAAAACAAAATAGTTGTTCGGGAAACATACGTGAGCGGTCGGTCGCGCGGTTAGTACCACCGTGGGTTCGCGTGCTTTAATTTATTAGTTTTATTATTTATTTATTTATATTTTTACTTTTTTTTTTTTTAAACGTGTAATTAACTTTCGAGAAATATCGTTTTCAGCCCCCCCGGCGCCACGACGGAAGGCCGTTCGAGTTCCGGCGCGGTAAAAACGTGTAATTTGTCCCGCGAGACAGAAACGATTTGCGTGCCGTGAATCCATGAAACCGGACAATTTGTGCAGACGTTTTTTTAACCGTCGATTGAATTCAAACGACGTGGTTAGTTCGGTCGTCTCGTCTCGTCGTGTCGATGATCACTCGATATATATATACGTGTGTGTGTGTGGCATCGTTGTTATGATTAACGGTCAAATCAAATCAAATGTGTTTTGTAAACCCGACTTGATTGGAAATTAAAATTTCTCGTAAAACACTCTGAGCGAATTTCTCGAAAACGTAAAACAAAACGTGTTGAACGCCGTAGTTGAAATTTCAACGAAACGCAAACGAAATATGCGCGTGTACCACACACACACATGTAATATACGTACGTTCGTGTCGGAACGAAGACCGAGCGGCTTTTATTGCACGTCGAAAACATGAGAATTTGTGCGATAAATAGTAATCGTTCGCACTTGATTTCATTGTGCGACGGACCGTTTTATTATAATTGTTTTTTATTATTATTATCTATTTTTTTTTCGAAAGAAAGAAAGAAAATTATTAATATTCAAAATCGAAGAACGCACGACCGCAAATCCGTACCCGCCTACCGTCCACCGTACCAGACCCGGAGAGGTATAAAACACGCCGCGCAAACAAAAACACGAATGTTTTTTTTTTTTTTGGTGAATTTATAATGATAATACGTTCGTGTGGAATATTATTACTCTGACTCGAAAGCGTATTGCTGTTGATCATAAATAAAAATGAAACGATTTAATAACTTATGAGAATCGAACGGGAAATAATAAAAAATTACTCGTTACCGAGTATATCGTCGTTTGTTATTATACCGGAATCGGACGGAACGAATCGTCCGGCGAGTCTCCGACGAAAATGTGCCGGTCGTTTCAGAGAAACCTAACCTATTCTCGAAATGATTAATCATTCGTAAACGAGAACGCGTGTTCGTATTGAAAACGGATTTTAAAAAGCAAAAAAAATAGAAAAAAAAAAAACAACGTTTGGACAAACCGCACACGAGAGATAACCGCGGAACACGGAGTAAACGAATTAAAATAAATAATAATAATACGGCGGATGTTGTCTGATCGCGTTTTGGCGAGGACGACTGACGTGGCTGATAGCGCGCGTTTTCGTTTTGGAATATTGTTTCCGACGGGACGGGACGAAGACGGGCGTAACGTTGTTCGGGGGAGGGTGGAAAAAAAAACGGTTTCGCGTCACGCCGAGCGCCCGTACGTTTGCGATCGCCGTCGATTTGCGAGATTCGGACAAAAAAATGAACATAAACCACCAAACGACCTTACGGTCTTCACGAGTCTTTCGCACGGTCGGCGTTCTAACCTAACGCGCATCGTCTCGGACAAGGGGACTCTCGTACTCGGGAATAAGACGTCAATTAAAATCGATGTTCGGTACACAATTGTCGTCGCGCGTACGTGTACGTACAAACACGCGTATTGTATTAGGCACTTGTTGTTGTCGGCCGTCACGGAAATTTTCGCCGTCGACACACGTACGACGGTCGGTTTTCAACTCTCCTTTCTTTCGTTTCGTTTTTTTTTCCATCGGACGATTCGTTACAGGTTTTTTTTCCGATTTCTCCCGTCGTGTATCGGAACGTTATTATCGTGACGGTCATCGTCGTTATCGCGCGAGCCGTATCATATTATACGCGTGGGCTTCTTTTATTTCTATACATACGATACCGTACGTACCGTGCCGCACACACGACTCAATCGGACGTGTACAGATTTCCGACGTCGAAAAACGCGCACCCGAACGTATTCAGGGTTGTGTTTGCGATCGGATGTCGTGCGTACCCGGTATGTGGTTACACATTCAGGCTCACCCTCCTATCAGCCCGCCGCGCCATCCGTTCTAAACGGTATTCGTGATATTTTATTTCGACAAAAGTTTTTGGCTGCGCGGCTCCTGTCGCTGTTGTACACGTCCATAAATCATATCAGTTGTTTTGGTTGCCCCAGAACACGTCTGAAACGCCGGTACGCTGGTTACGCCGCGGTTCAATATAGAAATCTTATGAAATAAAAACACATAGACTGTAACACGAAATCGTGTAGTAAGAAATCAAATTTTCTTTTTTTTTTTGTATCTATACCAATATTGTATATGGCGGTACACGACATCATGTGGCGAGCGATGGAAAAGGTCATTTATTTCAATCGATACCGTAGCCGATGACTTGATTTTAAATATTATAAAACCACGCGAGAAGGGAAAAACGGAAGGACCGAAATTCAATACGAAAGGATCTTCGAATTTAAGTCTGTCTGAATCGCGCAGTAGGAATTATATCTCTCGCGTATTCCAATTATCGGATAAGAGTCATAAATGAAAACACGATTTCCAGCAGCACGGACGCGCAGGTGAAATAACGTTAGCGACATTTCTATCTTGTTCGCATTTAATATACGAATTCAATTAAAAACGGATAATACCGTAAACGATTTTTTTTTTGATGCAAATAAATTTTAAACGGAGTGCCGAACGCCCAAATTTACGTACTTAAGAATAATTCTACTGGGGTTTAAAATTGTTGCGTCACGTCACTGATTTCAAGAGATAAAAGCAAAGCCGCGTCGAGTCATAAATAATATTGTATGCATGGCACAACAACAATAAAGTTCTAAAAAAAAAAAAAGCAGTCGTGATCAAATTTTAAAAATTGGTAAAAACGAATTTTGAGTATATATGTTTGTGATTTTGAATGCGTGCACGTTCGTATATTTAGTGATTTTTTTTCTTTTAGAGCCACACGTCATGTGCCATAGTTATTACGTACCGAATGAAATCGATAAATATATTGTACGATCGACTTCGAGGTTGTTATCTGCTGGGCTGGAATGACGATAGTTATTTACAGGTTTGAAGACGAATTTTCAAAACAATAGTATTGGCAGTTCGACTATATGATCCAAATTGCGTCTGTGATGATTACGAAAATAAAATCGTATTGCTAATCAACTAACGTTTTCGTAGTACTTTTTTTTTTTCGTTCGTAAAGTCATTTTTCTACGCGTATATGTGAATACTTTAGTAAATGCCCTAAATGGAGGTTATGTAATATATATATATTTATATAATATATCATTCGCGAGCACGACCCGACGAAAACGGCGGATAGGTCAACAAGTGTTATGATTTGCCTCTACGATTTATGTTTCACGCATTCATTTTCTTTTTTTATCATACGGCAATCCTTTGTCAAACATGCGTACATCTCGTCAGTGTTATGGAAAAGATTCAATTTAATCGAATATTTTTCTTTTTCTTTTTTTTATTGCAAAATATCTAAATACACGACCGTACCAATCGTAAAAAGTAAAGTAAGTGTGTATTAAATTTAAAAACCATGTTGATAAAATCACTATAAAACTGTATGGTCATCGGGTGTTTGTTTCACAAAAAAATTTGTTTTTCTGAAAATCTTTCAAGAACCGCTGAATGATAAACGTAATCAATCAAACCGATTGGGACGTGAACGTGCAAACCTGTAAGCTCATAAGTACCGCCGAACAGCGAACAGTATATCACTAGAATGTAGCATACCATCATCACGTCTTATTTACCTCTGTAAATTCTATTTAATCGTCTGCCATCTCAACTGTTCGTAGTATTCAAATCGCGTTTCTCTGAGCGTCACCTCGCAGTGAAAATAGGCCGTTGTTTTATCACTTTTCTTCTATCAAGTACATTTGATCACTCGACAAACCGTCTCCGTTGTCATTCGTTAACATCTCGTTGTTAGTTTTCCGTTCCGATTCCACGTCGTTATTAAATAAATACACGCGCGTCGCGGACACGTGATTTTCAAACAATAATAATATCGTTCCGCGTTACACATATCAACAACGGTTCGCTCGTTACCCGGGTCAACGGGTGACGCACTCGCGTTACGATTCGTTTGCATCCCGTTTCCGTGAAACGTATTCTCCGTTAAAAAAACCATTCCCCGGATAAACTGCGAAACCGTGGCCGATTGAGGGCGGATGGAAGGGGATGACCGAATCTGCGTTCTCTACTTCGAGACGGCGACCGCGCGGGGAGGTTTATTGTATATATATACAAATAATATGCAAACGTGGGGAGCGATGATCAACTCGCACAACAATCACACACACAACACACACACACAATACATATGATGTATTTACACCGGAAGACGCGCCCGCGCTGCACGACCAAACGGCGGTTTTAATTAAACGGCCGTATAATTATATTCCGGTAAACTTTCCAAGACGATTACCGGGCTTCGTTCTGGAACGTATTAAATCTCGCCGTGAAAACGCGCGCAGTTCACGCCTACAAAAACATAAACGTATAATTTATCGTCTGCGCGCGCGGCACGGCGAAGACGAGGGTCGTTGCGGCCGGGATACATACACCGCCCGGCCGGCCGCAACACCGGCACAGGTAGATAGGTAGATAGGTAGGTAGGTAGATAGGTAGATAGGTAACGCTCGTGTGGGTCATGTGCGCGGTCGTCGCCAAAACGGTTTCGCGTCCGTCGGTTCGCCCAATCGCATTTTAATCATTACACCCGGAATATACTATGGAAATCGTAAACGTTAATCGCGTAGTCCACACGACGGCAGGGGCTCGTAAACGGGTCAGGTCGGGGTTAGGACGTCCGTCCGCAGCGGGCCACTTGAACTGGCTGCCGAACACGAACGTTCGACGTTTTCACTCCAAACGATATACTGTTGAATTGGCCCCGACCAGATGTATGCCATAAATTAACGCGTCACCAAAATGGTAATCGTGATCGGAATGTCGGGCGATTCGCCTGGCGAATAGAACGGAGGACGAGCGAGAGGTGTTTAGTGGAGTGACTAGTAAAAGGTAAAACAAGAAATTAAAGAACAACCATTAGTTGATAAAATACGAGAGAATAAATTGAGATAGGCGTGTGTTTTAAGGAGAGAAGAACCAGAGGCAATGAGAGTGACAAAGGAAACGGAAGTCGCGAGACAGGAAGGAAAGTAAATTTTATTCATAACTAAATAAAATCAAAATAATAACAACAATAAAATATTCAATCAGTATTAAATAATAAAAATCGTCTTCATGTGAGGGGTCCGTGACTTCGAGAAGTTTGAGACCCACCGACCTACGGAATTCTATGCGGTAACGACGTGAACGAACACACACACCACACACAGATTCAGACACGGCAAATGCTATTCGACGGATGTAGTACGACAGAGGCGTTTAGCATCTGCGGATTTCGTGTTAGTACCGTCAAATTTTAATGAGTTCTACGCGCGACGCAAGACTAAAACAAAAAAAATGTATAAAAATAATGAGTTCGCGACAACCGCGTGATAACGATTTTTTGTTAAGCTGTTCGATTCGATGATAAATGTGATGTTCAGTTGTTAAAAACCTACCGCGCCAAAAAAAAAAAGTTTCAGTATAAAATAAAACCCTGGAAAAAAGGGAAACTATCTAATTTTTATTCGTTGAATTTATGAATTTATCATTTGAACGGAATGATTTTTTTTTCTTGCCCGCCTACCGTTCAAAACTTTTCACAATAAACCGTGCGTGCGATTATTTAATACGGTTATTATTAATCATGCAAATGCAAACGATATTTGAAATTTAATATTAACTATTACGACTAAAACACGTTAAAAATCCATTCGTTACGCGTGATACGTACGAGTTGACCAGTAGTATCTTGAGATACGTTAAAAAAAAATGCACCATTAATCCAATTAGACAGATCCTTAATAGATAATACAATATATGCATTTCAGACAAAAAATAAATAGTTGTTTGTTACAATGATAGTAACGGTTTTAAACGAATTTCGCAAGAACAATAAACCGCGAAAAGGTCATCGTCATAGGAAACGTCTTCTGTGGGTTAATATTAGCCCAACGATACGGCGGGCGGAGCGCTCGAAGAGAGAATCGCGCGTTCCATTCTAGAAATACTTGATAAACGTCACTAAACGACTCGCGCGACTGTCACGGAACTTTTTCCGGACGACGTGTCTTAAACACTGAATGCATAAACACTTTTGGTCGAGACGCACGACGTTAGACACGGACGGATCGGTTTTTCGTATACGAAATCTGCACCGTCCTACGTGCGTTGCGTTACGGCTCCGAACGGACACGCCACGTAAGCAAACATGTAAGTCATTGTTTTCAGTATCATGTTTATGCATCGAAACCTCGGCGATTCCCGTAACAATAAATATTGTCCGCGTTTCCGTCATCTCGATACCCGACTACGGGTTGTGCGCCACGTCGTATCGTCTCGACCCCCCGGGGCACGTCGACCGTCGACAACGCGAGCTGTTTTGGCTGCGTTCGTCATTTTTCGGCCCGGACTTCTCGTCGGAGTTCTCCGTGGGTCGAATTCTCGTACTCGCGTCTCGTTTAACCGTCTCTAAACCGACGACAGTTTAGTATATTCGAGCAATTTACGCAAATTTTAGCAAATTTAGTGAAACGGAAACAAAAAATTTACCGAACAAGATTTTCGAGCTGCGAACTCGTTGGACACAGCGGCCTTTCACTCCGTCTCCGCAGACACGATGTGCACGTGTCCGGCCGCGAAAGCCAACGACGTTTTCAGACGACTGCCGAAACGTACGCGAACCCGTTTCGGCGTGTCTTATTGCTGTTGTACGGCCGCCGGCAGTTTCGCCGTTTTGTAAGCTCGGACGGAAGCCGGTCCGAAGGTGCACGTGAAACGGTTAGGTTAGGTCGAACAAGTCGGGGACAGTCGGGCTGTCTACATTAGTCATGCGATCGCGGCGCTCTAACGGTCTAACGTTTCGTCGCGCTTGACAAAAAAAAATAACGAATCTTACCCGCGCTGACGATTGAACGTACGACGTGATACCGTGTGTTTCGAGAGGCGCGTAGACAGTTTTCTCGTGGAATCTCGTTTTCCCCGAACAATTTACGTGTTGCCGTGTAACACGCTGCGGGGGCGAGTCCGCGCGCGTTTTAAATCAATTATCCGTATCGTTTAGATCGGCGACGGCGCGCGGCACAGACGGCCGACCACCTCGGGCTCTCGAGGATTACGATTTATTTATAGTTTTGATTACGCCGGCAGCCGAGTCGCGGAACATGATTATATAAGATATACGTGTGTGCGTATTTTATAATAATTATAATCACTCACGCGCCGTTCTCGTATTTTACGTGTATGGGAAGTAAGCCACGCACAACACTGAAGCCGGATGTTCAACTGGAACCGCGACGAACGGACGGACGATCTTCCTGTTGCGCACGGCGTATACCGAACAGGCACGACACGAAAATTAAACGTGAAGACGCGCGTTAACTTTTATCGTTTCGCCTTCGACGGCTAGTGCGGTCGTTTCCAAACGCGCGACGCGGCCAAATGTTCTAGCGGAATTGATCGACCGACGGTTGAAAGCTATTATCGAACGAGAAAAACGCAACGACAGCGATTGATATTTCAGTACCGCGCGCATTGTAACGATTGCGTATGGATTGATGACGGATCGGTTTCGCGTTACATTTCAATACTTTCCGGAGATTTTATGCTGGACGAATTAATATCGTTTGAAGTTTTCGGATCGGAGCTCTGAAAGTCGAATACAGAGCCTGTGGTTACAATATTTTAAACTTTTAGAAGTCATTAGTCGGGTTATTTTGGTGTTCAAACTCAGCGTTTTGGTTGAAACGACCGACCGTAAAGACTATAGCCTAATTTAAGCGAAATCAACAGAATATTACAGTTCTACAACGAATTATTCGGTAATAATCTCAGGTCTTCGGCATTATTTTCCTGTGAATAATAACGGAATGACAAAAAAAAAAGTGGTTTCATCGGCAATTCACCTGTGGAATATTTTAAGATTCTTTTAAGTACTCGTATGTTATGATTATTACAACAAGGAGTATATGTACGTTTTTTAAACTTACTATGTTATTATTTTGAATTTAAGTGTTTGGGTTTTTCTTTTTAAAATAATAAATTTTTCAAATCACGTTGTTTCAATTGAGCTTATTACTAAACGGTGACGGTACACGATCAATTGCACGTGAAACGTTATGTTAAAATTACTTATTTCGTACGCAGCGCGATGTTACCGACAATAAACATCACAACATACGATTATTTCGATTCTACCGACATCTGTTGGAAGTCTGACGGTAAAAATCACAGCTAAATAATGACGTATCATTTTCGTCTGGGAAACAATCGTCGGTAACAATATAATCACGTTATTTCGACAGGCCGTAGTTTTAATTATTATTTTCACATAATCGACCCGTGAGATCCCGGTCCGGCCGTGGACGCCGGGGATGATTTTTCCTAAACCCGTACACGTACACGATGAACAATATTATTGCGTTTGGCGATCGTTTGATATCGCGACTTTAAATCTTGAATATTGTTTTCGGAGGAATTTAAGGGGGCGGAGATTTTTTCTAAAAGAAAAAAAAATCATCGTAAATATCAAATATCAAATGTATACGCGATACTGTAATAATACTTAAATACTACTTACTACTGCAATATTTTACGCTCGTGTGTGTGTGTATAAGATTGTTTTTTATCTCGCCGTGACGGGTGTTTCGTCGTTTCGAGAATAAAAGTGTACACCAGTCAAATATAACGATACGTGTTTTTTTTTTTTATTTCTTCTTTCAACTAAAAAAATACTCTTATTCTTCTGAGAACGTTATTATCAACAAAAAAATACACGTATGTCCTTTTTATTGTTTTCGTATCGAGATTATCGTGATACGTGTATATACCATGTATCATAATCTGACCAGTAAACCGTGCGTTTCAAAACAGACCGCTTTGGAGAGCAAAAAAAAAAATGTTTAAAAATGACAAAACGCGAGACGTATTTATTATTATTATTTTTTTTTTTTTCAAATAAGAAAATATATTACTGTACACGATACGTTTAAACGTTCGTAGACGGTTTTATGTGTACTGACGATGTTAAAATCGCAATGATCATAAAAAATACTATATAATACGAGCGATGCCACCGCGCGGCTCGCCAAACGTATTGCACGTGCGCACGTATTATAAACGAGCGTGCACGTACGTACCGGCTATAGTTCAACGTAAAAATATTGCATCGGCGTGCGTCCGATTACTGTCTGGATGAAAGACGTACGCGTTATGTGGCGTAGAATTTTCGGTTTGCCCGCGTTGTGTAACGTTCACGATATTGAAAACATCATAGGAGACGCGCAGACGTAGTTTTCGCGTTTTACCCGGACGTCGAGAATCCTAGCTCCGTCTCGGCCACGGGCACAGACGCACGTCAATTGCCCCGTTCTCGTCCTTGCTCCGTGCAGAACGACGCGATGTGATTTCCGCGCGAGTCTTAACGAGATACGAACACGTGTACGCAGGGCGATCCGTACTTCCCGTCCCGTCCCGTCGTTCTTTACAACGGTGTTCTCGCGATCGCGTTCATTAAAAACGAACACACCGGTTTACGCGAAAACGACGTTTCTGACGGTGTATTTTTTCGGTACCGTTTCGGGTCTGAAAGACGGAAATTAAAGTCTCGCGACCGTTATCTTGATTTAGGATCGAACAGACCGTTACACGTCGTTCGCGTACGTCTAAACCGAAAACCGATATAATCACGATAATCACGTTTCCAAATGGTTTGCGAATCGTATGAACGTAACCTAAACGGCCGTGGTCCGCGTTGAATCGGTCGCGGGTAAGACAACCGCGACGTACGGCGTAACGTCGCAGAGAGACTTGTCATAACGTGATCGTGATCACGCGCAACACGTGCACAATACGACTCGCACCGTGCTAACGTGGAGAAGATCGTTTCGCCAAAAAGATTTTAAAAAAATAAAAATAAAAACCGGACAGCGGGACGTCGGAGTCGAACGATTTCGAGGGTCTATCGTATCCGTCTCATTCGCTCTCTATCCGTATACGTTAAGATTTGTCAGTTTCGGATTGAACGTTATCACCTGCCCCGTGGAACAATAATAATAATAATAATATTAATAGTAGTAGTAGTATTATTGTTACGATTATAATCGTCGTCGAACGCAACGTTACACGGGCACGTCGAATGTTATATTCCCGTCGGAGCAATAAAAAGGTGTACGGGCGCGTCTGTCTCGAAGCCATTCATTAATGGCGTTAGTGGCGCGGCGGTCGTGCCGAGGCCCTGCGGGGCGAGAATCCTTTTTTTTCCTTCCCCCCCAAGGTTCTTATCATATGTACGCGTATTGCACCTTTAATACGGCCCGAAAGTATTAATTATCAGACGTACCCGTAATGATACGTCACGTAGAAACAATAACACGCGGTCTTCTCTTTAAACATCTAACGGGGAGGGGTTTTTTTTCTTTTTTATCTTACGGATTTAATGCGAGACCCCTTGGATACCGATTTTTATTATACGTTTATGTCTTCGAAAATGACAGGTATTAATATTGGAGTGGATCGATCATTCCGTTGTCGAGAGGTTCTTTAAAACCTATCGTTATGATGTCCGAGCTCTTTAAAACTCGACAGTACGCCCCCACGCTTTAAAAAAAAAAAACAAACGTCATACCCATTATATATATATATATATTTATACGTATATATGCAACGCATAAGTATACCTATGGCAGACAAATACTTATAAGTACACACACACACATATACGTTCGTGCCGTCCCGAGTACGTGCAACGCGCGTGCGTGTATTGTATACGCGTAAGACAATAATACGCCGTGTGAGAAACCGGCCGTCTGGCCATGTAATATGTATACACTTCAAGGGTTGGTCCGCGTACGAAACCCGGTGTATAATAATACAAATAATAATAATAATAATAGTATACGTCTGCCCATAACGAATATACTTAACTTATTTATCTTTGACCGTTTTCGAGCACACGTCTCCGTTTCGAGAAAACCGCCGCGGCCGATTTGCCGTCCGAAACGACTACGGTGTGTACGTAAAGTACATTAGGCCCGATTAGCCGACCGAAGACAGTCGATCGCCTCGGTTTCGACGTGGCCCTACGCTAGGTCGGTCACTTAAAGCCGAAATCGTCGACCAGTCGTCGGTGCGACGCAGAACCGCCGTTGCCGTATTCAATAATTAAATTTTTAAAAATAAATATTTTCATATGGAAATATCGTCTTCGTTCGATTACAAAACGTGTGTTGTTGAGTAGCACAAGAGAGAAATTTCGAAAAAAAAAAACGACAGGCCTGTAGATGATATTTGTTTTCCCGGGGCGATCGTAACTATTGACGTTTGCTCGGTTTTTAAATGTATTTCAATCCGATAGCTTACCGTGTACACCGTGTGTTTTATAAAATCAATTGACCGGAAAATGATGTTATAATAAAAATGTGATACGTTTTTGAATGAAAAAAACGTTGTCCGACGCGACAAATTGAATTAAAAATTTTTAAAAAAAACGAGTGATCGCGCCGAGTGTAAAAACCACCGCGCAGTCCAAATACCGGGTGTAGACGACAAATATTCGATTTTTAACGCCAATACGACGCAATTATCAAACGCTATCAATTATCGAATTGTTTTCGATGTATCCGTCGCGGGGAACGTTCGTTTTCAGTGTTATTTCTCACGCGATCCCGTTCGTCGTGAAACGTTCGTGGTCCGTTTGGCAGTTAGGGACGGGCCCGGCCAGAAATCGGCGAACGGACGTGCAAATATCGCCAGGTACGGCCCATCACGTATGGTACGACTAAAACCGTGCCGTCGTTTATTATCGTAACGAAATAAATCGGACCGTCGGACGCGACGGTTGATTTCCGTTCGTGAAGCATTTCATCGATAATAGACGATATTGGACTGTCGTCTCTAGTCGTATACTCGTACGAGCGTGTTTGTTTCTAGGCCCGTAGTGCCCTGTGCTCTCCAATGACGCGTGGTTAGATTTCAGCGATCAGAATGGGTTTTTATTCTGCGTTGTTTGTTTTTTCAACAAAACACTGTGATTTACATCTCTGTGTCTAATAGGACGCAGAATCTACACAGCTGAAACTAGGTTGCTATCGAGCATAAAGACCGGGGACAACGATAAACGTACGCGATCCCAGCGAAACTTATAACATAATATCGTACGAATAAGAGTTTTATTTGATTAAAAAATTGTCGACAGTGTTCGACAATGATCCAACCGCTCTGTAAAAGCGATTACATAGATAATTGGTTAGCTATTTGTCTATTATTATGAATACTGACTTGACATCGCGTACTCGTGTGTGATCGCAACATATTACACAACTCGATCAGATTATCAAAACAAAAACACGAGTTCAATGGCATCCATAAAAACAGCTGTGGGAATAGGGGTGAAAGCCTCGACCCATCCACTTCCCACCAAAGCTATGCCGCTGACCGTCCGTGTGTACTACATCGATGCATAATAATATAAATCCGGGAAATTTTCACGTAGTAACGATTACATTAAATAGTATAAAAAAAATTCAATGACGTCATATATTACGATACGAATAAATAATAATTTAAGAACATTTGTTAAACGTTTGGATTAAAGAGAAAAAAAAATGTCTCAAACGTTTTTTGCATTTATTTGTAATAAAGATTTAAATACGATTGAAGCTCGACACGATAATTATTTATAATATAAATAACACATGCTTTCAAAAAAGGAATGCGACTGACGTAACGCAATTCGTTTATTAACGCGACGTACTGTTACAGTTACCAAATCATATGTACTAGTTAGTAGTCCGTTTGAATCGGAATTAATAATAATTGTAGTTATCGAATGGGGGGGGGGGGAAACGATTCCCAGAAGTGCTTGATACAGAAAATGCAATGAAAAACAGAAAATAAAAAAATATATATATCACCGCGATCGCACGATACGGTTGAATATAATGCGAATGTAGAAAAAACAAAAAACGAACGCTCCTCACGCACTCGACGCAATTATATGACAACCGTCAGTGGTGTGTGTATAAATATATATATTTATATACGTATAACATTATCCAAATGATTTTTGTTTTCGTTTTACAAAAACAGAAACGATTGAAATCCGAGATTCGTTTTTTATTTTCTTCGCTCTATTGTCATGTCGTATGCGTGTGTACGATATTATGTTATGTTATGTTCGAGTACCATTATCGAAGACGTTAGCCGCTGTACGGTATGAAGTCCCCATAACCCGTTATACCTTTTTCACGATCGTACAGTGGAAGCGAACACCGCAGCATTACACTAAACCGGTACGCGCGAACCGTGTTTTCTTTATCCCCTGATCAGACGTTTTGGACTGACGTTTCAATTCCGTCGGTTGTTTACCGCTTATCGCCTCTGATTCGCGTTGCAACGGTCATCGTGTTTAACGCGTGTTCTTTCGATAAGTAGAAATGCATTTTTACCTACGCGAAACTGGACCGCTCGCGTTACGAAAGGCGAAAGGAAACGCATTTCGTCTAAATAGACGGGCGAATTGTCGAAACGTGCGCGAACTCGTGTTGTTGTCGCGTCAAACGTAAACAATTGTCAATGCGAGTGTATACGGACTGTGAGAAATGAAGCCCCGAATTTCGGAAATATTTTCGAACTTGTAATTGTGTATTACCGGAATATATTACGTACACACATCTATGCAATGTTCCAATTTATATTTTGACTTTTATTTCACGATTCATAACAGATTAACAACTAACCATAACAGATAACTGCTAAGTTGACGAATTTTCATTATCGACATTAAACAGGTTACTATTAGTATGGCTGACACAAAAACACCGAAAAAATGTCAGTATAAGATTTGTTTATTTTATTACTATTAAATATCACGTTTTAAATGTAAAAACCATCATAATAATTTATATTAGGTACTTCCACATTTAGACCCAGAAGCTAGACGAACAAATAAAATTTAAATCTGAAAAAAGATTTCATTCATCAGTGTTTTTTCCAAGTTGTTTACTAGGTATTTTCGATTTAATATTTTTTTTTTTTTTAGTATACTGGAACAAACGTTCAAAAATGTAACAATTAATATTATCTTTTTACACATAGTTTTAATAAAAATATGAAATATCGATTTCCACGATAACATAAGAAAGGCGCTGACGATTTCAAAAGTTTTTCAGCTTTAAATTCAGTTCATTTAATTTTCATCTAGTTTTATGGTCTAAAATGGTATAAAAAAAACACCGTTTCTTTAATGTCGTGAACGAGTTTACACAAATGAGATTTTATAAAAAAATGTTTATACATATATATATATGTATGTATATTTAAACATATTAAATTTTTTTATTTTCGTATACATTATTATAACTCGATAATGGCTTTTTTTTTACGTCTAGTGTTAGAGTTTTGCCGTTATATGGCCTACACGTAATTTAACTACGCGAGTGTAGCCGCCTTTGCACTCATTATAATAATCCAAGCCGTAATTAGAAACCAACAAATTCACGCGATGACCAAGTACGAGTAAAACTATGCGAGCTACAAACGCCATAATGTGTTTATCATACATAATATATGTCGACACTTCACACACAAAACACAATTAGTAGTTAAAAAAAAAAAAAAATGTAATAACCTATAATAATAAATAACGCGAAAACCGTTTTTTACGTGTAATTTTAATGACCAAAATAATATTGACGATCGTAAAACATTAATACGATAATTAATGCGGTACGATTTTATAGACGTTGTTAAAATATCGAATAAACGTGTGCGCGTGCGCGCGCGTGTGTGTGTTTAAGTCGAGTGAATTCTACGTATACACACATTATTATACGGCAATCGATATGGCTTCTGATGAGATGGAAACGGATTTTAAATCGAGCCCGAATAAACACCGTTTACAGTATCAAAACGGTTATTTAATTGCCATCGATTAAATTATGTGTTGACGAGGTCTGATGGGATTAGTTTGACTTCGTTATTGTTATTTACTCGTTCACAAAATTAAATCATCATTTGATTTCACTGGGTGAAACAATACGACAGAATCGACATCGGGTTGCAGACGGGTGTACCGTAATTGAACGATTACCGCATGAATTAAAAATAATTTTAGAAATATGACCGCCTGCCGACGACCATCGACTCCCCGTTTAATTTTAAATCGAAATTCAGAAAACACGGCGTTTTCTCCGAGAGCATAAAAACCAGTGTTGGTTATCGTTTGATTGTTCGTTCTGTACTCGCAAACGCATCGGTTTTAGGCGTTGTTCGTCGCACCCAATATAATTGGGAAACGCGCGTGTCGGCGACCTGTCGTAACGAAACCGAAGTCCCGACGTGGACGGCCCCCGTGAAACGTTTACGGCTCGTAGGGTACAGCGTTCATACCCGTCGTATTGTTCCATGAGTGGACCGACTTTTAAGTGCGTTTCTCTTTTCTGCGAGCGAAGTTTCTCCGATCGCCGAAAAATAACCGAATAAATGAACGGACCCCGTTCGTTTGAAACGACTGGTGCGGTACAGTCTCGACGACGGCAGCGAAATAAAATCACGACCACGTAGTTTTCAAACGAATACGTTACCGTTACGACGAAGACGACGCCGGTGGAAACCGCCGTGATCGAATGCCAGACATTTCATATTTGCGTGCCGTACGAATCCAACGCGCGCGCGCGTTCAGTTTGTTCGCAACAAAACGACACCCTGCCGACACCCGTGTTTAATCGTGACATCGCGAGTTCGATTTTTCGATTTTTCGTCACTCGAACGTCCCGCCGCGAGCTCCGCTCCGGGTAGATTGTGTCGCGCAGTAAACGGCGATTTCCAGACGACGACGAAGACAATTCGATTTGTCGCGTACGGCGGCGGAGAGACGATCGACTGCTGCAGAAATCGCACTGCCGACGGCGGATGACGTTCTAAACCGGTATAGGACGCACACTGAAGTCCGAAGCGTTCGTTTAGTTCGAGAATTCCATCTCGCGCAATTGTGCGCGTATTGATTTACCGCAAATTTACGTTTGCTAATAAACGTGAACGGGAATGTTCGTACGTACGACCATTGTCTTCGAACGTTCGAGAAAAATCATATTTGGTCTTGGAAACGATTCAGAAATCATAACCGGACCCTGTTTCGTCTTCAGCGTCCACAGTCGAACCCGTATTCGTGGGGGGGAGGGGAAGAAATCGCGTAACGGCGTTGCCTCCGTCGGCACCTTCCAAGTGACCGAACTAAGTAAACCAGTAAAAAAAAAAAGATACTCGAAAGACGGCGAATTTCATAAAAACACGCGTGCCCACAGTATTTTAATCATCGGGTTCGGTTCACATAAAACTATATCGGTTTAGGTGTTTTATTTGTTGCGAGAAAAACGTAACGCGACGTTGTCAACAAAAAACTTGTAATAAATTACTCGAAAGTATCGAACAAACATTGAAACAAAAAATTCCATTCGATTCGAATATCACCGTATAAAATGAACTTGAAGTTAAACGAAAAAAAAAACGAAAAAAATACTGAAATTAAAGCGTTAAACAATTCAATGGAAATAAACCCGACCCGTTCGACTTGACGTGAACACCGTCCGCACATCCGAAACAACGCGAACATCGTATGAAACACCGTGATGCCATAGCGTACGTGAGAACTTTGCCGACAACTTTACCGGGTGCTTGATTTCGCGAGGCGGTTGCGTTGTACGGTTCGGGGAATGAAATACGTACTTGAGCATTCGAAACGGTTCGTTTTGACGGCCGACGAAAACGAAAACGGGAAAACGCGTGTTTATTTGCACGGAAAACGAACGGACGTCTGAGCGTCGTATTCGTCGTACATCTTTTCGCCGTGATTAATCGCGCACACTTATCCGGCAACGAAAACGTCTAGCTAATCACGAGAATCGTCCGTGTTTTTTGCGCAACGTACACTGCTGCTGCGACTACACCGGTCCACACGACCAAAATTTCGGTCACACGCTATATACGTTTTATACGTGTGTATGCATAAAAGTCGTGAGACGACGTCGAGATAAAAAAAAACGAAAAAAAAATTATACAGAAATCACGGAACGAAATCGTTCCGACGAGGATTAGCGTTAAATATATATATTAAAAAAGAACTCTACGGTTTTGCTAAGCGAACAGGTTAGGTTAATGATTGTTCGTTGACCGTATGCGACGCGTTATTTACAATATTCGGAAATCATTATTCTATAAATTTTGTTTTGGAAAATTTTATTTCATTTTTTTTTTTTACGATTGATCGAATTCACGTAATCTTTTTTCTTCAATTGTGACGACGAACGACGGTGCGATCGAAACTCTTTTTCAGTCCTGTAACGGTTTCCGTGTTGTTATGGAGTAAAACTCCAAAAGTAAATGCGATTGTACTGTCGTTTTTTGTAGTTTTCATGTATTGGAATCGCATTTTTTTGTTTTGTTTTTTTTTTCACAAATGAAACCGATTTATGTGATTTTTCGTAGCCGACGGCGAGGACGGGGAAAAAAATCTGGAAAACACGCGATTTTACAATCCGGCAGTTGGTTTTCTCGACACGTAAATTTTTTACTTTATCGCGGCAGTATCGCGACCGCACGGATTCGACCGGAGGTAATAATTGAAGCACCCACATTACGCGCGCGCACGTGAAATCATCCGGCGATAAGATCAAGACCACGGGAAGACTCGGACCATCCGCCGCGACGAGGCCGATTCCGCTGGTTTTTCCGTTTTTATTCGCCGACGAGCTTAAGCACGCGGTCGTGTACCGCAGGCCGTGAACGTCATCGGGATCGTTTCAATAAATCCAAACGGCGAGGCGGATTTAGAAAGGACGGGAAAGGAGTAGAACGAAATGGACAACGGTGGCGCAGTTACCATGCGGACTCGGTGTCCGCCCACGTCCTTATCGGCGGTGCGTGCGGCTTTTCCGGACAGGAGACCGATATAATCGTTTGGCGACGACCGAAATAACGTCGGACCGTTATAAGCACGAGAGCGCTGGCAAAAACGTGTGTATCGGTAACGCGTTAAGACGGGCGGAGAAAACGCAATCGGGTTCAACGGGGATATACACGCGCGCACACGGAAACGTACTTACCGCTCGTTTCGCTGTCTCGCGTCGCGACCACGATACCACGGTACCTGTTATATACCCTGTTATGTATACCCGGGTGCGCGAATCGTAAAACTAGCGCACGGCGGGGAGCAATAGTACGCGCGTCGTTGTCGGAAAGGCGCGCGCGATATGGTTTTGGCACGACGAGTCCTTAAAATCGTATTGCTGTCCGACCCGCCGGACTAACGACGTACGGAGAGATACGGACGAGTATAATAAATCGCGTCGTCGTCGTCGTTTGCATTTCTCGCGACGCGCGCATACGTTCGCCGACCTCTGTACGGTTCCCGTGCCAAAAGAACGTACCGGCTTCACCGCCTCGCCTATGGACCGGACGACCGGCGATTGATAATTCGCGGGCGAACGGGAACACCGACGTCAGCCCGGTTTTCTTCGGTTCGTTTCGGTTTCCGGCAAAAAGAAACGTTTACAAAACGTTTAACGGTCTCGTACGATTCACCAGTGAGTAAAAAACATATTTACGTTTTGAGTTCGATTCAAGTCGCGGGATTCAATATCGCTATTGTGTATGTACACGTTTCGTATTAATCGGCCGTACGTTGTGTAGGAAAAAATTTTGCGCCGTAGAATCTATTCACATTGCGTGTCTCGGTTATAGATTCATAGGTTTATAGGCGAATCGCAAATCGCGACTTTTTAACGGTTGACTTATTGATTTACAGTTTTTATTGTTTTATCATTACATAATATATTGCACGATTATTGGTCATACGGTCACGTGCAAACGCGTACACGACCACGACGTCCGTCATTTCGAATTGTTTTACTTGTTTTTTGTTTTATGTTTTTATAAACAAGTATACGCGGACCGCAGAGTCGAGTCCGAACAGTAAGTGAAAAGCACTACGGTCGTTTTGACGCAAGTTTGTTTTTTGTTTCAGGTAAATATACACGAAACGATAACTTATGGTTAACGAGAACTTCCGTAAATCCCTGTCCAATTTCGAAAAACGACGCACATATTATATGCAGGTAAGCGAGACACAGCGCGTTATAAGATACGTTTTACTTCTCACAACACAGAATCCGTTTCTCGGTATAGATTTTATTTCTTCCGTAAAACTTTCTGGGCCGTAATGTCCCCGCGAGTGTGAGTGTGCCTACAGAATGTACGCTGTGTTATTGTTAACGTACCGCGTTTTTAATGATTTTAAGCGAAACCCGGCCGATAAAAAAATAAATAAAAAACCAACAACAAACAACGACAAGAAATATGAACGTTAACACGGGTCGAAAAGTCCAATATTCGTTTTTACGCGGCACGACGAGCAGCGGTTTATAGCGCGTGTTCGATTCCTGTTTGGTTTTTCTCAACCGAGTCGTTTTCCAATTCGTTAATTTTTCGTGCGTGTTAAGTCGATATAATTCATATGCAAACACCCGTGGAAATAAATAACCGGCAATAACTCCCGTTGTCAAACCGCACGTGATTACAAGGACACGCAGATACAGATCACCTGCGCGCGTACACGCGTTCTATCGTTCTGACGTCAGCTGAAAATTTATCACTTTTTTTTTTCGGTAGGTTCGCCAATATAACTTCTTGTTCTTTCCTATAAAAACAACAAAACAAAAACGAATTACACGTTTTTAACAGTCGTACACGTGATATACCTAACGCGCTTAAATATTTAATTTTAAGTGCGTACGACGTTTCTACCTTCTCCCCCATCCTCCCTCCACCAGCCTATCGAACATAAATCGTGACGCGTAGTTTTTTTTATATAAGAAAACGCGACGGTGATCTTGAGACCCGCCACGCTACACCGCACCGACTTCTACTACTGCCGTACTACTACGGTGTCCGCGGGACGACAACTTTTCTAGCCTACGTTCCGGTTTAAGTACCTTAACATATATATATATAAGTACGTACAGGGGGTTTTTTTTTTATCACGCAATATCTCGGCGAATATAAACGGTTTATGTTTCGTATCTTTTTGGAAAGTTTTCTTGAACATCGCGCGTTTGTCTGATCTTTGGTAATTTAATGTTATGGACCGTGGCGACTTTCGATTTTTAAACGATGACGTCATGAGATTTTTATCGATGAATTCCAAAAGAATGTGGTTTTATTGGAATTCGCGCACGTCGGTTTTCAAAATTCGTCGAACGTTTCCCGGGCAATAAACATTTGAATCCAAGACGCGCTGAATTACGTGGCTACAACGGTAGATATCGAAAACACACACTCTTGGAGATAATTTATCGGCCGGTTTTAAGTTGAATGTATCCTCGCCAACGTTAGTCGTAGGCCCTCGACGACTCAGAGACTTCAAACGATATTTTAATCCAACGAAATTGATATTATTGTCGAGAGAACATCGAAAATTCCGTATTTTTCGTACCGTCGTACGCCTATAGGTGGATAAAAAAACGGACCATTGAAAAAAACATTTAGAACTCATTGATCTCTTTTTTAGGTTATTAAAGTTATCGCAAAAAATGTACCAGGTACTGGGATACGCGTAAACGCCGATGAGTTTACGTCTTTCATCGGAATTACATTTTATTCGTCCTATTGAATTGTCGTCTAGCTTTTTGTTTTAAATCATCGTGCCGCGTGCGTGAAACTGTTAAGCCCTTTCAAATCACTGGCATGTGCGTGCACGCGCGCGCGGATTGTAGTCAAGTCCACGACAAACGTACACTAACGTCCATTCACTCGTTTAAACAAACATGGTCGACGTTCTTTGGAAAAAATGCATTTCCGATCCTTTCAAAATTATAGCGAAAACGTGTATGCGTTTCACGAAATAAAATTCAAAACAATCGATCTACGATCATCGGACGAAATCCGCGTTTGAACGTTCAACGTCGTAGGGCTGTAGGGTCCGTGGGGCGCGGGAGGCCGAGCGTTTCGGGTTCGAATCGACCGACGTCGCCGTGTCGAAAATCGAATACAAATATATACGTTTTTCCGTTTGTTCGCCGCGGCCTTGCAAGACGGCGCGGAAAACAAATCAAAAGTTCGCGCCGTTCGGAAACCAAACGTTTACAACGGGAACGGAGCAATAACGTGGGAAACGGTCCCCGTGAACATTCGTCGAACGATTCGACAACGGGGGGACGGTGAACGAAAAACGTCAGCGACCGTCGAAAAGAAATAATAATAATAATAAATAAATAACAATGATAACCGTCCCGTGTATACGCGAGTACGTCCCCGGGTTAAATCTAACCGCGCGTGCACAACTCATCTCGAGAAAGACCAGAAAGCACGTGCCGGTCGAGTAGGCCGGCCGTCGTATTGTAAATTGCTGTTTGCACGCGGACGACGACCGAAGCGTATCACGTCATCTGTGACGATTGTACGGACGTTTTTGAATTTTTTTTTTTTGATTTTAAAATCGTCTCGCCATTCGTTCTTCCGTATCCGTACGGACAACGTTTTGCGATCCGTCCGCGTGATAACTCGGAACGATTCGGTTGTCTTACGGTTTTACAGTCGCGCCGTTGCCCCTGCCCCGATCGCGTTTTCTTCTCCGGGCTTCGCGACGCGTTTCCACACGTCCCAGCCAAGTGGCCGAGTCGTCATAGGACGAACGATAAGGTTAGGCGTATTGCTCGCGAGACGCACAATCGGATAGCCCGTTGTTCGTACACCGTACACCTCGTCCTCGTCTGGGCCGTCCGCGATACCATCTCTCACAGCCGGCCCGGTCCGTATCACACACGTGCGCGTATAATATCTGTATTATTATCCGTTATTATATTACTTTTATTCTTCTTCTTCTTCTTCTTCTTCTACGACTGCTGCTGCTGCTGCTGCTACGACTGCTACGACTGTCACTCCGTCTTCTGCCCGACTCTTGTTTTTTTCTGCCCCCCCGTGTAATTGATGTGCCCACCCGTCCGTAACGCACTATTACTTATCCGCGCGTTATCTGACGTACGGATCGACGGTACGAGTGGGAGTGCGCGCGCGCCCATATCATTATAATTCCTGCACGTCGACAATAGTTCGTTGGAAAAAAATCATACGAAATAAAATTGAATAACAACGCGCCTCTCGGCGGTCCGACGGCGGGGCGCGTACGTGTGTGCGTAGACGGAAAAGGGGGAATTTTTTGTTTTCCCTTCCCGCCTCACACACGCCACACACACACACACACACACACCCCACGCCGGAACCGCGGTTCTGACGGATCGTCTGCGGTCCGGCGGGCTACCGCGGTGTCGCCGGAAGAACGGAAGAAGTTCGGTAAAAACATAAAAAGATCTCCGTCCCGTTGTACGAGACCGTCGGCCGTTAACTGATTCCCCGTGCCCTGGTCACGTACGAATCAAATGTCTTACAGCACGCGAGGTGATTTGTTTTATGCGTTTATCAATGGATTTCTTTTGAATCTTTATTTACGTCGGCGATTCGACATGTGTTTTGGGAGTGTTTAAACGTCCGTAATAATTCACGAAAAACCTATAGTTATTGAAGTTGAATAGCTTTTTTTTTTTACTAAATCTCAAATAAATTGAATTCTATTAATGTTCGTTCGTATATGAAAATACGGAAATCTCCGACATTTCGGCAAATCCTTTCATTGACTTTGTAGTCTATACTATTTTTTTGTGAAACGTAAAAATAAAATTTTTTTTTTCATTAACGAATATTAAATTAACCTGTATATATATATTTATGATTTTTATACTAAAAAAAAAAAAAATAAATAAATCAATGACCATTACATTTAATTTTAGGCTGATAACATCATTGGCTTCCCTTAATCCGGGCTTGCGTATATATATTTGAACAATGTTTCTCGCGGTGTGTCCAAAATCAAACAGTCCAAGTGAATTTAATTAATTTTGTAAAAATCGTTTATAATCGGCGTTATCGGATCAAATATTTTTTGAAAAAATAAATTTTACTGAAATTAGTCAATCGTACAAAATCGTTAATTAGTTGTCGTATGACAATTTTTTCACACACAATAATATGCAATTAAAATTCGATGACATTTTTTAATTAACGGGCGCTTATAACATATACGAGCAAATATATATATATTATGATAAAATGGTCGGTGGACATTTTGATGATAGTACACGAAATCGATGAAAAAGAGTAAAGCCATAAGTTCGCTGTCGATTTTGTATTTGGAAATTTCTGAAATCATTACTAACCATGCTCAGACTATTATTTCGTATTACGTAGTGAATACATATTGGAGTTGGCCCTGAATAATGTTATCATTTGGATTCTGTAAAATATACGTTATAAGTGAGTAATTTTGAAATGGGGTTTTATTAAAGAAATAGGAGAGCGAGAACCTTTTTTTTTCTTCTTTTTTTTTTGAGAAAAAAAGGAATTCTTTCTCAATCCTTTATTTGAAAAAAGAATTCTAAAAAAGGGGGGAAATGTTCTTTTCCGACACTGATATTTCGAAAAGGCAAAACCTACGTCGGTATGTGTATATATATATATATATTATATACTTGGGGTTTTATATTAGTATATTACACTAAAAAAAGAAACGGGCACTGGCACATATTATGTAAATATATAATGTTCGACTTACAATAACACACAATGAGTACACATTGCAAATATTGACAGCAACTCGGACGCATAATATGGAAATACAAATCGAAGAATTATTTATTTTATTCTTTTTTTTTTGATGCTACGTGTAGTAATGTTTTTTTATATATATTTCATACGAATGTGTTATAAAAGTTTTATCGTGATTGCTCTCGAACGCGATGCATGCAAACGACACGCAAAACAAAGGCGATAAATAATTTCAATTCAAAAAAATCGTCTTAGTTACATAATGATATGTCCTTCTTGACGCGTTAAGATCGACGCGAGATGAATTAATATGCATTTTTCTCGAATCAACGAGAAATAATCGATGAGATCATTTAACAATATCAAATACCATAGAACGTTTTCACTGGGAACGCAGAACCCTTAAATTACATCGAACATAGACGTATTAACCCGCGGCGGAAACACTAATAATACTCGTGATAATAATAAAGGCAAAATAATTTTGAATTTCTTTACGATGGTTATTTTAAACGCTATTATCTAACTAATTAAAAAAAAAAAATCCCCCTTCCGTCGTCATTATACGATCAAGTCTTCGTTTGGCTTCTACATTTAATCTCTCGCATGAGCGCGTTGTGCCGGGAATTATCGTGAAAAGTTTCGACAGTTTATTATCATTAAAAAAATTGCCAAGTACTGGTAATTTTTCCAGTCACTGACGCGTCGTTTTATTTCAAATTCATGCTTTAAAGTCTGAGACAGCGCGTTGGTATCGGTCGGAGTCTTAGTCCACCTTAAAATTCATTTATGAAAATCAAACTTTTAATTGAGAGATCAAAGTATGAATTTTATGCTTTGTCTTGCGTAAAACGACGCGTCGAAATTATTCGGTCTTGTGCTTCTAGACGAAAGTTTTTCTTCCGAGGTTTCCGAGCCATCAAACATTATTTTGTTGCATGACGCGATGAAATGAAACAATAGTTTTCGTTTCGTCCAAACCAATACGTTATTGTTGCGCTTCATTTTCGTGAATCCTTCTCGGTACTCTTTTTCTAGCCTTCCGTGTTTTGCGTCGCGTACTTCCACGTGGAACGCGTGACAACTCGTAATCGTACGCGATTCAGACCATTCGACTACGTTGACATCGACAATTCAAGAATTATCGATTTAGACGCCGTACGCAAACCACACTAGATTATTCGCTGGGAATATAAATGTGTACGTCCTATCCGGTGCGCACGTGCACGACCGCCACAAAGGTTAGGTCCGGGCTCTCTCGGAAAAAATGAAAATGAGTCGTGCCACCCCAATCACCATAGATTTGTACGATATCGGCATACAAATAATTTCTAACCACATAATTTTGTGTAACGATCCATGTGTATATCAGTTTTGTTTCATAACACTTGGCGTCGGTAGGCGGGCGTGGGGCGCGCGGAAGTTTGAAAACAATAATAATAATTTTTATTATTTATTATAAATACATTTTTTTTTTAAAAAAAAACGTCGATTTTCATGTTAAACTACAGTAAATTAGCGTTTTAAACTTCTTTTAGGGTAACTAAGATAAATGATATTTTATAGAGGTGTATACCAGCAAACGAAGCTGTGTACCCAATATTTTGGACGCCTTTTGTAAAAATTAAAAAAATCAAACGTTATAATTCATACGGAAATTACAATAAATACTAATATACGACGAGGGCCCGGCTACAGTGCCGGTAGTTGAAAAATCCGTGTGATCGACCACGTGCGTTGGCGGTTTTCGTCAGGCTCGACAGCGGACGGCGACGGTTCTCGACGTGTTTAGACGGGGATTCAACGACGATAACGGACGACAAATACGAGAGTGCGTGCAACGATAACGTTCCGTTGTCGCGCGGTTCATTCGATCACACGGATTTCGCGTGCGATCGGCGACGCGTCCTACCCGTAGCTCTGCCGCGACATCCACGCGGGTGCCGACGCACAGAGCACGTTTCGCTTCCACGGCGTTACGGGTCCGGACTCGTGTTCCACGACATGAACGGTCGTCGCTTTGTTCGTTTACGCGGTCGAAAAACGCTGGAAAGCGTGACGGGTTCGTGATGAAATCCGTCGAAACCGTGCCGGACAAACTCACATTCGACGACCACATGGTGTACGCCGTTTTACCGGGAACCATTGAAAAGTCGGTCGAAAAGAAACGGAAAAATCTCGTCACGTGGTGGATAACACGTCCTCGTCGCCCCGCCGGACGTGGCTTCGGTCAAACGCTCGTTTGAACGATAAAAATCTCAAACATTCGTTTGCTAACGACGACGACGACGACGATCCTTCTGCTGGAACAGCCGACGTTTACGACTTAACGTAATATACAACACGGGTCCGTCCGCCGCCACTCGGATTTCGCGATTTCGTACACGTCGAGTTTTTACGGTTTACGGAATCCGGTTACGATCAAATTTATCGTTTGTCCGTTGCGATGTTCGGCCCGGCGCCGATCGACGATACGGTGTGATACAATAACAACAATACGAATACGAATGTTCACGGTCACCGCAAACGCGGTTGTTCGATACGCCCCCGCGTACGTCCGTTCACCACAAACGTGTTTTTCCGCCTTGGCGGTCGTAAACGGCCGACCGTCACTTAATAAACCGGATGACACGAGTACGTCGACTTTTGACCGTATAATTGTTTTTCACGCTCACGCCGACGACGCAGAATGCATTTTTATTGTTTTCTGTTTAACGACCGTCATACGGTCGTGATTTTCTGAAACCGCGGTTACGGAAGACCGTGTTTTACGTGTGTTCAACGTGCTACGCGGACGACACAAAACAGACATCTTTTGCGGGTGAACACTGTTATTGTCATCGCGGTGGTTATGAGATCGGACGGACTTGTTCAGTCGTCGCGTATTGTTTCGAAATGAGGATACGCTCGGGGCGTTTTTCCGCGCGACATTAACGTTTCATCCAATTGCATTATGCAATGATCGAGCGTCATCCACGCGATTCGATCGATATTATGAGGTGATCGGACTTTTTACAAAAACAATAAAGTTCTGCGACGAAATTAAAGGGACCGGATGAAATATACGATTCCGGAACGACAATAAAAATGCATTTTTAAATTATTGCGCCCGAGTGAAATTAAAACATAAATAATCCAGCGTGTCGCGGAGGCGATGGCGGGTAGGCCGGGGGGAACACGGCGAACACCGCGGAGTTTCGCGCATAATTCAGGGCCCACGGGCGAGTCGCATTATTTAACGCGAGGCGAGTACTTAATAACCCGTCTTAATGAATAAAACAAACGTTTTAAGTTTTGGTTTTTTTAAACTTTTCGCGCGGACCGTCGATCGAGCACGAAAACTTTGCTCTGTCAACCTGACCGGAGAGGACCGGAGAACACGAATATCGATTCGGGCGACGCTCGGAAACACGTTTTGGTCGTTTGCTGGTGATTGAAGACGTCGAAAGTCACCAGCACGAGTTCATAGCTGTCGTTGTCGTACGCCGTGGACCAGCTTGTTGCCGAACGTCGGTGAATTATCTCAAATGTCGAATTGTCTTGCGCGGCGTTTCGCCCGTTAACGATCATCGAAAATGAAAAACGACATAACCGTATCGAAGCCCGCCTTACACGGTAAACACAAGACCGCGTCCCCACAATTGCCGACAGCGCAGGGGGGGCGTAGTTCCGGCCGCGTCGGACGTTTTGCAAATAAATCCGTTCGACACACGTTGTTATGAGTTCCGGGGTGATCCGTCGGAAAACAAAAAACAAAAAACAAAACGACGGCGGGACTCGACGGACGCCGGGGAGCTGAAAATAATAACAACAATAACAACGACGGTAGTATGAGACAATATATTATCAGCTATCCTATCGTAATGATATACGCGGCAAATTCGAAAATACTGATACCGTGGCGCGTGTAAATCACGCGTACGCGCAGATAAAACCGAGAAACGGTTAGTCGTCGTTTATCTGCAGCCGCGGATCAAAGAGAATAACGCGGTGGTTTCGTCGTCGGCGGAGGTGATCTTCGTTCGGTCGTTCGTCTCCGATCCAATACGTTGGACGGCGATATTATATAATCGGGTTTGGTGTTGTTGCCGGACGACGTCCGCCGCTTCAAACGTTCGCCGCGACGGCCAGCGGGGGTCGACGTAGCGCAAGCGGTTTACGTTTCGACAAACTTGCGAATGCCGCGAGGGACGAGCCGATCACGGATATTCGGGCGTTTTTTTTATTCGCTTTACTCCACATACCGACAGAACCGTATGGCCGTGATAGAACGTCGCGTCAGACCGTAAGAAGAACGCAATATCCTTTCGCCGGTTAGACGTGTACACCGTGTCCAATTCAGTCCGTTCAGACTGATACGCGCCACGACTAGACGTTGCGAAAAACCAACTGTGATTTTTTATTTATTTATTTTTTTTTTGATTATAAGTACACGCTGTAAACGTTTTACGATAACCAAAGCTTGTCGATATTGGCCAATAACCAAAGAGGGTGTAACTTTTAACTTAAGCATTTTCTAACAGAAAATCTCATTATTTTATTACTTCCCGTTTTATTCCTGGATTTAGTCCCACGACCCGTTGTAATCGGAATCTGTTCTACTAGAACGATTATACGATCTCCGGGTCCATTTATTTCTATTAATATTGATAAACAAATACATTGCTCTCCTGGGATTCCGTCGTAATAATATTAAAAAAAAACGTTCAAAGCGTCGTTTGAAAGTCATTTTCTACGGAAGCAGTTAGTTATTTTTACTCAAGTCGCGTTTTTAATATTTGATTATTACAGGAGTTTCACAGTTTTCAAACGACAACCACCGCTATAATAAATACGGGCTAAAAACGTGAACGTCGTTGTGTTTTTAATTAAATTGCGCGAGCGATCCGAAACGGCTCGATCGTCGTAACACGATAAACTATTTGTACGCGTGTAAGTACAGTCACGTGTAACTTAGTCGCCGCGGACCGAGTTCCAAATGACGATCGTATACAAAACGTACATGCGCGTGTACGGAATAAGATGAACAGAACGGTTTTCACGATAAACGTGTGATAAAGTCGTAAACGACGTCCGCGAGTCCGAGGCGTTTATTTGTCATAACGTTCCCCGTCGTCGTGACAAATCGGACCGTTGAATTCATTCGCCTATAGAGGGGTACGTGGCGACGTTACTACACCGCGATCGATACGAACGGAACGATCCGACGTGTCGGTGTCGGTTCGGATCGATCGTCGCGGGCTTGGCGAAGGTCGACCACGCCGATATATCGGTCCAACGCAATAACGATGCGCTTCATGCCCGAAACCGTGTATATCGATTGCGCGATTTACACACGACATCCGTTCGACGTAAAAGCGAGTGAACATCACCGTAAACCCGGCGGCGTAGTTTTACGGTTTTACTTCCGGGCAGAGAGGCCGACCGGTTGCGTCGTTTAACTTTCTGCATTCGGTCGTACTGCGATCATGATATTTATGTCGTGCGAATTCGTCGATGTGATTACTGCAGTTATCACGGAACGTCGACAACCGCGACCCGCAGATCAATGGATCGTCATAAACGAGAACCTAACCGTGAATGAGAATACCGTGACGGTCTTAACCTGACCTTCCGTAGTTCAAAAGTCATTATAATCGTTATTTGCGCGTTCATACAGATTATAAATATAAAACGTATTCATACCACGAACGAGTGCGCTTTGCCGCTGCAACAGATGTAATAAATCGGCCGTGACGGGGTCTCGATTTCGGTTCGGCGAAGAAAAAAAATTATTATATTATTATTTATTATTCGGGCACACGAAAAAAACCTCCCGCGATAAAGCGCGAAACGAATTTCACGATATTTATGTCGGGTCGTAAGCTCGCGCTATACTGTGTAACGTATATACGTATCCGGAGCTATTGAAAACCGACAAATACTGAAAGAGAGAGAGAGAGAGAGTGAGTGACCGAATGGAAAGAAAAAAATAAAATACCCTAAAATACCATAAAAATTTGTCGTCCGGCCGTGGGGTAAGCGCGCATATATACGTACGACAATAACAAAGAGGCAATGCCAACGTTTTCTTTTTTATACTTATTGGTCCCGGCCATGCTTCACCGTTTCTCGGGTCGCGCGCACTGCGGCGGCGCTGTTGTTATACGAAAAGAAGGAAAGAAAGAAATAAAAAAAAAATCTGTTTTTTTTTTGCCTCGACCGAACCGGACAGATTTACTGTCCATAAATTGTCAATCGTATTAGACCGTTTTTTGGGGTCGGCACTTAAGAACGACCCGTGCCCCCCGCCGACGGAGTTCTCGAACCCGTTCTGATCTTACTAGACGTCCGTTGGTGACCACCGCCGGTACGAAACGTGAAACCGAGAACAAAAATTTTACGACTCGCGTGAAACGCAGACATAACGTAATAATAACGATAAAAAATTCATATGCGCATAATGTTTTGTCGATGGGCTTACGAACGAAATGACGGCGGCGGCGGTAGGGTTGCCACGATTACAATAATATTCTTGTTTTTTTTTTTTTTTTTACGATCGACCGCAGTGTATATTCATATTTCAATACTACGAGTTTACGTCTCTATTAAACGACCCGGCGGCGCGTTTACAAATAATAAAAACGCGTTTTATTTGTTTAGATTTTTTTACGCTCAAACGTTGCCAGAACCACGGCCGGACGTTTCGCGTTTGCGATACATCGACAGTCCGCGTGCTCACAAACCTAACCTTACCAACGCGTCCGTATCGTAACACGTGAAATTGAACGCATTGACCGGCCTCCATAATACCAATACGCGTCTTCTCAGACACTCCGATTTAAACGTGATAAAGTAGTATCCCAAACGTTGTTCGCAATCTTATATACATATATACATCGATAAATGCACCGAAATAAATAAATTCTCGATTTGTTCGGTGCCCCGTTACCTACGCGGGGATAATAACAACAATAAAAAAGACCATACGTTATATTATAATCCGGTCGATCGCGGATACCATTACGTATATTGAGTTCCGTTGATAAATCGATTCGGGCCGGGTGTGTTCGCGTATGGATTGGTGATGCACGTGACGGTCATTCGTTACGGCCGTTTTTGATTTACACGAGACGACGATCGAATCGACTATAAATTGCCCCGGGGAGCCGATTCTCATTCGGGCACGCCGGCGGTGTATGGGAAATTTTTTTATGGCGCCCGATTGATTAGCGCATATTTCACGTTGTACAAGACCGAACGTTCAAGAATAAATTGCATTTTAAAAGACTCGTTCAATAAGAAGACGTTGGTTTTGGACGAGCCGCGAACACTGAACAATGTGATGTCATTTGAAACAAAAGGCGCGGCACAATCAATTGATTAGCGTTTTCGTTCATTCTCTTTAAACGTACGGTCTGGAAATAAGGTCGACCGATATTTCGAGTACGTAAAAAACGTCTCGTAGCGCCCGCGTCGCGATGGCGTCTGCGGCATTTGCTCCTCGCCACGTCACGGGTGGCGTTTCACTCGTTCTCTTTTCGCATACGGTCGAAACGACGGGGGAAAAGAAAAGGAAACGCACGAATTTTTTATCGATACGTCGCGACGCGAGCCCGCGCTGTCCACGACTTCGGGTCCGCCGGCAACGAAACAACACGCCGAGTCGTCGTCGTCGTCGTCGTCATATTATTTACTACACGAACGCGTCCGGATGTCGTCTGGTTACCGTCGTGACGATGTTTATCGCCGCGTACTGGTTGTTACCAGAAACCGGAGAGACGACTGTGCCGCAGCCACTTGTTTCCCCATCACCCCGCTCTATCCCCGCGATTATAATATATTTTACTCGAAGAGTAACCGACGTCGAGGTGCAATAAATTTGTAACGTTACGAGACGTCCGTTCGAAACGGTTTTTTAAATAGTGTGCCGGCAAATATTTCGGGTGCGTAACTTTCGGATAATCGCCGTCGGGATTATCGTCGTATATTATTATTATTATACCGGATAAACGTTACGCTGAGTACCCGGTCTGATGTCGTGTTGCCTAGTGGGGACGTAAGACGCGACCACAAAAAAACGGTTTCAAACGTGTCGAGCGCGGTCGGTGGCGTTTCGTTTGACCGACTGTAAATACGTATACACGCGATATGACGTCGAGACCGATAAACGCCATAGAAAAAACACATTCCACGGACGACCGGCTCGAGAATCCCGACGTGAAATCGCCTACCGCACGTGGTCTATTCAATTTATTGTCGGCCGTCCCGTGGACAGTACCGAGACGACTACGTGACCGATCGTCTGCCGAATCTGCCGCTGGCCTGATTTTTACGGCCGCGGACCAGTTTTTATACGGTTTTCGTTTACAATAAATAAATAAAAAAAAACCGTATATATATATATATTTAACGTACGAACCGATAAATGCGATTCGGGACAAACAGACGTGCACCGAAACGAGACGTTTCAATTGAAATCGAATTGTCGCGTTATCGTCGTCGGCGAACGGGGACTATCGCGATGTCGTTGCGCCCGTCACGCGTGTACGTACTTATACACGCGTCTTGGTCGCGCGTATCCGTGAGCCGAGCCGCGGCAAGAAATGCAAACGCACATCTCGTTAGTCTAATCGCTCTTCTCGCCTCCGCGACGCGCAACACAACACAATGTACACGCGCGCTCTGCGTAGGGACGTTCTCGGGACCGGGAAATTTGCATGTTTTACGAATTGCCCAGGCCGTTTCGCGTTTTCGCCGGCAAACCGAAATTTCCCGCCGCGTCGTTAACATCCGCTATATATGTGTGTGTGTGCGCGTGTGTGCGGTTCGGCAACTAAACGTTTAATTAGCGCAAACACCGGCGACGAACACCCGCGACCGTCAACAATCCGGTCGGCAATTTCGGCCCGTTTGTCGTTCGTGCGCGCGAACCTCAACACCGAATCCAAAACCCAACGCAACTCGAACGGGCGGATGTTTCGCGACTCGGAAATCGTCGAAATCCATATTTTTACGGAAAACGTAAAAAACGAACGTTAAAACGCGGTTAACGCGTTACGCGGACAATCGACGCGTTTTCCTATTCGACGTCGATTCCTAAACTTGAATTGAGACGTCGTCGGGCGTTGCGAACACCGGGGAGATACCGGTTTGAATACGCGGTAGAACAACGGTCAAAGGAACCGTCGGTGAAATTCGTTGAAAGCAACGTTTCACCGCTGTTCGACTTTCCGGCGTGTTAATTCGAAAACGAAGTTAAACGTCCGGATCTCCGACCTCGCCAGAAGAACCTTTCGCGGCAATTTAATTGCAAAAAAAACGTCGTCTTGGCGTCAGACGAAAAACGTAAACCCATTTTGTTATGAAAACAAACGGAGGTCGTCTCCGTGTTTGATTTCCGTTGAACGAGAGGGAGTAATCAAGTCCGTCGGGCGAAGACGTGCGAATTTCTACTGCAGGTGCTCGAGTTGCCCCGAAACCGAATGCCGCCGCCGGTTAGCAAACTAAACGTTTAATTAGCGCCGTATAGCGACGGCGAACCTCATATTGTCACGAGCCCTTCCGACGACGACTGTTCGCGCACCGTCGTCATATATATGTATATGATTGTTTTCCCCGTTCTGCACTGCCACGCGCCCGTCGCCGTTCAACGATAAAATACGTTTTCGAAATCAGCGATTCCCGCTCGCGGTGACGGCTGAGAGGAATGAAATCAAATAAATTAAATATTCGATATCGAAAACTTTTCGACCCGTGAAATTCCTCGCGAGTAAACCAATATTTACTATGGAGATTTTAATAAAATACACACATTTATATATATATATATACAAATTAAATCTCCGTTCGATTCCCTCTCCGCGTCTCTGACAATACGTCGCTACGGCGGCGGAACGCGTTAAATTAACGTTCGGCCAATACGTTTTTTATTTTATTTTTCACACAGCGCCGTGTTCGGAGATGCGCACGCGCCGTTTTCTTTGTAAACGAACGTTAACCGTTAACCGTTAAAAATTATCGCGCGTGATATATATTAAATATTTAAGTCCGATCGTGACGATTATCGTTATTATTACTGTTATTATTATTTGTGCAACCGGTGGCCGTAGCAATATCGCATATTATCGTTATCTAATTATATTGACGATCGTGCGCACGAGTCGACCCACTCCGCGTTGGTTGTGTACGATATTGGTGAAAACATCGAAACGAAATAAATAACCTGCTGAACGCCATAACGATAATTAGGGTACGCTCACTTTTTGCACTGTTAACCGCTAAGGCCGCTCTAAAGCGGTAACGCAGAGTGCAACGTTTAGAGATCTCTCGTTCGCACGAAATCGCCGCTCGTCGGGCCAGTGCGGTTTTGGTTCCGGAAAAATCGATACCATCACCGACATCTCCATTAACGTTTCCACCGTCAGCGTAAATTTTAAACACTTCAAACACGTCTCATTCGCCGTTCGTCCGTGACACTTTTACGTGGCGAATTCCTTTTGCGAAAAACCGCCTCCGCTATTCGCTGGCACACACGTGTCAGCGTGGATCTTAACGTTTCCACGAGATCGAAATCGTGCCGGCCAATAACTCGCGATTCCGCCGCCACAGCCAAAGGGAATCGTTATACAAATCATACAATGATTTGAAACGAAACGAAATCGAACGAAAACAGTCAAAAACGTATGAGTAGCATTTCAAAGCGTATTGTTTTTGAAAACCGAACACATTTCATGAGCTCACTGTAAAAAGCCAGGCCGGGACACGCACTCCTCTCCGTGTGGAAAAGTCGATATTTTCGAGTTCAACGTGTTCGACGTGGATTCCAGCCGAATTTACGACGTCCACGCGTGTCGTTAACACGCGGTCGAATTATGCGGAAACTCATGACGGCCAACGCACGGCGACGAACTTCTTCGCCGCGCCGCCCGACGACGTGCAATAATTACTACTTAAAAAAACAAACCTCTGTCGTAAGAAACGCGGTTCGACTAAACTCCGTCGATTAAACGGTAGTAGTGGCATAATTTTGCATAAGATCGAAGAAAACGGTCCGGCGCATTAGCAGTCGTTTCCCCCCCTCCCCTTTCATTAAATTCAATTTACGTTTCGAAATCGGTTCGCGGAATATATTCGCGGGACGGGCGAGAAGTTTGGTCGTAAACCGAAAACAATAACGGTTGAAAAAAAATTTAAAAAAAATAAACAAATAATAACTCCGTACGCACGAGCAGCGTTTATAGTAAGTATTACAATGCGACGTAATGACATTTGTCGTGCAGACTATTTTCTTGACGATCATCGCAAGTATACAAACTTCACACGGTATACACGGTTTCGGTTCAGCGGAAACGCGAGTGTTTCGTTTTAGTCGTTTGACGGACCTGTAGAGAATCTCAATGAAAACATATTAAAACTATTGCCATTATTTCATCAATCGACGATAATAATAAGTCTCAAATCTCCAACGTTTTCTCCGTTGCAACTCACGTCCGTACATCGCGATATGTTCGGGCGACTTAGACGTTTTTAAGTGACGTATACTTACTGTGTTTTTCCATGACGGTTTTTGTCGATTCAGAAACCAAATACGTCCATACGTACCTACTCGCGTTTGTTAATGGATGTTTGCCCAGAATTTATTAGCACTCGACGAAAACGGACTCGAAAACGCCAATTATCTGATTTCGAGAACGGCCGATGAACGCGATAAAGAATAATTACGTTTTTTTTAGACATCGACAACGACGAGTGGAAAAAAGCGTAAAAAGTATTTTTACTTAAATATATACATACCATTTCCCTTTTGACGGAACGAGGACAATTTATTTTAAGCCGTAGCGTAGCGTGCGCGTTGTATATAAAAAATCAAAAAAAAAAAAAAATCTATTAATTGGGTGGTACTCATTTCACTCGTATCTGTATACTAATTTGAAATCTCTTTTTTCAATTCAACTCGCAACAACACAAATTCCGTCGCTGCCTCCTGAAAGTAATCCTTTTCATACGTTTCACAAATACATAATTATAAATTTAATTTCATAAATATACATATAACGGGTTTATTGTATGAAAAATTTTTAACGTGTTCGTGACAAAATAAAAAACTGTTACGATTCATGTCGGTCATGTTGTGAGCGAATATTGTCCACGTAATAATAATATATCATCGTTAAATGTAGGTCGCGCACACAAACATACGTATCGCACAGTGTTGTTAAGTACTCGTGTTACCGGTGTTCAAAAAAAAAAAGAAAAGTTAATTGTTGAAATTTGTAGAAATATAAATATACGAAGTTTGGGAAAGATTACCATCTTGTTACACACATACATATATATATAAATGTTATAAAATATACCGTAATATACCGTTTTTACTAAGTCTTTTGCGTGTTTCGTTCCTATTGTAAAATGTACCCGTTTTGTGTGTGTGTATTCGTTGTAATGAGCGTACGAGTGTTCGGCGACGACGTCAAAGAACGAAATGCCCGCGTATCGATCAACGTCGACCACTACCCACAGACATCAACGCGTTGATTTCGTATACTTGGTTACTAATATCCGTTCGTAACTTCACCGGCAGCCGGCATCTCGGTTCTACGTGTCACGTCACTTTCGTAGGAAACGGCGAACAAATCAGGCTGTTAGAATACGCTACTGGTTTTTAAACGCAGTCGATCGGAGAGTAATAACGAAACGCAAAAGGCCGTGTAAAAAAACGAACGACCAAACCCGAGGTTCCTTTGAAAAAATTAAAAAATTAAACATTTACCTGTCGGCTAGTCGGCGCGGCATCCATCGTCTAACCGGTTTCATCGTCGGCGAAAGAATTGACAATGCTTGATGGACGTTAATTAACGTCGTTTTCCGCTCGTCTGTCGATTCGATACTTTATTCGTAAGGATCGTTCAGTATTGATCTGTTGTACGTACATATATATGTGTGTGTGGTGATATAAGGTCTCGCTGTCTCTCCAAAACTTGTAGGACGGCGAAAAAGAAAAAGAAAATTCGGTCGGAGACATTTCAGTCAAAGTATTATTCGGCGAGGGTAAATCCCGGGCGGGATATTTCCAAAAACAAAAACAAAAACTTTATGAATAAACGATCGATCTAATTTTTTGCTGTCGTTGTCCGCGTTCGGAACATAAAGCCGGACGGATTTGAAACCGACACGCGTACCCGGTATATATATTATATTGTACGTAAGAGTTTTACGGTTAGGACACACGGACAGTATCCGCTTTCGTCGCGGCACACGCGGTGTCGACGACCACGACCACGTTCATAATCGTGCCTTAGACCACGGCGAACCTTTGAGAGTCTCGCACGGCTCGAGAAACGGATTTTATTTCCGCGTTCGCTTTCAGTGCCCCGTTTCCGACCCGTACCCGTTCCGGCGCCGAAAACTTCCCGCGGACTTTTATCGTCGTCGTCGGCCTCCACGTACTTATGGCGCCTCCGCAAAAGTTCCCGAAGTCATTGGTTTTCTTCTTCCACTTCCAAGGCGTCTTTAAAGACCATTCAAACGTCCATCGCCGCGCCCTCCGCCCCAATCGTCCCGAGGTCTCCATTGATTCTATCCGGCCGCCGTTGTCTGGGTCGCCCTCTGAGCCGTTTCGGGCGAGACACCGTCGAAAAACCATCGTCGTATCGATATGAACATTTCGTTCCCGTCCGCGAATGCCGCGCCACCGGCTGTCCGTCGCTTAAGCCCAAATGCTTTTCGGACCCGAACCTCGCGGGCTCCCGCAGGAATATCAACCGGTGGAGAGGTGCGACTAAGTGCTCATAAGTCATCTACGTGTACGTGTGCTCACACGAATCATTGGAAATAACGTGCAAGTGTTTTTAGTTTGTTTATTACGTACGATACGAATTTATTTGCAAACTAGATTGTTATGGCTAAATATTTATCTGCCGTAATGTTTTATGATGTTGAATTGGCCGTGAGAACAACGGGGGAAACCTTCCCCCCCCTCCCCGAATAGATCTCATTGAACGTACGTACCCGTCATCCACAGTATAGTGTTGTCGATAATCGAATAATCGTTTTTATTTGGACGAACAATTTCGTTTATAAATACGAAACGGCACAGTTAAAAATACCACCACTGTTTTTTTTTATATCGTGTTCACAGTTTTGGAATCGAGCGTTCGCCAAGAATAATTATTTTGCGGCGGCCGACGCATATTCACGACTATTCAGACTATTATTATACAGCGCTCGCATAAATAATGATTTCTCATCGAAAACAAAAAATACTTTTAATAACATCTATTGAAATACACCCTGTACGAACATCGACTCGAATGGCGGCGTTTTCGGGGCACGGCCACCTGCGGGCAACCGTCGTTTTCGCGAGGGTACGTTTTCGAAGGTTCGCTCGCGGGCGCGGACCGCGTCGTTTTCGCTGGTCGTCGAGACGGTGTAAATAACGCGAACGAGTGCCGGCCGGACGTCATGCGCACACACGTACGTACGTAATATATGCCGGGAGGCGAGAACGAAAACAAAAGTTGTTCCGCGTCGTAATTTATCCAATTCATCGCGGTCAGTCGCTCTTTCCTAACCTAACGAACGCGTTTCTCGACTTTCCAACGCGCGTACGTCGACGGCGTAGATATTTGAGGCTGCCTTCCGTTTCGCCGCTTCCGCCGTGCAAAAAATTACGACTTTTTGCTGTCATACATACGACTTTTTTTTTTTAAATATACGTCTTCTATACTATATTATCGTGATATCAAGGTCTAGACAATTTATTTACTTGCTTTTTTTGTTTTTTCGTCAACTACGCGCTTGTCTAGAATTTGCTGACAGTTTTAACTCGGTCTATGTAACAACAGCTGCGTTCACATATCATTCCTGTACATTGGCCAAGTAGGTTTTTATCGTCCGTAAAACGAAATACGGACAGATGTGACACGGATGTGACAGAGAACAAATGTTAAGGGTACCAAAGTCATGTCCGGTTCTATAATGATGTGAAATAAAATAGTATTGTCAGATATACTGAAAAAAAAACAACGAAAACCATTGTACACACGCGTAAATTAACATTACGGGCTTCGAAAAATATATTTAATCCGATGGCACAATAACAAATGATCGCGTGAATCTCGAAAAACATATCTGACGTTCTTATGAACGTCGTCAGCAAGCTGTTACAGAAAAAAGAACCTAAACTACGTTGAAGTTATCGTATCGACGATCTGCCAGCACCCGAGCACAACGACAACTTTAAATGAAGCCGTTTCATCAATATAAAATATAAAAACGTTAAAAAACGATCGAATATTTATGATGTTCATGTCGACGTGATACTGTAATAAATATACGTCTATTAATATTAATGAACAATAAAATATCTACAACTTTTTTAAATACTGACTGGCAGACACATTGTCGGATTTCCGAATACGATACACGATATATGTTTATAATATTCAATGTTCAACGTTGTTTGTGTTTTGGTTAGGTCCTAAAAATATTCAAAACTGACGCCGGTACGTGTCATACGAATATATGAACCAATCATTAATCATATCGTAATCATCTGTCGAGGAACAATGCGACACGAAATCGTAATCCTCTGGAACTACGGTCGTTTGTTTCGTCTTTAAATTGAAAACGTTGCCCGCATTTCACTAAAAAATCGTCACGAATATTAAAAACATCACAGCCCAAGTGTCCAGTCGTTTGACGTGACGAACAATTTTTATTTTACATTTTACCGAAACAAAACGCATAATACAATATTGGCAAAGCACTCGGAGACGGTCAAATAAGCGCGTCGTTTTTTTTGTTACCCTCGGCTTCAAATGTCAAATCGCCACGCGGACGTGCAATCGAATGTAACGATAGTCTTCGTCGTGTCGTCATACGTGTACGGCGTATATGTGTGTGCGTGTGTGTATGTGTTTTCTTTTAAAAAAACGTTTCAGTTCGTACAGGACGATCGGGACACAATACACAGCTTAACGCACGGATACGGTTTTTTTTTTTATAATCTTTTGTTTTCACGACACCGCCCGATCGGGAACCGATACTGTACACGTGGACACTGGACCGTTCGGTGTGATGTATTGGTTTGCGATCGGTCGACGTCAAACGTACCGTCCCTGGACACGTCGAAAAGAAAAGGAAAAAAAAGACCACGTACGTTTAACTATTTATCGTATACGGTGTGGCGTCGGCGGTGTTTTCACTCGGTGACTTTGACGCCGTTCGCAACGTCATGACGTATTCTTATCGATCGAATACTTACGAAACAGGTAACCCCCCCCCCCCAAGGCCCCGAGGAAATCGACGCGATTAATTAATACGACATTGACGATCCGTCAGCGTCCGATCGGTCCGTTTCGCCGTGATCGTTTCAGTGTATAATTAATAGCGTTCCACTGTTTTGGTGCGAAAACTACGAGATGAATTATTGAGACGACGGCGACGATGGGTCCTAATCGCCAACAAATCTTCAACCGTCTTTCCCGACGACTATAAGTCGACGAAAAATTCCATCTTGCCGACGCGCGACGAGAATAGTATAAATAATTACAACGCGTACCCGTGAATATATAGATATCATTTCATCTGAACGTCTTGAATCATTCGAGTAAAGTTTAGAACTCTAAATCTGCTATTCCAGTAAGAAGCAACAAGACATCCGGCACTAAACGAGGAAGCTAATAGGGGATTGTTATTAGTTGATTCAATGGAATCCCGCAGAAGTTTTGAAAGCTCATATGCTCGTATACTAGATTGAAAATTAGGGTGGTTTTCAAAAATGAAATCGTCGCGCGTCGGGAGAAATGCGCGAGTAACGAAAATAAAGAAACTCAGGAAAGAAGGGAAAAACTAAAAAAGAAATAATGGAACTCTGAACGAAATATCATTAAGTGGCAAACAACGACATGAACACATGGAGTTACGATTAGGTCTGAAAACTGGCAAGTATAATGAAACGATGGAACAAAAGGAGAACGATGGACTTAGAAGGAACTTACCTCCAATCGTCTGGCTAGTACACGCAGAGAAGAAACGCGAAGTTCGAATATAATTTATTTTTAAATATCAAAGTACGCATTTATGGCGTCGGTGTAGGTAGTGTGCAAAAACTTTCCGCGAACAGTCGACACGAAATGTTATTAGTATTTAGTGTTATTGCAGTTTATATTATGTGTGCGTCGAAGAGTTTTCTAAAGGGTGTGTGTGTGCGTGTGTGTGTGTGTATATATAAAATTAACGACCGTTGTTTTCCGTTAAATAACTAATGGGCGTTTTTAATTCGATATAATCCGCCGCGTGCGCGGGTTTTGACGGACGGCCGAAGTAATTTGCGAAAGGATTATTTTTATTCTATAAATATACATATATATATATATATATACGTATAAACGTTCCCGCGGCGTGGCGGTAGGGTTATTCACGGGAAGGGATCTGTCAGGGGAGAGTGGAAACATTTACTGTGGCAGCGTATAATTAATCTTTCGCCTCGGCTTCGAGTGCTGTGCGACGGGGATGACGTGGCGTCGGACGACGGAGATGGGGTTTAACTAACGGCGATGCTTTGATAAATCGCCAATATATATATATACATACATACACAACGTGTGCGAGGAGAAAAGAGAGGACGCTGTGATATCCGCACGGCGTGTCCCGCGGGAAAGTAGTTGCAGGTAGACGCGCGGGTTTCATTAGTATAACGTTTTTTCCTGGACAAAAGGGTGAGCGCGATATGTGAAACCGAATATACGAAAGTCCGCCGTTCGTCCGGTCTCGGGGATAACTATTAGTTTCGTTTTATCTCCGTTTAAACGCTTAACGAAAATACTGCCGGCACGACAAATGATTTACGTAATTTAACACGATTGATTTGTAGATCTTGGAAAATTCCACGACACGCATAATAATACGGTTGTTGTACTCGGAGATGTTACGAGTGAGTTACGGTACGTCTCAAAATATGCAATCAACAATTGCGGTAAAATTTAAAAAAATAAACCGAAAACTATAGCAATAACATTAAATTATACTTTTTATGATTTATTCGTGTATATTTCGGTATTCATAAACTCATTTAAGAAAATAAAATAAAAGTAATAACAATAAACTTAATGAATAAATATTATTTATTTGTGCACGAGCTTTGGCAACCGTGACACTTGCTATTCAATGAATCATCTTTGAATAAATTAGGTTAATTTTTTTTTTAATTTTCCAGTCGGCAAACGTGTGAAATCTAGACAAATATTACCGGTATTCGTACTTTTATCCCAACATATACACATACTCATATACATAACATATATGTATGACATGCACGAACGTCGTCAAATCCAATATCACCAATACACCAATTCATACACGTGAGCCGATTTACTAACACGTAGGTTTTACGATGCCGCGGAAGGTACAAGGGGAATTTCAATGTCCGGCGCAAAGAATAAGTCAAAATGTCACTTTCGATATCTTGTCGAGACGTAATCGGTACAAATGGGAGATGGTTTAAGCGAGACGACCGACGTACGATAATAATAATAATAATAATGTATATGTCCGATATTGTATAATTCGACAAGATCTCGTTCGCGAAACAAAAAGTCCACCCCGCCCGTATGTACTCGCACGTCGTTCAAAAATGTTTGAAGTTAATACTTGTATGTTTTACGACAAATCGAACGCGACGTTCACACAAAAAAAAAAACAATCATAGACATACATATATGTATATATAGTGTTACGCGTTAATCTCGTATTGAATTTTCAAGTCTTATGTTCTCGTCGTTATAATATTCAAAACACATGACGGGTTCACAATTTATCTATACATTGTTTTCGATAGGGGTGGAATATTGATGACTTAAAAAAAGTATAAAACCGTAAACAATTTTTCAAACGATTAGAAATTTCTCATTTTAAAACTTATTTTTTATATTTTTGCAGAATTAAAATAATATATATATACGGTATCATAACGATAATAATATTTTTTTAAACGCGTAATATACTGATAGTATACGAACGATTTAGACAGATGCCATCCGTTGTCATTATTAATTATTGCGGTGTTTAGGGGTTCATAAATCTGTACCGGGTGGTTTATTAAACATCGTTTATTCATGCACGCTCGTATTTTTATGAACGTGCCGAATACAGTAATAACGCTGGTGGTAATAATGATTTTAATTGACGTTTTATAGCGCACAATCGATAATCGAGATTATATTATAACACATACATACGTATACGTATAGAGAACGGACAATAACTGTGACCTTTTAAAAAGAAAAACATATTTTTACGTAAATCTATTTGGTTTTTTTTTTTTATACTGACATAACTCTCGTTTGCTGATTATTCGGGAAAAAAGAGATTAGTCCAGATCGTGTTACTATATATATATATCTGTTTATATATACACACACACATATATATATATAATATAATATTATGGACGTGCGGCGTGTAATCATTAAAACAATTCCAGTAATCGTTTTTTCTTTTTTTACACACGCAATTTTCCTCGAAACTCGTTAACAATACTGAAATGATTGATATGCGAAACAACGACGACCCACCTAATTCACTATACGATACGGAACGTAAATACGGAATAGCCGAATTCGTATCCAGCTCGTTAACGTTTAAAATGGCTTTTAAGACAATACTGCGAAATGACGACTTTCAGTTTTTCTAACTTCGAAACCAAGTGATACCGTCAAAAATTTACCATCGATTTCCTTATCGAAAAATACGGAAATATTGACAAAAATATCCGTCCGATTCATGAAGTGTATCCACAGTGTCAATTAGATTATTGATTGCATAAAACCGATAGTAAATTCAACGGTTTTGTGTACTGGACGTCCACATCCCGTGATTCCGTTAAACGATCACAGTTCGAATGAATTTCACAATCTGGACGTCCGTTTTGTGGAAAGAACGGTTGACGGACGCGACGAATATATTACAACGAATCGTTTTAGATGTGTATTTCTTGTAAGAGACGATCGCCCGGTCGAGGCGTAGCTGTGGTCGCATAACCATCTCCAAACGGGTCCGGAACTGATATTATTTATAACGAGTACGTATAACGAATTCTTCGCGAATGTGAAGGTGATTTCAATTTACGACTTTAATATTTTATCGAGTGCCTGTCGAATGAAAACGTTGCGCATTAAATATGCAAGTCCCTGGTTTTAATTCGACCGGAAAAATAAAACGGCGAAACCGCGATAAATAACGAATTCGTGTTGTACGAGTTATAATTATTTAGCCGTCAAGCGCTTAACAAATCAAAACTATTATTAGATTACATACATTTTGTATGTTTCAAGGAAATCGTTCGCGCGCCCAACGTGGCTTACAACGGGCGTGGGCGGTTTTAAAAACAATCCACGTGGGCGATATGTGTGCTATAATATATTGCGATCAACATTTTCGTCGTTCGATATTTATAAGGAAGAATTTTAAACATGTAATTTCAACCTGTCCCAACGGGATTCCGACTGAAGCACAGAACAATATATTATACTCTATTAGAAGTATCCCAAATGTTAAGCCCTAGAATATACGACTGAAAATATTTTGCGCACAAAAACGTAGTCGAAATAAAAAGTTCTGAAAACCACACATTGAATCTAATCCTAAACGTAACGATCAGTAGCTAAATTTCAAATATTTCGTTATTTAATAATAGTAATTTTAAGTGGTATTTGTGAATCGTAGCAATATCGTTCTCGTTTAATATAATTGAATTCCGGTTCGAAAATAAAATATACCAAAATATCGTATGCGAATCGTTATACATTGTATGTACGCGTACACGCGTTCGTTAGAATAGAAAAAAAAATGATAATAACACACGCTTTTAGAAATATGAACAGAATAGTTTTTTTTTATGAAAAACAAGATATAAAATAACTGTAAATCTTCGCCCCATTTACTTATATTATGTATAGCAGTTGCTGAAGCAGAATCTACGTACACACGATTAACAACAAATTATAAAACGAACTAAATACAACTGAAACGCAATCGTGTATTCGCTTATTGCCGCAACATATTACACGACTCGATCAGATAGCAAAGACACGAGTTCAATGGCGTTCATAAAACAGTACTAATAACAACAATATTTTTGGCCGGTGCACATCGTGTGGACATTTACACGTATACGTACAAGTGTATATACGTCGTAGTACACGTCATCTAAGGACTGCTTACAGCACAATTTTAATCGAAAACACGAACGCGTAATTTCGCAAACTCTAATGCGCTCTCATATCTTTTAATCTACTAGCTACTATATGCTATGTATACCACCAACCTCGAGTGTGTATACACACACACACACACAATACCACTCCGTGTTTTCTTATTACTTATACATGTTTACATAGCTAAGAGAACCCTTTGGTGTTCTCCTTCTCTCTCTCACTCCGTGTGTGTGTGTGTGTGTGTTTCTTTGGAGTAGAGGAGCGTTTCTAGATGGAAAAGAATTAAAGAGACACTCTACCATTAAAGAGAAGTTATCGACAAAATACGCAAAAACGACATATATTCTGCTGATTATAACGTGGCTCATCGCGGCACGCCTTTTTGACGACCTACTGCATCGAATACATTTTCATCAAATATATGCTTTTAAGTAATCCGCGAGCATCAAACGTTTATCAGACGATTACGACGAAACGTATATATATATATATATATACATATTCAACAAATTTAAAATCACAATATAAAAACATCAAAATAACCTGCGAAACATTTAAGCCTGGATAAACGTATTGTAAAATTTTAGCTACTTCAATTTTTTTCTTTATAAATTGACTCTCAAATCTATCTTGGTAACGATGACAGTAGTTAACAAGCTTATTTTATGCTTTTATTGCATTAAAAATAGTGAACAACTACTGGTAGGCTGAGATCAATCATCAAAAATGAACGTCTCGGTCAATGGCACTCTGACTGAGCACTCAAAAGTGGAAATCCGCGTAGTCGGTTTTACCTTTCAATTTTACAAAATGATACGAGAAAAAAATGAAAAGACTGAATATTTTCAAATTTAAGTCTGTTTAATTGTGCAGTAAAGATTATACTTAACGTATTCCGATTTCAGAGTATAAAATTTAAAATAAAAACACTATTTCCGGCAGTACAGAGTGAACAACGTAATAGCTGTATTTAAATTTGTTTTTCAATATTAAATACGTGTTTAAACGGAATTAATATACGGTTTCAAATAAATACAAAATATACCGTAATTTAAAACCTCCTTTTTTTCTTTTTTTTTTGTAGCGAGTAAAATATAAGCCGATATTGTTCAATAACCAATTTGGGTATGTAAGAACAATTGTAGAGTCGCATTCATTATTTTTGCGAGGGACCGAATTTTATCATTACGTCACTAGTCTCAATGTATTAGCTTCGCTAAATACCGAAGCAGAGCTGTTAATGTCATCAGACACGAATAATACAATATTTCGATGTTTCTGTTCTTTAATCGAGAAAAATTAAATTTAAAAAAAAATATATATCCAACGTAGACGGGTTTGACAATTTCACGATTAAAGCGTTACACGCGTTAACAACAGCGTAAAAGTATAATGTATAAATGCGAGCTTAGACAGTTTCGCCGAGTGTAACGCTTGGTTGTGATCCGACACCGGTAAAACAAACACTACGGTACGGCACGTGACGTGGCGCGGTGTATTTAAACATTTTATTTTTTCTCCACATAAAATATATATTTATTACCTATACTGGGAATCTCGTACAGTACAGGCTGGCTCGAGTAAACCTTCCGGCATCATAAGCCGTATACCGCGAACACTATAACACGCGGGTTGAGAAAATAAACTATTTATTATTATATCGTTCACGCTCGAGTATGCTAAGCCGCGATATCGAACGCGCGACGAGAAGATTTCAATTCGTATTTCATTTTATTCTTTATTCCGTATATGCAATATGGATTCAACGTATCTTGTTCGTCCCTCGGGAGCGAATGGTATCGGATAAGACACAAGACACGGAGAATTCTCAGACAACGGCAAACATTTTTTTTTAAAAACACGTATCGCCGAACGCTGTCGTCTAAAAAAGCCGAAAGGCGTAACATCGCCGCCCTCGGGCCCATTAATATGTGTTCCGAATTCCGATTTGAACATTTTATGGCCGCGAAAGTGTAAGTTAAATTAATTCTCGTAAAAATATGTGTCTGCCGGTGAATGCTGCCGAAGACTGACAGACACGGCAGATGACGTTCTTTTTAATGTTATTCGACGACGAAAAAAAAAATTTTAAAACAATACTGAATTATACGAATTACACGTAATATTTGAAGGCGCGTCGCGAGGAAATCGTGATTTTTTTTTTTTTTTCGTGTCAGGCATCATATAATTAAATTTAAAACAAACATGTAATTTATAAAACAAAACTAAATAAATAATATCAAATAAGTAAAATATGTAAAATATGAATAATAATAACACACTAATAATGGTATCAAGTATTGCATACTAATTATATCTTTTCTTTTGCCCAGTATATGGCTGTATTTACCGCCTTCTTGTTGCTTATCATAAGGTCCTCTTGTGTACATGGGCTTGGCCCTCTTGGGCAGACAAGTAGGTGTGACGTTGTCTGCTCTTGTCCGCATATGCAAGTTATGTCTTGCTCTCCATATCCCCATTTTCTCATATTTTCTTTTGTCCGTCCTACACCAACACGCAGTCTGTTCAGTGTCTTCCATACCGGCCAGTCTAGGTTGTTACCAGGAGGTAATCTTTCTGCTGGTTCCAACCATCTTTTACCGTTGGTGTCCGTGATCAGTTTTTTCCACTCATTTAGCCTGCTTAGTAAAGGTTTTTCCGTTAGCTCTTCAGTTATCTTTAGGAAAGACTTTCTTGATTTCAGACGAGAAGTGGGGTCATTTTGGCCGTACATGGGGTGCCTCGTGTCTCTTTTTTGTTTACCGCGTTCAATTTTAGAGGCTATCAGACGTCGAACTGGTGGTGGAGGGATACCTGCTAGTAGGTAAACTTTGTCCATTGGTGTATTTCTTAGGCATCCTGTGATTAGTCGACATGTTGTATTTAAGGCGATATCTATTTTCTTCGCGTGGGTAGAGCTTCTCCAGACCGGGCATGCATACTCCCCTACTGAGTAGCATAGTGCCAACGCTGAAACCCATACGAATTACACGTAATATTTGAAGGCGCGTCGCGAGGAAATCGTGATTGTAAAAATAATATATTAAAAAGCAATGTACTCTTCAGTGTACACGAGAAACGTTGAAATAAAGATACAATTAAAATCGAAATATTGTCACTATGAAATCATGTTTTACGTGTGTATAAAGCTGTACTCATAGACGTACTTTCACGTTTGAAACAACGAATTACTTATACGGTATTCAGGGGAAGCAAAATAATAATTAACCCCATATTATTCCCTATGCCTATAGACCTATACGTCGACACGCGACCGTGTTTTTCACCAGTTAACGGACAGTTTTTAATTTTTGTGACGAGAGGGGTTAGAGCCTCTCTCACGTGTCCTCGCCCCTTACCACGCAAAGACGTTAAAAGTACGTCACTTTTCCGTTCGCTAACCGTTTTGTTTCCACCCCCCCTCCCCCAAAAACTCACCGTTTATCATAATACGAAGTATGATGATAACAACAATAATATTTAGACGTTCGTATACGTACGCGTTATTATCATTATATATACACACACAAAACACAAACGTCATCCGTTCCGAGTATTTATCGTATACCCGTAGCAAATATAAAACACCGTATAATATCATATTATTCGTGTACAGCCGCGTGAATAAAAATATATTTAAACGTCTTTCGGACGTTTTTTTTTTTCGTTTTCGTTTCTTTTCAATTCCCCCCCCCCCCCCACTCCGCCTGTGCACCAAGAACTATACGGACGAAAGACGTAATATAAATTTATAATAATATAATACCGCGTCGTCCCGAGACCGTCGCACACGACAATACATAATATCTTGCTACGAGCCACGTGCGTGCGTGCGTCAACCGTACTTACTCGTACGCACAGCGACGACCACGACCACGACGACGACGGACGACCGTCCGCCAGCAATTTGTCATCTCTCCGCGGTGGACTCGGTGGTAATCGCATTCGGCCGTCCGAACGAAAGAACGAACGAACGACCGGGCGGCGGCGGCGTACACGAAGAAAACGCGCGTCCTCAAAAATACACGCCTCGGTTATCGTTTTGATTAATAGCTCCCGTAGAATATCACACACGCGCGCGCGCACAAAAAACAAAAAAACCGCCGAGCGCCCCACCCGTCGCGAGCCCGATACGCGTACGGCCGCGCGAGACGATATGGGTGCCCGCCGAGATTTATGTACGCGCGCGCACGCGTTTTACAGGTGGTCCGCCGCCGCTCTTAACCGCCCGCCCGTCGCGGCCGACGGTCTTGTCCGTACCGAATTATAATAAACTCCGTCGGCGGGGGGGGGGGGGACATATTTTAACGTATTATTTATTTTATTTTTTTTCCCCCCCCCCCGTTGACTTCTTCTCTCTCTCTCCCGGTCCCGACGGCGTCGAGTCGGTCGTGAGAAGTTTTTCGGTGAAAGCGTTCGATCGTGGCGGGGGTTTCCTTATCACCGTCGAGTATGTTTTCGATAAAGTTTTTTTCTCTTCGGGAGTAAACACTATCGTTCGCGCGAACCGACCGGAAAACATCGGTCCGTAACGTTACCGACCGGTCAACTGTTCGCACGGTTTTCACAAATAAACTCGTCTTGATTTTCTGTCGCCGACAAATCCGGCGCGCACGGTGAATAACAATCGAACAACAGTCCGAAAAACGATAAGAAATACATTGCATAACCCACACGTTCTCGGCTTCGCTCGAAATCCAGAGGAATATTTTTTGAAAAAACAATGTTCGATAACCGACCACGTCGCGAGATCAGCGCGTATGAACCCGTTCATGGTTTAAGTCCCCGAGTGTCGCTGAGACAAGAGAAATTAAAACGTTTAAACATATATATATATATTTTATGTACGCGATTACTCTTCGACTGCGGACTCTACGCGCGTAATCTACGTCAGCTTACGTCTATGTATAAATAGGTTGTTTGACGTAACGTCGTATATACAGTTAAACGAAACCATTTTTCACGCAGTCCTGCAGTTTATACGCAAAGCGAACGGCCGTTACACTTCGGAAATCGTAAAAATGGTTATTTACGGGATTTTCAAAGAAATCGAACCGTATCGACGTTGAAAATCCTATTTTATTTTTTCTTTCTAGTTTAATTAAAAAATAATAAAATCCAGCGAAGTGATACGACCTCCGGTCCGCGCTGGGGTCAACTCCCGTGAGCTTGCGGCCCGCTGTCGGCCGATCAAAACGTTATCCCCGACAAAGTGCCCGGGAGATATTATCGTAAACGCACGCACATTTATTAAAACGCGCTGCGCTTTACGTATTATCTTTTTTTATTGAAATTTACGGTGCCGGGCGAATTAACTTGTCAAAAACTTTTAACTCGAGTTACGAGTCGCTTTTTTATATCTCGTAATAATTAATTTGAGGAGTTAATTCGACGTAGGCAATAACGTTAACTCGTTTCCTTCTGGATGTTATGCAGCATTGCAGTTATGAATAGTTAACCCTCAAATACAATAAAAATATTTCATGGCTATCGGCGTTCGGTAATTAAAACGTGCACCTTGAAAACAGTGTTGGCTTTCATTGTTCCGTGAACAACGAGACACGAAACGACTAAAAGACTTATAAAAGCTTATAACAAACAAACAAAATATATATATATATACTTATAATTATATTTTTTCCAAGAACCAAATTACGTTTGATAAATTACGGATTTCAAGTATAAGATCGTATCCGAATAATATATCGTATGGCTTTTCATTCGCTTCTAGACATTTGTCGTGGTTATCAAATAAAGGACGCGTAATAAAAAACAATAATAGAAATAAACGTACGAGAAAAATAAAGGGAGGAGGGGGTGCAACATTTTTGAAAAGTCGTTATTTCTAGTCCGCCAACACACGATCGAACTCCGTGTTTTATACGTCCGCGCGATGTGGTTCGCGATGACACATCGTATATAATCAAATTGTCGGTGCCGATGTTTCGAAGTGCCCGTTCGCGTACCCGACCACCACGCCCCGGATCAAAATTTGTAAGCCCTCCCCAGCCCAAGTGCGCGTTTATGTGGGCGGAAAGCCGAAACGTTCTGGTCCGCGCCACGTCACGACTCTCTTTTCTCCGGATTTTTCGCCCGTCTCCGTTTTACGGATTTTTCCTTTAAATACACACACACACACACACACACACACACACACACATATATATACGATATATACGGTACGAAATGGGGTGCCGTCCGCGATTATCTCGAGTTTATTGCGTGTGCGACCGCCTATACACGTATACTGTCGGAGGGACGGTTCTCGCGTCCCTCCGCGACTGTTTTTCTGCCCCGCACACGTCCTTATCGACGCATAATAATAATAATAATAATAATAACGTAATCCCGTACAAAAATCCTATCCAGTAATTACATTTGGGTCTGCGGTGGCGCGACTCTGTCTGTCTCTCTCTCTCTGTACACGGTACACGACATACGTATATAAAAATATATATTTATACTCGTATACGTGTACGCGGTCTCTCGTAAGTAGGTTTCGGCCTCCGTATCACTTCCTCGCCCTCTACGTCACACTCTTCGACAAAAAAATCAACAACAACAACAAAAAAAAAACGAAATCGTATTTTAGCCTTGTTATTATTTGCTTTTCGGATACCACGGCAAGCGGTAAAAAATACTACACGATATATAAGTATACGTACGACGTGTGTGTACGAAAACACGATGAATTACGATCGAAAATTATTTTTCTCTACAAAACACACTCAAACAAAACGCGTACACGATGGGAGGAAAAGGTGAGGTACGAATTTTTTTTTTTTTTTTGGAGACAGGCTATATCTCGTTTAAAACGAACGTCAGTTTCTGTGCGTCACGTTGATATATTGAACATCAAAACTGTATTGAAAAACTCTCTGTAGTCCGTAGTTGCCCACGATATGACCGGTGAAACACTTGTCTGAAACATAAGCACAGCAAATTGAAAAACTTGAATTACAAAAGCAATATCTTCGTCGGCCAAATTTATCATGCTGCTACGAGTTCAAAGATATATAACACAAGGGAAATATCATTATATGCGTAATACTCACGTAACGCTCGGTGGTTCGCTCAGCTTTTTCCATATGAATACCGGTTAGACGTTTTATTGCGTTTCATTGGTTTGATTTTTAAAAGCTGACTGCATCTTCTAATGACGTACTGTATTATCTGTATAAAAGAAAATCAGCGAAAATTAAATTTTTAGTGTGTGGAAAAAAGAACGTTTTCGCCGACCTCGTGGACAATTGTTTTTATTCGAACCCGATAAATCGTATCGATCACAAATATCTGTACAAAAAGAAAAAAAGAAAGAAAACAATTCAATCTGCACAATAACTAATCCGTTGAAACGGCGAACGTTTAACGTATACTTTCAAATGGCGTTTGACGTGTCGGTTCCGACGGCATTTGTTCTTTCCCAAAAAGAGAACAACTCGTTTCGAGACGACCGTGTTTGGCCGCCGTCCGTTTGTGCGTTTGATGAACAACCCGCCGACGCTAACCGAACACTAACGGTGGAACGTGAACCGTATTTGTGCGTCGCGACCGCATTTCGTTCGCAATGGTTCGCGCGCGCCGAAGACGTATTTCTGCGTCTAGCGTCACGCCGGTCTGTTCCGGTCGCTTCCTGACGTGCGCGCGCGTACGCGGTCCTGTCCCCGGCCGGAAAGCCGAATCGTGTTCGGCCGGTTGTCGCTTTACATTGCTGCCTTGCCTCGGCGACCACGGGAAACGGTAACGAACATCGTTGTGCGCGAAAACACACGACGATTCATCGACGGCCCGAATAAATAATTCTTCTCTGCCGCGATGCCGCGAGACTACCTACCCACGTTCCTTATCGTCGGACGGTTATTTTTTTTTATTTCCCCTCGAGTTTTATCGCGTGTATACTGTTTCTCCCCTACACACACGTCACTTAACGCGTACGTTCTACGTTTGACGTGGCCAATCTTTTTTTTTTTTTAAAAAATAACGTATAACGTCGCGTCGTACGCGTTTTACGAGTATCAGGACATTTTCATTTACGAACGCAACATATTATGACCCGAACGAGAAATATTATTTGTTACGTTACATATTATATCGTATACGTCTTATTTACGTCGTGTAAACGATTTGAAAAAAATAAAACACACACGCGTGTAGTACAATCGTATCTATAATATACATAAATCCTTTCTGTAGAAAACGTTATGTATACACACACACACACATATATATACATTTTTTTTTTTTTTATATAGTTCCTACTTACTTAACCCGCTAACAACAGGACGTGAAACGGTTAGTCATTGTTGTGTTATAATATAATACCATATTTCGAGTATCGGTGTCATACAAGAGTCTGAAGATATACATTACCGTGTTATATTTGACTGAACGCCTCCGACGGTCGAAGGAAATAAAAGCAACCGTATAACCGTGTAAAACGGACGAGCGTTCAAATATATACCCGTATATATTATCATAACTATAATACTTCGTTAAATACTACCGCGTTTCATTTGATTATACGATTATTTCGACTTGAATAAAATATTTAAACAAATACACGCACGACAAACAATCACCGTATCAAAATATTTCGTTCGTGTAACTTTTACATAAACAATTTTTAAAGTAAACGCTTGTCATACTGCGAAACTCTCCGGAAAGTATTACTTTTGAAAAATAACGTCACACACAATTTGAACATTTGTCCGTGTTTCCGTTTTTTTTTTTACCGTTTACCTATTATAATTCTAAACTCAATTTCAATTTTTCAGTCGAAATTTGATTTTGCTAATGATTGTAGTCAAAAATTTTAAATAATTAACTAATAACAAATGTGCACTTTGGAATAACGCATGCTAAATTATACATATATATATATATATTTTTTTTATACAATTTTTTTTGAAATTTGCATTTTTGATATTAAAATTAAATAACAATCGATTTTGATGTGTTAACTAAATGCAGATTAGCATAAAAAATTTTCTATCTACTTATAATATTTATACTTAATAATAATTATTATTTTAAAAAATAACACTAATATATAAAATTGTTTAAATATAAATTTTCACATTATTTATAATAACAATGATATTAAATACTGTTATCAATGTAAGTAGTTGGATAATAAATTAATTACTGCGGCACTTTTCCCCCAATACGATTATTAGAAAAAAATAAAGTTAAAAGTGAAAAGCGCCACTTATTAACTTATCAATATTTTTGTACTACATAAATAGTATATCAAAATAACAAATATATTCAAGCCAGAAATATTTTCTCTCCGAAGTTCGCCTGATAAAAAAAATGATAGAAACATTACCGAATGACCAGAAATGGAACGGTAAATAAGTTATAAACCATAATACACCATGTGCCATTATACCACAAGTTAGCCTACGTGTTTAGTAAAAATATTTTCAATCGGAGCATTATGATATATGATAAATCATTTCGTCAGAAATAAAATAATACAACTAACGAAGTACTGTTTAAAATGAAACCGTCCGAATGAACATCAAGACAATATCAACTATAATATGATAATCAAGTCGCACATTGTAGTGTTGTAAGTAGAATCAATAAGAACGTTTTCGAAATCGATCGATCCTGAACCATGAAAGAATATATATCATAAAATACGAGTACACGGTTTCTCACTTGGACACAAGAGTTTTATTAATTTATACCGAATATTTCGGTGTAATAATTCTTATTTAGCACTCGTCTCGCTCCACTCACCAAGAACAATATTGCAGAGTTATCATTTAATATTATTTAAACACAATGATATGTCATTATTGTGAACGAAAAACAGTTTTGAATAGATTATAATTTAATATTATACGGAGTATGCTTAATGCATTGTACGCGAAGGTTTTTAAACGACTACGGAATGATAAAATGAAAAAACGAGTGTTTCTTTATTTTTAATTGGCTTTTTCTTTTTTTGACAATTTTAAATTTTAAATCCATCTATGTTAAGTTTGAGTTTTCTTTTTTCTTAATGAATTCGTATAGTGTTTTTTTTTCTGGAAATTTCGGTGTGATAGAAACATAAATTTTGGTCCACTGTTCTGTTTCAAAACGTTAACCTTTAGATAATTAAAATGTAATAAATAAAATACTTGTTTGAATTAAAATGACTGGAATAAATCCACTTTACGAGAACTGTTTTTATTTTACTATGTTTTTAATTATCAGTTTTAATTATTTTAAATGGACTGAAATCTGTTAGATTAAATGTATTCCAAGTATTTAAATTAGAATGATTCTACGTATATTAATTTAATTTTCAGTTTTTACGGATTATAATCAGTAAAAAATTGAACCAAAATTTATATTTCAACTATCAACATTTTCAGAAAAATAAACATTACAAGAATCCATTAAAAAAAAATTAAATTTTTTTATTAGTACACCTGCGTGTTTGTAAAATTTCAAATTGTCCGTAAGAATTAAAGAAACGCGTGTGTTCTCATTTTATCGAAATTCTTTTTATCACTCCGTAATAATTTAAAATTAAAAAAAAAACCATGCGAACAATGACATCAGATGCACTCTGTATGCTTTCCATTATGCTGTTTTTCAAATATTCGACAACGGCGCTGGTGAGAAAACGACTCGACCATTATGTTATGACAATAATATTACGCAAACAACAACTACTTGTCATATACATTTTATGTAGAACAAAAATTATCATTTTAATTAAAATCAATAAAACGTTGACAGGAAATATGACTACGTCTCGCGTTGATTCCGACTTTGTCGTGGTTTTGTTACATTTAATTCTATTCCGTTTTCCACAAATAAACGTGCGCGTCGTAGCATGTTAGCTATCTCGTCGGTCGCATTAAATCACTATGAACAGTCTACAAAAGGAATATTTGCCTTTACGGACGACGGATCGACAATATATGACGATCGAACAAACGAAAATGATCTTATTCGAACACGATCGTACGTCGGGTTGTATAAAACATACATATCATTCCACGGCTTGAAACCGAATTGAAATGTTTCGGTTACGAAAACGATTTCGATCATCGGTTTTCAATTGTTTCGGTTTTATTTAGAGCTCGAAAATTGATTTCGAAGACATTACTGTTCCAATTTTTTTTCAGGAATTATTGTTTCGATTTCTATTTTATGACGTCAGTTTTAAATCTTGTTGTCGTCGTTTTCGTTTTTAAGCATTGAAGTCTATTGCCGCCTTTTTCATCATTTAACGTATGTCACTAATATTACGAATATTTAATGTTCCTAAAAATAATAATCGTGCCGAATAAACAATGATGATCGTACGGCAATACAGACATTAACGACTTAAGAAATTATCGCGCGTGGGTGGGATACTGTTGTCGACGGTCGTACATACGTATTACGTAATCCACGTGGGCACCGGATGGCAACGTCAATAATTCTGTAATTCAATTTTCGTTTTATTGCCACTTTTTAATTATTTTTAACTTTTCGATTTCAAGTTTTCAGTTATCAACAATTAAGATCTCGATTCCAATTCGACTTGCTAATATTTGTTCGTTTCGATAGAGGTTTCAATTTTGATTTTTAACGGTGTTCAAATCGATTTTGAAATTGGTTCCAAGCCCCGCTTTATTCAATTATCTTCAATGTTGTTGTAAGTAAAGCGAATCAATTTCGCATTACAGCGAACGCTACAAATTCGTATACACGCGATTAGCGAGTACAATACGCACACTCGTGTTTATAATGTGTTATAACAACGGGAATAACATTTAGAATTTCTTCGATTACATTGTACGGCGACTGCGTTTTTGTCTGAAAGTTGTTTTCCGGTCAATGGCTACGGCTATAGGAGAACGAAATACAAAACCGTTTTTACGCGACAAAGAAGAATATACGTGTATAATGTACGAACAGCTTTGATATGAAAATTGAACGTTTCGATTTCTCGTCTTTATCAAATCGTATCGCGTGGTGAAATCCGATTGCTCTACGCGTGAAATGTCAAACGTGTAATATATAATATGCATTGTGATTTCTACATATATATATTACATAAATATATTTGACTGTTACCATGTCATTGATCGTTCACGAAAAAAACCTCTTTAATGTTGTATTTCGTCGGCCAGCAAAACGCTGGAATAGCATTCCGTTTAAGTTTTGACTCGTAAAATATTACGGCATAAAAATTAATTTACCACTCAAAAATGATCTTTCGGTTTGTAACGAGATAATATTTATTAGAAAAAGTAAACGAAATTGAATATCTTTAAAAATACAAGTTATTCGATTCTAAAGTAACCAGTAGGTCATACTATTTATCGTATTATTTAATATTACACGGCTTGAGTTTTAAAAACTATTATTTCTCATTAAAAGTAACTCGTTTTTTGTGAAAACGGTGACTCGGTGGGTTATAGTTACCGCCCGGCTAAACGTATGCTCGAGTGCAAGTTGTTGGTCATGAAAACAGGCAACCTAAGCGAACTCGGTGTCCGGTGCACAGACGCGTTTTACACGCGGTATCTTCGCGAAACGTTTCTAAACTCAGCGCGCCGTCGATTTCGGAATAATAATATCAGCGCGAGCGTGGCGTCGTTTCGATACGCGTTGGTTACAATAACAATACGCGCGACATGGAAATCATGCGTGTTGGTGTTGACCAAATGTAAATCGATTCGTGTGAGTTCGTGTACGTTATGTCTATTTGAAGATCACGTCATTCAAGCCGTCGGCTTGAGTCTTACACGCGCGCGCGCTAATCGTCACGACGACGTCGAGTAATAATCACAGAAAATTATACGTGCCCGCGGGGTTATTTTGAACACGCGTCTCCGCGGGTCTCGTCGTAACCTGGATCGGGTTCACCCGACCGTTTGGTTACAACGGCCCCGTGTTGGTTTCGCGATTTCCGCCAGATCTCGTATTTAGGAATCGAATTCAATTATTTGTTCTTGTTACGTTGTCCCGCAACAATTCGTTTTTCGGAAAATGAATTTCAAATGATGTTTTCGTGAAAAGTCTTGTCGGACAACGTTTAGCGATATTAACGATTGTTTTTGGAACTGTTGCTCACGTGTTTCGGAAATCGATCCGTAAAAACTACACCACTAGATATTATCGAAAACAATTAAAAACTGTACACACAATGTCTTATTATCATCATCATTATTATTATTTGTTATCGTAACGTAGATTTAATAATGTTTCTCTTCATATAGGCCTATATTATTTTAATATAATAAAACGCGTGTCTCGTTTATTATTTCGTTAGTGATTTTCTTATAATTTCCTTATTACAAAAATGCGGAACTACCATCAAAATAATAATAACAACACAATATTTAATATTTATAATGGTGTTTTTTTTTTTTGAAACGTTTCCTCTTTAGTTAAATAACTGTCCCCACAGACTGTAGGTACATATTTATTTTTTTTAACGTACACCTCTCTTGGACCGTGGCTAAAAAAAAATGAATCATTTATTAATTTACGTATTGTTGTCGTCTTTTTCGCGTCGCGGCCGTGTGTACCGAAATAGATTAATATTGACCGACCGAACAACCGTTTACATTTTTCGCGCGCAAAATCGTTATCAAAGCACGCGAAACTTGTGTCTCGTTTTATTAATCTCTAATATTTAAATTTAAAAAAAACATAAATTTAAAAAAACAACATTTGGAGACCTCTCGTTCTGATAAAATCGTGAGGCTTCGATTGGCCCGATCTTAGTTTTGCAAAAATCTATAAAATTATTAAAAGATATTATTCTGAAGAACAACGGGGACGGTTTTTCCGACTCTAAATTTTCAACATAGATATTAATCTATTGACATTTCATTGTTTCAATTTTTTTTTTTTTTTTATCAGTGGTACGTCTGTAGAATAAATTTTATTTTTGAAAACATTCTTCCATTATTCATTAGAAGATATATCAAGGAAACTTGAGGTTTTGTCAAAATCAAAATCACGTCAGCCAAATACTGACAATTTTATCACAGCAAATATTATACGCTTTTGCCACTTCGTCTAGATTTCTCCGTGTAAGATAGTAAAAAGAAGGCTTGTGAAAAAAGTTACACATGTCAATAATAATTTAAACGTTTCAAAATTTTTGTAACATTTACAAATTTGTGGACATTTTTAAAAAGCGTTTACAACCCCCTTAAAAGTATTTACAAGACATGTAGTCAGCTATTAACGACCCAAAATGTTTTGATTCATTGCTAGATTGTTCATTAATTAACATAAACGCACGTTTGCACATAAATATATATTGTATATTTTTTAATTTAATTTTGAATCAAGTCACGAACTTGTTCACGGACCCGGTGCCTTTTACGAGAGGATTGTAGTGGTTTCGTAATCGATTACGAAAACGTTTGTAGAACTTCTTCTGTCACCGTTATCATCGAAAGATCATTGTGTAGATTATGATTTATAACAGCAACGTTCTGAAACTGTTGGTTCTCGTTCGCGTTGGATTTTTTAACGATACATACGATTTTTGATCTATACATTATTATTAAATTTAATCCGTGAAGAGTGATTAAAAAAAAAAAAAAATTGAACAAAACATATTAATTCAGTCTTTATAATAACGTCGTGTGTGACGTACGACACAATCTCGTTAGAATCGTCCGTGTTAGATAATTACACTGTCACATTCGCCGACGTAAATATAGAATATTAATCGCGATATTTGTTGCTTTTCGACGGTTTCGGTCACTTCGATTAAACCCTCTGTCCGATTTCTATTACAAACGCTCACACACACACACACATACGAGTATATACAGATTTTTTTTTTTTCATTCGAACTACGCATCCCTTCGAGAAGGTCTAAAAGATATTTTCGGTTAAGATAATATTTATGTATTAAAAAAAGAAGAAAAAACCGACATAACAAAATGCCGAAAACGCATATATATAGTCCGATGTTTATGCGAAAGTGTGAGGTTTTTTTTCCCCCGCTATCCGACTTTGGTCGGTTTTTTTTCTATTGTACGATTTATGCCTGCAGGTTATGTTCCTTCTGCTACATCATTTCCATAATAGATCCAACGGGATTTATTATTCCGCGTATGTTTATAAAATAAAAACTCGACTTCACGTCGAAATCCCACGCGTAACCCGTTTGGGCGTGATTCGCGTTACTTCTGTTCTTCACTGCGAAACGCGCGATATATCTCCGTCGGCGCAGACGTCTTCGAGTTCTCGTGCACACTATCGGCGCGCGTGTGTTCGCGTCGGGTTCCCGTTCGGACGGTCGAAATGAAGAGGGTATAGTATATATAGTCTATTGCGCTATATAATATAAAATCTCCAATTTAGACGTAGTTATTATTATATTCATATATTCCACGCCCGCGGCTACTAAACATACAGCTAGGAAATGAAATTGCATAAACAAATATGGTCTCTTTATCGCGTGCGCGTTGTTGTCTTATAATATTATACCGTATACGCCAGTGCGCGTATGTGAAATATTACAAATCTAGCGAGTCCCCTACGTCCCCCGTCGATGGTCTTTAAATTACATATCGTGTTTTCCCACTAGAGTCGCAAGAAGAAAGAAATGCAATCTTTCGCACACAAGAATGCGCACGAACGCGAATAAATAAATTCGCTTTAAAATAAAACACATAATAGTCAATTAACTTTCCGTTCAAAATGTCGATTTGGGCATTCGTACGCGTGAGTACGAAAATTAATTAAACTAATAATGGTTATCATACCAGTTAAAACGATAACCGCAAGCGATTCAAATAAAATTAACATTAATTATTATGTATAAAAACGAAAAAAGAATAGTAAAAATAAATATATATATTCCTATTTTTGTCGTTGCTGTTGTTGTTTTTTGTCCCGAAAATACGTTACGCGTACAGAGTCTGTTAGATATTTTTAATTTTATAAAACGTGCGAAATTTTTGTACATAAATTTCTATATTTTTATCGCTTATCGATATACCTTAATACGTTTTACAAATTCTTTCGGGATTTCATCGAATAAGTGAAAATTAATCAGTTTCGTTTGGTATTTAATATCACACCCCATATCCGTCCACTCGGCCGTGCCGCTGTATACATTCCATTTCACCTGTATATAAAATATCCAAAAGGTAATTAATAAATTCCCGCCGAGAGATATTCGGGCGGCATAAAATAATGTTATTACTCCGGCGGAATACTATGATAACGTGCGCAATATGATCACACTAAATTAAGTGACTACTAAATCGATCATAAATTTATTAGAGAAAATCTCGGATGTTGCTTTTGTGTGCGAATGAAATAGGTATTCGTACTCGTGTTTGTTACTGCAATATATACGCTACGCAGAGAGTGTCGGACGACAACAACACGATACCTTATGATTAAAAATAACGACCGATTCACTCGTTTGGACGTGTCAAGAGTAACTCGTAAAAGAGTACGTCGCTCTGTAAAATCTATTTTCATATTCTTGGCAAAGCGAAAAATGCGTTGATCAATCAACCGGGTACACGATTCGCCTAGACGTGCGTTACCATCCGGTACGCGTTTTTCGAAGATTGAGTGATTCGAAGATTTCGAATCGATTTTTTTTTCTTCTAAAAACGAATTCGCCGCGAACCGTCCGCTTCGGTAGGTCATGTGGACGGTTTCGGTCGTTCGTCTCGTCCGTCGAGCGGGAACCCGGCGTTCGAGCCAGAACACGTGTCGAAACGATCGAGGAACGCGTTTTCTTCTCGCGATTTAATATCCGCGAATCGAGCGAGAACAAGCGTTTCGATAATGAATAAAATTAAAAAATAAATGGCTTTCTGCGGCGGATCTTTTCCGGGGGTGCTGGCCGTCGAATTTCCGCCTGCGCAGCGCCTTTTGTCGAACGAACGGCGCAGTGTCGTAATAATGCGCACATCGATGTAAACGCATACGCGTGTATGTTTTGCGTTTATGACGACGCGAGAACAAAACTTTTGCGCGAGGCGTGCCGGCCGACAATGGACGCGGCTCTCGTACCTGCAGAAACGACGGACACAAAAGGCCGTGTAAACAACAACAATATGATATTATAAGTCCGTTCTCGACGTCCGCGCGCAGCGTTTCCGGACGAATGAAACAATAACGACGGACGGATTGAAAAACGATTTTCGCGGAACGAAAACTGACGCGTTCGTTCGCGTCGACAACGTAATGTTCATTTATTCACGTCTTCGTGTAACGAAACGATAAAACATCATGACGTTACGTTTTCCGGGGTCGGGTATCCTCGCCCGGAGCGAATGGTTGTTACGGGATTGCTGGAGTGCGGAGAGTGCCGCGTCTGTCGACACACGTTTAGCACACTAGCGTACGAGAAGAGACTTTCCGAGTGGACTGTGAGTGTTTTGAATCGAAATGATTGACCGGACGGTATCGTAGCGACTGAAGGCGATCTGTTTTTGTTTTTTGTTTTTATAATATAGCGACTCCGATTCATTCGAGACGACCGAATTACCGAGTTCTTTCTACTTTTCCAGATTTCCGTAACCGTGGACATTTTTCGCATGGCGAGTTATTTTTTTATAGTTCATAACATTATGATATCACAATTGTTCGTCCAACGCAAATTAAACTTACACTTCCGTAAGAGGTTTTATTAATTTTTTCGGGAATATTTGTCGCAACAATTAGTTGAATTAGATCGCAGAACCGTTATATTTCCGTTTCGTGTGTCTGACGACGACGGGATAGATATAATTCCAAACAAAATCGGTCCAGCGGCTCGTGAACTCCACTGTCACGAACCGACCAGCTTGCTAGTCTTATTGAATAATTATACGGAACGTTGTGGTACGCAGCGTAGCCAAGAGCAGTAGCCAAATTCAAAAACATACAGACATCAGCGCCGCCGCCGCGTATGGATCGCGGTGACGAGAATCACGACGTTGTCCGCAACTCGCCGCAGTGTCGGTCTATGGGCCCGCGCGCACAACCGGCACATCTCGTGACGACGAGTTTTCTTCGACGGTCGCCTCCCCAGATCAGCAACGATCCACGACGTCGCGAATGTGGCCGTTCCGGTCGTCTGTCGAACGCTAGAAAAAAAAACGGTTTTACGAAACGTGTTACGACACGTATCGGCACAATGAAACGTGACGCGTGACGTACCGCGTTATGCTCGTACGGTTACCGGGACCGTACCGAACGAATTCGTACAAATCGAATCGGATCGGTTCGAACGCGAAAAACGTAATCGTAATTATAAACAGGCGTCCGACGACGTGTACGTATGCGGCGGCCCGATACGATAAACAAAACAAAGGTTTGTGTGACTCGCGGGTACGGCACACCTATTATTGCGAAACTTTTTGAAAAGTAAACGAATAAATTTATGCCACTTGTCGTTATGCCCGCCGCGGCGAACCTGTATACATATATATCACAATAGATTTACTTAGGTATATTATATGATACGACGATAGCGCGGCGTAAAAGTTTTCGGTCACGAATACTTTTCTGGAGAACAAAAAAAAAAAAAAACCTAAACAAAAAGAAGAACAAAAAAAAAGAAAAAGAAAAGGAGCGTCAGTGATCTTTGCCCATTGATCGCCGCACAGTCAGCGGGAAAAAGTTTCGCCGGTCGGAAATTATCCGTTAAAAGCATATTTGCGCGCGAGCAGGTACAAGGACGGCCGCGCTTTGTAAGTCGCGCAAACTATAATACAATAAAACCGCGGCCGTTCTAATTAAACCGCCACCTCGCCGTAGAAACACTGTTCCGGTAACGGCGGCGGCGGCGGTGCGCGTACATACACGTTTCAGGCACCGGATTTAACGAGCGACCGGTTAAGCCCGGCGTGGACTTTCACTCGCCCTTTAAACGCGACGGTCCCGCCGATTTGATTTATTCACCATGATAACATACGTCCGATATACGCGTATCGCGTGCACGAGTCATGCGCGTTTGAGTCGTTAAATACTTGAGACGATGTCGTCGTTCGTCGTTCGTCGTATCGTATCAACGCGAATGCCAGACGGAACGGAGAACGTTACAGACGTATAAATAAAACGGAGTAAAATAAGTAAAATAGATTTAAATGGAAACGGTCGATACCTAGTGGTCGTCTTTCAAAAGATAAAAATAAATATCCAATCGCAATAATTATCGAACGATAACATGTCGGATTGGAGTGTTAAGTACAAGCCTAAGGTTACGGCTTTTAAAAGAATAACCAGTTCGAGAATCTTTTAAAACAATTTTTTTCATATAAAGAAATAATAACAATAATATGAAATCATAATTTAAAAGTTAATCTTTTTGAACGTTTACCATTTCAACGTGTACGTTTAATGCAGCCATTCCATTATGTTTCTGCTAGCCTATCGTTAGGTTCGGGTTGAACTTTGAGTTTAATCGCTTACTGTAAACTATCAGCTGACAAAGAAGTTACAGCGTTTTACGTTCATCTTTTTTAAATGGCTATACGTTCAACGTTAAACAATATTTCACAAAAAGTTATGTGTTAATCCCATGAAAATATTTTCCTCTTCGAATTTGATAATTAATGTTTTAACCATATCATTAACAAACACGCAACACCATATATTTGAAAGTCTACCAATTGAAAATATTGGTCTACCAATTTTTTTTTTGAATATCAAAAAATATGTTTGAGTAAATTATACATTTTGGACATTACACATTAATTACAAAAAGTTCGGGTCGAAGGGAGGATATAACTCCCAATCTTCTTCCCAAGTCGCACCACTGCTGACTGTATTATTTACTGCACTTTTTCTTTGTCCCCTATCACTTGTTTTTGCATATTTTCAACGTGCGCCTTTCCAATGACGGTTTTACGTTATGCATCGTGTATATTATGGACTGCATAAGACCATGACACAAATAAAGTTTTTTATTAATTTTTATATTTTTTTTTTTAAATAAAGATATTTTTCGGGCGCGCGGTTAGATAGTATTCGAGTGGCTGAATGCGAACGCAAAATAAATTCTCAAAAATATAACTATAGTGAATAATATGATGTAATTAAGTATTCAGATTTTTTTTCGTATCTCACGGTTACCTAATTTATTATCGTTATTATTATTATTACTTTTTTTTTTTTTACTTTAAAAAATAAATAAATAAGAACAGCGGCTAATGGCGAACATTGTCTTTGAGCACCGCAGGAAATGACGCTTATAAATTTATAAGGAAACGAGGGCTGTCTCGTACAGACCACCGCGGGTGTATATGGCGGTATACTATTTTACGCAATAATTTTTGACTTTTTCCCCCGTAGTCTCGAACACGCGAGTTTTACGGGCTGGAAAAGTACCTCGTTCTTAAAAAAAAAAAAATACATATATATATATGTGTGTGTGTGTGTGTGTGTATTACACACACATATAGGATAATAATAATCGAAAACGCAAGTGATTCCGTAACATTAACGTTCGTTCGCGGTGATCGTTGCAATTCGAAACGGTACGCGGGAGGTGCCTGTATCGACTTACAGTGCCGATAACACGATGGCTTCACACGCGCGCGTAACGGAACGCGACTGCTATCGAGCAAATTATCGGATGTATGGGGCGAGTGAACACGGTCATTTTATTGCATCCAATTCAACAGTCAAGTCTAAGTTCGTGCACTTGTGTATATAAATGTATATAGTATTGTCGCGTTATCGTTAATTCGTATGGTTACGACAGAAAAACGTCTACTTCCATCCACTTCCCATCCCTCGTCACCGGAGTGAAATGAAAGTCCTCGACAGTAGTTGTGGCGGCGAGTGGTGAGGTTAAGGCTAATAGGACGGATTTCGTTTGCTGGCAGATTTCCATAACAGGATCGATGAATGCAAATTAACATCGAGTCGCGCCACGCGATATTATAAATAATAAAAATAATAATGCTTAATCAAATATGTAATGATACATTATATCGAAGGTGTGCATAATACGTATTTAACGATCGACGCTGAAATCTGATACGCGCCAAGATCACGGACGAAACTATAAATTTTCGTCGACTCCGACGCCGACGCCGATACTCACTTTCCTACCTTCCACAAAAAAGAAAATCGTTTTAAAATAATGTACGTACATATATTTACTAGGACACGTTAAAATACGTATATTTTCGGGAAACTTTCAAAAAGATAAACGATGACGATTATACGACACCGAAATTTTACGATGACATAAAAACGCACGTTGTTATCATCAAAAAAAAAAACAATAGCAAAATCATATTTACTCGAGATTGGCGACGACTTTGTCTGTTTTACGTATAACAAAGGTACAGGATTAATTTATATTTATTTTTTTTTTTGACATTTTAACACGCAAATCGGTCATTTCATCACAAATTGTCATCGGATAATTCGATGCCAGTTTCGTTTAACGAGTGGTGTAAAATCGACCGTAGTTTGATATTTTTGTCAACAGTAATCAAAAACATCGTTGTCTGTTACTTCTTACTCAAAAAAAACACATAACCAACAATCCGATTTCAACGTCGTGTCGCGTAACGCTTCGACGTTCGCTAAATTAAAAATGTAAAATAAACCCCCCCCCAATCGTTCGTTCGCCGTTTATGAATTAGCATATGCGCGCAAGACACGGGCCTCGACGGTTTCCGTGTGTGTGCGCACTAAAAATCGCGTACAACGCATTACGCCTTTTGCAACGTACGTGCGATATATTAGAATGCGGCTGAGAAACGCCACAGAAGTCTCGTGCCCGAACACCACTACAGATACGATGTGCTCGCGATTACGCGTGCAAGGTAAAACGACACGCGAAATAATAAATGGTCGAACGCGTCGCGTTACCGTTTGCCTGCTCGTCTGTCGTCCGACGCCGTCGCGATCTCCAATTGACCGTAGACAGGAATTTCGTGTCCGTCTTGTTTTTTATTCGTCTCGACTTTGTGGGCTTTCGGCCGTTTTCGTCGGCCACGTCGCCTGCCGTCCGTCCGCATAGAAAACCCCGTTTTATTCGTTTTTACGTTCGGCGTCACGCGTGGAAAAGTCGTGCCGGGCCATTCGACGACGTGCGCAAACCGAACAACGGGCGCGTTCGAAACAGCGTTCATCGAATGTCTCCGTTCGCGCGACCCGCCGACACGGATGGCCCCATTTCGGTACGCGAGTCGCTCGAAGCCGAAAAACCCGCCCGCTCTGCACTAAACGCGCCGTCGGTCCTATGCCGTCGCGCGAGTCCCGTTCCCCGACAGATTATCGTGAATAATTTACCGACGCCTTTTATACAATAATATCGCGTCGCAACGGACTAACCCGGCCGCGTCTGGACGTAATGTGTACGATAAAGTCGGAGCTGCGTGCCTCGCCGGCCACCGTCGCGCCGGCCTCGTTAAACATTTAACGGACGCGTAGTGGAAAGTAAGTGCCAGTCTCTTTTTTTTTTCCGTTTTTTTTTTGAAACCGTTAACCGTCGCGTGCTAAACCGTCCGTTTCCCGCGAAAAGAGAAAAACTCCCTCGGTGTGTCCGGAACGAAACGATCGGCAAAAATACTCACCGTTAAGGACGAAATAAAAGGGAGACGCGAGAGAACTACTAGAAAAAGCAAACCGACCAAGCATCTTAAACACGCGTAAAGAACTACGATCGTGTCGAAAACACGACCCGAACTAAGAGAAAAACTGTATTGTATGAAGTAACCTCATATTCCGAGCAATGTGGGCTTAAAAGTACTCCGGTCCGTCATTCCACGCCGTGGTTAGGTTATTAAAGAAAACGCGTCCGAGTGGAAACGGTTCATGATTTGATCACTTTCGGCGAACGTCGTCCGACTCGCCGCGAGTATTTTATCCATATGTATCGTTATTAATCGCGCGTGTCGTTTCCGCCGTATTATATAAACACGTAAACGATAATATCCATTATAAATAATAAACTATATCGAAAAAATTCAATAAACAATATACGCACCCGTTCGTTGTTCTAACAAGTGAGCGTAGCGCGTAATGTTGTCGCGCAGTCGCCGCGACAATAGCGTCACCGTCATGCGCTTCTACCGTCAACCGGGTAATGACCGAACGACCGTTCGCGGTATCGTCGATCGGAGGCGCCACGTTTACGCGCGCGGGACTGGCGGCGCGTACACAGTCGTCGTGTTCCCGGCCGTGGGGACGAGCGAAACGAAAACGCGTCTCGCCGCAACCCAAAACGTCGCGCAGTCGCCGCCGACAATAGCGTCACCGTCATGCGCTTCTACCGTCAACCCGGTAATGACCGAACGACCGTTCGCGGTATCGTCGATCGGCGGCGCCACGTTTACGCGCGCGGGACTGGCGGCGCGTACACAGTCGTCGTGTTCCCGGCCGTGGGGACGAGCGAAACGAAAACGCGGGATTCGACCAGTTCACGCGTAAAACGTACACCGTTGTCGTTACGATATCGATGGCCGCCGCGCAAGACCGTCGGAACGGTTCCGACAAACGTGCCAGTAAACGGGAAACGTGCCGTTGGCCGCGTCGACGAAACGCGAACCCGTTCGAAGCGATTAGGTTAGGTTAGGACAGCCATCACTTCTTTCCAACTCCCCGGTCGGTCGAACTTGGTCGACGCGTGCCCGCAACACGTTCCCGTTCGAACGGACGTACGCGGTACTCGTTACGTGTTGTCGACATCGGATTATGGTACGATTTAGGTGCGTACACCATGCTGATCGGACTTAGGGTCGGTAAGCCGAGCGGCCGATCAAGGAAGTATCCAAACAGTGGTGACCGCGTAAGTATTTTATTGATTAAACGCCCTCGCGGCTCGTACGTTTATATTTACCCAGCGGATAGGTTAGTAACTTCCATATAAACAAACCTAACAATCCATCGGTTGAACGACTCCGCAAGAAGTGTCACTCGTGACGCGCACGAATTTTTTTGTGTTTTTCAAGAAATTTCCCTTGCAATGGATTTTCGTAGCGTTTCTCTCGCTATTCTCTACGCGTACAAACCCATCCGACGGAGAGCACTGCACAAAGACGAATAATATATAACTCCGCGTTATCAACGCGAATGGATTTTCGGCATATATATATATATTATAATATACGACCGCGTAACGTGTGTCTTTGCGTGGTGTACCGAATATATATATATATATACGTGTGTGTGTGTACGTATTATAATACTGTTATAATGCCTTGTGCACGCGAACGTTCGCGGTAACTCGGGGGACGCGTTGTTATTATCCATTATCGCGAGGGATGACCGGATAGGGTATAAATCTCCCGCGGCGGTTGCGAGATCTAACGATCTAGGTGGAAGTGTGCGAGAGACGCGACCGCGGCATACCCGGGCGCGGATGGGCAGGACCGCGGGCGACGGGGGATTCAATTTTCTGATAAATAAAAGCGTTTCCAATGTCGCACGTTTCAACGTGTACACCGTATACATACTCGTCTGAGTGTGTGTGTGTGTGTGTGTGTGTGTGTGTGTGTACCGGAGATAATGCCGCGGAGCGGCACACACGAGACGCGCGAGATAAGAACTTTTTTTCGCACACACGCGCGCGCGCAGTCTTGTGTGATATGAGCGCACGCGCGTCCGTTCTGGCCGGTTTAAGCCGTTTTCGAACGCGCGCGCGGTCTTCTCGACACGTTCGATATGAAATTATACGGATTTTTTTTAAATTTTTTTTATTACTCAACCCACGTAACATAATTATAACACGCGACGGTGTAGTCACAGACGGGCAGACAGATCTGTTCACGAAATACTTTGCTCTTCGCTGCAGAGAGTCAAAACGATGAGAACGTGTTCTGTGCTCGTACGACTAAAAACGTACTTAAGAGCTACTATGTGAGTGAAGAAGTAATAGAACGGTTCGGCTTCTGCTAATACTATTAAAGTACCGATTAAAGATTTGACAGTTTAGAAAAAGGAAGTTTCACCGCTTTTATAGAAAAAAAAAACAGTTTCATAGAAGAACGATATATAGAAATACGATAAGACATAAACGTCAAAAGACATTTGTTGTATTTTTTTAAGTAAAAAGTTATTTCATTCCTAGAGTAAAGTTATTATTTAGATTATTTTTGTCACTGGTCTCCTCTACTCAGAAATCCTGCGTGATTGGTGAGGCCCCTCCGGTTCGGATCGCTGTGCCGACGTCACACGTGAACCTCTACGTCTCGGTTCTTAGAAACCTAACCTTGACTAATTCCTGGCCACGCCACTGGTAATACGCGTGTATTGCTTTGGACGTTGTAAATGCAAATGTACGCGAACCCGCTCCGCGGTCCCCCGTGTACGGGATCGGAGTTTTTACACGTTTTCCGTATTTAGAAACGGCCGTGTACATTTTGTTTCACTCAAAATGGTCACGCGAAACGAAATCGCCACACGCGGCGTTGCCTAACCTACACATTGTATTGTGTTTATCCGAATAACGTAGCTATAAAATAGCTGGGTACGTTTTAGTCGTACGTCTCGTCGCCAGAGACTCGAAAACCGTATAATTTATAGAACATAATTTTATTAAGAACATTTCGAATATATTATGTGCTATAATGATTTATTTTCGGTGTAATAAACAGAGCCTCGGGGATATTCTGTTTTAATTACACAAAAGCTAGGGAAATATTTACAACACAAATTTATCCCTTCGTCTTTTCTAAAGAGGAACTTGTTTATATTCAGTTTGTATACATTCCGACACAAAGACGGCGTATTTCTTTATAAGTGCGTTTCGACATCGCAAAAAGGGAATAAAAAAGAAAATTCACAGCATCCGACTTATACGTAATCAGCAAATTAAACACGCATTATTACTTTTTTACAGCGTTTTTATATTTGTATATTTAATTTGCGCGCAAAATTTTTTTGAAGCCCAAATGTCATTAGTTCCGAAATATGCATTCAATTTTTAAACCGTACACACTCGTAACTTATCAAAGACTTTTGAATGATTTTAGATGTTGAAACTGTTTTTTTTTTCTTAAAATTAAATCGCTCAAGTAATTACATGTCAGAAAGCGGTACGAAATGTGTAACTGATTAAAATTGGTATATACTCGACAAAAATAACGATTCATTTAGAAAAAAATATTTGCGCGTGATAATACCCATATATATATATACATATATATATACCACAAAGACATAATAAAAACAATTTAGATAGATATGCGTATAAACATATACACATATAATACGTTTATTTACGCAGATAAAGGAATTTCATTGTTAAACGAAGTGATGTTTGGAAATTTAATAAGCAAATGAGATACTGACAAATGACAATGAATTAAACATCGTGCGCGTGTATGGATATAAATATATACATATATACTATATTAACGTCAGACAATTTAAACTAATGTAGTAAAGTTTTGGGACTGAACTATATATATATATATAACTATATTATACAATATATAAAGGGCGTGTACAGTATAGTCAGATATGTTTCGTCTCCACTCCGCACTCAAAAATGCTCATATCCATTATAACACGTATTTCTCGAACACCTCGATATTATTATTTATAATAACAGCGTTTCCCTAGGAGTGTATTTTCCGTGCCGTACCTATGTAATTTACTGTCCGAAACGTACGATTGTTTATTATCGCCGTTATGTGCTCATACAACACATGTGTCGTGTTTTACGCGTGGTATTTTTATAATCATACCGAGTTTTACGAAAACACGAGGATTTCGTTTGAAATGCACGTCTTTAATACCACGTACCGAACATAGTACACACGTTAAAACTTTATGATCTAACGATCGTCGTGATGTAACGTATATACTCGCGTTATATAAATACATTGTGACTTGGGGTGAAATGATGCGCCTTTTATTTAACAGCTGTTATATAACAACACTTAATAAATTTATCCACGTCCTATTTTAATTCTATAACCTAAACAATTTCAAATTGTTCATTCGTAATACAATTTAATCAATGATTGTAACCGAAATTTACAATTAATCAACTAATGGCAAATTCGCTCTTCTATTTGGGATGATTGGGGCAAAATACTCGTAGAACATGCCGAACGAATTAATCATGATTTTTTTTCTTCGGAAAACGGATTTCGAAATGTGTGTTTCTGATATTAGAATTACCTAACAGTAAGATTTGATATATACAAATACTATTTACATATAGTATTTATAATTCATGCTAAAAATTATTTAATTTAATTGTCCTATAGAGAATTCTAGCAGTTCTTTACAACAAAAAAATTACATTAAGCATAGCGTAGAATTCTCCGCGTTTACGTGTGATTTAATAAAATGATAAAAACGTTACGGATTAGCTAGAAACAGAATTGGTCACTAAATATTAATTCATCTTTACCTGTGCGCCATTGTTCTCTGAGTTATTCTAATGTGACTGACCGTAACCTGTCGTAACAAACAGCAATTCGTTCATATTCACCAACGTAATATTTTGACAAAATATATTTTATTTGCAGGATTCGCATCGCCTAAGAGGCCCACTCAAGTTCCGGAACTGGATCCGCTGCCAACGTTTGGATCCCAAGGAAAGAGATTCAGAGTGGTCACTAACGACACAATTGTCCTTCCTTGCGACGTTATTAATCCCGGTGAGTACGGCTACCTCATGTCATGTTATAATACAAACTTATGCACCTATTATACGAAATAATTATTATTATTTTTAATTTTTTTTTTTTTTTAATACGGATAAAATGTAAAATTGTTTTAATAAACATCAGTCGGACCAGGTGAAACTCAGGTAATGATCGAGAATAATCGTGTTCCGGAGACATTTAAAAGGACGACGGGTGTTTTTAATTTTTAATTTGTTCGGCGGTCTCCAATGTTAAATTTCCGTACATGCACGCTGATTTACATATTTAAAGTTGTTACACCGTTATAACAACGAACGAAATAAAAATAAAAATAAATAGCCGTTTCGCCTGCGGGAACAAACTAAGAAATGCAATAAATTAACTGGCGTGGGCAAGCACGCAAACCCAAAAAACAGCAAACTAACTAAGCATTACTAACTCAGTAGGTTGCAAAGGTTGTCAAAGGGTTAAATAAAATGTTTTCTTTCTTTTTACACCTCCCTTCTAGTATATATTAGTAATATTATATATATATATATCTTTCCGCAAAAAAAAAAAAATGTTAGATACAACGTATCCAAATTGTAATGAACGTTCTAAAAATAAAAACAAATTCTACCGAACTATAAAGTTACATAATATTATGGGTTAATTAACATTTAGAATGAAAAATAATAATTGGTATTATTATTGGCCACAAATACATTTAAACATATACATACGAAATGTTGAGGTTTATTAGACAATTGTTTTAATGTACAATAGGTTTTTTTTTTGAATAATATATAATGCTTCTTGCGGTCGACCAATATAAGTTTAAAATCGAAATAAAATACAATTTGGTATGCAGCCTACGAACAAAATGAACTGCTCTTTTATTCTCGACTTTAAAATAAACGATTTATTCTCGTTACAGACAGTATAAGTAGTCTAAATAGATCCCTGCAGAGTTACACTACCGTACTAAAAATAACTTCCTCTCATAAAGTGCCATTAATTTGATTAATTCTTAATTGAATAAACACATAATAGTTTCATAAAGCAGGTCCGACGTAATATTTTTAATTCCCAATTAACTGATTTCATCGATAATCATTCTATTAGAACGCGTCAATTTCACAATGGAAATATAAATGTCTCACAAAATTGTAAAAAATATATAATAATCTGCAGTACCACGTACTCTGTAACGTACGCTGTTTGAAATTGATTTATTCGAGTAAAATTCCCATTGATAATTAAAGTATAATATATTGTAGTATCTTATATCGATCCGCATAAACAAAAGAAGCATTCGTAGATTCTTAAATTTAATTACTAACAATATAACTTTTTCCCAAATATTTTAATTTCAAACTCTGTTTGTCGTTTTAATATTAAAAAAACTTTGAAAAAATTATTTATTAATAAAGTTTAACTGTTAATACTCATAAAAACCCCCATATTTACGTGAGAATTTAATTTTATTATAATATTAAAACTTTTCGAAAAATTATAAATTTAGTGATGACAGATTAATAGGTTACCTATTAATTAAGGTTTATAATATATTTTATAATATTATACAGTATAGTTCATGGCTTTAAAAAATTTTCGGTTGTTTTGAAATATATTGTTTTTCCAAACTATTCGAATAGGATTTGTAAAATTTCAATAATTCGTAAATACTCAAAGCACGTGACACATATTAATAATATATGGAAGACATTAATAATGCAACAAGCATCTTTAAAATGATTTTTTCCCCTTATTTTTCAGCGTGTGACCTTACTACGAAAACCCTAAATGTTCTTTGTATATTATGTATCCATATATTTATAAAACAGTTAATCAAAATTCAAAATACTATCGTTTATGTACTTCTTCAAGTATATTATACATTGTTATGGTATTGTAGAGGATGTTAAAGTTTTTCTACGATTTCCTTAAATAAAGAAAAAATCTGTGACGGTAAAGGTGGAGAAATACGAGATAAGAAAAAAGTTTTAAATACATTTCAAGTTATTCATATCAAACTTTAACTATCATATGATTTAAAAAGCTCGCCAACAGATAATAATATTTGCATTCTACACAATATATTTGTCTACAACTTATATTATGCACGTGAACGAACGTGTGAGTAAAATAATATTATGTAATCATTGGCATAACTTGACGATTGTGAACATTTCTTAACATTTCCATCTTCTCAGCAGCAATAATTATAACTTGTTTTTAATATTAAAAAAAATGCTTATTTATTAATAATGATAAAAGTGAATATTTTGTATACATATATGATAATTTTAGCTTATCTATAATATTTTCGAAATGAAAAAAAAACAATATTCTATATATTTATGTACCAAATATTCCATTTTGTAATTATATGTGTATAACTGAGATCATTTTCGATTCGCGTTCCACATCATTTGATCCTATGACGAAAATATCCTGCTGGACTACAAAATCTTCTAAAAAATTCTATTATGTTGTAGATGAAATAATATTGCGAGATAGATCCTTTAATTAAAAATAATAATGACAATAACAATTATAAAATAAATAAAATGTGTATTATGTGTAAATTTTGTATTATGCAATACCATAATATAAAATATGAGAAATCATTTTTAAATAGTTCAATAAATTATTTTACTCTTATTCTCCATCTCTTGGCGGGACTACTCTCTAAGAGTTTTAGTCATCACCAACGTACCACTCTACCTGGTAACCATTTCTCTATCTTTAGACGTCTATTTTGCTCACAAATCCTCTTTCACTCCGTCTATCCATCTATTTCTGACCACGCCACATGATATTTTTCTTTACGGTTTTCATACAAAAGCTACTCTACATAGTATAGGTCTATAAGTGATTGATTTTTTTCACATTGCTGATGTAGCCATTGAATCATTTATCTTTTGATGAAGCTAGTTACTGGTCCTACATCTATCGATTCTTGTTGTAGTTCTTTATTATATTTTCTAATCCGATTTTTTGTATCTAAATCAAATACTGGGCCGCAAAATTATTTACTATAATTAGTTTTCGAACGTTTAAATTTCTTCCCTGTTATATTTATCGTTGCCTAAGCGTTGAATCCATATGTTATACGAGACAACTACTTATGTTAGATACATTTAGTTTTATCACGTTATCAAATATAATGAAACTAAACTAAAAAAATTTATTTTATTTTATAATTCAACATAATAAATATATAAAGTACACCAGGTGCGCCACTAGAAATGTTTTATAATTGTTTTTTCAAACGTTTATTCTATTTAAAATACATTTAATTTTTTCGAGGAAGTGTTTATATGCCCACTGTTAATGTTTATCCAGCGTGTAAAGTGTAAACGTATTATAAAAACTAGCTCGAAAGAGCCCATTGATATTCGAAGCATTCGCATGATATTGGACAGTTAAGTCTTAAAAAATCGTTTGCTTAATGTTCCAGGGTATTTTTCCTTTTTTTTTTTAAAAAAAACTCGAAACCTTTTTCACTCTCTTAGTTTTAGTAGTAGACGAAGGCTCTTTTAGCGAATATAAAATAGAAACTGAATAATAAACGAATAACGAAAAAAAAAACGACGAACTAAAGTTCACCGTATAGAAAATAAATGAAAAGCAAATAATTTGACTTTTCTTTCTCGGGATTCTTTCGTATTTTTTTTTTATAAAATTACCATTTCAACCAATTGTCAATAGTATACCAATTGTTATTGCTATTCGCGTATAACATATTTCCATAACAGAAGTATATTATTGTACGTCGTACAAATTCAAAAACATCATTAGATCCTCCACAGTACAGTAATGTACGTTCCCAGAAGGACATTCCATCAAACATGTTCAAGAACTTTTTTTACATATATATATGCGATTATTGGACGATTTGTTTTCATTTCTTTTAAAAAGCACATAAACTTAAATTGAAATTCGTCAACGAAATAATATTTACACAATATTTGTGTAATTTACCATTGTATGATATACAACACATTGTAAATCGTAATTACTGAAATGTAATTATTATTATTATTTATTTGTTGACGAGACCTACTCATAGTAAATATTATAATGTAAAATAATATTAGGAACACGAGAGAGAGAAAAAATATTCATAAATTCAAATTGAACAATAGTATTGAGTGATTGATGAATAATAATAGTAATAACTTGACTTAACCTCAATACATATATAAAAAATATATATATGAATACGTAATATAGAGGTGATGAAAAGATAAAAAAAATTTTTGAATTATTACAATTGAATAAATTAACATTGAGTTTAGTTTGCAATTCGCCACTATTATATTATACAGAAAATTAGTGAAATATTTTGGTTTATTAGTTTTGATATCAAACACATTTGATATATGTATGTCCGATAATAAAATTGTAGGACAACAATCCAAAATGCACTTTTGCCATTTTACAATTATTTCAGAAAAGGCTAATTTAAACCGTAAACAATAATCGGAAGGTAAAAGATAAAATGAAAAACACACAAATTGAACCATTTTAATTTTCCAATAATATTTTAATTTTAGTACATGTACTATTTTTATTTAACATTAACAAATGTTGATTTCGCCAAAGCGTACGCTATTGTCAGCCGTTAGTATGTTTCATACTATTTTACGTATTTATAAAATATAGTATTCATTTTAACCAATAAAAACCTAAATTATATACATTAATGAAATTATAATAAAGTTAGTACCTATAGTTTACAGATAAATTAAAAATTTACTGTTTCGGTAAAATAGTTTCTTCCGACAAAATGATAATATGCCAAACAGTGATGTTAATAAAGTGTCACTTGTTGACAATAGTTATTAAAATTTAATAACGAACCGATTATGGTAACAATAACGTTCATCAATTAAACAAGTGAATATTTCATAAATTACCACATATATTTCATTTATTTTTTTCTAAATTTAAGCAAATATCTGAAATTCGATACATACATTATCTATTCTCTTAACTCTTGAAGTCATTTAAAGTACATAATATGAAAAGAATAGGTATACAAAGTTGTGCGTATACTAAAGCGATTGTCTAAAATGTACGTGTGTATTGTAATTATTACCATTCCAACAGTTCATGGCTCATAACAATATTTTTTGATATAGCCACATAATTATTAAGCTCATAACAAACAATATAATTTTAGTCGAATAATCAACGCACACGTGGCTGTCGCAGGCTTGAATGATTTTCGTTTACTCGAACCCAAAAACATGAGTGAACAATTTTTATGAAAAACGTTTATAAGACCATATGAGCTTTGTCGTTCAAATTACATTAACACTATACAATTAACAAAAGAAAACGCTTTTGATAATAAAAAAAAAAAAACGGAAAAAGAAAGAAAAACAAAAGATATTTATAAAGCCTGATGAAAAATCTCCCCTACATCATTCATTTGTGCGAAGGTCTCACTTACGGTGACTTGAACAAAAAATAAAAAAAAAATGATAATAAAACAGTAGTTGTATAACAATAAAAGTTCATCATACCTACGCAGTCCCTGCTCGACGCTAATAATACCTGCCTAATGAAAAATTCTTTTCAAAGCTTAATTTTACGCTCCGATTTTTTTCAACTCTTTTTTTTTTTATTTACAATGATAATAATAGTCATACATATGTAGTTCTCTCCACCCTCGTGCCCACGAATACGTATTTATCACCATCCCTCCCGGCGAGACCTTTCACAATTTATACGCTATATTCGGCCACGCACGCATATTGCTATCATAACGATATTATAACGTGTTACACACGGACACAGGGTTTACCCCTATACCCGATGCCATCGCAATTTCAGTTGACATATAAAGTGCAAACGGTATATTCATTTCGTCTCGTATTTACGTGCGCGCGTTAATGTTTATTGATGGTTTTCACGTGGCGCGTTCGCCGGAAATTCCGACTTTTCTTAAATATTCACTTTGGATCTTCTCGAATCCATCTTACGTTGCCATTACGCCAACGTCGTAAATTAATCTACCACGACCACCAAACGCATTACCCATATTTTAAACGTGGGTAATCATTATCATACGCGCACGGTTCGAGATGGCATTGTTGCGTGTACAGTGTAAATTGAATCAGTTTTTTTTTTTAATAATTCAATCGTACGATAGTCTTTAGCTATTCGGCGATTTCGTTGGTATTGCAATTATTTTTGTAAGCTGCGACCGTCATCGCTTCACTCCGAGAGACGAATGACCACACGAAAGTAATTTATAAATGCATTTTCTTTCTCGTAAACACATCTTTCAAATCCGACACGTTTTCGATACTGCCTTTGAAATCTTGCGATTTTCGAGTTAACACGGCATGCACATGCGACGATACAACGATACGAAATGTATACGTACATAGTACAATATACATATTTTGAAAAATTTCTACGTGGGAAAAAACTATTTTTCCTTATTGTTATTATTACTTTTTTTTTTCATTCGTAAAAACGTCTTCGTCTTATAGAGATATACGCTTGGCGTTCCGTCGTAGTGGTAGTGGTATTTACACAATGACGTTTCGAAAAAAGCACATTTCATCTCGAGAGTCGTCCCTCAAGAATATGAATGCATATTAGAATGTGCACGGATGATGGTTATAGGTATACCACGCGCTTGGTAAATAGCGAGGGATCGCGGACGAACCGCTGTCATCGTACAATATTATACGAATTTATGCATACTTTCCAACCGTTCGTTCGCTCCATTGGCGGCGGCGAATCTAAATCCATCCATCAAAAGTGAAATTTTCGCATTCTCGTTTGTCACACTTAAAATCCAAGGCAACAGCCTAGTTATAGTACGTATATTGAATTGCATACCTCTCTTCGGCACAATAAATTATTAATATTTTTATTGGTGAGGGGGGGGGGGCGATAACAGGTTAAAAAGTTAATTTTTTCAAACTTTTTATCTCAACGGATTTAAAATTGCACTGTACCAACTAAATTTCATATAGTTAATCATTATAATTATCCAGTTTAGTTAATAAGCTGGAGACGTATATTATTTTTATCGAAAATCAAATGAATTCCAAAAATTGCTCCAAGAGTCGATGGCTAATCCCAAATTTAAACTTTTTTTGACCTAAGCTAACTTTTTACATTTTTATAATAAACTTGACTATTTAATTTTTTGTTTCGAGTGTGAACTTAAAAATACGGACCATATTGTTAATTATTAACTTTTATCCAACCATGAGGTAAGATAAAGACATTTAAAACGTTCTGGTCTATTCGCATATAACCAGATTTTTCCTTCGCGTTACGTAGACGAGCACGGCAAAATAATCAAACCCGTTTGCCATCGGCTAACGGGTCTGAAATTAACTTTAACCTAACCGGGCAAAACGTGCCGGACCCAATTGTTATTACCGTACGAGCTGTTGCCACCGCCGTCGACCGAACTGAACTGCAGTTTTAACACTTCCTGAGTTCAAACTACCGAATAGATGCTATAATATATTTACTTAATTTTTCAACTCGTAAAAATCATACACCGTCGTTAATACTTGTCAAAACGTCTATTGTTTATCGAAATAACGCAGTACGGATTTCGTAACAAAGAATAATATTGTGGCCGTAAAAATCGGTTTATACGATCTACTTAATATATTATTAAATAAAACGCCTTAAGCATAATACAGGGAAAGGTGTACGTTAGAAAAACGGGAGCCATTGAAATAACTGTCACCAAAGTTGAAAAATGTATTTCCATGTTGTATTGTCGAAAACTAATACCAAAGTGTACAAAGTGTACTGGAGTACCCGTTAAGGGTTTGAAGACGACAAATATCAATGTTCAGTAAACGGTGACCGACCGTCCATACGTGTTCGTTCACGGAATCGAACGCTGATATTTTCCATGGCACTGTCAAAAAATAAATCCCACGGAATTTCTCTCGAATATTCTGCTTTTCTTGTTTATACACTAATTATATAAAATAATTTTTTAATGATCTGAAAAATGTATGGATCGAATACAATAATCAACAAAGATCGGCAGAATATGTTCCTACAACGATTACTAACAATAATTTGAAACTTATAGCCATTGTAAATTAATATAATATTTTAGGCAATAGATAACATTTTTAGATGGAGATTTTTTTGACCATAAGCGCCAAAAACATAAAAAATACCTGTCATATGCGCCAAAATTGGTAGAACATAAGCGCCAAAAAGGTAAAAATCGTTATAAATTAATAAAAAGTAAAATTTTAATAAGTACAAATGGTCTACTTAAAGAGTAAAAATATTTAAAATCGTTATAAATTCATATAAATTTGAAAAAAATTAAATTATAATAAGTTCAAAATAAATTCTACATAAACAGTCGAAAAATTTAAACTCGTTTAAATTATAAATAATATATCATTAATATGTCATGATCGTTTACTATATTGTGTAAATGCTCACCACTTACACGAATAATTATGATCATAGAATTCATTTCTATTGTAGCAGAATATTTTTGTTTTGTACATCTCAATGACACATTGGACATTTCGCGTAAAAATCTATTAATAACTTTTGTTCATTAAACAAAATGCATCAAATACCTTTATTTGTAGTTGTTTCTTCAAAATTCATTTTTACTACGCTGATCAAATGGTACTAACAGTATAATGTTATAATTTTATAACACACATAATCTAACTCTGTCAAAATCAGATAAAAAGTTTGTTGATTAAAAGATTATTAGACGTTTATCTTAATGATATCTTTCTAAATTTAATGTACCTGGGATTTTGGCGCTTTTGTACTGTACGATTTATTTTCTTCTAATCTCGTTTTGGCGTTTATCTCTTCCGCTGGTTTTTTCTATGAATATTCATACCTAGATTTTCACTTACTGCATACCATTTACAAGTATTAAAATTGGTTGTCTTGTAACCCTTAATGGCATGTATTCTATTTTTATTTTTTGACAGTGAAACATTGAAATACAATTTTTAACTTGATGACAAGTTCTTCTTCAACGTTTTCTGTTTTTCTGGCCCGTTCTATACATAATACACGCGTAAAATTAAACAATAATATATTTAAGTTGTTATACGGCAATATAATGAATTGTAATTGTATCGAACTCGATCGCATATATTACCAACGTAACATCATTAATCATTTCAAAAACAAAATTATTTTCCTTTTGTGATTCCCGAACGATTTAAAATACTTTTGATGTAAATAAATTACAATATGGAAACTAAAATGTGTGAGATCCGTTTATGGTATCGATAACCTTATTTACGTCGTAGAAACTTTCCGAATAATTTATTTCAAAATGTTAATCATATTATTGAAAACCTTTTATTATATAAACGAATGATAAATAATTTTATACATCGCAAACATATATTAAAATATAATTAATATTTGCGCATACGTCAAGAATAAACAATATTGTTTATTATTATTATTATTATTATTACTATTATTATTATTATTATTATTATTATTATTATTATTATTATTATTATTATTATTATTATTATTATTATTATTATTATTATTATTATTATTATTTTGTTTTTTTTTTAGGAGTATACATCTTAGCGTGGAAAAAAGGAATTGCAGTGCTAACTGCAGGAAACACTAAAGTGTCTCCTGACGAAAGGATACGTTTGGTGGACGGCAATAATCTGGAAATCCGCGATATTCAAACGAACGACGCAGGAAACTACGTGTGCCAAATAGCTACTTTAAAACCCAGAGAGATATCACATACCGTCGAAATACTAGGTAAGCCGAATTTCCGTAAACATAAAACATAACGAATACTTTATTATTTAGTCGGTATAATAGTAATGTTACATTCTATAGTATGTACTTTGTGTTTGCGAATAATTCGAATGAAAAAGTTTGAAAAATTTATAGTACAGTTCTTTAGACCTAAATCCTGTACGATTCTAATCACTCAGAATGAATATCATTTGATTCTGACAACCGATTTGAACTCTTTTCGACATTTTAGACTTAAAAGTGTAAAAACTCTGATGACGTGTGACTTCTTCCTCTGAATGTATCATAAATTTTGTGTTATTGCGATCAGAACAAAATTTACTGGAGCCCATTCACCTAAACTTTATGAACACACTTGCATCGCGTTATGAATAAGATTATCACGAAAAGATTGACGAAAATTTCAGAAAATTTAAATGCCGTGTAATAAAATGTTTTCAACTTGAAAAATAATCGAGTTCTGCTATTTAAAGAATCGTCATTTTTCCATGGTATATTTATATATTTTTTTCATTTTTCATAACAGAACATTTAAATCCACTAGAATTTTATTCGATATTACTTCCATGTTTTATTCTATGCACGACCGGGAATAACGTATAAACTAATATTAAATATTTCCTATTTATTCCTTTTTTTGTCATTGTTGTTTTTTTGTTTTTTTTTTGGGGAAGGGAGAGGGAGGGAAAGGACCTTAAAGATTTCACGTAATCGGCAGTTTGTCGCCTTTTAAAATGCCGACGTCACGTATTCGGCAACGGCGTCAGATCTATCACGAAATCGGCAATTTTCCTGCCGATTACACGAAATCAGCAATTTCGCGAATTTTTAGGCAAATTAAACACACACATAAATATATGTATTTATTATATATTTTATATATATATATATATATTTATATTAAGATAGAACGCGTTCGACCACTTTAATCTCTTCCTGTGTTTTTTTTGTTTTTTTCAATAATGCAAACGCATTAAAAAACGAACTGCCCCATCAAAAAAAACAAGAGCGGTTCTCTGGGGAGTGAGTGATCCGTAAACTCTCACGTGTCAAATTCATGGTGAGGGATAAACGAAACAATTGGCGAAAGTATACAAATAATTATATAACACGATTTTCTCAGACATGTTTAATATTTACGCGAAACTTCTGTATCAGGATGGTCGTATGAGCGTAAGTGACGTTTTCCCCCGACACACGCGTGTGTACAGACGAAATATACTTTTCGATTCCCAGTAGGGTTGCTCGCGACGGGCAATAGGATAGTGGACGGCGGATGGCGTTCACGAAGGAAGCGAGAGTGAGAGAGACCTATCGAAAATTCACACGAACATCTCGGCCGGTTTTAGTGGTCTTACATAATTAATAACGAGCACGGCGGAGAAACCCTTGAAAAACAAAAAATATATACGCTATTATAAAGCTGAGACCCTCTTTGACTTGCCCTCAAGGCTTTGGTCACAGCCATAATATTGCCTTGCATACCCCTGTCGTGGGTTTTTTTTTTGCGTTTCCTTAGACATTTTTCGAGCACCCAAAGACTAGTATAAATGCATAGCCTTTAGTAATAGGGTGATGAGTCTGTTTTCGTGGTACGCCATACTGTTGTTAGGGCCGCATTTTGAGAAATTGTCCGCTCTAAACCGACAAACCATAAAAACGCCCTTAGTATAAACATTAATTTCGTTGTATTAAAAAAATGCATACGTAAAATATTTTACATCGTCTTAAGCTAAAATTTTACATTTTTAAATGTAAAATACGTCGTTGTTAAAATCATGTTTTTCGTCAAGTCCATTATTGTAACGAATCTTTGATGACGTTATCATAGTTTGCAGCTAAATCACATTCAATGTTTAAAACTGTTAATGCGTTCAAACGGTCAATAGTCATTACAGTATAATAATAATTTTTCTTTTTACACAAAAACATTTTTAAACTATTGACATAAGGAAACAAGTCAGTTTTTGCAAAATTCCTTTTGCTTCACAATACTTTTGTACGTTTCATGTTTATTTGTAAGTTCTAAATGTGTATACATAGACTTTATTCCAGTTATTAATTAAATAATAACATTTATATGTATTTTCCCATGCAGACCAACGCGTTGTAGATAACCGTCTATGAATATATGAAATTATATATATATATATATATATGAAATATAATTATGACAATTGAGTCGATTGTGGAAATCGAGTCACTCGGGACAACTTCCCTGAATTTGGCGCTAGTTTTCATTCGAGTATATTATTATATGGCAAGTCATAACAGCGAAAACAACTACGTTTTGTCACTCGTATATTTTAGAATATTGTCGTAACAAATCATCAATATGTAGTTACTATAATTATTACTTTGACGTTGTCGTCAACATAGTGTTGTTAAACACTCAACAACATTTACAAAAAAAAAAACAAATATAAAACGAATTTTTTCGTATAAATTTCAAAAAAACCTTAATCATGAACATTGTGTATTTTATCATTGGAGGTTAAAGACGATTTGTTGTTCACGGAAAGACATTATTTCTGTGAATATCGTCTTGGTGAGCTTCCTTATTGTGCATAGAGACACCGGAATATTTCGCTAGATATTTGACGACACCACTTCCGGCTTAATCGGAACATTTTGACATATTATTAACACTATACTTACAGTGTTTTCAGGAAAAATAAAACAATATAAGGCATAATTCTCGACTTTATTATATACGGAACGGTTTTTTTTATTTGTATTATTATTCCGTTAACTTCTCTTTATATTACAACGGATTTCCTGTCTTCTTCCCAGCAACTCGTATAAACACACTATCGTCCCATCACAATTTCGCAATTTTTTTTCTTAACGTCCGTCAAGTTCGAAGGTATTACGTTTTTGTCTACATTTTTATACTTTCTCTATTGTTTTTATTATTGATTTTCTTTTTTCATAAATTCTATTTGTTGCAAACATTTCAGTTAACACGTCGAAATATAGACCTGATGAAACGTGTGTGAGTGAAAATCTATAATTTTGAGTCTTATATACCACTGGGAGAGGTTTAGCACCACAAACACTTAATTTCATTCAGTCGGAAAATTTGACGTTTTCACATTTGAGTCGACAAGTCAACAATTATTAGATAATTAGATTATTTGGATAGTTTGATGATAATTTTGTTTAACTAACACGGTTAAAAATATGTCGTGATTTATTTGTCGAATTTGTTGTCATAACTGTAATCGATAACATCGTTATAACGCGTGTGTGCAAAGAGCATGGATATTGTGTGTATAAGATTTACGACACCCACTATTAGAAATAGTTCTATCTATGAATGTAATGGCACCACATAAAAATAAAATCGAGAATTTATATATCCGCTAAACGTTTTCTATAATCAAATTTTCGGAATTCCAGTCATGTTAGTTATTTTTTTAATAATATTTGGATATAAAAATAAATTGTGCTTTTATATTAGTAGTTTATTGTGTTAAGGCTCTTGGAAAATATTTAATTTTTCATGGATTTAGACTGATAAGCAGATAAAAAAATAAACATAATTCCCGTAATCTAATTACGAAAACATAATATTTTAATACGTAATTCTTTCTTTTACCTCTTGTAAGAAATTTATTTCATATTTTGACCCATTAAGTACATGTTTATTATTAAAAAAAATAGCATACTTAGTACGTCGTAGCATATCAAATGAACTAACCACAAAAACGAAAATCCGTTTCCTACAAAACCTAGAAAACAAGCTTACAAATTCAAATATATAATTAAAATTAAAATTAAACGATCGATATTGGGTTAATTTTTCTTTTAATTTTGATACTTTTCGTGGTTCTAATGATCACGAAAAATGTTTGCACGACAGTAGAGGTGACTTTCGACAAATAAAGAAATAAATAAGTGAATCCTATTAAGGTATATCTTTAACCGCATGTTGGCAGTAAATGACTTAGCGTGTTAAAAATATGAACGGCATTTTCTTAATAATCAGTCGGATAATTATGATTATTACAACCCACTACCTCGCCCACCCACCTAAAAAAAACCTACTTATATATCACCAACGGGTAAATCGGACAAAAACAAATCTCAAATCGCGTTTATGATTTGGGAAACTTAATTTCCCCGCGTGGCTTCAGTCAGGACATATAAAATATAATAATATTATACAATCAATCATACGCGACAATGTATAAATTGTTAAGCAGAACGAAACGCGCATGTGTTCGTAAATAATATATTAAACGCGACGATATTTAACATTTATATGGGGAAGAGAAACATTTTCATATATCACGTTGCATATTATATAAAATATATAATATTATTACGCGACACACCTCTCGTTTCATAACAAAAAAAAAAAAAGAAAGACGTGCACGTCACGCGAAACATCGTTTTCGTCGCCGCAAAACGGTCAAATATAAATATTTATTAAGCTGACATCAAACAAATACCTTCTCGTTACACTACTTTTAAATTATATATCATAGTATTGTAATATTCGAGTATACGCGTTATAATCGATGGCATACATATTGGCCACAAAAATGTCTTGGAGGATTTTTATTTTTATTTTTATCTACAGGCTTTCAATCAACAAATTATAAGAGAAAAACATAATGATAAAAGATTATTCTAACAAAAACTAAATAAATAAATATAATCAAATGCATAAAAAAAAATGTACGAACAAAAAAAAAATTAAATGGTTATATTAAAAAATAAGCAGATGTTATAAGAAGTAGTATGCAAAACGAGTTAATAACGAATAATAAAATATAAAATGTGATAAGTAAACAATTTTTAAAAAGTCTGAATCGTTTGAGCACTCCGCGTTATTTTAATTTTCCTCTTTTTAATACACTACAAAGTCTCGGCTCATTGAACATTGATTGTTCCGCTCATTCTAAAAAAAATACTATTTTTCCATTAAATATTAATAATAAATTTAAATATTACTCATGCTTTTTGAGTTTTAGACAGATTCCGCGTGCGGCCGTTACGTCACTAAATTCTATTTTTTTGAAGTAACTAGAGGCATAGCAAAAAAAGTTCTTCCTTCTCCCTCATTTTCAGTATTTTGTATTAAACCAACATTAATTTCGTATTATATTACTTGTGTATTAAACATATTTCACTTGAAGTTTCTATAATTTGTTTTTCTTATATAAAACCGTTAAATGAAGTATTACAAAAGCAAACAACAATAGTTATTTATAGCACTGACTGATATAATGGCTGTATGAAAAAATTTCAAAATCATTTGAACAGATTCTAGTAACACTTCCAAAAAAATATTGAACGACGTTACCACATTAGCTACTAAAGTAGAAGTAGAAATACGCATGTCTTGCACTCATGGGAAAAATCAAATACGACCAATATAAACAGCATAGAACAAAAGGAGTATCATAAGATATCAGTATTTATAACATTATAAATTAATAAGTCAGCTGCATTCTAAATTTGATGAATGGCTTAACAATTTGTGCCACTAGAAGAGTTAAAACCATGAAGTTTTAAACGATATAATAATATAAATTTGAAATAACGATTTGATAATGTAGAAAAAAAATTTTGACTGTTTTTATAAAAAAAATGTCACAGAAAAATGAAAGCCTTAAATTGGACACAATAAAAATAAGATAAAATATAACTATTAGTTAATCAATCGTTTTTTTTTTAATAAAAGTTGTTTCATTTCAAGAATAAAAGGTGTTATTTAGATTCTTTTTACCGACCTTTTCCATTCATAAATCATTGCTATACCGTTGAAAGTAACTTATAACGTGAACACCAACACAATAAAAAGAACTATATTTGTGTATTTATTTCTTATTTTTTCGTGTATTTAATCAAAAAGAATACTTTAAATTCAAAAATACATTTTGAAAAGAGAACTTTATCAATACTTGTTTAAGTCTAATAATAAAAAAACACCTAAGGTCGGCGGTAAACTCGCATAATGACAAACGATAAACGAGTCAGGTCAATCGGAGTTTATTTTACTTTAAGGTCATGCGTGACAATATAGTTATGATAAAATAACTTTCAACTTAAAAAATAATAGCCAATTATAAGGTATTTGATGCGTGTTATAGATAGTGTGCTATACAATCATTATGTATATCAGATAAATGGTCGATATAGTTTTAATAATAATATATTGTTCTGCTACGATTTTATGGCATACTGCAATACTGCATGCTAAAACAAAAATTGTCGAAAGATTATTATTTTAAAATAGAATTCTAAGTAAGGATTTTTAATGAAAAAAGTATTATTTAGTCAGATAGTATACTGAAATAAATTAAACCTCTAAATGGAATAGTTATGAAAAACCCCGGATGTATACGACTATTTTCTCCAAGGTCGAAAACAAATACGTAATCAAAATAACCGTTTTCTCAAAACGATACGTTTTAAATAATTAAAAACAACAATGTATGTTTTGTATTTTTTTTTTTTGTTTTTTTGTTTTTTTTTTAACCTCTATTTTTTTTAAAAATATTAAACGAAAAGAAGTACTTATTGGTTTTGTAATGATGTTTTTTTAATATTTTTATTTTTTCTGTATCCTTAAAGTTTCTATGAACAGTTTTTCATGCAGGAAGAGAGCTCTGTTGATTTTTTTACGCATTACTTTTCAGTAGGCAAACTAACTAACTATTTAGTACTTTATTCGACACATTTTTCGATTTTCTTAAATAATATTTTTAAACGCGCGGAAAAACTACAAAATAATTGCTCCCAAAAACTGTTGAGATTGTCAAAACATCCGTTCTGGATGTAAGTTACTGTCGTATTTAAGATCTGAACATTTATTTCAGACAGACTTTAAAAAAAGTAATTATATAAGAATCGTTTATCATAGATCGGTTTTTAAAATCAATAATTAACCGTTTCTGTCGAATTAAAAATAATAATACATCTTTAACAACACCCGATTAAATGATCCGCTCGAAACGATAACAAAGGCTGGCTACTTTTATTGTTATTATTATTATTATTATTATTATTATTATTATTATTATTATTATTATTATTATTATTATTATATTATTATTATTATTATTATTATTATTATATTATTATTATTATTATTATTATTATTATTATTATTATTATTATTATTATTATTATTATTATTATTATTATTATTATTATTATTGTTCGACGTGATTGAATTACGTGCACAATTAGTCTTCAAAGGTACCAAAGAAGACATTATGTCCGACAAAGTCCATTGCAAAACCGCATAACTCATTTAGGTGTATGTAGATAACACAACTGACCCGAGTCCATTATTAACGAATAGCCGTGGCTATGCAATATACACGACGACAAACCCATAAGACTTGCTACACGACGACGTGCACCGTTGTACGCACAAATAATACGCTTTTCAAATTGACACTGGTCCAAATAGGGATAATTCGAACCTAACCACGTGGCCAGGTAAGGTTTAACACAACATTGTCTACGTATGATATTATCTATTAAGACATTGTTAATTAACAGAAATCCGAATCGAGATCGGTTAATGCATTTAAGCATTATATAATGCAAAATAATAATAATAATAATAATAATAATACTGTTCATCTAATTTATTATTTACTAATAAAAAAAAGCATAACGGTTTATTTGGTATTCACATATGAATGTAAAATATAGATAATGAGCCCAATTTGACCTGAATCCCATTTCAGATTACGTAAAATAAATATCGGATTTACCACTATACAAATGCGGAGGAGGGAAGCTAATCATAAGTATTCTAATTAAGATTTGACATTCCTAAATCTTGGTTATATTTCTAAAAAAAAAAGTATAAAATTTAGTAGGCAAACGTACCTTTCTCGAATATTCAAATCTAATAGTGAAGTACTTTCAATTATTATAAGAAATAATATCGGAACACATAACACAATTCAAATGTTTAAAATATTTAAAAAATTCTAAATAAATTTAAAGTACTCAACACGAAAATGTTGATATTTAAAAGCTGAAATCCGTGTGGATATAAGATTAACGGTATACATTCCTAGTTAAATTAAAAATAATTAATTCATTAAACCGAGTCGGACAAATATTTTTTAAAAACGTTCAACATTTAATTTACGGCAGAATTCATTAATTGCGTGTGTTTATTACATTAGTATAAAATGCCTATATGCAATTTAAACATGAAAATATATACAAATTTTGTGTGATGATCATTAATTGTAGTTGGTCTCTTATAATACAATATATTTAGTATAGACTAGCTTTTCCTTAAAAAAAAAAAAATAGTATGAAAAAAATTTTAACAGTCCAAATATATTTTTTTCACATGGTCTCCAAATATAGCCGGTACGGATCTGTCTACAATTAACATGATATACTAATATGATGTGAAATTCAATTATAAAGTCAACATACAGATACGATGAAGTAATAGTACTGACAGAGTTCAGTGTTGAAAAGAAACGGGTAATGATGACGAATGCCAAGTTTCAAACTAAATGTTTTTAATTGCATGTATTTACATTAGTAATAAATATATGGTCTAAACAAAAATTAAACGATGAAATTTGAAAAATCGTTTTTTAATTCTCGAATAAAGCCGGATAATAATACAGTTGCAGCATATTAAATATAATTCGTTTACACTGGGAATCGCGTAGGGAGCCAAGTTTTTTTCGAGTTGGCGTGGCGCGTGCTCGATTGTCGGGCGTTGATGGAGGGGGAAGGGAGTCTGGTTAGGTCAGAGGGTTTATCGGCAACAAGGGTGACGTCAAGTCGCCTCCGTCGGCGCAGGTAAGTTAACACACAGAGTTTCGCCACACGATTTATAGGTGACAAGTCGAGAGGGGAACTGTTTATTTATTAACAATTTATTAGCGGTAATGGAACTGCAGACGTTTGTCGGGGACGAAGAGGTAAATGTTAGACGGTTTAAGGTAGTCGCGCGTGTTGCCAAATTAACTCGCCATGAAACCGCTTATAGTCGTACACAGAAATGCGTGTGCAAGTATCGAGAATTCGTCTTTCGTAACGAAGAATTTGTATTATTGCAAACGTCACTCGCCAACCGTATTGTTGTATTAATACGCGACGACGCGCGACCGGCGGAATGTGCGGGATACGGTACGACATTATTGTGACGTAAGAATTATGTGCGTGGAAAGACGTTAATTAAATGTTTTACCTTTGGGGTCCACGAATGGGCATAACGTTATGTACGGCGGCACGGTGGCAATAAAAAAAAAAACGCTTGATGATTGATGACCGGCCGTTACGCGCTGTCGTCAGTCTCCAATCGCGGAATCTCCCGTCTCGGCCCGAATAATAATAACGCAAATAACCGCTCAGCCGAGTACGCGGCTGAGGCAAGAGAGTGATATTTCGCGAAATCTGCTGTTACGACAAATATTATACTACGACCCGTGAAATTGATTACTTTCCTATAATATGTTATTAATAATAATAATAATAATAATAATAATAATGTGACGAGATAACGCGCGTCGTCGGACCCTCCGCCGCCGACTTATTGACCTAAAATCCCGTTCTCGGGCAGCCGAACGATTATCGTAAACCTTTGCCTTCAGATATGACGACGGACCGTTAACGTACGATAGAGGCACGACACGATAGTGATTACTTTTGCCACCCGATAAAAAGTCGTAATCAATTAATACGTGACTGTTGTATCGCAATATCTGAAAACCTGATGGTTTATTAACCAACCAATAATAATAATAATAATAATAACTATATTAATATATTTGTACATACAATGTACCTGATCTCGTGATCCTACCAGTGGAGCGGCTTTAACTGTCCCCCTCCGTAATGTTTAACGGTTGCCATGAAGGAGTTCACAACCCATCAATTCCTTTGAAGTATTAGACGTTCCGAGTTTATTGCGAAATTGTTGAATGTTTTTTCAATTTTTTTTCACCAAGTTGTTCTAAACACTTTTTGCGGTGTCACCGCGTTGATTTTTTTACGTTTTTGCCTTAGGGAGGCAAGAAAGAGCACACAGTATATACCGTATATACGGTCGTGCTACAGTATGAAAAACTAGATAACATTTACGATTATGTGTACCTTAATTATAGTCTACAGTTTATCCGGTCAAACTCGCTTTTCTCGTTCCCATTCATTGTACACGTGTGAATACTGTAGTTAAGTCTACGGCAGATTCACGCTAATGATCGTTTACTTCTCACTCCAACAACGACACATGCTCGCACGTTTTCGAAAACCGTCTATTCCAATACTTCTTTTGTACAAGTACGTTTCCGATGCCTTCATTACATAAATAAATATATTTAATAAATAATATAAATTTGTATACCTGGTTATGTAAAAATATAAATACGACAGTAAAACGGTGTTTTTTGCGAATTCAATTGAATCAAATCGGAACATCCATAAACATAACAATACAAAATAAATAAATAGCAAAAGTATGGAAGTGTATTGATCATTAACTCTGGCGAAGCCGGAGACCAATTCAGCAACTATTTTACAATACCGATCGGCGAACACGCAGCGCACGGCTGGCTGTATCATAATTGCATACCCAGAGCGCCGTCCGAAATTGGATCGGTCCGTGGACGACAATTAATAACCTAAACGACTCGCTCGAATTTCACGTTATCAACGAAAGAACAAACAGCACGCCAAAACGACCGCACAATAAAGAGAACCATATTGTTCGTGTCACGTGCATTCACAATCGCGGTTGAAAATAAGAAAAACATAAATGTCATATAATTCGCGCGACAGCAGGCCGACAATATCTATTCTACCTTCCTCTCTTTTTATTTTCATTAATAACTATGTACGTTATCATTTATCATTGTTTAAGTTGTTTTATTTTTCATGTTGATCGTATGTTCTGACGTATCTGTGTCATTGTAATATCAATTATTATCATACAATTTCATAGTTTTTCTTTTCTAAGTCTTCGTTCCCCGTTAGCCATTGTAACAACACACACACACACATCGATATATATATATACATAATTATTTTCACTCGTCGTATATATAACATTTCAAATTATATTTCATTCGTCTATCGTTTTTCATCATTCGCGCCATTGTGACATTTCGTTCGCGAAACCGCGTCATCATCGTTCGCACATTCTCATATAACATACTAATATCAGACGCGTAATCATTATATTCGTAAAATATTACTTTACCTATATATTTTATTTCTTGTGTTCCCTGCTGTATACTATCGTTTGTTTACGTTGCATGTGGTTTTAATCGTGTTCATTAATCGCATAAGTCGTTCGTCATTTCCAACTGAAATATATATAACGTGACACAATATTAAAACGACTTACGCTCCAATACTGTACAAGACATCGCATATATTTGTATTCACTCCGTGTAGTTTTATTTTATTTTATTGTTTTAAACTCGTATTTATGATTTACAATACCAGTGTTATAATATGATTTTGAATTTTAAAAAATTGTAAAAAAAAAAATGAATAATTACGTAGTACCGTTCATGCATATTTATAAATACGTCGGTGTGTAATTGAATTTAAAAGTCAGCCAGTACACTGGCAAATAATTCGGGTAAAATGGATATATTTTATAATTTTATTCTTTCGCGTTGTATTATTTAAATATAAGTATTTAATATTACATTCTAATGTAAATATCAAAATTTAAAAATGAAAAATGTGCTGCATTTTAACCCCGTGCAATTACAATACAAAAAGTATTTCTAATATATTGTTAATATATATTATCTGTTTATACAGCACGAAAATCGTTTAATTTTGTAAACAATTTTTTTTCGGTGCTGTCAATTGACTAGAATTTAATTTCTATTAGAATGGAACATCGGGAAACGACGTTTTCATAAGGACGTTATACATATGTATATATATAAATATATATTATAAATATCACGAGAAGAATGACTTGGCGTTCCGACAGCCGCGTTAAAATGTCGACTGCAGCGAACTGTTCACTAAATAGAAAATATTATAATGGGACTAATGGGCATTGGACGATAATATATGTGCGGCCGGCTGGTAGGCGATTAACTTTTTTTTTCGATTACGCTTTTTCTTTCGTTGAGAAATAAAACGAATACAAAATAAATCTATACTATTACACAAAAAGATAAAATTGCACATTTGTAATCGCAAAACCCAGAAACTCCTGGATCTATTTTAATGAGATTTTTACAGGTGTTTTCGTTATGATCGCCTGAGTGTTATAAGCTATTTCAAATGTCACTATCTCATCATCGTCATCGTCATCAGAAAAATAAAAAATAGTTCATGTGTTCATGAAAACCAATTGTATTAAAATATATTCCCAAAAATAAATAAAATCTATTTTTGATTAATAGTTATAATTAATAACTCACACATCAGGCACGTATAGTTTAAGCACGTTTTTGTTTCAAAAGAATAAAAATATTTTTTAAAGTATTATTAGTCAAATAAACTATGATACAGACATTTTATAATATTGTATGGTCCACAGTAACAGTAATCTCAAAAACTAGAAAGAGCGAAGAATTTCTCTGTCTCGAATATATTTGAGAAAATCTTGGATATTTCGAGAGTGTATTGCGATATTTCTGGAAATCTGAGCTCTATATGCTTCCACAAGAAATCTTGCCTTCATTCCGGGCATCTCTATAAACCTGTCTGACTTTTCTTCTTCAATTCAAACATTTACAGTTTAAAAATACAAAAAAAAAATAGCTAAAAAAAAGGAAAAATAAAAGGGAATAAATGGGGGAGGGATAATTATTGGGGAAAATTAGTTGAAAAAGAGGTGAGCGGGAATGGGTAATATTAATGTGAATGAGAACACGAAAAGAATCGTAGGGTACGAGTTCGAGAATTGTTTAGGTTTATCTTGTGTCAAGATATAAAAAAAATCGTAAAAAGAATAAAATAAAAATGTAAGGCAAAACATTGAAATAAATTATCAAAAATTAAAATTTCTTACCTTATGCTCGTGCTTAAAATCTAATTGGTATCCACATAAACGAACGATCGCATAAAGAGATTAAAACAATAAAAAAGAAAGAAAAAGTTTAGATCGGTGACTTCACTTCCAAAGCGAATTCATCGACAAAATCAAGTAAGCCAATACTCAAATTAAGTTGTCTCGCAAAACTAACTATGTCCCGCGGAACACAGAATTGGTCTGGAGTAGCTGGAGTGTGCGCACACTGACGAAGAGACGAGGATGAGACTAGGGTAGTCTAGGGTGTAAATTTTGTATAATGTCTTTAATATACTGACTACGTAACAGTCCAATCGATTGATAGCAACAATAGATGTTTTGTCATATCTATATGCGTATCAGTCGACGTTACGACCTTTAAATTTGGGTAAGTTTTCATGTATGTATGTTTTTATTTATCAAACCCGTATGTGGATTCCCTCTCTTTTTTGTATTCATGAAATGCGTTCCTATAAGTTTTTTTTTTGTATTTCTAATTCGTATCAACTGGCTATTCTTTGATCGGACAGACCCTTTATTTGTTACTCCTCTGCGTCGTAGTTTATTTGGAAAGTTATAAAACGATATTTTTCTTTTCTTTTTTTTGTTTAAATAATTATATCTTGTTTATATTAGTTTAGACGCATATTACTTGATAAAAGAATATTTTTTTTTATTATTTATTTTCCTATTGTTGCGTAGTTTTGTTTTATAAGTTCGTGTGGATTTTATTATGTTTAAGATTAATTTATAATTTCGATTCTGAAGATCAGCATCTCTCGTCCGTGTCGGTTATTTGTTTAGGTTCAAACATATGCGTTATATTTTCTTTGTTATTATTATTAGAAAATACAATCTGTGTTCCGAGAAGATCAAGCATTAGTATGTTTTATTTAAAGAAAATATCACATAGCTATATATGGTATTTTACATAAATAAATCAATACATTAATAACATTTGTGTTAGCTGTGAATACAATGATGATATGTGTGCATATCACTACAACAGTTTCCTCTGAAAGTCTCTTTCACAATCACAAGAAATTTCGTTAATTACCTGGACAAATCTTCAACTTGTAGGAATAGATTTGAGTTCGGATTGTCTTTCCCGTGAACAACATTATACGTAAGCCTATCGAAAATTGATAATAAAAGTACTGAACGAAGCCAATTAGAATAGCTATACAGATATATATGGGCAGTAACGAATAATTATTGCGGACAGTCATTTATGATTAAGACTAAATATGTTTATAGTTTAAAACATATACACTCGTTTGTACAATATTATCATAATACATTACGCTTTACTTGAACGATTTCGACGTTCGAACGAGATAACATCTAACACTTACGATAACGTTCTCTTTAGGCGAAGTCAGCTCAGAACCGTTACTGCGAGGTATTTATATGTTTAATATATATTATATAGTACGCGCGTTGTGTAAAACGGAAACGTTATGAAAACAAACGACCGGTGTCGATGACCGCCACCGGGGTAATGGCGTGTAGAGGTAAACAATTTCGAAAAAGAAAAATTGTGTGTCGCCGTGAGATAAATCGAATGCGGTGGCCAAAAGGTCTGTTTGGTAACAAATCGCTGCCAAAAGTGACTATCTTGTCAGCCGCTGTCGGGCGCGATGGCGGCGGCGGCGGCTAGTGCGCGAACGGACCCGCGACTGTCTGAAAAAAAAAAAAAAAAACGTCTAACGCACGATCACAAAGAATACTTTAAGTTGAAGAGAGGACGGGGGAAGGAATAAAGAGAGATAGACAAAAAGCATTTTTTTTTTTTTTTTTTGAAATACTGTGTCTCCGGCGTGCAACAGACCATTATTCAAATAATAATCCCTCGGGGCATTGTCAGCAGTTTTTCCGAAAGGAAAATTAACGATAAACGTTGTCGTCCGCGACGGTCGGGTATATGCTTTTTTCAGCGCCCGCGTCTCGACAGACAACTGAATAACATTGTACGTTTTTCACACAAACAACACGACGCGCGGGCTTTATACGTGCAACGTAGCGTTCCGAACAAAACCGGCCAGCAGCACCGTGAGCTTTACAGAACAAACCCCGTTCTGTACGCACACGATCGCAAGTCCGTTGTCTAATCGAAAACATTTTCCCGCCACCTGTTGTTATGCGACACGTCGTCCCGTCGACCGACCTGCCGGACAGGTATTCTCATTCGCATACAAACGACTACGTTTAAAACGTGATGACGAAACGGTCATTTTATGTTCTGAGTGAACAATGTGTCGGTTTTACAACGACGTGTTTTTGATTTATTTTATTTTGTCCGTAAACACTTCTCCGCGTGTACAAGGAGCACTAGGATGACTTTGACATTTCGGGTAGCGAATTTTATCTAGTCGGCGGTATACTTTATTTGACACGTTTTTCGATTTTTTCCAGTAATTCCCTTAAGCGTAAAGAAAAACCACCCGAAAATCGAGAAAGAAAAAACACGGACAGTTTTTGTATTTCTTTTTTTTTAAATATTTATCATATCATTTATTCATTAGTTATAATATTTCCTACGCTCAGAATCGTTTTTCGAATACAATGATTTATAGTTACATTCAAATTAAAAATAATAAATAAAATAAAATTCTGAAATCTCTGTTTAAACAATTCGTTTGAGCTGATATCCACAGCACTCGTGGTTTGATACGATTTTTTATAATTATTATTTTTTTGAAAGCCTCATAAAAAGTCTTTCGAAATATTTACTCGATTTGACTTCGATTCAACAGGAAAAATATTTGCACATTAATATTGCTGGCTATCATATTATACATAATACCCGTTTTTGGTATTTATAGGTATTAGGCACGTCGTTCCGCGTGTCTACAACTATCTAATTTCCGCTCACGGTAATCCCTTTCCATAATATTATAACGCTTCGAAACACAAACCTACACAATGTTCGTCGTTTTGAAATTACCTTATTTATACACATAGGCGACTGTAGTCGACTTTAGCAAAGTTTAAATCACTAAAATCGGACCATTAGTTCGTAGATAATATAACTCGGTTCTGTCCTAATTTACTGTAAGCGCTCAACACATTCGAAAGAACATTTTATCGTTTTCTTTTTTTTGCATTTAAATTATACAGAATCACGATTATAAACTGTCGTCATGCGTGTTTTCAAATTCGGTAATCTTTTCGTATACGTACGCTATGGTGATTTCTTTTTATTCCGTAAGTTTTAACGTTCTATACGTTTTGAGTTTTTCGCTAAATCGTCAAACACAATATGATGAAAAACGTATATGTTAATACGTAGTATTCGGTGCATGTTATTCAAAAATTTAATGTACATCTATTAGCACAATGGTTTTATATGTAGTTTATTGTAGTAAGTTCGTTCGCTAATATATCGCGACAATAATTAATAATAATTGCGAAATATTACACCCATCTGACGATATTCATTTTTTCGATTCTGTTTCGCGCGGTGTGCCTAACCTAACCTAACGTGCACGCGAGCACTACAACGGCGTAGACGAACAATCCTGTTCGGATGTGTTGAGCCGAATTCGAACATTTCGACGACACGACGAGTGTTAGGTTAGCAGGAATTTAATGAGATACCGCGTGGCAAGGGCGAAAGTTACCGCGCACAATCGACAACGGTTTTCGGACGACGTGCCCATCACGACAATTAATAACCGAACGAGAACCGTGTACACGGGTATACATATATATTAATATGGTCGTGGGTTTATATCGAAACCAAACCGTGTAACGGCAACAAACGCGAATGGATATATTTGAAGAAACCGCGCGCCCGTCAAAGTTAAAGTTTTCATCGTCCGTCGTAATCCAAAAACACCTAGCTGGACCCGGTCCAGTGGTGCGCGCCCTGCAAATCCGATTACGGTCCGCAAAACTGTACCGCATTTACAACCCTTTCACACGTTTCATTGTCCCCGACGTCGATTTGAACTAAAATCGCACTTTTTGAATTTTATTGAACCGTCGAGGTGGCAAATTCCATTATATCGCATTATTGTGTTCGTTCACCGGTTGAGTCGTATAAGAACCAGAGACGAATGCATCGGGGGTTTTGTGAGTTAACCCCTTCCCCCACCAAAAAATTTAAGATGATATATAAAATATGTGCGAAGTTTTGAAATACTTTACATGAAACTAATACGACCAATGAACATTTATTATTATCATAACTATTAACGTTGGAAATTTGGATTTTTCGGAAATATTTGTTATAATTATTAATAAAACTTTCAAATCTGGATGAATATTATTTACTCATCTTGATATTTTTTTCAAACCTCCCAACCAAATTTTTTTTCTGCGTTTGCCCTTGGTAAAAATCGACATTACTCGTGTCGACTTTTATCGTCAGTGGAAAACGAAACATCATTTTTTTTTTTAAATTTCTTGTTGATAAAAGAATACACATATTTATTTGAAAACACATTAGCGGTGGCCAAATCAAGTCCCGTCCGTAATGTAATATGCGTACAAGAAAAAATAATGTGGTTAGGACCTGATATAATATACTCGTCCAGCCCACGAACACGCCACTGGCTGAGGTCCAAAAAAATTGTAAATAAATCGATCCTTTGTTCATTGCGACTGAATAAATAATTGTGTTTGTTTAATTTATCAAAATGTCCGTGATCGGTTTTCCTATTCAAACACACACGAAGACCAAAACAAAATGTTTTACGGTAATATTTATGTTACAGTTCCGTCAAGAATCAAATCCGTAACATCGGGAGGAAATATCGACACGAAAAAAGACTCGATGATTAAATTGAACTGCGAAGCGGACGGAAATCCTGTTCCAAACATAACATGGACCAGAAAAGTAATACGTTTGTTATTATTGATGTTTAAGTACTTACGAATTATGATTAATCGAAATGTCAATTGAATTTCGTGTACCGTTTCACAGATTGCTTCGTTATTATAGAGCAATGACCCCCCGCCCCCATGTCCTTTTAAAACATTAACAACTTAGATCACATGAAATGTATATATTGTTTTCCCCTTTTAAGTCGTCCATATTGGTTCTTACAGATAACCACGTATTTCAACATAACTAAATACGTTCACAAATCAACAGTATTCGGTAAATTTACTGGTCCGTGACCTACGACGATCATATGACGAGAAAAGTTTAAAAACTTGATTTAAAAATCGGAACGTTTTTTCACACGAAAAACTGTGCATTTCGTCGAGTACCTCATTTTTCGTGTCATAACTTCATTAAGCTTTCGACGTTGCTCAATCGTCCCGTTCATTGTTCCGCATACAATCTAATAAAACGCGTAGTTGTAAGGGGGCCGCCACTGACCGTCGTACGGCTATGTGTTGCGTCAACAATTAGTTAACTTTTCTTGAAATTCCATTTTAGAATAACGTACTTCCGAACGGTGAAAGGAATGCGACCGGCGATACGTACATAATACAGTCGGCCACCCGTCATGACGCCGGACTATACATATGCACCGCTTACAACTCCGTCGGACAACCCGCCGAACAGACCATTACAGTCAACATTCTGTGTGAGTATCCAGTATTTTACCATTTTTAACCGTGCCTACCGTGAGAACTGGAACCGAAATTTCATCCCAACGCTTGTTTATTTAATGTTTTTTTTTTTTCTTTGTCGAAACCGAACCAGTAATTCGGAAGTAGAAATCGTATTTGTTTTTTTTTTTGCTTTTGTGTTTTTATGCATATGCCATTGACGTTGCACGCAAATAAGAGCGCTAAAATTATTTCGTTACAAGTATTTTATTACTGTTATTTCTTGTGAAAAACAATTAAGTGTTTATCGTAAACAAAGTATCGTATTAATATTATAATTGCATTGGGTTCGAATAGTTTGAATTTCACTAGGTTATATAAACATATTTAAGAAAACTTGACACTTCGTCAATAACAATTAATGACAAATACTGCTACGGACAGTAACGAGTTACACATAAAATTCGAAAATTTAAAGTTTTATTGATATGTCAACGTGTGTTGGCAAATGTATAACTTCCGTGTAAAATATAGACGCGTAAAAATTAAAACGTTCCAGACACAATTTAATACTCTAACAGGCCAAACACAGCGCATTTATACACATGTTCACATTTCGAAATATAATTATAACGTAAATACGGATAATACAAATTCAAACCACGAATTATATTTTTATATTTGTAAAAACGTACATTATAATAACACAACATAATATTGTACCATTGTAAACCATGTGTAACGTGATATCGTTTGACATTTTTTACCTTATTTGTTATATACCGATTTTCTAACGGTTTAAGAATTCGTGTAGTCGTATAATTTTTATTTCCAAACAAATCAAAATTAAACGGTCACACGCTATATTAATGTATGGTCATTGTACAAAGAATATTTTAATAATTTACATTTACTTTTAATTTAGTCGAATATCGATGAATTCAAATTCGCTCAAATAATACGTCGGGAAATAATCTATTCATACATATATATAATATTATACTATACTATTATGTAGAATACAATCAATACCGACGTCAACAATATTGTAATGCATTAATGAACAAAAAGTAATACTGATAAATCATTTATTTATATTATATTTTTATTTACGGGCGTCAACGCGTAGGTAATTTATCATATTTTTGTACAGAAAAAAAAAAATTACCACTAAATCACATTATAAACATTATATGACAGGTTGTGAAAAGTCCACTTCAAATTAAAAAAAAATAAATTTAAAAATGTTTTTAAATAATTTTTTTATTCGATTATATATATTATATATATTATAGGGATCGGAGTCGATAGTTTAAGCGTTAGCGCCAAAGACCCTGACGTGATTTTCGACGTTTCAGTAATACAAATCGCGTTTATTACAGTAATAAATTGCTATTGATCGCATGGGTTTTACTCGACTAATAATTATTCTTAAATCAAAAAAAAAAAAAAAAAAAAATCTGACAATACAAATATGATTGTGTGGACGGGAAAATGATGGTAATCGTAAAAGATTTCATTTACACCGTAAAAGTATTTTTCTGTTGAGAACGGCGTGAATGAAATGCCTGCGTGGACGTACGTGGGGGAAAAGGGGTTCGTTAACATTGCTATCTTTTATTTTTCACCGCACACAAATACACACATTATTATTGTTATTATTCGATTCACAAAAGAATCTAATTTCAAATCCTCGTCCTGAAGTGTCTCGGATCCGAAATGGTCCTCAATTAAATATAAGTGCCGACTCGTTGAGTCCTATTGTTTAATAAATCCAATTATAAGCCGACAATTTTTGAAAGTTCTTGTGCGGCGGAAATAAAGCGTATATTTCTGCAGCTTCAATTATTACTATAGTCTACAAAAAAATATGAAAACAAAAATAATAATAACAATAACGAATTTCTTTAATTTAATAACATAATATTAGATATGTGGTTTAGTTATGTGAGAAAAATAAAACGAACATATAACATTTATAAAAATAAATTACATAACCGTATAAAATGCCACGCTAACTCGTACTAACTTATACGATGTGAACACGATTTGTTCTCGTGTCAAATTTATTGAAACGTTTTGACCATAAAACTTAATAATAATCTTATTTTAGATCCACCGGAAATTGAAGTCGAACGTGTTTGGGTTCATTCGGGCGAAGGAAACGAAGCTCTACTTGTTTGCATAGTCAACGCTGAACCGCACGCAGAGGTAAATATTTAGACCAGTGTTTATAAACTGATACATACATATATATTTATTTTTTTTGTATTTTTTTTTTTTTTTAACATTTATATGATAAACGATATTAATTGAAATTTACGTTAAATTTCTATCAAATAAATAGGAAAATTGTTTAAATGATTATAAATAAGTATTTTATTTACATGATTATATATTACTATTTATATGAATTACGTAACATTCATTGAAATCTAACTGGATAACTGGTATTTTTTTCAGATCAATTAAATAACTATTTTGCATTTGTGGACTTCTAGTCTCATCTTCTTTTTCTCGGCTATTCTTATCACTTTTTCAATCATCTACAGTGTAGATTCTATACCACTTACATCTCAATGTCTTCTCCCGTCATTCCTATTTTTTTTCAATTCTTTTGTACAGATTTCCCATTATCAAACGTTTGTTTTCTTCAGACATCATATTTTTTTTATTAAGAACGCTTTATTTATCAAAAAACTATACATATATTGTATATGACATACACGACAGTATTAAAAAAAAGTTCAATTTTATTCATAGTCCATTTAAACAAATATATTTACTAACAATAATTAAACACTTTAATAAATATATAACTGTATACCAATACACTTGAAGGTATTGGAAGCGGGTGTTTTCTGTTTTCGTCCAATATACGTAAAACGTAATCATTTAGACGTTTTCTACTTTCAATGTATCAATCAATCTAGTCGTACGATAAGAAATTTAAAAACAGATGTACTTCAGATCAATATGCTCATATTTTAAATGTTTTTCCCCATAGATTCTTCCAAAATTAATTGAACAAATTTTAAATTTTAAAACGGACAATACTCAATCTTTGAAGATCTTAAGAGTCTTACACTATCATTTACATTTAACACAAATACACTACGTAACGCGTTCCAAACCCCTTTAATTTCTTTTACGATTTTATGTTTATACTTGTGCGCCTAAATTTGACGATGTGTTTGCAGATATCTTGGTACAGAGATACGTTAAAACTGGACACGAATGAGCGTCGTATAACCGAAGTACGAGGAAGTAGACATACGCTCATAGTCCGCAAAGTGCAGGCGAGCGATTTTGGAAATTACAGTTGCGTGGCCGACAACGTTGTTGGGAAAAGTAAAGCTTACGTCGAACTCTCAGGTAAATACAAAGTTGTGTGTAATATTAAGTCTTAAATACGTGTAATGTCCGAACTGACGTGTCTGATTTTAACATTAACCAACAATTTACAATGTTAAGACTTAAGTCAGATAAAACTAATATTAACCACACTGCAACGTAATATCGGGGGAGTTCGGGTTTTAAAGGAAAACCAATTTTTTTTTATATATACACAAATACAACACCGTCAATATTTTATCAAAAAATTCACATGGTAATAAATTGTGTCATTATATATAATATCTTTGTTTCCGAGTTTTATACAAACCATCATTATACACTCGTGTATATATAGGTAAACCGAATCCTGTGAAAATAACGAGCAACAAAAACGGACGACAACAGAACAATTTCAACATCTCTTGGTCGGTGGACAGTTACACTCCGATCGAAGAATTTAAGTTGTTCTACAGGAAAGTCCCACTTCCCGACGAATCATCCGTGGACACGCGGACACAACATCAATGGCCGAAGAAATCTCCCACCAAGAACGTATGTATAAAAATACTGTTAGAAATTCAATAAAGTCTTTCGTATTTCGGATGATGAACGCTTTGTCCCGCAAACACAGCGTTTACTCGATCCGAGATTTCAGATTTTTATAAAAAAAAAAACGTCCGAATTAAAAAAAACCAAGAAAAACGTGAGACCCGGAGATTGGATATATTTAAATTATTTGAGAAAAATAAGTATCGAGAAAAGGCACTTTTTTACAACTTCCGTCATTTTTTTCTCTTTTTTTTCATAAACTCTTCGAAATCATGAAAGTTGACCTTTTATAGTACCGTTAGATTTAAATTGTGTATTCAAAAAAATTAACGCTATATTATATACGTGTTATCGTTTTAAGTGAAACTATTTAGGCACTGTCCGAAAAAATACACGGTTCCATTCACCATCTAAAATCGTACATGTAAATATAATTTCTTTTTACTCGAGAAAATGTAAATATGAAAACAACCATAAATCTTTGTTCGGATCTCAATTCGGGCATTTATTTTAATATTTTTTTCGTTATTTTACCCTTTGCCTATACACTCCGCGTATATATATATAATAAACACGGGAAAACGTTTACCAATACACCACCAGACATAGAAAGCGATTGTTGACGATGTTGTACACGCGGTTTTCAGGACAACGAAGGATTCGGCATCAGTCCCATTTACGGGTACAACAGTATGAGAAACGAATGGAACGACGTAATTCTTCCGGCCGTCCCCAGTGAACAATTCACCCACCGCATGTCTTACAATATCCGTGGTTTGGACATTGCTTCTGAATACGAGGCCAAAGTCATGGCGAAAAATCGATTCGGCTGGACCCCGATGTCTGACGTATTCAAATTCACCACCTCCGCCACACCGGAAATCGGTAAGGACTTGTTTTCACTTTCCGGCCGTGTTCGAAAAGTTATTGTTTTTTTCCTCGCTGTTATCGAACAAAACCGAAAACAAATAAAAACGCGCGAGAGCGAGTGTACGACACACTAAAAAAAATCAACTCGTGTAAAAAAAAAAACAATATGGTTTCACGTAATAAGTGCGTGAACAGTGTTTACCAGTTCTACATCTTTACGATTATAAAATACTAATAACTAAGCCCAAAATATATCAATCTAATCGCGCGTATCAAATTCGAATCCACCGAGTTTACGAGGGTTAGAAGTAACAGGAATTCTTTTACTAAAGTGCTGGTAACTCCTAGTACCGGATTGTTAATGGTCAACAAATGTGTTAGACATTTTTCTTTTTTATTATTGTATCGTTGATCCTTGTTTTGTAGTTTTCGCACGAAAACCCCAAACGAGTAGTTCATGTAATATATGAAAAGGTAAAAAATTGACTAATTTACTGCTTTTGTATTTCTGTAAAATTATTTACGCTAAAATTCCAACTAAAAAAAAAAAAAATAGTACTTTTTTCTTTTACCGTGTAAAGTTAATATTTTGTTCGTTCCCAATTTAACTTAAAAAATAACTAGTTGAAAATGTCGTTTGTTAACCATAAGATTTCAACTGTGAGTCATGATATTAATTTAACCAAACTCATTCGAGTTAATTTTTTGCACTAAACCACCCACGTTACATACGCTATTTGACAGTAAGAAAGATGAACGAACTAAAGTCGAGTTATAAAGATTACATAAGCCAATCGCCTCGGTGAAAAAAAATGTAAAACAGAACAAAAATAAACCCCTATAGAGGTCATATAGACTCGTATATTTTGTTATTAATGAAGCATAAATTCCAAACTTTTTACTTTTAAATTTATATGAAAATTTATTATATGAACACAAACCGTATATATTATATAGTGTACGTTTTACAAATTGCATGTTGTATAAGCGTTTTGAATGTACGTTTACAAATTAATTCGTTTTCTTTAATTTATCAAATAATTGCAAACAAAAATAATAATAATAATAATAATAATAATAAACACAACGACAAAGGAAAATATAATACAGATAGCGTGATTGCATGAAAAAAATTTATACTAATTTAGTACTTTTATGCGATATTACACTTATTCGAAGAAAAATAATAAACGAAACGAAAAATAATGCTTGACGTGTAATAATTGTTGAATTGCAAAGCACTAGTCGGCCGACATATCATCGAAGATAATAACACGCGTGACTAATAATACGTTATAACAATATGACATACCTGTATTCGGCCACCAGCTCATAATCAAACGTACACGCGACATATAAATGTATATGTTTTTTAGAAGCATGATTTTTTTAAATGAAAATTTTCGATAATGTTCTTATTTGTTTTTGTAAAAAAAAAAACTGAAATTTCGAACCCGTTTCAATGTTCATCTTCGGACATTCAGATATCTTAAATATCCAAAGACGGACACGAAAACGTGTCCGAGACGTCAGTTTTCACAAAAACAAATATAGATATTACCGAAAATGTTCATTCTAATACACAAACACATGAAAGTTTTAACAATATTATAGCATGATTTTTATTTTTATTATTTTTTTTTTTTTGTTTTTTTTTTTGTTTTTGTTTTTACATTGGCTGGCATGAGTAGAAACGAATCCAAAATATCAAGCGTCCTATGGTAGCTCAATGACATCAAGTGTGTATTTTTTTATTTTATTTTATTTTGTTTATTTTTAACGTTGTTTTTATTGTTAGGACTTAGTGATACTTACGTTATGTTCGTTTCCTCTAAAATAAAAAACTGTTTCCAATCCGTACACGCGTCTGTCATTAAGTACCACAAACCTAATCCATAATGATTGAATTTGTTTTCAGACGCCGAAGCCCGTGACCTTGGCTCTACTTCGTCCTACAACGGATTCAACAAACATAGCTACAACGTCATCGTTTTCATTGTTTTCAACACCGTATACTTCGCCTTGAACGCCATCATCTAAATCCGTAAATAAAAAAACCCCCCTTCATATAATTTAAGCAGTGGCGTGAAAATTGTAAATGAGGGACAACCTGACTGATTCTATAAGAAGTATTCCATTTTTTTTTTTTTGTTCAATTTTACACCGATTTATCTCTAAAATTTCAATCATAATTTGTCACGATTTATTTTATTTATTTTTTTTTTTTTTTGACACTGAAATCGTTTGGGGGGAGGGAGGGGATACGCCACTGCTTTAGGTTACACTTCGAACGTGTCGTAAATAATAACTGTTTCGTCGGCTACAAAAAAAAATAAATAAATAAAACAATAAGGCAATATAAATTTCCTTGTTGTAAAAACATACTTTAAATCTTCGAAATCTCACTTCTGTGATATAAGACTATGAAGATTAAAAAAAACTTAAAAATTAATGATTCAATCGCGATTTAAAAACGGCGGGATACGATTTTTAACGCTTGATGTTCCATCAATATCTTAGTTATAAAATCGACATTATTAAAACGCACACGAATCACGACGTTTATATTTCAAATTACGACGAAATATACGAACCGCATTAATTATAAATCCTAGTAATACCTACAACGATTTCCCATAAAAAAAAAAAATGTATAGAGGTATAGCGACGGTTTTTCTCGAATACAGGGTGATTATATTTAAACGATTGACGGTGGATAGACGCGGTTTTTAAAAAAATTGGATTTTCAATCGTTTCTTCGGAAGAAACCGATACAAAAATATTACTTTTTATCATCATGAACCAGTGATCTGTCTATAAAAATTTTAAACAAATTCCATTTCAGTGTTAATAATTAATTATTAAATCGTTTGGAGATTAATCATCGACCATTACCAAAATAATATCGTTTATCTTGACAAATGTAAACTTTTGATTTTTAAATTACAACCTAAATTGTTTTTCTATTTTATACAAATAATCACTATTTCAAAATGTGCTCACAGCAGTTGTTTTTTTGCGTAGTTTGATGGAAACGGTAATAATAAGTTTTTATTTATTAGATATTATAAAAATCAACATGAATGTAAATTCTCCCCCCCCAAAAAAAAAAACATATTCCTTAAAAATGTATAACTAAAATATCATAGGTTACCATTTCAAAATCAAGAGTTCATATGGTGATAAAAACAATGAGACGTGGAGCAAAAACATTATAGTTGTGCAAAAATATAAAACGAAATGTGTGAAAAATTGTCTGGAAAAAAAAAAAGTAACACAAAATTATTTATATTTCTCAAAATATAAATGCCCGTCTCGTGATAAAAAAAATCACCCTGTATACGACAACTATAGCATTACGAAGAATCCGTAACAACCGTTATAAAAGCATAGTCCGTGGCGAATGAAATAATTAACAATATATATATATAGTCCCGAACAGAATAATCTAAAATAATTTAAATGTTTCGTTTTTACGTCCGGAAGAAATTTAATTCGGTGTAGTATTTTACGTTTAGGAGTATTTTAATCTTCATTCGGCTACATAAAATTCATCGCCGTGTTCCGCCCGCGTGCCTACCTCCCCTTATGTACGTCTATATATATACAATTTTAACACCTCACGGCGCGCGCTTAAAATATTTATCATAATTGCGTCCTTTCCGTTTAAGATGCGTACACTGACGTTAATAACGATATCTGTGGTAGTTCATTTTCGTGAAAACGCGCGTCAGGAGTAATCAAAGATCACAGTGGAACTGATTTTCAGATTAATAGTTTTTAATATATCCAGTGGAGATATTTCTGGAAAAAAAAAAACTTTTCTTTTTTTTAACCGTGTGCCAAAAAAGTGTGCACGAATTATAAAATCCTATTGGCTATTACTATTATTATTATTATATTTTATGATGAACATTATCGAAACTGTACATATATCCGTTTATCTTCACGTCGAGTATGCTTGTAACGAACATGAATTTGGAATAATCCAAAACAATCGTGTGAGTCTACCGATAAAACCATCGCTGACGACGTCATTTAACAACTTCTTGCGTAGAGTTGTTGCGCCGTCACGATAACAACGTTTCTATTAATTAAATGCGTATACATTTAGATCCTTATGATATTCAAGCACACGCGCCTACTCAGAATTCGCAACGTTTTGTCCGTAAAATAATACGACGCGCCGCCCGTAACGTGCGTGTCCAAATAAAACAAACACATAATACCATATTTTACATAATTCCAACAAAAACCCAGTAAACGTGATTGCCGAAATATATTATTGTTGTAACTAAAAAAAAAAAAAAAAAAAAACAAAACAAAACAACAACAACTCAAAACACACAAACGCTTTTGAAATAAACCGTATGTTACGAATAAATATATTATTTTTTCCGAATCACAATATTCACTATATAAACTGTAACACTAAGTTACGTATATATACCTATTATCTAATCACGGGTGACATTAGATTGTCGTAATATTTTAATGTGTGTGTGTGTGTGTGTTTTAACGTTAGGTTATAAATATTAATGTATTATAAATAAAATATCTTTAACGTATAGCGATAAAAATCAATTGTAAAAAAATCGCACTTTACGGAAAACGCCCGCCGACTTTTTATGCATTATCGTAAGCAGGTCGCACACGCGTGTTGTTCACGAGTACAATTGTTATTATTATTATTATTATTATTATTAGTAGTAGTGTTTAAGATATGTACCTATACGCGAATACGAATGATCATCATTACGCCTAAGTATTACGTTAGTCTACGGTCGTAGCGTTAGAAATCCTAGAGCGTTAGGCATTTTGTAAATAAGCGCGTTGGGTTGAAAGAAGAGATGAAAAAACAAAAAAATTTAAAAAAATCAAAAAAAATCAAAAAAAAAAATTTTCGTGGTTTCGCGGGCCTTGTCTCTTGTTTACGAGACCCGTCGTCTCACTCGCTGACCCCCCTACCGCGCCGAAGATTGTTGTTCCGGTTAGTCGTTTGTTACGATCCGACGGGTCTCGTAGGATTGTTATGCGGTCGAATCGATTTATATAAATTAGCGTGTTGATGTTTTGAATGTTAAACTATATGATGATTATTATGACGCTTACGTTATTGTTCCCGATATTATTTGGCCCAAACCACGTTTCGATCGTTTGTACGCAATCGTGTTTACGACCAAAAAAAAAAAAAAATGAATACAAATCGAAATCGGATCGCGTAAACGGATCGCGACGTCTATTTTTTGTTTTGTTTTTTTTCACGACCCAATCGAATAATGATAATGATAATCGCCCCGACCGATATGTTTACGAACGATCATAACGTTCAATAGATTTAGATTCGAGTTTAACAATCGTCCCGTTCGATGGCTCTCGGACGATATTGTCCAAACGCTGCACGTTATTTACTATGCGCATGCCTATTTTCTGCTCGTTTATTCGTGTTAGTTCTAACGACGCGACGCAATCTTGTCGACTCATGATTTGTATTTTTAATCGACTTTAACGTTCTGTTTTGTTCGTTATACTTCGTGTATTTCACATATATATATATGTTTTTTTTATATATGATTTCAATCGCTGTATACGTGTATACCGTCGAAATATATTATAATAACGATCTATTTAAGGTTTACGATTATATTATCATTTTTTTTTTTCGTCTTTCTTTTTCTTTGTGTAAAGACTTTTTACGTTGTTAATGTAATAATCAATATTGCTATTTCCACTATTATATACGATTTTTTTTTTTTTTAATTACTATTATTAAGGATATGATTATTTTATTCATAACACGCGTAGTGATTAGAACCAGTGGGTAAAAACGTGTAAATAATAGTTACCCGCCTACTTTAGTAGTATATAAAACATTATTATTAATCCTTAGCTTATATATTACATTATTGAATAAAACGATCAGAGTGAATACAATACGATTTGCACCGTGTCGACTCAATTTTTGTGAACTCCCCCCCCACGTGTTCAGTAGTGTCACTACTAACCACATTTTCGCGTTCGTTTTACCCAGTTCTCCGGACGGACGCGAGAACGTCCCTATCCAAAACGCATCGTTATCAATCGTCAAACGATGCATTTAGTGGCGGTCGCCGTTCGTTTGAACGGTGCATTCGCACTACTGCACGGGTTATCATAATACGCTCTCGCGGTCGATCGATATTATTTTGTCATCGTTCCTAACGCGTTTCCCTAGGTGTTCAAACATTTTTTTTTTTTAATCTTGTTGACGGCATTCCCGCCCGGGAGGGTTCAAGAAAAAGTATTGTACGCGTGTAACGAACAAACAAAACGAATGGAACACCGAAAGGATTCCATTCGTCATGACTCGTGGCAAGTCGTCGGCTGCGCTTTTGGCGTCGATCCGGGTCCGACGTCCGAATACGACGTCCGCTCGTAGCTGTGAAAAAACACCGGGCACCTCGATGAACCGTCAAAAAATGTATTTTTTTTTTCCGAATCGCACGCGCGAAAAAAAATCGGCACGATATGCATCTTGCGCAGGTGAGTTATTGAATTGAATTGAGTATTGTGCCGTCCGTCCGCGTTCGGTATACGCGACATAACACTTCGGTCCAGAAAAAAAATCTACATTTCAAGTGCAAGCACGTTTGTACGTGAAAATAAAAACATGTAGAGCGAGTGAATTCGACAAGCCGACGAACGAACGATAACGACATTATGGACATGAAATACGCATACCGTCTAAAAACTACACTAGCGCGCACCCAAATCGGTAACAGAAATCAACACTGTTATGTCGACATGAGATATTTTTGAATATTCGTTATGCGCAAATATCGGTCTGTTGGTCTGAAACACGTTACAGTTGTTATAAACCAAACGCGCTTATGTTTAAATCATCGACAACGTGTGGTGTTGTGAATGAAAACAACAACGCAAATAATTACTTAGAGCCATTTATTCAAACTTAACAATATGGTACCATTGATGTATATCCAAGTTAAAAAAAAAAAAAAAAAAAATACACGGAATGATAAGTAACAATAGTTTTCAAATTGAACATTACATTGTTTTTTGGTTTTTTGTTTTTTTTTTTTTTTTTTTTAATAACAATTAAATAATAATTCTATATATATATACATTCACTAAACAAGGACGTCTTGCCTTGTTAGCATGGAATTAAGTATATTATGGAAATGGACTTATTTCAATCAACAGAAATTTAATCATATTTCACAATTGATTAGATTACACTAATTCAATGTGTGTAAAAAAAAAACCTGTCAGCAACTTGCTTTATTAAAAATACATTCTAACAATGCAATGATTTAAGTACTTTATACATTTAAAAAAAAAAAAAATAAGAGATCAAAAAATATCAACTAATACAATTTTGGGACGGATAAAAAACACCTAAATTTTATGCACATTAATAATAAATTTAAATTAATTTAAAAATAAACAATTTTGTTAATGTAAATCTAAATTTAAGTCCGACCTATATCATCCACTTAAATATAATATGAAATAAAATAAATAATACAATGAATACTTTTGAGTGCATAACTTCGACTGCATGTTTACTAACTAAAATATATGGAAGTATTATATTATACTGATAAAACTATTTTAACTTTTTGAACTATCAAATGTGATTGGAAATACTTTTAAGAAAATACAATTTTTCAATTCTAACACACCTACTAATGTTATCTTACAATGTGTGGCCATTAAATAACAAGATTTTTACTCTAAAAACATTTTACTAACAATTTTTAATAATTTAATATTTTTCTCCTTCTTATATATTCCCATTCACGTTTAATACATCACTCCATCTGTATTTTCCATTAGTTGAAACAATGTTGGAAAACCTTTTCATGCAATGCCTTTATACCTCTATCAATTTTGTTTTTATACCTTCAGCTGACATGAAATTCATCCCCTTTAATGTGCTTTTTAATTTTGGAAACATCCAAATCACATAGCGTGAGACTCGACAAATAAATAAGGGAGGAAGGTGTTGTATTACTGGCGTTCGATTTTTTGACATCATCTCCATATACATTTGTCAACAAACGAAAACTTTTGGTCGCAGACTTTTCGAGTTTCACTAGAAATTTTATATTAGTAAGTTGTTTAATTTTTTTGTCTGACATAATTTCAACATACAACACGAATAAGGTTACTTTAACCGACATTCACAAGTAAACTACCGAATTAACTGGGATTGTGCAATGACATTCATAATTAGTAAATATATCAATTTTATTCTCTTATCTGAACAAATCTTATGGCTAGTTTGATGATCTTGTTATTTAATAACCATACCTCATGTAATATACATAGACTAGAATTTAAACAATAAAAATATTATTATTAAGTAATTCATAATTTCTAAAAAGTTTGACATTTTAAATTGTATGAATCTGTGTTAAATTATATAAAATTGTATTCAATTCAAGTAAATGTTTCACTTTTAAATCCTAAATTACTTGAAACAAATAATTTATTAAGGTTAAGATAATGAGTAAAGTATTTCTTTTTAAAGCCAAATATAACGGGTATAAAATTTAAATAATAAGATCAAATAAAGAATTTTTTATGACAAAAATAAAACTTAAAGGTGAAAATGTATAATTTAAAATCTAACTTAACTTAATTTACAACACTCTAAATAAAGTATAATAATTTGGACGTATTAGTTAAAGTTATTGCACACAACAGATTTGACTTCAACAAGCAAAAATACAACATTGCAATTTTACCAAATATATTATTTTTCGAATTAAAAATAAATTAGTTAAGAAAATATTTATTTTCTTTGTTTAAAATTACCAAGTACGATTTTTGCAACACTTCAAAATCAGGTAGATTATCCAAAATTCTTTGTGCATTCAAACTAACCGTTACTTCGTCAGATTTTGGATTTTCATTGGACTCTGCGAATTGATTGTCAAATGACACACTAAAAAATTCTTCAAAATCATTTATACTCTCAGTATATTCCTCTCCGTTTTTCGTAAATCGTTCACTTAAAACTTGAGATGTTTTCCATGTTTCGGGTTGAACTAAATATTTAACAATTAAAATACCAAATATTACAAAACAATAACCAAATTTTGCAAATAAAAGTTAATATAACATTTATTTGACTTTCAATTTCATCAAACAAACATACTAACACTGATTTGTATTTTATAATGAACGTAAATAATATTTTAATATTAATGACACTGTTAAATATTATTTAGATGTGTTTTCACATTATCATTAAAATGTATACAAGAAGCATAAATTCTACAAATTAGTTTAATAATAACCAACACTTTTTTAATTATTTGAGAGAAGGAATGTCTACAATAATCGAAATAATATTTACATCACATTACTAATAATTATTTATTATTTGGAAAAACATTTGATATGTTTTATGAATTGACTAAAATATATAATAATATATTTCAGTTATAAGATGGTATTTTAAGACTTAAAAAATATTATCAAATAATTTTCCTTAAAATTTTTTTAGTAATTAGAAAAATAATAGCACACCAACAAATGTATTAAGCATATCATTTTACAAACGATCACACTAAGCAAAAACAGAAATACTCACGAGTGTTTGTACAGCATGGTGAAAGCGTATCAAGGAGTTCTAAGTCGAGCAATGACGTTTGGTTACCTAATTAAGCCCACAAAACGCAGCATTATCATTAACTACCACCAGTTAAAAAATTAATGTTAAGCATAACAGGAATGCATTTAATTTGATTAGTATGTATTATGCAAATACGAATAATTAATATGTTTAGCAAAAACTATATTATAAAAAATTTCTTTTTTTTTTCAGGAAAACAAATATTTGATTAGTTAATAATTTAATAAATAACAGATAGAAAATAAACAATAGACACCATATCACATAAGAATTCACTATTGAAAATGTTGATATTTTAATTATCATTTAGTATTTACCTTCATTACACAATTACTGTAATGAACTTTAAATAATTGTAAATTTTGAGAAAAACGTATTTATTACACATTGGAATAAAATTTACTGTTCTTTTTAGATAATATAAAACTATGAAATAAGTACTTACAGTCCAATGGATTTATTAAACCACTGCTGGTCCAATCGAATTCAGGATCCGGAACTATTTCCTTTATACATAAATTCACTTAAAGTTTTTAAGATACTCAATAGTTATGTTTATTAAGATTGTGAAATTTAATTCACCTGTAATGGATGGTTGGAAAAAAATTGAGATATTTTTGTATCAATTGCATTGTTATTAGAAGCTTTTAATGGTTCCAGCGGACTGTCGGACATATTTGCAGCAAATTTAGGAACTTTTTGATTCCAAGAAGCACCGTATAACTGCCACATTTAATTCATTATTAATAAAACAAACAAGACCAATATATTGAAATATTCACAATTAAGAATAAAATTAAAATTAAGCTTACTATATTTCTTGAATCAATTGAAAGTGAAGACAGAAAAACACTGTTTGAATTCGATTTTGACCAATTGTAATTGAGAGCTGGGCTAGATTCAATATCTTTTAGATTGTTCCATATCTGTGATGTATTCAATTCATTATCTAATTTTGTAAATCAATTTTCTCGCATAATTCCTAATCATTTAATAATAATTAGTAACAACCAATATTAAATATTAATAAATTATATTTAGTTTTAAAAAGCTCACATAATTTCCTTGAAATGTGTCCATACAGAATTGTTTGTAATCAAATTGAACGTGGGATTCTGAAATTAATAATTCATTTTGTTTAATGTCCACTAAATGATTTTCATTAAAACCAGATTCAAAATCACAAAATTCATCATCATTTTTAACAGATATCGATTCATTTTCAGTAGTTGAAAATGTATGAAAATCAGAGAATTTATCAAATTCGGAATCTGAATTATTCTCAAAATTAATTTCAATAGTTTGTTGGTTTTGAAGTTCTGAGTAATTAAGATTAATCGATTTAACATTTTTTTCTACATTTTCTTCTTTTGGAATTGAAATATTCTGAGACAATTCACAATGATCATAATTAATCTGTGTGACTGGTATTTGGTCAGGAAATTGTTCAATATGTTGATATTTTTCAACAATTTCACTATGTTCTAGTAATGTCTCATCTGGTAAACACGCAGAATTAGGATTTCTGTTTTCTCTAACTTCTTCTTGAACAGTTTTAATTTTATTATTGTTATTATTATTATTATTATTATTGATTGATAAATGATTATTAAATCTTTCGGACAAACTATTATTTGAATTAACTTTAGTATTAATATCACTTATATTATTTAATAATAATACATTTTGAACACGATTCACTTTATTGGAAAATTGTTTACTATCTATGCATGCTAAATGACCATTTACTAAAGTTTCACTCGGATACAATTTTTCAAGGTCAACATTGGTTTCAATTTGAACAGTCTCATTACGTTCAACTGATTCTGAATTATTTAATTGATGTTCTACATTTGTTGAACACTGAGAAATTATATTATATTTTACATGTTTTTTATCTTGAGTATGTTCTTCAGTAGTTAAAGATGAGCTATCTTCAATTTGTTTAACATTATTTACCACATTTTCAACAGATTTGTTATGTTCTATCTCCGTTTTTTCATTAATATTACTACAGTCAGGATTAGGTATCGATTTCTCAATGTTTTCTATAATGTTCTCCTTATCTTTCCATATAGATAAATTATTTTGATGTGAACTAAGCTCATGTTCGGATGATTCCAATAATTGGTCATTGTTCGTAATACTTGATGGCCAATTTGACGAACAGTCATTTGTACTTGAACCGATACAATTTGGTTTGTCGACAACATCTCCATCATAAGGCAGAGATAATTCATCAATGGTATTCCAACCACCATCGGGGCCTAAATTTATATTAAATGCATTATTACCACACAGTTCGAAAACATATGTCAATTATAAATTATTACTTAAGCTAGAATCTGACATTTCCAATGCCAAATGAGGAAAATCCATAAAGTCTTCATCGTCCTCCCAATCTAATTTCGTAATAGGTGGTGGCGTTTCAGGTATCAAAGGAGGAATGTCATCAGACATCTTATCTGAAAAATGTTACAATTAATGGTTTTTATTGTTGTTCAAAATGATTTAAACAAATACTTATTGTTATCTACAGAACAATCATGTTGCATAAGACTAAAACAAGATATAAAAACGTTTTTTAACTTATACTACGAACAAAAATGAAAATCGTTTACAACAAAAACAAAAATAAAACAATAACAATTTAACAATGGTCATGAGTCGCGACAACCCATTTTACTGAATATTGTAATCATATTACGTGATAAAAATGATTATGTATTGAATGCTTATATCACTCAACGAATTGTATGTGAAAAACTCTAGGAGATTTTAATCGCAAGTAAACGCAACACAGATAATACCACAACCATGGTTGTACTACTTTGTAACACAGTGATAAGTTTAATTGTGGATAACTTATGTTATGATAAATAAACAAAAAAAATATACATATTAATATTAATATTAATAAAAACCAAAATTTTGAAACGTATGAAACGTATTTATTGAAAGAATATACGCCAAGACTAATATACAACCGACGTTGGGTAAGTTACTTAAAAAAAAGTATTTAGTTATTTATTAACTTGCAGATAAAAGTATTGTAATTACATTTATTTTTTACTCAAATGAAATTGTAACAAAATAATTTTACTGTAATATTAATAAAAAATATTTAATCTGGTCAAAACGATAATGGTGTGTGTATCCGATCGGCAAAACGAAGTCTACTCAAGTCTACTAACCAGTTGAATGTATAAACTTATAATTATTGTTAAAAAAAAAAATTAAATTACACTAAAATAAAATAGTAACTGAATAATTTATAATAGATAACTCAAACATATTGCTGTTGAATACAATAATACAATTGTATACAATACAAATAATAATAGCACAAATGAAATTATAAAAATCTATCGATAATCCCAGCATTAGTAATAATATTATAATTAAATTAGCCCTTTTGGCCTAACAATTATAAACAATAAATCAATAATAATGTGTATAAGTACTCGCAGTAATAAATTTATTACAAAACATTGCACACACCGGCCAGCCACTTACCTAAATCTAATTAAATTCTAAAATACGATTGCCCATAATAATAAGTAACAAAATTGAGTCTTTACATACAAAAGAAAAAAATGTTAGAGTAATGTCTAGAGAGGTCAAGGAATTATATTATAAAATGTTTGGCTATTCAAGATACTAAAATACATAAAATATTATGGCTTATTTGAGCCCATATAATTTATCTAGTAATCGTGTGGTGTTTTTTCAGGTATTTCAGTGGTCCGTGAAAATTGAGATCATTTTTCATTTTGTTGTAATATAGTGGCCGTCGTAAGCTATAGGTAAGGTGACATGTACGTTATGTAAATTTAATAAAATTATCAGTGTCAATAAAAATAATAGTAATTTGTATTATTGTTTTATTAGTCCACCGACAGACTATGGAACAATAACAATTTAATATATTTGACGATTTTTCAAAAATAAAAATTTGTCCTTGAAACAAAAAACTAATATAAATGTTTTTCTTTAAAATATTTTTATTATTTTTTGGTATATCTAGGATATTTATTTCTTTTAATCTTTGTAACATGACATGTTGTTATACTAAAATGATTTACAAAAGATAATTGAAATAACAATTTGGTTAATATATTTTAAATAAAAAATAGTTGTTTTTAATATCTAAATAAATTTTAAAATAATCTCATAATTAATTTCTTTAAAAATCAATGATTTAGAAACACTGTATATCCATCATGGATTTTAAAGCCTTATTTACAGCGTGTAACAACTTTTCGGTTCGATTTCTCTCATATACAATGGTGTCTTCTTCGATGAGCACTTGATCAATAGATCGGTTAACTACATATGGCGTAAACACATATTCATGCATATAATGATCAATATTATCTAAAACGTGATTAACCATTTTATATATAATACGTTTGGGCACAAAATCTCGCACATTTTTTCTGACAAATTCAAAATAACAACGGGTTAAATCACGATGCATTTTTACTTGTTTAGACGATTCTAATGTTTCGTCTAAATCATTAAGACCTGATAAAATTTGTTTAAATAGCTGTTTTGTTCTCTCTTCTTCAGCTTTCATAAATTCATCATTTGACAAGCCTCTTTTATTTGTGATATGTGTCGATACAAATGCATCTTGAATCACATCACATGATTTAACTAACTCTAAAATAAAATCTGGATTTGTTGTGTCTAAACAAGCCTGATATGTTTGAATATATGATGTTATAAACTCTTTAATACGTATTGATGTATCTTCCAACATTTTATGTAATATGTTTCTTACCTGAAATCAAATTAATAATGATTGTAAATATATAGATTGATACACAACTAGTCATAGACATTTTTACCTAATATATTAAGTATTTCAAAAATGAAAAATCTATTAATATTTTATTATATTGAATGGGTACTCTTTAAAAATACACACAAAATTTATCATTTGAATAATACCTATAGAATTTATGGATGTTCATAGATTGAAATTAAATATTAAATATTGATTTAAAACAATGGCACATGATATACTGTTATTTGAAATATTTCTTAACATTATAAATAGTTTTATTGTTTCATTTTGTACTTGTTTGAAATTCTACATTTTATAAACCTATTCAAACCCTTTTATTATAATCATTTGTAGTAGGAAATTGTTTTATAATATTATACACGTATTCAAGACATTATCATACAAATTAAAAATATTATATAGGGCTATAGGTAATAAAATGAATAAAAAATATTTAACTTGCTAATTTATAATATATGATTGATTACTTACATCTGTATTGAGTTTTGGAAATCGTTTAAGTATATCTAAATAAATTTGGTCGATAGAATCAAATATCGTTAGCATTTCAGCACATACAAGATCGGTACAAGTCATTGCTGGTTCAATTAGATTTTGTAATTGTCGGCAAACCATATGTTCTAATGCCTTTTCGTTGACAAATGAACTTGTGTTAGTTCCAGAAGAATTTAACAAAATGTTACCAATTTTTTCATCAGTCAGTTCAAAAAGCGGGTCAATTTTATTTAGTTTCTCTATATACTCATGAGTTATAATTTGGGAAATTTTAGCGCCTCCTACAATAATATTCTCGGATATATTTTTCCGATTGCCATTGACTGTGTCACAGTATGATTTGCACGTATCCTTTAATAAGCCCAATACAAATGACACCTTCTGGTCTGGCATTTGTAACGTTTTCATTTCGTACTCTAATTGTGTCTTAGTATCGTTTAATTCTTTGCGCAACATCGGATAAGTTTTTTTAATATGCATTAATAGTATATTCTGAAGAGTGTTTGCCAGCATTTTATTACCGTGTTTTTTATAAATGTCCGGATAGTTGGCCTTTAAGAATTCCTTCTCGAACGTCCACGCTTCCTTCATGGTTTTATTGTCATTAATGTCTTTTTGGCTTCGATTCACGACTCCGACTATGCCGAGCTTGACAGGGATTTTATGTCCGCAAAGAAATTCGGTCGCGTCTTGTATTGTACCCTTGTCGATGAGGTCTAGCTTGGTCACTACCGCAACGGTCCTCGCACCGTCCGGGTCGATTTGCTTGGCTATCTTAAGACTGTCACTGGTGGACGGATCCGTATTAGCGGTGACCACAGCCAGAATAATAGAATTTGGACGTTGGACGTATGTCAACACCAGTCGTTGAATCTGTTCGTCGATGTCTTCGGGCTGATCGCCGATCGGGATTTTCGTTAACCCGGGCAAGTCCACCAGCGTCAGATCGTACAACGACGTGTACACCTTCAGCACAATGGACTCGTGCGTTATGCCATTGTTGTTGCCGGCGAGGAAATCCGTTCTGTTCTCGATCTCCTGACGCACCTCGTCGAAATTGTGATACACCGACTTGGGCTTGTGCAAAAAACACGCCCATTCTTTGATTTTATCGTTTCTGGTTATTGCAAACATCGCGTCTCGTTCGTCTTTATTGTATCGGATCATTTGGATAACTAACGGGGCGCGCGTTACAATGCCAGTTCCTCGCGGTAAGAACGACTTGCCCACCAAACTCTCCAGCACCGAGCTCTTGCCGGAACTCTGTGACCCGACCACGACGATTTGCGGTAAATCGATTTTATGTTCGCCGATGACCGTGAACACGTCCTGCAGCTTATTGATTACGTGAATTAACGATTCCATCGGTCGGTCGGCGTGTGATTTTTGAAATTTACAAGTTTAAAATTGTTTATATTATATTTTGTTTGACAATCCCAAACGTTAATATTATGATTAAAACGGATAGACGATTGTTGTCGAGTCATGGTTACGCGGTAAACGCAAATGTAAAATGATATTGTTATTTTATCAGGTAGAATAAACCTAAGTAACTTGTTTTTATGTTTTCTTTATTCACATTGACGTGTGTAGAAAATTGAATAACCGAATTGTTCAACACAAAAGGAGTCGTTATTCAACTCGTGAATAGTGGCGTCGGTAATTTCGACGGGCTTGTTACGATAAAATGTCATTATACTATACATAAGATAAAAAAATAGAATATAAGTAAATATAGTAAATTACTCTTATATCGATAGGCAAATAAGTATCGAGACGAAAAAGAGAATAAGTGTTTCCAAACAATTTTTTATTTAAGAAATTAGAAAAGACCGAATAACGGGTTAAAGCGTTTAGTTTTGCTAGATAATAGGTTTACTTTAAACACTTAAATGCTGCAATTTACATTACTTTAAAACGTTTGAAGTCTTACGTTAAACGGGAAACCGTGATATGGTAAGTGGTATCACCACAAAATATGTTCCGTGATAACGCTACCTTATCTATGACTGATGAAAGATACGGAATAAAATCAATTCTTGCATCCATCACATAATAATAATAAAATTCATTTAGCGTTTTTGCGTTCATCAATCGAAAGTCGAAACTTCGAAAGTAACTTGTCGATAGTTGAATCATTTTTATAGTATGATATGCTATAATATTATACATAAAATCTCACTACATTCATTTTCTAGTTGCAGTGATAATATATTGAAACTGCCTACTAGCATATTATGAGAATTTCCAGTTTTCACTAAAATCAAACTTAATCACTATGGAATCGGATAAATATGTTACAATTGTTCCCGTAGAATATCGAAATAGGCCACAGTTCATACGACCGCCTGACGAATATAGGTAATATATTGCATTAATGATGTATTTGTAATAGTTATGATGTCGTTTTATATGTATGTTGTTTACAGTGACTTTCCTCAAAACCGAAATTGGCCACACACAAAACCAGTCAGAACAGAATCCAGTACGTTGCGAAGGAAAGAGTTGAAAAGGTCATTGGAACAAAAGAAAACACAAAACCATTGTGTTACTGACCCAATACAATCATGCTTTAAGCCTATAATTAATGCTCCTTTAGCATTTCAGACTGCTCCGAAATTAAAAAAAAAGCGTAAGTATTAATTTTAAAATTAAGAATTCAAACATAATTTATAAAACCAAAGTGTAAAATATGATAATCGGTATGAATTATAGTTATTATATCAGTGGTTTATTTTATTTTATTCTACAGCACTTACAGTTTATATTTATACAATGGCAGATGTAATACTACATATGGATATAGAAGATGCATATAGCACTACCGTATCGGATCTTGTTGACATTATAATTCAACAAAAATATTTAGGTCTATCTAAAATCGCCAAAAACGTATTCACAATTTGGATGAAATCTAATATTTTAGGTGATTATTAAAATAATAAATATGTTTATTTAGATATTCAATGCTCATATAACATTTTTTTAATATTTATGAAATTTAATTTTTTTCTAGAGGTCCAATTAAAACCTCATCACAAATTATTAACAATTTTTCAAAATTGGAATGCACTTGAAGAAAAATATTGCATCAAAACAAAAAAAGATTTGACAAACAAAGAACCTATTTTAAGTTTTCAGAGAAACGTATTCTTTCTAAAAAAAGATGAAGAAAAAATCAAGTAAATATCATCGATATTTAGATATTTAATGAAATCTAAATACATATTTACTTATAAAAACTATATTTTAGAGACCAAAAAATTATTGAATTATTGTATGCTGAAGCTAAATACAATGTGTTGCAAGGCCGTTATCCAGTTGAAGTTAATCACTGTTTGATGTTAGCTAGTTTACAATGTAGAATTGAATTAGGTCCACACAATTTACAACAATATACATCAAATTTTTTTAAGTAAATAAATACTGAACTTTGATTAACTGCTTGTTTTTGTGTATGAAAAATTGTTTACTCTTATATTTTAAAACATTTTTTATAGAGATAACAAAGAACGATTTTTTCCACAACATTTATACAAAAACTGGTCATCTTGGATAAATCTTTATAGTAAGAGTACACCACATTCTCGTCTTGCGGATCACTTAAAACATATACAAATTACTGGTTCTGATCGTAAACTTTACAATAACTACTTAGAATGTTGTTATATGCTACCGTTTTATGGGTAAGGATTATGAAATATAGTGAAACCTCTATTTATTTATCTTGTATTATAATTTGCAGGATATTATATTTATTATTACAATAATGTATCCAAAGTATGCTAATTTTAACTTTTTGATTATATTTAAAATGTCTTTGCCTTTCAGCATTCTTTGAAAGTTTTAAACACCATAATTCAAAAGATGCGTAATTGAAGTATTTATCAGAGCCCAAGTTTCTACCTCATATAACAGTACTAGAAAGACAAAACATTTCAACGTTCTTAAATGAATATATATAAATTCTAATTCATATCACATAGTAAATTTCTTGTTTGATTAAAATTGGTTCTAGCTTTTCCAAAATTATTTTTTTCTCTTAAGATTGTTACCCAAGTATGTAATTGTATGCTGTCTACTGGAATTAGTTATTATATTGTTATTTTTACATTATAGTCCTCCAACTGTGTTAGCTGCATACCTTAAATTATTTATAAATAATCCATTTATTTAGATACCATATTTGAAAATATTGTATCTTGTAATGCATTAGTAAAAGTTCTTTCAGAATAGTTGTTGTATAGTTTAATTAAAACTGATTATATGGTGAGAGCACACAATCTGTGAAACTTCTCAGGGTTCCGGTTTTATACATATAACTTAGCTCTTTGTTGTCAATTTAAGTTCAAAATTATACATATATTTTTGTCATCTAAATCAGACATTTGGAGTAATTTTGTATGATTAATTCTATTGAATATCTGTTTAAAGTCTGTAAAACAAGCAAATACTTTAATGTTACAATATTGTCTTCTCTGAATTAGAATATGGATATTTTATGATGCTTTCCTTGTACCCATACCATTTATAAACCTGAACTGTAAATTACAAATATTGTTTTCTAATTTTTGGTAAATATTTCCATTTCAAAAAGGAAATTAATTATTAGGCTTTTGGATATGTATTATTCACATCTCAGTGTCCTATCATACGAATATTTATACAAATTACTTTCCTTGTAAATGTTGTGTTTCATTGTATTTACATTAAAATCTAAAAATTTATTTCTTAATGAAAAACAGTTAAATGTTATATGTTAAATTTAATAATTATTATTTTGTTTAGTTGTGCATTCTTTCGTGGTCAAATTGAACAACCCGTACGAGGTCTAATATCATTAATAAATCATAAAGATTTTCCTGTTTTTATTGCTGTGAACACAGAAGGCGTTTATATCCTAGATTATGTTGATAATGTAAATATTGCTCTTATTAAAAGTTAAATTATTTATTTATTTATTTAAATGTCAAAAATCTAATTTCAAATTATTTATTTCAGTCTTTACTATTAAGTCTGAAGTTTCAAGATTTTTCTTGGGAATTAGCCAAGCCAAATCAGCAAGATAATGATAATTGCTTACCATGTATATTTTTACAGTTTTTAGTTTTAGAAAACGGAACAAGAGTTTCTAAAATATTACAAATATTTTCTAAACAAGTAAATTTTTGTTAATTTTTTTTTTATTGAGTTTAGCAATACAATTGATACAATTTAAAAAAAAAATTTATTAGTTACTAAATAATATAATTTATTTTTAGGCTGTTATGATTGATGCAATAATCGCACGTTTTGTGGAAGATTTAAGTCACAAGCTAGCTATGAATGAATTTGACGATGTGGACAGAACTGGCGGCTTTGAACATATTTCTGTTGGAGATGGTATTTATGCATTTATATTTTACATATTAATTTAGATATCAAATATGCTAAATTAATAATAATTATTGATTATATTATGTGATTTAGGTTCTCAGATGCCATTAAATCATTTTCATAGTGAACCGCAGTCAAGATTATTCAATAAACTAAATAAATTAACTTTAGCTACATTCGACGAAGCAGGTATATTTGTTCAAATATAAATTTTTAGTTTTCATTTAGCAAATTGTAATTTTTTTTGTATTTCCCAATCTTTTGTGTATTTACATAAATTTTTTTGTAACTAACCCATTAACGCTGGAGTTTTTTTATTTTACATTTTTAACAAAATATTGTTGAAAACGAACATGTATATTAGATATCAAAATGATTGAAAAAAAATATTGTCATTAGTTTTTGAGATAATAGCTGTAATAATTAGAAACTTATAATTATTATTATTTCATAAAAATTCAATAAATTAATTTTATAAAAATGTTATTTATTTTAAATTTTGCATCACAAATAGGTATAATATATAAAATAAAATTATTTTCGTTACAGCTTGTAAGCTTCTATATAATACATTTTTTTTTTACATTAAACAAGAGTGAAAAGGAATAAAATAATTGACACATAATCCTACATTGCATTTCATGCACATTAGTCTCATAATTGACTTACAATCCTTTCCAGCACACCTTTTTTTTTATCTTCAGTTTGTTTTACTACATGATCAATTTTATCAAATCTTATTGAGTTTGATACCTAACAATCAGTCGAAATTCTTCCCATTGCATTAGTAATTTAAAAACATTTAAATATTGCACTTCGTAACATAAAAACTCATTCCTAATCGAAAAAATTAAAATTCTATAAAATAATCCTATCAACGCGTAACTTCAAATTTATGTAAATACATATATTTTTGTTTTAATTATATATATATATATAAGTACAAAAATTAGAATATATTAAATACATTTTTCATAGAAAAACAAACATTTAATTTAAGTACAACAAAATTTATTTACTCAAAAGAAAGATCCATTTTTCTTAAAATGATGTTAATGCAAAATGTCAAACAATTGATATAACCAAAATTATTAAAATAAATGGAATTAATTTTACCCATATCTTATTTTTACTTAATGACCTTATTAGATAAATATTTTCCACTGTACTTAATACAATTCCCAACACAAAATTAACTTCTTAAAATAGGTCTACCTTTGTTGTTATATGGCAACACGTTTCCCAATGGGCCATTCTGTCCCTGTTCATAAAGTAATAGTTTGGTTTGAGTAAACGTGAAAATTTTGAAAACACCACTACATAATATATTATTATTTTGTTTTTAGGTCATTGCGTCGGACAGATGGGGTCATGGTCATTCAGCTACTAACTAATTAAATACTAAAGTCTCACGCACAAAGAATAAGTGCTAACGTCAAGCGACCAAGCGACAATTTCTCGATAATGGTTAATAAACATAAAGCCCAATCAACCGGTTGGCGGCGCGCGCCTGTAAAATGTCGAGTGTCAGTTACTAACAGTGTTGGGTATAAACAATGGGCCGCCGTGTCAAGCGCTCATTTTTCATGTCCACGAATCATAATGTAAGATCTCTTAATGCAACACATACAACTATTTTGTACATTTCTTCTAATCTCTGTAAAGTCTCGATTACGTTGAGTGAGTTTACAAGCTGTTAATTGAAGAGTTTAGAAACAGGCGAGTCGACTATTGCAACAGTTATGCTGACACATAAAACTTTCCACTCGTTTAGTAGCCAACGAGTAAACTACATGTTGTGAATACATTGTTATTTTTTATTTCATTTCCTGAACATTTCTGTGTGTTTTAGCGTTAAAACAAAATGGAACGTTAATAATATTGTGGAATTTCTTAATGTCTACCAGCAGTACCCCTTGTTATGGAATATAATAGATAAAGACTATTGCAACACAAAATTAAAAAATGAAATTTTCCAAGGACCTTATAATGAATCTTATGATAAACAATTAGCTTCAATTTCTGCTTTTTTTTAACTTCTTTTGGATAGCATGAACTAAAATAACAACCCGCAAGAACTATTTCCAGCGACATCTTGTAGACAGTAAAACCAGGAACCGCCGAATTACTCGCTAGCTGACACTCTAGCAAGTAGCGAGTAAAGTAGCCTGGCTTTCAACTTTACTCGCAGACAGTTTACAGTTTGCTAGTTGGATAGTGAACATGATTACACTGGCTGAGATTACTAACAGATAGTGAATTCATCAACCAGCACTTTGTAAATTCGATCGATGTAATCGAGCCTTTAGGATCTTTTTTTGTTTAACAATGTTAATCTTAAAATGTTAGCTAGTCAATTATATTTTATTTAAATGTTAAGCCAAATATTTGTTTTAAGGCATTTGCATATGTGTTTAATTTCTATAGCATAAGTTTTGATTATTATTAAGAAAAAAAATAGAATTGGTTATTTTGTAATTCATTTCAAAAGCAGATATTGGTAGTGTTTTAACATACTTCTTTGGGTATACACAACTCAACAATACCCTTTTGTCGATGCAAATTGTAAACTTTTTTTTTTTTATTGTTATTGTAAGAACAAATATTAATATTGATATTTAAGATAATCTGAATTGTAATTGTAGTACACTTGTGTAGCTTTTATTGTTTATTAAACAAATACAGTGAAACCCATCTAAGACAGGACTTGTCAGCGTTCAAAATAAAAATTCTGTTTATTACATGTGTAATTCGTATGAAAGCGTTGTGTGTACGCAATATGATATAGAATTTTCAGATTAACAAAAAACATGTATCTTGAGACAGGTTTCGCTTTATATGGTATAATACTTTCCTTAGCATTATATATATTTAATACATAACTATGGGCATAGTGAGCGATATCAATGAATACTAACATCTGTTTTATTAGATATTATTTTAAAAAAATAAATCATTTAACTCATTGTTTAGAAAAAAAACCATGTACATTTATTATGTCCTTATAACAATGTAATACAAAATCAATTATTGTCAAGTAAAAAAAAAATATGCTCCATATGTTTATGGTTCCAAGTCTTTATCATAAACAACATTATTAATGAAATGAATGTCATTTAATCCTTCTCTATTTCTTGCAATTTCAATGGCGTAGAATTGTATTCTGATAACTATAAAACTGTTGTTTTCTTTGTTTTCTCCAAGTGCGTCTTTTCTGATTAGTGTGCCAAAATTGTAGTTATTCATATTTTTATATTGCTCAATAAATCGCCTCCATTTCTACAAAAGAAAAATTGTAAAATTTAGATTCAGAGGTACACGCTACTAAATCATCTATCTACAAACAATTTAAAAATACTTGGACGGGGAGAGGAAATAACACCCACTACATCTGTGACCTCATCAAGAATACAGGCATTTATACATTTCTATAGAATATAAGTTTTCTTATAAAAATATCTTTCACTAATACTATAAAATGATTAATTTATTTGTAGGCTGTAAAACCTTAATTACTATTAAAAAAAAACCTTGGTTTTAATCACAATGATTTCCTACCGAGATATAAATAATATATGAAGGAAAAAGTCAGTTAAAAGTTATAAAATAGTAAAATAGAAGATATGTAAAAATACAAGCTCAACTCTAAAGGATATTGCAGATGCTATCAAAGGTAAAGAATATTTACATTCTTAATATAACAAACAAGGACAGAGACATGGGTCATGGAGAGTAAAATATATGACAAAGGAATTCAAGTAGCATTATGATAAATTACTGAACCACAATGAATTAGAAATAATGAAATGAACTCTGGTGATACAGAAAAAAAAACTTATTATACAATCCTTCGAAAAAACAAAACAGTCGGGACCAGAGGTTCACAAATTACAAAACACGGATCTCGAGAAAATAAGAAACGTATATTATTTGTTCAATCTTTAAAAAAAAAGTACAATAATACATCATTCAGATGAATTGGCAAGCCAACAATCAAACTATAGAAGGCCTATGGCCACTTAATAAACAATCATTATGAATAAAACAAAAACCAATGGTACATCAAGTCTACTCGAATTACTTGAACACGAGAAATAGTAGAAATCAGTTAACCATATTTTACCATTTAAATGATTTTAGAAAAATGTTAAATCAACATATAAACTTTTAGTAAATGTAGAAGATAGCAGATAATCAGTATATAGCATATTGAACGATAGCTCAGTATTTTATTTAAAATATACAATTTGTTAAATCCTTACAATTTTGGACATTTCGCTTTTAATACTTTCTTCATCCAAAATATCTATTTTCATATCTGGAAATAAACGTCTGAATTCATTATAAATCTTGTCATCGTACGGGGTCAATTTCAATGACTTTGGATCAACAGAACATATTAACTAAAATAAAAATAAAATTTTTTCAGTAATAAAAAAAATTCATGTTTTTAGTATACTTACGTTAAAATATATTTCTGCGTGCTCATATGCCTGAATGGCCCACATCATTTCGACTTTTCCCTGTAAAACACAAAATGAATAATTTGAAATATAACAAAATCCAAAATGAAGTAGATTTTATTAATTAATATACGTCATTTCCAAATTCATCGCCAGGTCTTGAAAGTAAACTAACTCCCAATGACAGTTCGTTGGCTCCCTGTGAACAAAATGATTTACATTTTTATATATGTTGTTTTCAATTTAAACTTTTAAATGTCACATTAATATTAAGTAGGAATGAAATACAAACTTCATTTTTATGTTGCCTCGTGAAGTATTTATGATGTTCTAACAAATTTCACCATACCGATATGTTAATATACGTCCAAAAAACTCAATACTCCTCCAAAAGGAATTTCATTAAAGAAGCAAAACATAATTCGCAATACGAATTAGAAAAATCGGTTTTTTTTTTTAATAATACTTGAACGTACTTAAAATAAATACATTATAAAGTTGCTCGTTGACGTAATTTATAATTAAAAACGTCTTGACTGGTGAAAAAACCATGTGATAATGAAAACAAATGGTGTCATCAAATACACAAAAGTAAAGCATTACCATTAAAACCAAACGCTGATTAGGAAAATAAAGAAAACATTTGAGTTACAGAAAAAGAAAATATTGGTAACCTACAAGACCAAAAAAAGTTAAATTTTGAATATTACGGATTTCCGTGTGAAACAGGATTCGATAAGATTTCGTTATTACTAAATGCTATACACCATATACACGAAACACGATGGTGTGTCCGTTCTTTGTTTCAAACGACGTTCGAAAACCATCAAATTGAAAACACGGCGTTGTGATTACTTACCAAACCGTTCGAAACGGTCAAATCGTCCATGTCCGTACGACGAAATGCAAAACGCACGACGTACCAAAACGTTTACGATATCGTAAAAAAAAAAAAAAAATATTATTTTCCGTTTCGCGTTCGCGAAAAGCAACGAGAAATCGAAATATAAACAAAACGATCGAAACCGCAGAAATGAATTTTATCGTCGACTCGTGGTCGCGTTATCCATACGGAACAATACCACTCGCGCGGTCACGGATATTAATATATATATACGTATACTGGACTATAGCGTATACATTGTCACCGAATACCGGAGTTCGATGCACGCGCCGTCATTTCGGTCGCGGTCTTATCAATGTCAAGCGTACGGCGATAACAGCGAACGAACGTAAACGTACTGCGTCGTGGTGTCGCGATGAAAGACGTCGGCGGTCCGTCCGATTGTTCGTCGTGTAGGATTTCCGGGTCCGTCGCGTTCATGCTGATCGCCGTCTATTTCTATCGCGGCTGCAAACACGTGAAGCCGGTGTATTACGCAGGCACTCCAGGTACGTCTGCGCCCGTAATAATGCGCGTCGTTCGGGACGTTGCGAGTGCAGAGCAACACACCGCGAACGTTTTGAGGCTGGCCCACTCGATCGCGGACCAACCCGTTCGTTCGTGTGGACACAAATAATGTACGACGCGCTAAACGTCCAGCCGGTTGGGAAATTAATACCGGTATGCGCCCGGCGGTCCTTTGAACGCGAGCTTATTCAACCCAATCGGTGAACACGGACTAACGGTTACTAACGTCGTCTGTAAGGCCACACAATGATCGTATTCATCACTCGTTCACTTTTGTTTGCTCGTGTGTACGCGCCTTATGAGTTTGTGCGGTTTTGTTATTATTGGCTGGTACTACACTGTCCAGGGTTCATGTTTAAAATTCAATTTAATACACGTTCAACTGTTTTCTTCTTTTTGTCCACAAATCTATTTCATACACGTTTCCCTATTCAATTACAAAGTACAAACAAATATTAAACGATAAAGTAGAAGTAAAAGTAAATTTCGTTAAAAAGTATTATTCATGATGTCCCTATTGACAAATGATATAGATATTTATGTATAGATTATGTGATTTTTGTTATAGGTATGATATTTTTAGCGGTGGCAAGAGCGTTTGATTTTCCACCATTCAATAACAAATTGTAACCAACCTCATGATCAAGAATGTATGATACAGCTTTGAAAATTATGTGGGACAATCAAGTGTGAATAGTATTGACCACCTGAAAAAATATCTGATAATCAAATTTACCAGAATTTCAAGATATCAAAGGCTGGAAGTGACAAATAGTAATGCCAATACATTGTTTTGTTCATTTCATTATCTTTTAGTATTTGTAAACTATCATTTAACATTTTTTATTATTATTCATATCAACAATGTTAGAAACAAGTCATTTTTGTTTTAATTCTTGGCCAGATTTTGGAGTTCCTTACTGCTATGTTGGATTTTCTTGGAAATGCCCATCAATTTTGTTATTAGACCTTGGAGGTAAATGGACTGGACATCGATGAGAACCTCCATTTATTGTTCAGCAGGAATTGACTGAACGAGTAAAATTATATTATTATTTATAGTTTCAATTTATTGCAAATATATTTACATACTCAACTCAAATCTTTATTTAAGTACATTTTGTACGTTAGAAATATGTATTAACCGTTTGGAAGAAACTTTTTTTTTGTAAACCTTAAGTCTGTTGTAACATGTGATAATTATTTTTTGTCTATCACAAATAAACATAAAATAAAAATGATTTTAATCAATTGTATAATCATTTTACAATCGAGTGTCAAGTTAAATATAATACAATTCAGTTAATTTACTTACATTAAGACAGTATAAGCATAAATAACAAAAAAATTCACAGATTATTAAGAAAATTACAAAAATTAAATTAAAAATATATTAATAAACTGTTCTCGGGTCGGATGAATAAAATATTAGAAAACTATCTTAATAATAAATACAGTTTTAAACGTTAATGAACTTTTCAAATTATTTTACATTGAAAAAATAAAACTATAACATTTTTAGGATTAATATTTAATTCATAAAGATATAACAGCTTTCCAAGATTGATCAGTGCTTGGATATATTGAGATAATGGCAGTCAAAAAGTAATGGGAAAGACGGTCTATAAAAGGTGATCTATCGCTTTGTTCATTATGATCTAAAGTAACCATATCACATCCAGTCTACAAAATAAACTAAGGTTATAATTGTATGGTCAAACTGTAATAACTCTTTGGTTAAAATCTAATTAATATTAAATAATTTGTTAAATAATTTGAAAAAAAAATATTTTGTAATAATTAGTAATAATATTACATTTTCTTTGGTCTTTGGAAAAGACGTTTACGTTTTCGTTTTCTTACCATGACTTTGGGCTTACGAGTGAAACTCATGTAAGTTTTTCCTATTATTACAACATTAGTGTTATATAACATTGCATGAAAATCTGGTGAAGAAGTCCCTAGTGGATTTGAAATAGCATTACCTAAACCATAGGAAAAAATACTATCTCAGGATGACATCCCAATGGATTATGTACCAAATACTACAAACCGGAGGGGAACACAGCACAACCGTGAATGACAGGCGTTGATAGACAATTACTTTGAGAAGTAAATGAAAATTTTATTACATTTTTTATTATGTATAAGAACAGTAACTTTTTGTTTCAGATTGGCTATACAGCAAGAATAACTCATCATTTTAGGGTTAAAAATATAACTGTTGTCTTTATTCTCAATAAATAATAATAAAATAATAATTAATAATAAATAAAATAATAATCATGTTTCTTGTTCATCATTTGCTATAACCATTTCAATCCCAGTTTCTTTCTCCAACTGAAATTTTAGCAATTCAGTCTTTATCTTCTCTTGTGTCAACTTTTCTTCCTCCTGCTGTTTTTTCAACTGTAATATTTGCATTTGTAATTTGTGCTCTTCTCTTGCGTCTGCACTTGCTGAATTCAGTGAAAATATTTTTGCTTTCAAAAGAGTCTTTGGTGCCTGTGTTGTCAAGACTGGTCTTCTTCGAGAGACTACGTTGTTATTTCCACCAGCTTGTATTGATGTTTTAGTGGCTGAGGCTATGGGCTTCGTGTTCGATGCTAAACTATTCAAGAGGCAGGAAGTAGAAGGGGAATGAAAAGTTGATAGTGGAGGCTGGTGAAAAGTAGCAGACATGATGGGGTTGTGTTGAGACCAATCAGTCTCTAAGTCCAGTTCATCAATAGTCTGTAATTAATTTTTAAAATATGTATTTTAAAGTATTTATAATAAATGTTTATTTTTTATTATAATTAAATACGTACTTTTCAAAGTATACCTAATTTTATTACAAATTGGTTTTTGTAATTTAAATTAAAAATTATATTAATTTCTTAATATATTCAAATATAATACTAAGCAGAATAATTGATTTTCAAGAAAATTCTTATTTCATATTATCAAATTTCAATGCAATAAAATATTCAAACTTAACACAAAATCTACAGATAGTATAAATTATGGAAATTTTAAACTTATTATCCTGAATAAGTAGGCATATGATTAAATTATCAAAGTTCATATTAATTAATTAATTAAAATTAAAATAATATAATAAATGTTTGCTATTATGTATTTATTAATAACCATTACAACTTACATTTTGGTTTATTGCAAATTCTTCAATGTCTTCATTAAAGTCATTAGTACCTGTAATTTGTTGAAAATTTAAAATATAATACATAAATAAATAAATATATATATATATATATATATATAGTACAAAAATCTATATAAAATACCAATAAAAGTTTAAAAAACATTTTAATATTAATAATTCTGTTTTATGGATATTTAATTAATTTAGGTAAGATATATATATTTAATATATAACTTTTATAACATAAATGCCTTTCAACTAAATGATACATGCTAATGGGATGTTAAAGATCTCTGGTAAGATACCAGGGGAATTGAATTTCTACTAATTTCTACTAATATTTTTTTTAAATAAAATAACTAACAGAAAAAAAAAATAAAAGAGAAATGTTTAACTATCCATAAGACCATAAAGAAATGTTTAAATGCTGTATATTATTAACCATCATTTATACTCATAAATAATTTATGTGTAAATTGATTATTTTTAAATGCTTTATAATTGTAATATATAAGTATGTATATTTATATTTATTAAATATTTAATAGGAAGGAGCCAATGATAGACCAATAAATACGTACAGGTAGTCATATCACATATAATACTATCTTCAAAATTCTCATCATATAAGTTTTCATATGGATCGACGTGTGATCGTTGAATGAGCTCTACCACTTTGTCGATGAATGGATCAGATACTTTCTTTGCTTTTCCTCCTACTTGTGAAAAACAGAAAACTAATAAATTATAATTACATGATGTATGTGGGTATAAATTATAACACCTGTCCCATTTTCATTACCTGCTTGCGCAGCCATCACCGATTTCGCCTTCATCTTAATGTTCTCCCACAGTATTTTCAAACTCGAGGAGTCTCTTGGGTAAATAGATGATGCTGCGGCGAATTTTTCGGCAATTTTTATCCATTCAACGTTCTTTATCCTAACACTCACCGCGTCAGTTTTCTTCGACTCGATCACACTGTAATGCTTGGTAACAATATTTAAAAGAACTACCTTTTCTGAATGATCAAAACAACGATCGTGCCTTCTCGCTTTCTTTTCTATATGTTCCATAATACAAACGATAAAATAACTGAATAACTCGCAGTACACAACAGCAGCAAGCTTTCCACGTAAAGATCACCAAAACAGCAATAGTTTAATTCAAATCGAAAACGGCTATTATAGAGATAGTGACGATAATCGCAATAACGCAGATTAATCGATGTCACCGAGCTCGGTCCACCTTGGTCAATACCATAATCACATGTGCCGTAATCGCGTATAGCGGAATACCGTGATTGGGGCACGGTGAAATTCAAATCGAATTAAATCACGATTAAATTTTATTTCAATCCTGATTACTTCGATCGCGATCACAGTGCCGTTTGATAAAATCGGGCCCAAACAGAAAGACGACCGTCGCAAAGAGATCGCACTAACCAGAATATACCACCTACAGTGTTCTCGTCTGCGGTACCAACTACACGCGTTGTAACGTACCATCGAATTCACATTGAAGTTAGATTTCTCTGCAACGCGCGTATACCGGACCGGGCGGTGACGTTGGCAACGCGTATTGTCACACGAGCGGTCTCATACGTGAGCGCATAAAATGCGGACGTGCGTCTGAAATAGTAGGTACTGGATTCGATTACACACGCTATCGATGGCAGACTGACGTCATTTTTCACGACAGTGAATACATGTGTAAGCGCGTTAAAAAAAAAAATACCTAAACGTTGGCATGATTATTGTATATAAATATACATCAATATATGTTAGTCGAATTACATTTCGACAACATTACCCACAAAAATCGTTAATATATCATTACGATTTGGATTTTAGTGGCTAAAAACGTTTACGTATTTTACGTACACAATGGACTTAAAGTTGACGAAGTTTGATCCCGAAGGAACCATGTTTTATTTTCATAACAACATGAACGGGCCTTTAATGTTCTATCTCCATTCAGATACAGACGAAAAATTTTACAAGAACATATTGAATGTAAGTACAATTATTTTTCTGATAGAGGTCTTACATTTTAATATTTTTGCGTTTAAATTTTTGAATGAATTAGCGACATTATTTAGAAAGCAGACTAAAGGAAAAACAAAATTTTCATCAATTCTTTCTTCTTGGGTAATCCACAATGTCAAAATATCGCAATCTCGTAATCAAATATAAATAATATATTTTTAAGATCACTCGTATTTCAGAAAAAGTGGCTTCCATTAATTTCTATACCCGATAAAAGCATCACGATTGCAGATATTGCCTTCTGCCATATATGTTATAATTGTCATTTGAATTTACAATTCGGTTTGAAAACGTGTACTACACCTACTAAGACTTCAGTCAATATATCTGGTATTTGGTATAAGCTGAATTACACATAAAATATTAAAAATTCAGATGAGTTAGTTCAATTTAAAAAAAAAAAAAACTAGTCAGTTAATTTTGAAATTATATCAAAAATTTAAATTACACACTTGAAATAACCCTAATAAATATGGATCATTTGATAGTTTAACTTTTGTTTTTTTTTTTTTATATACGTCTTAAGAAATAAAAATTATATATTGATAATGTAATTCTTCTGCCAAATAATACCTATACTAATTTTGTTTAAATGTGTAATTTTTATTTTATCAGGAGTTTTTTGCAAAAGTTGTCGATAGACCAAGAGGATATGCTATGGTGCTAGCATGGCCAAAAGATTGTACCTATACAAATGCATACGTCCCAGCATTTGACATCAAATTCATTGAAGATTGTTTTAAACTTAAAAAATATCCAGATCCAACTAAATATTTGTATGTACCTATTACTATAATCATCAAGTTCAGGCACTAATTTGTTATTTAATTAATAATTATTAATAATTAATTTCAGGCATTAATTTGGTTCAATTTTAATGGAGATCATATGTTTGAAAACTATAAAAGACATTGCACTTTCTTCTTCTTGTATATGGCTTTTTATGAATTGGCAAAAATAAAATAAATTAAATTATATGGGATACACAGTAAAGAAAAACAATAAATTTATACTAATACTAATAACTGAATATGAGAAACTATATAACTATCGATCACAGACACATTCACAATCCATTCAGCCACTCAACCTCATTCGCATGCAATCTCTTCAGACCATCTTCAGTGTATTTTGGGACATACTTCAATAATATGTCTTACAGGTTGTACACTCCCACACTTGCAAGTTTTCTGTTTCAGTTAGGCCCCATTTATGTAGTAGGTATTGGCATTGCTTTCGTTGTTATCCCGAATTAAAGTGGTCCATAATGATCTTGGATGATTGAAACCTGGGACTCTATGCGAGTTATTCATTAATTTGGAATTCTTTACACCAAAAGTTCTCCAGTTATTTCTCCAAATATTCTCTAGTAAACTTTTACCAGTTGTTTTCTCCCAAACCAAGTGACATGGTTACCTAATTACATAGTAAAGAAAATTTTTGTTTTCGTATTTATATTTTGAAATATTTTCAAAGAAGTTTTCTATATTATATTAAGTTCTTAAACAAATAGCCTAATATAATAACAATAAATTATAATAATATAATAGAATAAACTGAATGGAGACATTATATATTTAGGAATGTTTTATAGTATACTGAATTACTAAATTATTTGTATGGATCAAAAAAAAAAAAACAACTTTGTAACATTTGATTTTTTTTTTTTATACAGGAAATTTTGTGTATATATCTTACTCTATTTTTGTATTTAATATTATTTTTTGTTATATATATATATATATATACATTTTTTTTTTTTTTGAAACTAGTATTGAAACTTCATGTCCATCAAAATATTCTAAGAAAGACATATTTGATTGTTGGTACTTTAGAAAGAAGTCATGGTTTGATGTCAAATATGTTGCAGACATTAAAATTCAAACAAGACCACAAAAACGGTATTAATAAAATTATTTTTTAAATTGTAACTGTAATGTTATGTTGAGATTATCAATAATTGATTATTAAATTGTATTTGAACAAAGCTCAAGATTATTTTATACTGAAGAGGAAGAGATTGCAATTGCCAAATATACTTTGGAGAACAAGTATGCATTGGAAATATCACACAATCAAAAGTGGAGAGCGATATATAACACAACAGTATTGTTGAAACGTTAAAAAAATGAATGGCGTTTATTTGGTTGATTATTTATATTCGTAATTAGTTTGATTTTTTAGTGATGAAATTAAGCACATATACTTATCAACAGAATAATTTTATATATAATGTGAAGTTCATTTTATATACTTATACATATGATATAATAAAGGTATTATTTTATTTTTTGAAGCCTAAATTTCTTTCAGTTTATTTGTAAATAAAACAAAATTATAAGAAATATTCAATATACCTAATATTAAAATCCATCAAGTTATAAATGATTTTCCCATTTTTGTGCAACTTAGAGCACTAGTTATTTTTAGTCACATAGTCTTTAATTACAATAAAAGATTGAAAAAAGCGGATTTAATATTTATTTTCCATATTTAGACACATATCTTTTTAGAATTTAAAAATTATTTTTTCATACATTATTATACATAAGATATTGTAGTGATTAAATACCAATAATTAGAAATTTGACATATTTAATACCAACTTATATGTACTTTATGAAAGTGAACTGTTGATTGTTAATAAAACTTAAAGACTGAATTATTCATTTTATAATAAAGTCATGCTCAAGTACCCACTTCTAACAGCAAATTATAAATTAATTATAAAATTGATATAAAAATGTAATATACAATTTTGAAATACAGTAGAAGCCGCTTATTAAAAATACAGATAATTAATACAATCGCGTTATTGAAACAAAATGTCTGGGGATGGACAACCGTTAATCGCTTAATAGAAACAATCAGTTAATTGACATATTTTTCTTTGGTCTGAAAGTGTTCCTAAGATGCGGCTTCTACGGTATTTTAAAAATGCATAAAAACATACAGATTATTTCTTTTTGTGATCGTACTTTTAAATAATTTTCAACGTTATTTGTAAAATGTAATTTATTAATAATTATTAATCACCTAATTTATAAAGAAATAGATGTAGACATTGTACATTTATAATAGCAATATGATTAACATGTCAACTGAATATTTTGACTTCTTTTTATAAGGTGATCAAACATTTATTAGATACTTGTAATATACCTTAAAACCTTAGATAAAACAAATTACATAAATATGCGTAGTTTCAAATGTTAGGTGCAGAAAGCCTTTTTACTATTAGACTAAAAGAATAAATGAACATTTTATATTTAGTTCTAAAATGTATTACAATGAAATTATATAAACTTAAAACCAAATCAAGCTAAACTTAACCAGCTTTAAAGGTCAAGCCAATCTGGTCAAATGCAATGAAACACTCCTTGCTGCATCCCTAAAATAAATAATTAATAAGGAATAAGAATACATTATTTGTATTAATTTAAATATTAATTAGGAAAGTTTTGCTAAATTAAATTAAAGAATTAATTTAATTCTTGAACATAAACATATTAACTTTTACTTATTAACTGATAATAACAATTTTGTTCTTATTAACTATGTGGTTTTCGGAAATATCCATGTAATTAATGTTATTGTTCTGACGTTTCGGAACCGTTGCAGGTGTAGTCGCGACAGTCAGACGTGTACTACAAAACTCCGAGGATGGAACCTGCAACTGTTGAAACGTCAGAGAGATGAAAAGTCTAGTTCATTTATGGATAAAGTTAATTTGTTCACAATTTACCAAAGTGAATAGTTCAAAAGAAAAAACTTAATATTTTGGGATTTTTGTTTTAATCTGGTTACTATGCATTTCTCCCTTTTGAATACTTTTGAATACTAAATATTAAATTGACGGAATCTTTTCAAAACATCGTTCGTTCGTTCGTTGGCGACCGACCCACAGTGAACTGTTAGGTTACAGGTACTGAAACAGTTCAGAATAGTTCAGCAAAATGAATAGTTCAAATGAACTATTCGTTCATGAACTTGACAACTTTAGTACCTATCTGAAATATTTTTTTTATTAATAATGTACTAAAAAAGTAAATAATTAAATTAATATATTAATATAAAATTCGAAATTTTAATTTAATGTTAAATTAAATTTATATATTAAAAATCTAGAAAACTACAACATTAAGTATAAATTAAGGACTACTATTGGATTGAAAAGGGTTAAGAAGATATTGATATACATATATTTTCTATTTATATATATATAAGTAAATATAAATATATGCATATATTCATGGTTGAATTGGAAAAAAATGTAAACATCCCACAGGTTTAATGACTTTTCAGAAGTATTTTAAAACGGTTTCAAAAACATTTAAAGTATAATTTAATAGTTAAAAATGATATCAATCCACATCAAGACTAAAATTTTGATACCAAACTTGACAAATTACAATTAGATAATTTTTACTTTGACACATTAAGTAAAGTTTACGAAAATCCAACGTGAAGTAATGGTTACTACAAAAAGTTAATATCCATTTAAATGGTTAGTACAGGCAGGTAGTCAGATATTGTTTTTGATACTAAATATGTTATACATTGTTCCAACAACCATTTATTATTTTCCTGACATTGTTTTCAGGTATGTCCACGTGTGTATGGCGCGTGCGAGAATTGTAGCAAGGGGTGTCGCTAACATCCCGCCGCGGACACCATCCTCGCTGTCTTAGTGATGTCGTCCGGTGATCTTGAACGGTTCATGCGGACTGTGTTTCGTTACGACGATTGAGCCGGTTAAGCCCGTTGGCGCGCGTCGACGTACAGCAAAATACGGTACGAGTGCTCGATCGGCGTCACGTTGACTTGTTCTCGGCCGAGGCGTCCTCCGCCGTGCCCATTGAATAACGTCGAACGCCAACGTAAGGTGCGCGGTGTGCACCGGCTTTGGCCGAATTAGAAAATTGAATTTTTTCGCTTGTAAAGTCCAAGGGCTGCGTATGCGCGGGCGAACATTGCACGCGAAGTTCGAGACGATCATAGACGGGGCGTTCGGACGAACTCGTTCATTCGTGTGGACTCGAATAATAATCGTGCGACCCACGAGATATGTACTGTTCGCGTAGCTGTTCGAAATTAATGTTAACCATCCGCATCGGACGAGTCAACACGTGAGCGCGGAGATCCTTTCAGCGTGACTGAAACGAAAGTACTGACAGTGATCGTCGTCAAATCGAATGAGTTAAATAGATTACATTTTTACCAATTTCGTTACAATTTATTCTCGATTCATTACGATATTTTGAAATCGGCATGTATTGCGGGCCGCCTAATAGCACTCATGGAAGGTAAACATGTAAATGTAAATTAATGTCGTTAACCATGGTACAAAACCAACATATTCCAATAGCAACATAACCTGAAAAAACGATTAATATAACAATTAGGCTTCCAATAACTGATATTTTGTTGGCGTTCTTTTGCGTGTTATGGTTATGATAAGTTTTCAATACATTTTTTTGTGTCATCGATTTGAAATTTCATACGCTTGCAGACTACACGTAAATCACAATGGATTTCAAGTCGACGAATTTTGACCTTGCTGAAAACATCTTTTTTTTTCATAACTGCGAAATTGAGAGTTTGACATTCATGATCCATTCAGATACAGAAGATAATTTTTTCTTCAACGTTTTGGATGTAAGTACAGTTTTTTTTGGTAGACGTCATATATTTTTCATTTTTCGGGGCTTAATTTTTTTAATAAATTAGCGACATAATTTGGAGGACAGAGTAAAGCAAAAACAAAAACATTGTCATTAATCCTTTCTTTGTGGGTAATCCTACAATGTCAAAATATCGCAATCTCGTAAACAAATATACCTAATATATTATTATCACTTGTATTCGGGAAAAACTAACACTTAAATAATTCCTATGCCTGGTAATAGCGTCATGATTGCATTATTATTAAGTAAATTACAATGTAAATTTAATTTAAAACAAAATTTAATAATGGGTGGTGTGATTTTAACTAAAGAATTTAGGTATTATATAAATTTATAAATAGTATAAAAAGGAGTTAATGAAATCAAACAAATATTTTAATATGTAAACTACTAAAAAATCGTAATATTTTTGATTTTATTATTTATAAAATTGACAAATTACAATATCAAAAATATGATTGTAAATTTGTAGTCTTAAGAAAATTCTCTAGTGGGTGTGTGGAGAACTCTTATGCCTTCTCTGTGAATACACCACTAGTTATCAACCAATTTTGAAATTCTATTAAAAATTTGATTTACATACCTGAAATAAACTTATTGAATTTGGATCATTTTAAACATTTTGTTATATTTTTTACATACGTTTTTAGAAATAAAAACTATACATTGATAATGTAATTCTTCTGTCAAATAATACCTATACTAATTTTATTTAATCGTCTAATTTTTATTTTAACAGCGGTTTTTTGCAAGTGTTGTCGATGAACCAAATGAATACACTATGGTACTATCACCACCGGAAGATTGTACATATACACACGCATACATCCCAGCATTTGACATCAAATTCATTGAATATTGTTTTAGTAATAAAGAGTATGCAGATCCAACCGAATATTTGTACGTACCTATTACTATAATCATCAAGGTCTGGTATTAATTAGTCAATAAATTAATTTCAATTTTAACGGAGATCATATGTTCAAAAACCATAAAAAGAATGGTACCTTCGTACATCGTAAAAAAAAATGTTCTTTATATCTATATTTTAAAATATTTTCAAAGTTTTCTATATTATATTAAAAAGAGTTTTTAAACAAATATCCTAATTTAATAAAGAATACGATGAATTATAATAATAGAATAGAATAAAGTAATTGAATAGAGACAATATATATATTAAAATCTTTTACATTAAATTAAATTGATTACTACATATTTTATATGGGCTAAAAAAACATTATTTTATAAAAATTGATTTTTTTTGTACCGGAAATTTTATGTATCTTTATTTTTGTATTTAATATTATTTTTGCGTTTAATATTATTTTTTCAAACTATAGTATTGAAACTTCATGTCCAATAAAATATTCCAAGGAAGAGATATTTGACTGTTGGTTCCATAAGAAAAAAACATGGTTTGATTTAAAATCTGCTAAAATATCGATTTTCAACAAGAGTCACAAAATAGGTAAAAAAAAAAAATGATTTTAAAATTTGTAAATTTAATATTTTGTTGTGTATCAAGGATTTTAATGTTAAATTGTTTTTAAACAAAGTACAATATTACCTTACACTGATAAGGAAGATGTTGCAATTGTTAACTATATTTTGGAGGAAAATTATGCATATGAAGTATGGGGAAGATTACTTTGGCAATTGATAGAAGGCTCAAAAGTAAGTAAATCATGTTTTTGTATTGTTTCTTTTATAATAAATACATCCACTCTTTCATTACATGTTAAAAATTATAAGTAACATAATAGTTAAGTATGGTTGTGGGTCGATGTATGCGCTATATTAAATCCATGAAACATAACTCAAATGGGTAACCGTTCAGGTATTCTAACAATATGATAAACAACTATAGCTTTTAACTTACTAGGTACATTTTATTTATAAATTTAAAATCAAAGTTAGTGCTGTGAAACAAAAATTTAGACAATAAAAACTACCAAAAGTTGTGTATTTCAAATCTTTAAAATAATTAAAATATGCAGTTGAATTATAAAATTATAGAATTTAAAAAACCGCCAACATTTTTATTTTGTGTAAATTAGTTTGTATTTGTTATTTAAAGTAAGTTTTAGTTTTTTTTTTTTTTTTTTTTGTCATTAAAAATGTTATTATGTTATGAAAACTAATTAAAAATAAAAATATTGTAATATTTTGTTTACTGTATTCACTAAAATATTTTTCCTATCAAACTTTAATTCTTAATAAGAAATTATGAAACAAATGTATAATTATATAAATCATGTAAATATATATTTTTAAACAAATAATGAAATTATTCATTTTTTTAAAAATAATTTAATAAAATGTTATGTTAAAATAATGACTACTAACAAATTTCATATCCCTAATCTTTGGAATACCTATCCCAGTGAAAATATCAAGTTAACGATTTTCTATATTTGTAGGTATGCAAAATTAGAACATGGCAATCATTGAAGAAGCGATACATTGAACACATACGTTATGAATTGGTTCCTGAATCTGCCAAGTATTCATTTCTTACTCCAGAAAATTTAGACTTGTTACAAAAAGGGTATATATTGACCAGTGTATTACATTTTATACTGTAAATTTGTTTGGACGTGTTCAATGTATCATTATGAATTTTAATTTCAGCTTGAACATGAATGAAAAAAAGGAATCAAATCAAAACTCCGAAACCTAGGAAAAGAAGATAGATTATGAGAGTGATTGAATTTTAAGTGTCTCCCTGTAAAATTAGATACTAATTTATTTTAAATTATTTTCTAATATATCAATATTTGAAAAATATGTAATATTATTTAAATAATTTTTATTTATAACGAGTTATTAGTGTTTTAATAACGTATGGCCTATTTTAAAACACATTTTATATTTAAATTTAATTATACTTGTGTTATAAAGTCAATAAAACCATTACTAAGTTGTAATTGGATTGTAAATAACATATTATTTTATTTAGAATAAACTATGAATCAAAATACCATAATATACAGATTAAAAAGAAAAATTTATTTTGATTTAGTGACTACTTAATGTTACCCATCAGTTCATAGTGTTAGAAAATAAAACTAATTTGATGTTTTTACTACATTTCATTACTTAACATATACTCAAATAACAGTTTATAAAGTTCAAAAAAATTATTTATTAATTTTTTTTTTACAATAAAATGTTGGGATTAACAAAATATATTATTTAGTGTGGAATTGTTCAAAACAATTTATTCGAAGATAAAAATACAGTAGATAATTTATTTGTAACTGGAGTAATATATTTTTGATTTAATTTTCTAGGCTTTATTAGTGAGAAAAAGGATTCTAGGTCCCACGCATCCAGATACCAGTTATTGTGTTCACTATCAAGGTGCGGTCTATGCTGATTCACACATATCCATTAGGTGTTATTGTACTGGAATTACGCTTTAGACAATCTAATTCTCTCAAGTCCACCAAATGGCTGTCTTTTCGTTCTTTTCTTTTGCCGAACAGTTCTCTTCCATATCAAACGCTAATGTTACCAATAATGACAATGGATACAGACAAATACCAGCAATGTTGACGTTTAAAGACATTCAAGTTCTAGTTAAAGCTGTTAATGAATTATGTGAACCCAAAGTAGTACCATCTACGTTTGACCTATCTCCTAGATTATTGCTCATTTCCTTGGATCTCTTCAATATGGCTTTCAAGTATGTTTTATATTTTTTATTTTATTTATTAATATAATAATATATTATTTTTTATTTTAAATCTTTTGATATAGAATATTATATATTTATATATAACATTGTAACAAAAATATTCATACGTTATATACTACCTAACATAATATAATGAGTTGTGTTGAATTGTAATTGAAACATTTAAGTCATAAATGGAAATCATAAACATTATTTTAATTGTATAATTACATTTTATTGGAGAAAAAACCTTATTATAATGAACTGATATTTATTTTAAAATAGTAATATAAATAATTATAACTAATTGTTAAATGCTTAAAATTTGAAAAAAAAAATGTTTGCCCCCCCCCCTCACCATTTTTAGTGTTTCACATTTTAATACATAATAAAAGTAAACAGTAATTTATTCATAGAATTCATAGGTAATTTATTAATTATAATAATTCAAAATATTATATTTTTAGAATTATAAAAACTCCAATAAGTTGTTAATTAAAGTTATATATATATATATATATATATATATATATAATTACCTATTAATACTAACATAATAATGTCTAAAACTTAATTATATTTTCTATTATAAAAATCTGTTCTAAGTAACAGACTAATATAACACTTCATTGGAAATACAAACTATCAATTATCATTATTTATTTTAATATATTTGAATATAATTCTAACTTCTACCAGATTTCAAAATTTTATATAGCTAAATTTAAAAAAAATATTATGTTTAAATAGTAAAAAACACATGTTTCTATTTAACATTTACAAATAAATTATATACTATAATACAAATGAAAATTCATCAAATTTAATTATTTAATGTTTTCGCATTGAAACTTTTTTTGAGAACTTCAGACATACGTTTCATTGCATCCAGTTTTGGAAATACTTCTACATCGTTTTCATCATCAGCTCTCTGATCTACATATATATTTTTGTGTGAAAAATCACAATACATTTTGGTAATAGGCTCTGATTCTTGAGTACTGCCCGTAATTACTTCTTCTTCTGACTTTTTTTCCATTTCAAGTGATATCAACTTTCTTTTCAATAGCTTTTTCCCCAAAAGCTTTATTCTGTAGGACTGGAACAAATTTATGCTTAATTTTTTTCAAATATTTAACACTGTTTTTATCACCTAATTTTTTTAAATGTTCGACCAACCTTAACAATTTCACACAAAGTATGTTCATAAATTCATTGTCACTGTCAAAATTTATTTCTAACTTACAAAGGATATCTGCCAACATATCTGTATATGGCTGGTCTTCATATAAGTAATCAAGTATGTTACTGGCTAGTTCACCATGAGCATTCACTGCCATTTTCTCATTTTTAAACAAGACTCCTCGAGATAAATTTATCAAAATCGAGTTTACTTCATCCATTTTAATATCTAACTTTGTAACCAAATCATTTTTGTTTATATCTCTCAATATTGGAACATAACATTTGGCCAATGTACTACTACTTGAACGAATGTGAAACATGTATGATGTGAAAAATTGTATTAGATTGTTGTATATATTGGATTTTTCACGTGATAAAGGTCTTAACCATATTATCAAAAATTTAGATATTAAATTGATAGACTTGACTTTTTTGAAAATCAATAAATCACAAAAACCTTTGATGACAACTGATTTAAAGCTACTGTCATTAACTTCATAATCAATATAACTAGCTAGTAATGGTAAAATATGACTAACAGAAGAGACGTTTTCATATTCTTCATCCATATCAAAGTTATCCTTCATATCAAACGTTTTGAGATCATAATGCAAAAACAAATCAAACATTATTGTACACAACATATGCTTATTAGTCAAAGGATTTAATATTTCATCATACAAAATATTCATGTGTTTTTTGGCTGCTGTGACATTACTGACCAATATATATGGTGAAAGACAGCGGATTGCTTCCATTCGTATGTTGACCATAGAACACTCCAAGTATCCAACAATAACGTTCTGAACAATATCTGTTAATAAAGAGAGTTCCGAACCAACATTAGGAAACTGTTGTACCTGAAAGACCAATTCAAAACCTTTTAGTAAGTTTTTTACTGCCGCGTCTACTAATACCTTCTCTTCTGTCAACACATTTATCTCATCATATTCCTTTTTTATTTCTTTTAATAATATTATTGAGATATTTATAGTTTTTGCATTTTTTGATTCATTTTTTAATAATTCTTCAATACTCTTAGTTTTTGAATCTATTTGATGTTCTAACACCTCTTTTTTACCAACTTTGTCAATTTTAGGATATAAATCAATTATCTGTACTTGGATTTCATTTAAAATTTGTTTAACATAAATTAAAATATCCTGACCATTTTTAAAATTTAAATTTAATAATACTACTATAAGTTGAATTAATTTTACAGATGTTCGATTATCCAATATTAAATCAGAACAAAGTTTATTTAAACTTGCTGCACCAACATCATCTATTACAAGTGTTCTAGCCATATTTAGCAATTGTATCAATATAAATTCTTTGTCATCTTTAGAATCATAGAAAAAGAAATATTCTCGTACGTAATCAGAATACTTCACCACGTCTGGCAATAACATATTATAATAGTCATTGAATTGTCCTTGGTTATGTGATAATGCAATTTTCTTTTCAGTTGTTAAGTATTTGGCTATATACTTCCATAAAAAAATTTTTTCCACAGTTAATTGATCAAAATCTATCGTTCGAGAATTACGATTCAAAAACTTGTTTGCCAAATCCAGAATTTGGCAATCATAATATTTTTCAAATGTTATATTCAATATTTTTTCACACAGAATTTCATTTTCTACTTCCAAGTTCTTCAAAAATACTTCAAAATTATTTTCACATTCTTCTAGCCAATGTTCCAATAATCTTTTTTTCACTAATAATTTTATGTTTTCATTCTTGTCTTCCAGTCCTTTTTCCAGTATTGTTTGTCTTTGCTTGACCGATAAACTTAAAAATGGATAAGTTGAGAAACGGTTGTAAGCTTCTTTTCTGACATTATCACTAATATCAAAGATGGTACTTTTCAACATTTCATTTAACAACATTATTTAACATGGCAATTTCTTTAACAATAGCTGTCCTAACTTCAATACTAGGATCACAATTCATATGGAACATAAATTTTTCAACAATTTTACATTGAGGATTGTCAGGTATTTGTAACCAATGAAGAGCATGTGCAGCTTGTGTTCGAATTTCTGGTTTTTTGTCCTGCAATCGTTCTAACAACAATATAGTTGCAATTTCACACAATTCTACAGACAATAATGCTCCAGCTGACATAAAACTCAACAGGTGGTTCATAAATAGACAAAACCGCCACCTGATGGATTTCTTGTCAGCACTTCCATATTTACGATATAATTGAAACACCTCTGAAATTAAATACAAACCACTACGGCCGTCAATAGTCGTGTGTTCAGATAATACAGATACACCATTGGCAGCGAACTTGATCATGTTGTTGGCGGACTCACAGTTAATGGTTGCATCGGAAATTATTACAGACATCAACGCGTTTATAAACATTGTGTAAAACTCATCCCAAGTCATTTTTATGAACTCATCTTTGAGTATTTCTAAAAATAAAAACACTGAACCATCCTCGCCTGATTTCTCAAACAATTTAACAATCGGATTGACTTTTGACATATTTAATGAACAGTAGTGATATTTTATAATACTGAATTTTACAACGTACGTAAACACCAAACACTAACACTTATATTAAACTGAACGGATAATTATTTAATTTAATTTACATCACTCCACTGACCTAGGTCAAAAATTACAAATCACACAAGTGTCAAGTGACTAATGGCCGAACACAAAGGGATGAAATCCTTTATGAAGGACGGACATTATGCTTAAGACGCGGGACAATAATACCAACGTAATCAAAATTCCCCAATATTCTTTAAATATGATTACACTGATTTATTTGTATATCCTTAAATATTCAAATGTCGATTTGAAATTTGATTGCGGCAGACGACATATATTTCAATGGTCGGCATATACCGATTTCCGGTCCGACCGAACCATTCATATTCTTGTCTCACGATGGTTTTCAGCGATAACGACGAATATCACAAGGAACGTGATAAATTTTTCGAATTACTCAACAAAAAAAAGACGAGGGAAGAACGCGTATATTGTTGTCATTACTCGGTCCGGTAAGTTTGTGAATCGCCTTTGAAAGGGTTGCTTTGGCGAACGCTATGAGAATCGACACAGTCAGTTTACTCGTCCGGTTATGATTCGGTGATTTTCACCGACGCGATCCGTGTCGATTAAACGCGATTATCCGTGTTTGCTATTCACAATTTTTAACGCATCCATTGTTTACGTATTGTTTAGATAAGAAAGCACTACGAGAAAGCAGCAAAGAGACAAGACGGATGTTTGAAAATGATGGTGAAAACAGAACGACAATCTCTCGGCTGCGGATCAAATGTTGTCGTCAATACCTGGAAAAGAGGCAAGGCAAGAAGATCATCAAACTTCATGTCAATTTATTGAACGATGAATTCTTATTTAATGCTGAAGAGTAAGTTCTTTTCTATGAATACTTGAGATTAAACGCGATTATCCGTGTTTGCTATTCACAATTTTTAACGCATCCATTGTTTACGTATTGTTTAGATAAGAAAGCCCACGAGAAAGCAGCAAAGAGACAAGACGGATGTTTGAAAATGATGGTGAAAACAGAACGACAATCTCTCGGCTACGGATCAAATGTTGTCGTCAATATCTGGAAAAGAGGCAAGGCAAGATCATCAAACTTCATGTCAATTTATTGAACGATGAATTCTTATTTGATGCTGCAGAGTAAGTTTTTTTCTATGAATACTTGAGATTAAACGCGATTATCCGTGTTTGCTATTCACAATTTTTAACGCATCCATTGTTTACGTATTGTTTAGATAAGAAAGCCCACGAGAAAGCAGCAAAGAGACAAGACGGATGTTTGAAAATGATGGTGAAAACAGAACGACAATCTCTCGGATGCGGATCAAATGTTGTCGTCAATACCTGGAAAAGAAGCAAGGCAAGAAGATCATTGTTACCGCCAAGCGACAGAAAATATAATTTGTACGAGGACGGGTGACTCTGCTTTCCAATTTTACAAATAACGTTAGACGTACACGGAAGTTGACGTGAAGTGAACACTATAACTTATAATTAATTATTACCTAGACGAATATCGATACAAATATGTCTAAAAATATGCATATGCACAAACAGGCATATGTCCGTAGTAACCACTTGTGACAACAAGGAACTCCAAACGTTACCGTGTCTGCTAGCTTCTCGGCAACGTAGACGGATTGGTTGGTATGGCGTTCACGAACCAGATGGCAACTGAAGAAGACGTTTTCAAGACGGCTCGGAACAAAATGTAGAACGTTGGCACAGCAACGGCGTAACACATACGCACACGCTGCAACGTCAAGCCACGCCAACGGCAGCTCAACAACGACGACGGCGGCGTCACAACACCAGAAAAGACGTCGGGTTTTAGAGACGACGAGAGGGCGGGAGGGAGGCAAGTTCGCGAAGTTTCTACGCCTGCACCGCGGCCAAACGGACAATTTGCCATTTCGTTCGGCGCGAACGTGCGGACATTTGATTATTTGACTTGCGAGAACAATCGATGAATTCTTATTTGATGCTGCAGAGTAAGTTTTTTTCTATGAATACTTGAGATTAAACGCGATTATCCGTGTTTGCTATTCACAATTTTTAACGCATCCATTGTTTACGTATTGTTTAGATAAGAAAGCCCACGAGAAAGCAGCAAAGAGACAAGACGGATGTTTGAAAATGATCGTGAAAACAGAACGACAATCTCTCGGCTGCGGATCAAATGTTGTGGTCAATACCTGGAAAAGAGGCAAGGCAAGAAGATCATCAAACTTCATGTCAATTTATTGAACGATGAATTCTTATTTGATGCTGCAGAGTAAGTTTTTTTCTATGAATACTTGAGATTAAACGCGATTATCCGTGTTTGCTATTCACAATTTTTAATGCATCTATTGTTTACGTATTGTTTAGATAAGAAAGCCCACGAGAAAGCAGCAAAGAGACAAGACGGATGTTTGAAAATGATGGTGAAAACAGAATGACAATCTCTCGGCTGTGGATCAAATGTTGTCGTCAATACCTGGAAAAGAGGCAAGGCAAGAAGATCATCAAACTTCATGTCAATTTATTGAACGATGAATTCTTATTTGATGCTGAAGAGTAAGTTTTTTTCTATGAATACTTGTGATGTAGTAAAGAACATTTTTTTTTATTTAGCTTAACACAACGTGAATGTATTGAACTTAAACACCAAAAGAAGTTATTAAAACTACAAAGGAACATGAAAAAAGTAGTATACTCGAAAATGTCAAGCGTTATCATGTACCTCAAGATGTTAAACACGACCAGATGGAATGCAAGGTAGACATGAACAAAGTTTCAATCACCAAACGAGTAAAATAAGAAGACAAACAAATGTTTTAATGCTTAACATGAAGAAAGAGAACAGTACGAATTGTTGATCTATAATGAAATAGAATTTCTTGAAGTTAGCACATATGCTGGGCACTGATTATGTACGCTGTTTGATATTTAATTTCTTTAAAATTATTTGCATTTAATACTATTTTATTTTATTTTTTTTTAGTAAATATCAGAAATAACTGAAAAACAACATAAAACTTAACATTAAAGAAACAAACAGTTTATCCATATATAAATTCAAAAATGAATTAGTACAAGTTATCAAAGACCATCAAGTAATAATTTTATTTATTTTATATTATTTTTTTATTATTAGTAATTTCATTGAATTTAACAATAAAATAATTTTTTCTTCTCAGATTCGTATCGTTGAAGATGAAGGTTCTAGTAAAACAACACAAATTCCACAGTATTTACATGAAGCTGGATTTACTGAAAATGATAAAAAAATTAGATGTACTCAGTCCAGAAGAATTACAGCTTGTGTTGCCTAAGAGATGTCTGTTAAACTTGAAATTAAAGTAAAAATCAATAATATTTCAAAAATTAATGTAAAATTGAATTTGTTTATATCTGACATTATTTTTAGATCAGAAAATTTTTGTCAGAATATGATTTGCAGTCTTATAATGTGATGATTGTTGATGAAGCTCACAAACGCACCCTTCACTCGGATATTTTATTTAGTATAGTAAAAGAAGTAATAATATTCAGACCAGACTTAAAATTATTAATCTCTAGTGTCACTTTAGACTCTCAGAAGTTTACCCAATTTTTAATGATACTTCCATTTTTAGAATACCTTGTAAGTGGTGTTTAAATTACATTTATTCATTATTTTAAACATTATTTTTCTCATAGAAATACGTTTTCCTGTGGATATATATTACACAAAAACACCAAAAGCCGATTACATTGATGTCTGTATTGTATCTATAATACAAATCCATGTGACACAGCCTCTTGGAGATATTTTAGTCTTTTTGATCGAACAAGACGAAATCAAAACATGTGTTGAACTTCCGCAGAACCACCGAGTTCGTGGACTTAGGTCTCAAATCAATGAGCTAATTATATTGCAAGTTTATAGTAATTTACCGACTGATATGCAAGCTAAAATTTTCGATCCTACACCTCCAAATACTAGAAAAGTAATTATTTGTGTTCGACCGCTTTAGTAAAATAATTGTATTAATTGTAATAAATTGTTTTGTAGGTTGTTTTAGTCACCAATATATCAGAAACATATTTAACAATTAACAATATTATTTATGTAATCGATCCAGGTTTTTATAAATAAAATAATTTCAATTCGCGAACAGGCATGGAATCGTTAGTAGTGATTCCAATTTCAAAAGTATGGTATTTAGAAAATGTTATTTTGTATTGTTTTTTAATGCAGTGTGTTTAAGCTAGTGTTAATCAAAGAGCTGATCGAGAAGCTGCTGGCAAATGTTTCCGTCTGTACACAGCATGGACTTATAAATGTGAACTAGAAGATCATAAAAGGGATCATAAAAGGAACTGAAGAGTTCCAGAAATACAAAGAATTAGTCTGAACAATGCTATGCTAATGTTGAAGACCCTTGGTATTAACGGCTTAATACATTTTAATTTCCTTGATCTTCCTCCACATGAAACATTGGTAAATAAACCTATTTTTTAATTAAATATAATTAAATGTCTAACTAACTAATGTTTTAAGGTGCTTGCACTGGGCAACTGTATGCATTAGGTGAATTAAATTACAGAGGTGATTTAACAAAATTAAGACGACGTATGGCTGAATATTGCCATTAGACCCAGTGATGGCTAAAATGCTGTTGGCTTCTGAAAAGTATGTATTTATAATAAAAAATATATACTTACTATGTGTGTCAATGATGATTTTCATTCATTACTTGTCTTAATAGTGTTATATTCTACATACCTAAACTAATTTCAGCAGATACTGCTCGTAAAAACATTTATTCACACGGTGGTGATCACTTGGTTTGGTTAAACGTTCATGACCAATAAACCAACACAGATTTCAGTACAAACTGGTGCTATGAAAATTACATTCAACGTACACCAATGAACACGGCTTTAGACGTTAGAAACCAGCTAATTAGATTAATGCAGCATGTGAAAATCAATTTCGTTTCAAATTCAACTGAAGCAATGAATATCCAAAAAGTATTAAATTAATTACAAAAATGTTTAATATTTTTACAACTTAAACTGTATAATTTCTTTATTATTTTTAAGGCTATTACGACTGGCCATTTTTATCATATTGCAAGATTGTCAAAAGACCATTATCGCACTGTTAAATATAATCAGTCAGTTATGATACATCCAAGCAGTGGCTTATTCGAAAAACTTCCTAGGAGTGTTCTTTACCATGAATTAGCTTTTGCAGTTAAAGAATTCATGAGACAAGTGACAGAAACCGAAAGTAAATGGCTGCTTGAAGTAGCTACGCATTACTATAAAGATGGAGAACTGGAAGACTACAAATAATAAATTACCTAAAACAATAAGGAAAATCATTTTTTGTATTGTAAAATAACTAATTTAATGAATATATAATGAAGTAGTGAAAATAAAAGAGCAAAAAGGATATGTAAAAGAAATAAAAGAATTAACGAATAGAAATAAAATAAAAATTATAAGTTAATACTCATGAATAAAATAAAAATATATATATTAAAATAAATATGTGTATGTGTGCGTGTGTGTGCGTGTGTATACTTAAATATACAAAAAAGCCAATGAGTATTATGTTGATTAAAGAAAAATGAAAGTAAAAGTATAAAAGACAACATATACAACAACTTTTATATTTTCATTTTTCTTTAATCAATGTAATACTCATTGGCTTTTTTTGTATATTTAAGTGTATGTGTATATATATATATATTTATTTATTTTAATAAATATATTTTTATTTTATACTAATGAATATATAAAAATGTTGAATTTATATTTATGTTACACCTATTCAAAATTAAATTTTAAACTTGATTTCAGTTTTGATTAAATAAATTGTATTAGTATTTAAATTTGTTAAAGTTTTGAATTACTGAACACCTGAATTACTTGGGTATTATGCTTGAGTACAAGAGGACACTGTTGGGTGCGCACCTGCGCGTTACATCCGAAAAGACGCAGTGGATGAAAGCGGCTCTAAGTGGCCTTATACAGAACGTTTAGCGGTCCGTACAAGGGTAGGAAGCATTTGCTCATAGAAAAGAGACCCCTAAATGTGGGTGAACCTGGACGACAAAAAACTTTATTTAGGTTAACATTTAAGAGGATTTAAAGTTATTTATTGGATATATAAAATGTAGTAATATAGTATAATAAAACATATTTTATCTATGCTTACAGGCGCTTAAAAATAGTTAATATAAGTGTTTATAAAAAATGTACCTTTTTATATTTATGTATAGTGTCCAATCTTGTAATCATATTAATATTCTTTTCGTTTTAAAATTGTCTACTGGTTATTTTGATTTATGTGACATTTAAACATTGCCAGATCAAAGAACTAATAAAAAATGAATAATGAATAATGAGAATTATCCGGGTCAGTTGTACAAAATGTAAGAACTGATAAACACACGTTCAACAAAAATGTAGTCGAACAAATTTAATTTACCTTATGAAGAACAATTTACCTTAAAACCAACAGATGCGACTTTGTTATAGGTTAATATTACAACTAAATACAATATACAATGAAATTAATAGATTATGTCATGGAATTTTAATATCGTTTGAATTTATATCAGATATATGTACGTTCCACAGGAAACGAAGATTTTGCTGAAGAAAAATTGTTAATGTCGACAACAAAAGACAGTTTTTACCCAGATAAAATAAATAAAGTAAATGCCCGCGAAATCGACAGCCCGACATGCTCGTGTTTGCGTTGTCGAAGGTTCAACAAATAAAAACGTGCGCGTCGCACAATATCTATACGATGACGGCTGTGAATTTGAAACGAAAACGGACGGTGACGTCCCTTGCGACGTTTCGTGTACGAAAATATAATATTCTGAAAATAGCATGATCCCCGCAAAGACGCGTACGCGTGTAAATACGTAAAAACGTGCGCCGCGTGACGAACGCATCGAGCCTTCGGAGCCAAGCAAGTCGGCTTGGCCTTTTGTCACGGACGCGGAAGAAGACCGGGAACGGTGTTCGGTATCGAGTCGTCCGGCAAGTCGTCGTCGTCGGTCGTTTGACCGGACCATCGGTTATCTGACGCGGTTCGACAATTGAGGTTATAATATGCCCGTGAACAGTAGGTGTCCGTCACGTTGATTTAATATGCTAAGAACGATCGACACGATCTGTAGCTGGACGAACCAAACAACGTCTCCCTCCGCCCCGGATGATCGTTCGCGACGCGGTACTCGACGGACCAAAAAGGACCGTGTCCCATAGCCATCCGTACGCGCGTCCGTGAGCTTTGAAACCGGAGGGTGGCCGAAAAAAAAAACGAGAGCCGACGCCGTATCGTTTTCGTTATCGTCGCGGCTAACGAGTTGTCTCCGGAACGCGTGAATTTTTATTGTTTTTTTTTTTTTAAAAAATAAGTTCATCGATTCAAAAACGTTTTCTATTGTACGAGCGCGGCGGACCGCTGTACTTGTACTCGGCTCGTACCAAGCTGTATGGAACCATTGTTGATATTCGGACGCGTGACAGGGGGAAAAACCAAAAAAAATAAAAATAAAAATATCGTGCACCGGCCGAGGAGACGTATTTATTTGTTCGTCGTGGACTTGAAGGAGGAAAATACGTACACGTTTTGTATGTTTCTCTTGTTTATTGAGTTGTTTAATAAATAACACACACACACATTCCTAACGATATTGTTCTTCGTATTACAATGTATATATTCGAATAAAAATATCAATAGTACGTGGTGACGAATTCTAGAAGAACGCCGATGCAATTAAAATAATATACATTGTCTGAGTACAGTACGTAAAAAGTAAACCAAATACTATTTAATATAATTGGAGCATGATTAAACCTTACTTCTGAACGGAACCGTTAAAATTGCGTTGACTCGCGAGAAACGCGTCGAACGCACTCGTAATGTGCCAACATCGGACGCGTGTAATTGTGGAACGGGGCTTACCGTCCGCGAGCGTGAGACGACGTTCGAGTCGTTCCGTCGACTATTCGCGTTTAACGCGAACGAACACGTTCGGCGTCGGACGCGTAGAACAAAAACCGACGCGTGAACCGACACGGCCACGGTTACGGGTCGTCCCTGCGGCGAAACGACGGAACGGCCGTTCGCGAGCGTCGTCCCGGGCGGCCGCGCGCGTTATATGGACACCCTCTTGGCGGAGAGCGCGGGCTGTTCGGCCGGCGGCGGCGGACAGCCGTAGACGACGGCGGACCGTTCCGTGGCCGGCCTCACGTCGCTGTTGTAGTCGTACTTCATCGGTCCCACGCACGTGCACGAGCACACGGACACCTGGTCCGCGTGATCGTCGCCCGCTATCGTGTGGCCGGCCAGCAGCTTCCCGTTGACCGACGTCACCGCCTCGCCGTCCACCGTGATCACGTGCTGCGACACGCCCTGCAGCTCGTTGTCTTCGCGTCTCACCTCCTCGGCGTTCCTGCGCAAAACCCGAAGAAACGATTCGTCGAAACGCGGCGGCAAACGCGTGACGCTTTTTGCCCCGGCGCGGTTTTCATCCGTTTCCTCGCGCCCGCCGCCGCCGCCCAACGGATCAAACGTTTGAACGTCTGAAAACGACGGACAACGGCAAACGGACAACGGTTTCTGGGCGGGCGTTTCGGGACACGACGACTTGTTCGCGGGTCGCGTTGATATGAAGACCGCCAATGACGAAGGCCGTGACGGGAACAAATTTTCCGCGGCGAGGGGGGTTTAAAACCGAATCGTATGTTTTCTTCGACTACCGGATTTACTAGATTACACGAGATTGCCGGTTAACACGTGGCGCGTGAATAGCGTGTGTCCACCTTAAAAATGTATTATAACTATTAAAGATATTCGGAGTGGTTTGAACGGAACAGAAACGCGATTGTCCATCAGTCCGTATCTCATCCGTCGACTTCCGTACACACCCATCGGTGTAACGTTATCGTGATATTATTCATAGGAACACACGTACGGGTCGGCGGGTACCAGAATCAACACGAAGCTGATTCGTCACGTCCGACGGACGGCACTCGGAAACACGAAAAACCTATTCACCCCCGAGATTCGTATTATAGCAAACCAACGTAACGGTGTTTTATTTTTTTGGTAAAAATAATTAATCTCAAATACATTCATTTGTTTGTCCGACATAGAAGATAGATGTGCATATCCGTCTCCGGTTCAGTGGTTCGTCGCCGTCTCGGTACTGTCGCGAAAACGGACGACCGGAGTGCCAGAAAGTCAGCGGGACAGGCGCGCGTTCCCGGTCGCAAACGAGAACGGTCGTACCAGGCGCGGATCCAGAACTTATTTACGGGGGGGGGGCATCTTAATCAAAACAACTTTAATCCTCATTTTGTCGCATCGATTAATAAAATATTTTCCAAAACGTTTTATTGGAAATCGTTTGCGATACACCGAAAAATCCCATAGCTACAACTTCATTTTAAATTGTCTTTCTACAGTGTCATAGATAAGAGTTAGAATTATAAAACGATACTAATAAAAAAATTTAACAAGAGTCTACGGGGGGTCACCTTGGCCCCCCACCCCTTGGATCCGCGCCCGATTCGTACGGCGTTTCGCGGATAGTTGGCCGGCCGGAGAGGCTCGTGAACCGATTTCCGCGCTCGCGGAGATTCGTCCGTGTACGCCTTTGCGCCGTTACAACTGTTCGCCGATCGAACGCTGCGTTTTTTATATATTGTCGGCGCGGCCGGTGCGCAAACAATCGTCCCGACCGACGGACCACGTGAACGGACATGTCTGCCGGGTTTTTTAGGTCGTAGTGTGTTTTTTGTTTAATTACTTTCACGTCCCGACCGGGGTCGAGAAAGTTCAAACCCGAGAAACGGTTCGCGTTGTTCAACCGTCACGTACGCGTTGGCAAGTCGTCGTCATTAATTACGTCCATTGTTCGCACCGGTTCGCTTGCTTGTGTTCGTTACACTGACGCTGTTCCGTACATACTTCAGAATAATTTCATATGACTAATTCGGATATTTACACGTTTAAAAAAAAAATAAAAAGAAACGTACATAACCTACAGAGCAATAAAATAAACCAAATCAAAAACATAGTTTTATAAGTTACAAAAAAAAAAATAATAATAATAATATCGTGTAACTGTATTCATCTCGTTGTGGCGTAAAACCGCGGGACACTGGAAACGTCTCTGGTAAGATTATCTCTGTCCGCCCAAGAAAAAAAATTTAAATATATATTTGTAGATGTCAGAAATAACGTTTAAAACGCGTGTCCTTTGTTACGGTCGAAACTCGCGTTTTCCGTTTCACACGAATGACAAATCGGTGTACGTTTAAGATACCACCTACCGTCAGCCTGATTATGTACATCCGGCATCGTGTTTGTACTTAACATAATCCGTTTTAGTAACGTATATTTGAATACACACACACACATCGAACTTATTTATCTGTTAGGCGCTGTATGAGGAACTCGGTTTGCGCTTACGTAACGGACGTGAATTTCCTCGAGTATAAATTATAATGATGGACGGTGCTTATCGCATCTCGTGACTATATATACCTGTCTGCAGTGGTTGAATTGAATACGGGGGGGGGGAGACGCAGGAGGACCCCTTATATTTTTTCAAATACTTGAGCGTACCTTTACTATTTTTTTTTTTTTTGAAAGAGGAACTCGGGGGACTGTGTTCGCTTTTCCACGGCCGACGAAATATAAAATAATATTGTTTTGTTGACGCAGTAATATGTTTAATATTATCCGCCAGTCACCATAATTGATATGCCAGCGGTTGGGGCCGATTGTGATGGCCTATGGATTTGTCCCACTATTTGTCAGTCCACAGACGCGACTGTCGGCCTATACCTATACCTGTACTCGTATTTCATATTGTTCTTTGAATCAAGACACACTCCACGTCGTTAGTCGTCAACTTATTTCCGACGTTCGGATTATCGGTAAATGTGACAGACGGCAGTGATCATTTTTTCGAGTACCTATACAGTTTATGAAAATGTTTTGATGACGCGACGATTTTTTTCCCCGATCCGACCACCGCCGGTTTGCATCCGTTCGTATCCGGTGTCCCGAAACGTACACTCTGATATTATAGCATAACGCGTCTGATATAAACATTGCCCATGATCGTGTTGCCCGTACGGAATTTCACGGTTAAGCGTCGACCCGCGTGCAGGGTCCCGGAAATTATGTCGTGCTGTGTACATACACACTCCGTAGTTATATTGGTTTTTTCAATATTCAATGAATTTATTTGTACAGGGAAAAAAACCATTGTTCAAATTTACAATGTTTGAAAATTTTTATAACATTTATAATATTACATTAATGCCCAACGGTATTCTCTGGGTTATCGAAGACATGGCGATAATCGCCCGATAAAATAGAAATAATCGGAAATAATCGTCCCCGGGATGGCGCGCCCAGCCAGGTTGAGAACCATCGGTCCGACGCCGACAGAGTCCGACGGCATTGGGGTGACGCTCCGTTGTTCCCGGTCGTTTGAACGGGGCGTGGTACCCGGCTGAAGACGAAAAACCGTACGAGATTCGAATGCGTTTTCAGGACCACCGGCACACGAGACACTCTCCGTGCAATTCACAATAAATCACGTATTCCCCGTCGCGCGCCGCGAGCGTTATCTGATCTCTTACGTTAAAAAGGGTCCGTGTCCGGGCCGCACGGAAAATATCCGAACATTTATGTATTGTTGTTTATCGGATCGCCCTGCTCGACGGGACGACGCGTATCTCCGTCTACGAGTGCACGCGTTTTTAAATTACGATTATTATTATTATTATTTGTTAACGTTATAATGATTTTTGTTTTCGAACAGACACGAATCGTAAACGCGTCGTACCGGATTGTTGGCCGTCCGTAATCGACCGGACGTTTGGGCCATTCACCGATTTCGACGAACGTCAAGAAACGTCGGGGGACGTATACGAACACACAAACAGATATATATGTGTAACGCGATTATACACCGGCCGCTTATTGACTTCTCCGGTTACCGTCACGCCCGTATTTCCAACGCGTGGAATGTCGTCGACGATGAATCGTTTTTTCAAACGTGATACTGACTAACGCGTGAATGCAATGGCGTAATACCCCTCTTCATGACTTTTTTGTTATTACGTATCGGTTTTAACGGTATGCCGTCTATTACGGATTTGTTAATAATAATAAAGTAGCCTGCGTTCGTCCACGCCACGCGATGGAGTATCGGACGAATCGGCAAAAAACAATAATAGATCTGATGATTTAATAATGTCCTTAGACCATGACTTATGTTCACAGTGATCAAAGTGATCGAATCAGCCCCAGTGACTAAACAATCTGACCGCCACCGCGTAAACGCGAAGGAAACCCTGTCGAGTTCGAAAACTACGGTTACTGAACCACCAACGAAACGCCGAGCAAATGGGGAAAAACAAACGCGGCGTTGGACGACGGTAAGCCGTGCAGCAACACGCGTGTACGTCGCTGCGTTTTTAATAATAGACGAAACGTCCCCGACTCCGCCGACCCGTCTGTGCCGGCGCAACAGACCAAAGCGTTCACGACACGGCCGTGCGGACAAAACGGTTTTTGTGAATAGCGTCGGAGTCAATGCGCGCCTCCGCGGTACACTTTTGGACTGCGATGGTTTCCGAATCGTCGTTGCTGTGTTGGCTCCGTCGTAACGCAAAAAACGATTCGACGTACAAATGGCGTTTGTTGCGCTCGCGTAATTCGAACGGGCCGTAAAACAATAAACGAACGGACGGACGGACGGACACGCCGAAAACGTTACGACGCAAACGGAAACAAAACGAAAACGAGCGCGTACGCCTCGAGTTCAAAGCCCCCCGTCCGATTACGTAACACGCATGGTGGGGACGTGTATTTTTTCTCATTTCTTTGTTGATTTTCTTATTCTTTTACCGACATTCCGCACGTTCGAACGCACCTATTTATATATATATATATATATATACATAAACGTATATATATATATATCGACGCGCACGTATATTAAGCGCGCGGTCGGATATTTTCGGCGTTGTACGCGTCGTCGTCGTGTTTTTTTTATACCGCGGCGCGTTCACACACACGCAACCGCGTACGCGTTATTTCTCGTTATTTCACGCGCGCGTTTCGAAACCGTGAGACAAGACGTACAGGATACGACGTATCGTGATGAACGTACACGTTTTTTTTTTTTGGGGCGACGGTCAAACCAGTTTTAACGTGCGTGTACTGTGTGTACAGGGCATACGTTAATACGCGACCGACCGGAACAATGCGCGTGGTATAAACCGCTCTGGTCCTTACGGCGGCGCCGTTCGTTTTGAAAGCGATAACGACGACAACAATAATAACAATAACAATAATAATAATAACAATAATAATTATTATTTCTCTGATCGTTCACTTCGACAGCGCTCAAGGACGCACGCGAACACGTAGACCGGTACGCCGATTGCGGGATCGAGGCAGGGGAAACGAGGTTAAGGAAAAAGTAAAATTACTATGGTATAATACCACATGCTAGAAACGATATATGCACAGTAGTCGTGACGACAACAATACAATTATGATTATCGTTTAACAAAATAGAAAACCCGTATAAATATTGAATTAACAGTGCATAACACGCGGTTTTTCAACAACAACAAAAACAATAGTTTACTATTCAATGTCTGGAGGACGGTTTACAATAAGTTCTATGATTGTATCGATAGATTGGACGTTGAACATGGATCGATGACACTTCGAAGAGGTCACATTTCAATTTGTTTTGAACGCCCAATAACAAAGATACTTTCTAAAAATCATGAAACTTATCTGCGAAGTACGCCGCGAAATAGATTTTATTCGTTTCGTTCCGGTGCGTTACAATTTTTAACACTATTTGTGTACGCATAAATACGTACGATTTCGACTATAACAATAATAAATTAGGTTTTGTTACGGCGCGTGTATATTCATAACGTGTTATAATATTTCTTGTTTGGAAGGCCCGTGAAAATGATTAAACCCACGTGTACGAATACATTATTCCAACTCGATTATAACGTGAACGATAGAACACAAGTAGTATTTATTTATTTTTTTGCCGATTCTTTTTGAAAACATAAGCGAACGTTTCCTGCGGCGTACGATCGGTCAATAGAACCCCCCCTATTCTCTAAAAATTCGTTGGAAAGGTCATGCCAGGCGACGAAAGGTACTGTGATAACAAAAGAAACGGATATTGTTAAAAACCATAAAAACGCGTTTTTCGTACATTTCTCCGAAAGACGAGAAACGAATTCGTCGGAAACGTCGCGTCGCCTCGACCGTACCAACGTCCAAAAAACACACGCCGCGCGTGTTTCGTGTTGCAGACCGATTTTTCGGTATTTTAAAACGTCTGGGGGGTGGTGGGGGTGGGTTTCCCTATTCGTATTCAACGTAAACGAACGCGCATTCTGGCCGTTCGACTTAGACACACGTCTGCGAGATGTATTTCGTACGGAATTCGTTTTGCACGTCGTAAGCCCTATGCCCCCGTACGAACAAACGACACGATTTATACACCGTGACCGTGGACGTTCGTCAAGCGAACACCAAATTGTCGACGGCGTGCCAAAGCGTTACGGACGTTTTCTACGTTCGTCCTCGCGTCCGACTTATAATTCGCCAGCATCGGCAAGTCCGGCCGGGCGGTCTGCGCCCCGAGACGGTGCCCACGGTGTACGGGAAAACGAACGGCAACGGATAACAGCAACGCCGTTCAAACGCGTCGGCATCGTAAACGTTTTCGTAATCAGATAGTGGTGAGCCACGCGAATCGAACGTTCCGACCGGGAGGAACCCGTTATTGTTCAGGACACGTACGAGCCGAACGCTCACTACGAAAAAGCCAGTGCACATGGGGACGAGTGGTGTTTTGTTATTTTTGTTCCCGCGTTCGCCGCCTGCGGCAATAAACCCGGTTAAGTGGCGCGGGCGATGTGGCAACGTTCTTTGTTCGGGTGTCGTGACCGACCGACGGAGCGCCGTGAACGAAACACAATAGTGTTTCACGCCCAGTGTGAACGGCGGTTGTTAGACGGCGTCGACGAACCCGCCGCCCGAGCCGAACCGTTCGGCGGCGCACGCACGCACTCGCACGCACTCGCACGCACTCGCACGCACCCTACCACGTCGTTGCAGCTGTCGGGAGGGCAGATGTGCCGCAGAGACGACGTACCTATGTAATTATTTGTACGACGAGAGTTTTCCGTACGCGATTAAGTCACCGGCTACGGGACACGCATTTCTTGTTTGAAGGGGACAAAAAAAAAAATATCGAAAAAATCGTCGTCATCATTATTATTATTCAAATCGTTCTCCGTAAAATATCACGAGTCCTGTCGCAACGGCGGCTAATTGCTTCGCGAATACACACACATATATCTTTTTACTTCTTGTTCGCGCGCTCTAAAAAACCGCTCGACCGTGACTCGAAAAACCACCGCCGTCGATTCGTGTCGTTCGGCGTATTCGATTTCTTGAAAAACGGTTACTACGCAGTCAACGCGGTATCCGAATTCGTTAATGAAATCGGGTTGGAAAAAAGAGTCTCTTCGGCGCGCCAACGAACTTGCACCGTCGCGTTCCGGGTCACGATTCCGCGAGAAGGGCGCATAAAAAACAAAAAAAAAAAGACGCGCGTTTAAGGAATCCATAAAATCGGTCGGCTGGGCGACGAGCGTGCGCGCGACCAACGATCGTTTCCGTGCAAAATACGTTTGTGCGGCCGCGGCGATGCCGTTCTGGAAACGAGTATTTTTAAGAAAAACGCTAATCGTCCGAACGCAACGTGTCGTTTGAAAACACGCGTAAAACATTGTTTTGTATGTATTTGATTCGTTTTTTTGTTTTTTGTTTCGGTCGGTGAATACCGGACCTCGATGAGAAAACCCGCGAAGTTCTACACTCAACAAATATGGCTGTTCTTGTCGACCATTGTTTGTAAATCAAATGTCCACGCGCCGGTTACTCCGTCGTAGTAATGAGATGTGATCGATCCCACACTTTATTTCAATTTCTAAACATCGTTTTCTTAATTCGTTTTTCTCTTTTTTTTTTCTTTTCGACTTGTATAGATTTAATTTGATGATTTTATAATTGAAATACACCGGATTATAAACGCTTTCTAAAAATATCCACAATTTCGTAATGGATTTATTAAAAATATTTAAATTGTTTTTGTACGATTTTCCATTAACCTACTGCTCTATCTACTTTACGATTATGGAAAGCAGTTTGACGTATCTTATCCCAACGTATAACTTTCGTTCACACGAAATTGTGAAACGTTGACGCCACGTTATTAATTTCGTTCGAAATACCGAAGACACGTAGAAAATGTCAACGCACCACACCGACGTTGTTGGCGGACGTTTGCGACTCGAGAAACCGTGTTCGTTATTCTCCGGAAGAAGATTTATACGTATATATATATCTGCGTAGATCTAAAACCTCCGCAAAATCGCGTTTTGTTATTGTTGTTAAAAACCGTTTTACGCGTCGCGTGAATTTTAAAGACAAACAAACAATAACAATCGTCGGCACGCGATAACAAAATATTTGCGCGATGTCCCGTACGCCACGGCGCCTACGCACGTTGTTTTGTTCGTACGACGTGCGTGCCGCACGCACCGGGCAACGCGAACGCGCGCTCGGTCGTTTCGTTTCGGGGCGCGCGACGTCGCCGTTCGTGTGCGCCGGTCCCGTTCGCGTGTACGCCGCGCCGGCAATGGCGTGCGTGCAGGTGCGGATTCGGATTTATGTTACGAGGGTGTGGGGCGAATATCGCGAACATTCAAAAACAAAACACCTGTCCGACACGTGTGCGCGTGTGTTTCTCGTAATGAGAGATACGAACGTGAAAAATATTTTTGACAATACGACGCAAAGATATTAAAAGAAACACACGCGACGCGACGATTGTTCGTCGCCGATCGCTATTGTGACTATCGAGTGTCAACTATTCTACCAACACATTGGACACTAACACATCGCTGTAAATTTCCCGTAAACTTTTTTAAAAATCCGTTATATTTTATTGGGGTCGGATTGGACGAATATAAATCCAGTTTCGCGACTGGCCGCACCGTTCGCGCGAAAACAATGAACGGTCGGGTCGTTTGGCGGACGAGGAACGTCGATTATTTCGCGCGTCGGATCGTATTCGACGGACCACGTGTTCACCGGGTCGGCCCTAGCGTCGCCTAGGGCGGCAATACACGCGCCCACGTACAATCGTATGCGGACGGCGTAACGGATTTCGGACTCGGGTTGGAAAAATGGAGAACGATTCGTGCGACGGCGACGACGGGCGGCCATCAGGCGCGGATTCAGAACTTATTTACGGGGGGGGGGGGCCATCTTAATCAAAACAACTTTAATCCTCATTTTGTCGCATCGAATAATAAAATATTTTCCAAAACGTTTTATTGAAAATCGTTTGCGGATACACCGAAAAATCCCATAGCTACAACTTCATTTTAAATTGTCTTTCTATAGTATCATAGATAAGAGTTAGAATTATAAAACGATACTAATAAAAAAATTTAACAAGAGTCTACGGGGGGGGGGGGGCGATCGCCCCTTGCCCCCCCCCCCCCTTGGATCCGCGACTGGCGGCCATACGCCTGGACACGGGACGGACACGACACGCTGGTCTCGAAATAGCTCTCAGAAAACGGCGGTGCCCGCGATCGGCGCAGGTGTTTGAAACATTCGTATTCGTTGTTTCGAACTCTCGTGATTGTCGGTCGGCTGGATTTGCACGCGGCTCTGGTTTCGTTCTCGCGTTCGCGGGGAAAACGGAACGCGACCGTTTGTGTGTTCGCAAGCTATCACGGGTTTCGCGACGTTAATCAGAGCTATCCGAACATCCGTCGGTGCCAGGGACGTACACATGGGGGGGTGTTTTGGGTGTTCAAACACCCCCCAAAACGTTTGGTTATTTACTTATTCAATTTTAATATTATATCATACATATTATGTTATATTATTAGACAGGTTTAATACTACATTATGTTTGTGGACCACTGGCTAAAGCAATATAAAAATTCGTATACTTATTAAAATAAAAAGTTCTAACTTTCAATTAATGATTTTCAAAATCACCCCCCCCCCAAAACTTTTTTCTGTGTACGTCCCTGGTCGGCGCTAACCTAACCTTTTGGTCACTCTTGGACGCGTGTTCGAGTCACACTCGATTTCCGTTTGAATTTTCCGTCCGGCCGGTTGGATGAGTCACCCCGTGCACGCGCCTACGTGAACCGTACGCGTCTTCGTACCGCAGCGGTTTCTTCGGCTGCGCTTTCTCTTTTGCTTTATTCGCCCGAGCGTACTTTCCGGTTTACGGTGCGTGGCCTTGGTTCGTGCGTCTCGTTATTGTTTTCCTCGATTTCAGACTTGTCTTCCGTATTCTCTACCGTACATCCACGGGTTTAGAACAATCTCGTTAATTTCTCGCGTTTTTACACGTGTATTTTAAGCCCGGTCATTTCGAGTTCGTGTTAAACGCAGCCACTTAGTGTAGTTGTAATCCGATAGTTAATCCCCGGGCCTGGTTTCACCACTCAATGGCGGATTTACGGGGAGTGAGGAGGGTATAAGGATACCTTAGGACCCCCCACTCCCAGACGTTCTGTAGCGATCCATATTTCTAGTACCAAAAATACTAAAATACTTTTTTTAATGTTAATCTGTTGTACTATTTTTTTTTTTTTTGGAACCTCCAGAAAGTTTTTGAAAATCCGCTACCGTCACCACTGCGATTGTCAACGATCGATTACAGGATCAAGTACACGTGTAGTTATACAAAACTAATATTTCGTGTAGTTCCGGTCCACTTTCCCATCGAAGCGTTTCATAGCGTTTGTTTCGCGATACGATACACACGTTCCACCGCTCGGGAAGTCATCCGTTTTTCATAACGCATCGGTGAACCAATAACACGGTTTTGACACGTTCAAGTATACTACGAGCGGGAACAAATCGATTCTCATGGTGAAACCCGAGAGAGAAAATTTTTGTTAACGTTTTGAAAACGTGTTCATACGCGGACATAAACGTATAAAATGTAATAGCTACGTAGTTTCGTATCTCGATCCCTCGAGAACGTTCCCTAACGGGTCGGTGCCGTCCGTTTCGAAATCCACTCTAAATGGCGACCGAACCGAAATGAAAAAAAAAAAAAAACGGTATTATTACTCGTGTCACACTTTGTTCGGAAATACGTCCGCCGCGCGAATTTCGAAACGAACGTATTCGAAAACCGTCACTGTAATAATAGTCCGATGCCGCGCACAAACGATTTCGTAATATCGTACGAACACAAATGAACGGATTGTTGCGGTACGGGAAATCGTACGCAACTGTGTAAATACGACTAATAAAATATATGTTACGAAGAAAAACCAAATCGTTAACGATAAAATTCGGATAGTGTACGTTCGTATACGCGTACAAGCAGCTAGTGATATTTGTCGATTTTCACCGTCAACCGTTATCATTTGTTCAGTACGAAAATCGTAACCTCTCATCGTGTTATTTTGTTACGAAACGTCATCGTACTACACAGTTGTGTGATTGCATAAATGAACTCGTTCAAACCGTCCGCCTGTGTTTGTTTGCCTTACGACGATCATTGTATTTATCACGTTATCGGTTGACTAGTAAAAAGTAAAAAAAAATAAAAATACTGGTTGTGTACGGAACGCGGCCTCCGCGTCATCACAAGCACGCGATATACATATATTTGTTGACGAGTGGGTTCATCGCGAGGTAATCGACCGCGGCGCGTGCGCTGTTCGAAAACACGCGTTAGGACTCCGACATCGCGTACAGCCGATGTGGCAACAGCACAACGGGATTCACTCTTAAATGTTTTTACGACGACAATGTTTAAAAACCGAGAGGTTACAAGTGACAACGTCTAATCATATCACGATACCTGTTTACGCGCACCGCGCTAACACCACACAGTACTTACGATATGAAAACACGAGAGTAACCCATTCCGTGGTATTATATTAGTCGTGGTTACTTAGGCTTTGGACAATATTCGAGCTTTAAGCCGTCGACAGACAATAAGAGAAAATCGCTGACGAATTCTCGCGAGAAGAAATGGTCGTTAGATAATAATTTATATATCATAAAGAAACACGATGAAATAGACAACGTTAAGAATGTATATTTGGAAGTCGAGTTTTAGTAGCCAAATTAATGATAATAGTTCACCGTTTCGACATTAATACATATTTCACAGACGTGCTAGACTTATGTCATGATTTCATTTTTATATTATTTATTAACGATATTCAATAATATTTAAATATAAGAATTTAATTATTGTAATGTTTTATTAATTTGCTAAAACTAAAGAAAAGTTCTATGAGATCTGTCTTCGTACGCATTCACGTAAATTCATCCTATTGATTCAACCAGACCGACGAAATACTACTAAACAAACGGTTTCCGAAAACTCGAATGGCTCTTGACCATTAAACATTGGAACGCCGTCGGACGGATGCATGTTTTTCTGCATTCCGTCGCCTATCGTTACATTTGATTATTCACAAAGCGATATGTTTGGGCAAGCAACACAGAATATACACGAACGACTTGTACGTTTTTGAATCTCGTGTAATCATACAATACGCGATACGACAAGCACGTTCTCGTGAGAAAAAAAAATATCAAACCGTTATGTCAATTTTTATTTTTATTCGCATTATATCCCAAAACGAAACGGTATGACGAATATTTTGTGTTGCCGAAACAGTGTATTTATTATATCGATACGACATGCGTGCACCTGTAGCGCGGACAAAATCTGAGGTCGCGTTTAAAGACATCGCATTAAAAATCATCGCGAGAATGGGTTTCTTCTTTTGGAAATTCCTCCTCTTTGTTATGCGTCACACGCGTTTCGAACACGGAGCGACAAACGAATGGAATGTCGGACTGAACCCGCAGCTGCTGATCTTGTCGGCCTGTGTGGAATTCTCCCGAAACAAGTGGTTTCCCGCCGAGTTGGAAACGATAAATTGATTTTACGCCTGTTTTGGACAGTGCGCGCGATCGAGTGCGTTTTATCGTCAGTAACGTTCGCGAGGACAACGCCCAGTGTTTATGCGTTTGTTATTATTAAATATATATATATATATATATATTTTTTTTTTTTTAATGGACGTGCGTGTATATGTATACATTTTTTTTTTTTTTTTATGTATAGGTACCACTATTCTTATCATGTTCACGGAGAGAAGAGTGCATTAGGATTTATCGCGCGCAACCGTCGACTCGTGTAATAAATTTCCCGAGAGCATTTTTATGGCCGTTTCGCCGAGTCGGTTTTGTCCGTCGCGACGGAGAAAGGAACGAAAGACACGGCGGCGGAAAGAGAACGGGCGAACACGAAGGACATGTGTGTGGTGCGGTCGGTATTTAAAAACGCTATGCGGCCGATGGTTGTATAGCCGGTTTTTAGATTTTCGAGAGATTTACCGCGACGCGGGTCGAGAACGGGCGAAATGAAGGGTCCTGGGGGACGAGAGTATTTATATCCTACTATATACGTTTGTATATGTGCGTGCGCGTGTGAATCATAAATGTTACCGGCACGACGGACGGACGGACGGCAATGACTACGGGTGGGTATGATAAGGGGGTTCTTCTTTTTTCTCGCTTTTAGTTGTCTCTCCGTCAATCTCGGGTGTCTGTATTAGGACAATACAGCTCAGGGTGGTCTCGAAGAAACGATAAAACCCGAAAACGCAACAAACGAGATCGCACGTACCTAGTTATATTTTACAATAATATTATACCGAACGTGACGAAACGACGAAATACATGGCCCGAAAAAATGCGTTTCGACGCCATGGACACGATTTTTGTATTTTTTTTTGGACTTTTATTGATGTAACTATTTATTGTTATTCGTTACATTGTTACGGTATTTTATGTCTATGTGTGTTACAACGCGCAGTGATATAGTCGTTTGGAGGGTCGCGCAATAGCGCGTTCAAATCGACTCGACGTTTTCTGTTGTACGTTATGATATATTTTTTTTTTCGAATTCTGAACAAAGTCGAGAGTGTATTGGTTTTACAATGATGTGGGTTTTTTTCGTCCGTGAACTCTTTTTCGTGTAGTAGCCCAGTACGAGTGCTCGGAGGATGTTTACGTGCATTACATTCCGACAGCAGATCATATCTATTTGGTACTAAATCTAACACGATATTCGATTTTAACAGTAGTTTCCTTGGCGTACGAAAAAAATGTCTGAAAATTGCGAAAAACTAACTGTTAACATATACGTTTTAGATATGTAAAATTGTTTCATGTTGAAATATAGGGTTTCCGAATTGCACGCCATCTCTTAAAAGTTTAAAAGGGTCTGTTCGAGTCGCATGACATAATTTAAAAGGGGGCTTCTAAAATGATGCATGCGTTCAAAGAAACAATATTTATTACTTACAGTCATCTGTTTATTTTATAAACAGCATTACAAACCAGTTAATTTCTAAACTAATTTTAGTATTTATAGGACTATTTTTTAATTTATATATAATTTATATCCAAGCCTAATCAAAGAGAAATTTACTATATATTTTTTAATTTATTTGGGTGTGCATTATTTTACTGAAAAAAACTCACAGAAAGACCGTGAATTTGGACGGTCGAATAAAAGAAAATTTAATGTCATCTAAAACTGTTTAGGAACGTGACAGTACTGGCGTCACGTAGACGCGTAGCTGAATGCTTTTGTACTGGAGATATACTCCCACGATGATTTTATTTATACACGTACCTATCGGTGTTCAAATAGTTCGGGAATATTTATCATGTCAACAAAACATAATGTCAAGTGTCAACAAACTGCTATTGTAGTAATATTTCTTCGACCTGCAATAGAAACGTACTTAAACGTAATTCAGGGGAACCTAAAATGGATTCTCACACGCGAGAACCTCAAAACAGTCAGAAGTCATTATATAATTGCAACACTGCCGGTCCGCGATAATTATATATTATTGTGTCTCAACGTACGACGTGTGTATTAATATATTATTATTATTATTATTATTATTATTATGATTATTATTATTATTATGATTATTATTATTATTATATTGTACTCACATAGTCATAAAACGTAGCACCAATAAATTAATACTCGCGGCGACAACCGCGAGTCCGAATAAAATGAATACCAAACTCAGAGCGACGTATCCCGGCATGCTCGTTAAAGCTTGATCGTTCTGAAACATAATAATTTCCGTATTTATTATTTTCACGCATATAGTTATATGGCGTAGTATAATATAACATAATAAACAAGTGTATAAATCTCGACTTTTCGAAATAACACGTATGAGTGTGTGTATGAGTTAATTTAAAACTTGAAAAAAATTGTTGTAAAGACCAATAAAATTCTAGAATTATGAATTAAGAATAATTTACAAAACGTTATACTTTTTACCACCACATAAAGTAGTACGCACGATTTAATGAAAAATTATGCGCACGGAAAATTGCAAATGAATTTCTTTTCAAAAATATTTTTCGTCATAAGACGAGTAATATGCGTGCAACGGCGGGTACAGTGGTTTCTCATCAAAACGAATATGCTCAATCGGGATGTATTAATGTCTGACGAAAAAACAATTTAAGGGCCTTAGTCGCGTTTTAGTGCTTGGCAAAACCTTTAATTTACCTCGACCTCTCCCACCTCGGCTCTTACTATCATACTTCTCCGGCCCATGAGCACATTTCCAACTAACGTCATCTAACATCGATGTATGACGTGAGCTGTGACTAGAGTCGTGAGCTATATGTATAATTATTTTGCGAGAAAATCATTCGAATCCGCTAGCGAGCAAACACATATATACATATATACAATTTGCCAAATGTTTTACACGATATATAGTTCATACGTGGTTTGAAAAAATGTTTCGTCAAGTTTCTATGTCGAACAAAAGCTAAAAAAAAGCTATCACGCAATTGTGTTGCCGTCCCTTCAAAACGAAACGACGACAACGCACAATGCAATATAATAATAAAACACGTGGTGTCAACGACCCGATGGCAACAAGGATGATAATAATAATAATAATAATACTGGATCATCATAACGAACCGATTTCTAAACAAACCACTCGGTCGAAGCAATTGCGTAGCGATAATAACAAAGACCAACGCGCGAAATATCGCGTAAATTATTTCTAATAATACGCTCTATTCGGTTTGATATTAAGTATTTATTGGGCATCCCGCATAAGTTTTGCATCAATACATTTAATAATTTTTAATAGATGTGTACACGTTTTATCAACCATTAATCCGTCTACGTTATGCAGCAGTGCACTAATCATCGAGAGCTGAAGAAACTCGATTCAATTCGAACCATATTATGTTGGTAAATTTTTTACCAATTTATACAATATCGGCCAATGAAATCAAAACTCGGATTTTACATCTATACAGAGATGGCGGAGTTTACGATTCGAGTTTGGTTCGGGTTGACATTTTGTTTGTCGTTCATTCATCAACCGCGGGAGAAATATCCTGTGAAGTAAAGGACATTAAACGGATAACGCTAGACTACTGGAATAACACCACTAGCATTTCTCCCGACCACACTAATGCAAGGGCAAACCACTAATGGTGTTTCGCTTACTCCCTCGATGTTGTTTAATTTAGCTCGACAATATTTATACATAGATAATAGAATTATCGTGAATCCTACTTCAAAACGAAACCTAAACAAACCGAAAAACCTTTTTGATACAGAAATATCTTTGTGCAGAAATCAAATTTCATACTATGTATTTGCTCTCCTATAATAACCTAATTTGATTTTATTTTGCTAGTCCCTCTTAGATAAATATGTTTTATACTGTGGTTGCCATAATATTGTTCCATTTTGTACAAAGGTGCGTTAGAACAGAAAAATGACATTGGATCAAATAGACATTATCAGACGTAAATCGTGGGAAAAAACTTTTGAATAACCAAAAACTTTAATATATGCTGTTTACAGATTGTAAACAAGAATATGACTGTTTTACGAGAACGTCTAAAGTACAGTAGGCAAATATAGTGCCGTTTCTTCGCCAGGAAATTAATTTGGTCCAAAATTATTTTTATTTCATAACCTGATTATAATGGTTTTATGATTATTATATTTATGACGGTCGTATCACTACGTGTTTATTAAAAATGATTAATTACTTAAGAAATGAATGCGAAACACGATTTATAATTTGTGAGACATAAGATATTTCGTGTTTATAATATAAATTCAGCGAAATCGGACCCGGGTGAAATGGGAACGGTCCCAGCTGAACTAGTTAGAACGATAAGAATTCGCGTACAAAAATGTAATCGAGTTAAATGGACATTTATCGAGTGCGTTCTGGACTAAAACGGGACTCGGGCAAATGGGTTAGGTTAGGTCCATCTCAAATGGTCTTTAAACAGCACTCGAATCATTGGTGGTAAAAATGCTGCATGTCGGGGAAGGAATTAAATTAAGAAACCGAAAGATAATTGAGTGAATAGCCATAGTACGTAGAACGTTGGAGGATCACAGGACGATGATCCAAGCCCGCATATGTGTAATTGAGAAAATGCGCTTGATTGTGATCAAAGATCAAACTGATTACCACGATACTAAGTATCACGAATAAACTCTAAACGACGAGACCTCATCGTGGACGACACGCATGTTGAAAAGGGGAATTTTAAATGAAAAAACTAATTTGTTTACGTGCAAAAAACAATAGTACACGAATCTAAGGTATGGAATTTTTTTAAACTATTTTGTTTTGTGCGTAATTGAGTTTGTTTAACTGAAATCCGATGATCGCATTCGTCTGTTGAGTCATAAGTCAATTGTCTTCTGACTATTTAAAAACCGGTTTTTATATTGACTTTATCCAGTTGATTTCACCATTAACTTTGATCCGCCCTTGCTTTAATAGTACCGCTCTTAACGCGCATTCTATAAATAATACCAATCGGCAAATTATCGTGATAACGTTATGTTTGTAATTTATTGGGGAAGTGAAAAATATTATTTATTAGACGCGCAGACCGACACGTGTAAATTTATGATCACGGTATAATATCGATACCGGTTTCGAACGTCGTGGGCACGCCAAGCGAATAAACTCGAGCACAATATCGATGTAGTAAAAAACGTATTGGATTCGTAGAAAACGGCACGGGAAAAAAAAAAAACGCTGTAGGACTGCCATAACATATGTGAAATGTTACGTGTGGTTCTTTAACGAGCTGTAGTGGCAGTGATCTAGTAAAGGTCAACTATATTACGGTGTAGCGTGTAAAAACTTAAAACGATAAATACATTTGTTTGGTTTTTCAACAGAACCGACGAATCTCGTGCGTCAAATTACGTTCCGGTAAAAAGCGGCCCGCGGCAGTTGTTTTGATAAAACGTTCAAAGTGCGAACCGGTCGGAATCACGTAATATCGTGTTATCTGTACAAGCGGCTGCGCGTGACGATCAACGAGTTTAACACGATCCACGCGGTGTGTGTGCAGGTCATACCAACACGACTGTATCGAACAACAAACGCGTGTTAGACGCGGTTCCGAAGACAAATATGGATGGTTTGTCACGTGATAAACGAAACCCACGAAGCCCACCGTCGATCGCGGCAATACGGAGCGGCGAAGTCGTTGCCAAGCGTTTTACACGACACGGCGTTGTGGGAGGCGGGGGGGGAAGTTATTGAATCGAGTAATCCGGGAACGGGCATTTCGAGTCCCGTTTGCATTTTGTGAACCGAGATCTGACACGGTTTCGCCTAACACGCCGAGATTGTGTGCGCCGTGAAATCGCCCGGCTCAACGTTTCTCGAATGTGTCCGAGCCGTGCCGTCGCGAGACGGTTCGGTAATGTCGGAATAAACCCCCGAGTACAGATCGCGCAGACACGCGCGTTCGATAAATACGTTTCGACGCCAGTTCTGTCGTCTGTCGTTCGTTTCGAAATTGGCGACCGTCCGAGAACACGTATCACGACCTAACACCGATCGAATCAACGCGCTCGCTACGAAATCGCGTAATCACGTCGATCGGATCGACCGTATGTTCTTACGACAAGATTCGTTGGTTTTTTTTAAACGCTAAAATTACCTACGTTTGTAACGACAAAGACAAAATGTAAATCGTTTTTTTTGTTTTTCCGCCGTGACAATCAACAACGAAAACCGTGTACGCGTACGAGCGGTGGGCAAATCCCCCTATTCCCTCCTCGTCAAAACTACATCCGACGGATGCACGCCACGCGCAGAGGTATTTAATAACCGAACAGCAGCAGGCGGCCGGCGTAAACATGTGTACGTCGGTCGCGGTTAATAAAAAATAAAAAATCGAAAAGCGTTCAAGTTGATTTATACGCTGCGAGTGCATAATTAATATGGAATACGGCCGAGCCCCGACGGCCCCGGGGGCTCACGGGGGAGAACCTGTTACCGGGACCGGTTACCGCGGGAACCATACGAAAAGAATACCACGGCGCATTACGCGTCCCGGGAACGACGGCCGGCACGAAACAACGTTGAAACGGACTGGCGGCCTTCAAATCACGACGCGTTCACGAAACATAACGATCCCGGTGTTGACGACTGTTGCGTTCGGACACCACCTGTTCGGGTGCAGGAGTTTGTCCGGCAGCGCGGCGTGCGACGCTTTTTTCCTAAAACGGCCGGGGACCCGATTTTCACCCCACTCGCGGTACCGCGAGACGAGCAAAACGAACGAACGGAGCATGTATTTCGTTTGGAAATCGTCATCGGAACGAAAACGATATCGGACTCGACGTTTTATGGCGGTCCGACAAAGCGCGGAAAACAATATTATTAACGTTCGAACGAAGTGGTCCTCCGAGCGAAACGTATCGTTTGTCGCGCGCGAGATTTCCGTTCGGTTATTATTTATGCCGACCGATAAGTCATTTCGAGATGGACATAAAGAATAAAGGAGAAAATGAAAACTACGGGAATCGCGCGAAACGCGATTGTTATTTATGATTATATATATATAAGTAGACCGTGTACACGATAGGGTCTGGGCGATCGAACACGACGGGACCCGGAACGTAGTCGGATTATCGGATTCCGTACAAAGGACGAACGCTGGCCGGACTTGTCGCTAGAAGGTTTTTCGTATTTCAATTCGTCCTGGCCCAGCGGTTGCCGACGGGGATGGGCGAAGAGGTTAAAAACCTGTCCCCGAAAATACGGCCTTGGATTTCACCGCGATCCAATTACTTCACGATTCCGCGGTCCGTCCCTACCGTTGGTCGACGTCGTTTAAACTGGCCGCATTACGAGACGCACACGCGCGCGTATATATTATGTCGACGAGTCACGCGATCGTCGGTTCGTCATCCGGGACTTTTTGTCCGGCCGTCATGACGAAAACGTACGGGGGAATTGCTGGACGTACGCGGCCCCTTAATTATCCGCGAACCGAATTCATGAAAGTCGTGGCGTCAGTCGAGGGGACGGTCGGTCGCAAAGCCAATCCGTCAAATCGGACAGTGTTCTTCACGAGACGGCGACCGGTTCGCCGCTGTACAGCCCTAGACCGGCGGAGGTTCGCAATCCATCGACGCGGTATTTGTCAGCGCGCGCCATTGTGGACACGAACGGGCGCGCTTTCCCGTTTTGGCGAACGCGCCCGCGCGTCACGCCCCGCGCGTCACGCCACCCGCGCGTCACGCCACCCGCGCGGCACGCCACCCGCGCGGCACGCCACCCGCGCGGCACCACCCGCGCGGCACCCGTTTCCAAAACGTTTTCGGGGCGCCGACGACGTCACGGCACTCTTCGGGCGGCCGCGCGACAAACCGCCCGTCCGTCGGCTGTTCGCTCCCGTCTTGGCCGCTCTCTCGCACCGCCAAAGCCGTCCGCAAACGATCCCGTCGGAAAGACGACCGTCGGCCACACCGTCGTCCGGGTAAGAACTCCGTTTTGCACGGTTCCGATCGTTTTTCGCCACGTCTCGTTCGCTCGTCCGTTTCATTTTTTTTTTTTACCTACTCCGGTAACCCCCCCCCCGGTACCACACGACATATTTTATGAGTAACCTAACCCGTGCTCCGCATTCAAACGCCACTTTTTTTCATCGACCCATAGTTTGGTTCGCGGCTCCAGCAGTGTCTTATAGCCTCCCGCGTCTCTCTTGATTTGACCTATTCCGGTCCATCATCCCCGCTGTCATTGTGTTGTGCAGGACGTCCAAGTGTCTCCCTCTGCATCCGCCACATCTCTAGTGCTCTTCCAATGCCTTTGTTTTCGGTCTCGTTTATGACCCGAGTTTCACAGCCGCATTCCTATGTTGAGGTTTAAATGTTTAGTCGTGAAGAGTATTGGATTTTTCGTTACAGTCTTTGCCAGTCCTACGCGCGATTTTTATTTAGATTATTGTAATCCCAGCCATCCCACGACAACCCAGCCGCATGCCCGAGACCGCTGACGTATAAAAATTGTATATATTTCGTTACGAATCCCCGGAGTTCAAACGTATTCTTTTCCACATGAACACAGTGATCATACACAGGTCATATTCAAAACGATGCGCTACGTTTTTGTCGTCGACGACCATCGGACGGATTATGAAAACGCGACATGGTTAGAATTTTAAAAAGAAAACCGAAAACAATTGCATGGTTTTCAAAACAGTCGTTCAACGTCACGCCAACGCAATAATAAACAATCGACGAAAAATAAATCGTTAAACCCTAACGGAAAGAAACCGTAGTACCCGTGTTAAATAACACGACGTATTATTAAACCCATTAGCGGGCCGGGTGTTAGGACGTGTCTTACTTCTAATGGTACGAAACGGCTGTTCTCAACTGGACTTAAACTTTTAACGTAAAAACTTGTGCACCACACAAGCCTCGACGGTTTGAAAACTAACACGTATTTATTTATTTAACGGTTCGGTTGCAGATGTTCTGCTTCTACGCGCGTCACAACATCTCGTCGAGTGATTTCCGGTCGCGGAACACCGAACGTCGGAAAACACGAAGAATAACGCGTCAATCGATCGACGACAATAAAAACAAAACCACTTGGCATCGGTGAGTCTGTTTGTTGTTAATTTACGGAAACGTCGGTCGTATTCAATACGCCCCGGGGAATAAAATGCATTAATGGAGATAGTCGGGAATAGGCTATTTTTATTCTGTCTCGTATGCGTACACGTGGTGATTTTTTTTTTTTTTTGCTTTTTATCACGAGCCGAGTATTATCACGGGAAGTCTTAATGATTTTTAGCTATACTTCCGCAGAAAGTTTTCCGAACATTCCATTCTATATTTGTTCATAATTTTAATAACGTAATTTCGAAAACCGGTAGTTACTCGTAATCGACGTGGTTCACACACAATCTAGTCAAATGTCCGTCGAATACGAACACACGGTCGTGATAAAAATATGATAATCGTTTACACGGTACTGCGCGAAAAGCAAACACATTTTTCTGTAAGGAAGACGCCCCGCAAACATTGGTCTACGTAAATCGAACGAGTCTGATTGTCCGTCAACGATTCAGTGTTGGTTTTTTGTGTTTTTTTTTTTTTAGTGTTCTTCCGCTCGTCGTCCGCTATGATTCGCGTTCGATTCCGTCGGCTAAGAAAACACCGTGTACGTTTCCGGTGCTCGCACATTCGTTTCGTCCGTCATCGCGGTTTCAAGTCTGTTCCGTTCGGTTCGACCTGTCACGGCCGGTAAGTTCGGTCGATCGACGTGACGACCGCGTCAGGTCGCGGACACGGTTTCGACAAAACACCGCGAAGCCGCACGCTACTGCCATTATCCGTATCGCCGACTGATATCCCGTGTTTCGTCGAACGATTTCCGGCCGCCGGGACGGTCCGCGCCCGAAATTTTCTCAACGTCGTACGAGACGTCGTTCGATCGTTTTCCATACAAAAAAACAAAATCATCGATTTCGGCGTGAATACCGATATGTTCTTCTATCGTGATAACGGTCAGCGGACGAACCGCAGGACAAATACTCATTTGACAGGCAAACGTTGTAATATAAATTCGGCATGATAAAAACTGAAAAGTTATGAATCCGAAATAAACTTCTAGATCGTATGGATGCCTCGGTGCCATATAACGGTCGATGCGGTTGCGTACGAATCGTCGGGTTGGCTTCACGTCCGCTTTTGTCATTGTCCGCCTACTCGTTCGAACCCGATTTTTTTCACCCGACTCGACAGTCTAAACGTTCACGTGTCGCAACTGCTATCTAAAGTGATTAACAGCGATTCGAATAAACATCAAAATATACTTCAAACACAACAAGAAGGCCAGAACAGACAAACGAGTTTTAGAGGTACTAATTGTAAACCTGTAAGTGTTCAAATCCATTCAGCGTCCTCTGGTTGTACCTATGCATTTACAGCTGTATTATATTATTACTGTTCACGCACCCGCGCACTACAAAAATCACACTGATAGATGCATACGAATACGGAACGCAACGGAAATATACGGAATTATACGAATATTATAATATTACGTTGTTTCCGTAGTAAAAAAAAAAAAAACTCTTTATAACGTTCTGTACTAAACAAATTATAGAAATTGATTTCATAATATTTCGTTTCCGTTGAACTTTGAACAAAATAATTCATTTGTTATCGAATGTCTTTTTGACCTTGTAGCTTGTACTAGTGATTTAATTTTAGTATGAAAAAAACGAAATTATTTAGAAAGTAATTAAAGTAAATGCAAACTCGAATAAAACAGTCTGTTATACCTTATGCATTTTAAACGTTACTGCATCGAACGATTAGCGTTTTTTCTGTAAGTTTTTTAATTCAAAATATCTGCGGTTAGAAGCCAACAAGTTTTTGTACTATGAAAAAAAATAAACGTTCTACATCAGTTGACACGACTGTCAGTCGATGTGACAGAAATTTATTTCAAATAAATTAGATCATTTACTGTCAAGACTTAAACCATCCAAGTCGATAATATTTCACACACATATGTTGTGATTATAAAAAAAAAAAGTTCCGTTTTTAAAAACGGATATTTAGCTCACATAGCGACAGATTTTAACGATTTAAAGAAAAAATGCACAAAATGACAATAACGGTCCCTAATATTATAACATATTTCGGTGCGATTTAAAAAAAAATTCTTTTAGACGTCGTTGAAAAATCAATAACAAGTTTAAAAATATTTGTTATTTTGATAACGCGGCGTGTGTATTTTCTACGTTATGACAGACGACTAAGTGGCGCCGTGTCGGTAAACGACCGGGTAATATAATCCGTCTTGTAGACGCGTTTAATATAAAGTTTAACCGTATAATATTACACGTTGTATCTAAATCCGACTTAATTATTATTATTAACAACAATGTTCTCTCTACTATACGTCTAGCCATGCATTAACCCACCGTCGTCTGAAACGGTATGCTTTTCGTTGACATTTTGCAATTGCAAAATACGAAGAACTAAAATATAACAGACAACCAGGTGACAGAGCGAAAAGTGTTCGGTGAAAATGGACTTCATTTTATATGTTTCGTATCGAGTCGATTTCGAACATAACGTACACCGTGGAAAACCGTATCAAATCGTTTTTACACTTACACTACTTAGTACCGGTCGTTCATAGTTTTTATTATAACCATGCCAAATCGATGAAACGTCAATGGTTTTAAACAATTTATTTCAGAAGCTTGAACAATAACAATTGCTTATTCCGCAGAACCCGCCGTTTCACCACACAATAGAGCTGTTCACACTTTGTATCCGATTCAATACCATTTAAAAACTTTTCCTTTTTAAGTTCATATAACTTTTCGCTTTGAATAATTATTTTTGGAACTAAATATTTAAAAAAAAAATCGCCGATAAAAGATATATGAATTTTCAAACATGTTTCATTGTAATATTATTTTACTACAAATTGAAAAAAAGGAAATCTGCGAACCACATGCGTGCAAATTACAATTTTAGGAAACTTACTATGTAATTGTGTATAAAAAATATGTATACATAATATACACATATACAGAATGCCTAAATAAAACCGGATTAGTGTAATTTTTTACCATAATATATTCATTTACTGTGTTTATACATTTTCCGTTCAAAGAAATGACTATATAATACACTTTAAACGGAAAAGGTATTATTATAAAAGGTATTATCGAAAAGTACTACATGTACTTCATATATAATTTAAAGGAAAACATGAACATTTACGGGTTTTGAAAACAATCTCAAAAGATTAATGTGAACGCACGAGACACGTGTACGCGATAATGCTACAGGGTCGTCATAGGGCATAGCGAGTCGGGGAAATCGCCTAAATGCGTTTCGTGAGGGCGTGGTTAATAGTGGTTATCGTATTGACTAAAACCCCGGTCTCAGATAAGCAAGACTTTACATACAAATTTATATTTATTAGCTCAGAAAACAATTAAGCTACAGATTTAAATAAAAACATAAAATTACTTCTTATAAAAAAATTAATTTTTTATATATTTATGTATCCAAACGTTTTCAAAAATAATAATGTGGACAATTTAATTTAATTAATTACTGTTCCAATGCATTATCAAATTTTTTTTTTTTAAATAGTGATTTCAAAATGAAACACACACTCGTTTAGAAAAATCATTTAATTAACAAATATAGGAATTGAGTTAAATAAAATAAGATAATAGTTATAATATTTTGTTACTGTAGTAATGTATAAACATATATATCCATATTTTACTAATAATTTTTCTATATAAAAACAAAACATAAATTATATTTAATTTCCTAAGTATTCTTAATATATTAAAAATATCAATGCGAATGAATTCTACGCATTTTACTTGTTGTACAAAACATTTTTATTTAGATTATTATTTTTTAATTATTTTAAGTATATATTTTGATGGTGATTAGCATATTAACGTTTCCACATTTTGTACATGTTTTAGCAAATAATTATAGTATTATTTTCTAAATCGGATTATTATAACGACAAAACAACAATTTATATTTGTAAATAATGACGGCGGATATTGTACGTTCACATTCATTGTGTCGCTTCCCCAAAAACTAGTTTTACTTATTGCCCTATTACAAACTATGATCTTTCGATGTTTCTTTTCATACATATGGGTACGATTTGCATAGTGCACCTTAACGACCTTTAGCGATGGGACATCCTGTTTCGGAGGGCGAGTTCCCGTGCAGCTATTGTTCGTTTTAACAAAAACGAAAGAAAACCTCCATTTATTATAATTATGGTTAAATGGTATTCGACGAGCACAAACGCGCGGACTTGTTTCTTTTATACGTGTACCTAATATAAATATATATTACTACTTCGAAACGATAATAATCCGAAACACCTATTTATAATCATTATATTTTTTCAAGACACTACATCAGTGTATAATGTATATGAGAATCGTAGGTTATTATATTATTATTATAATAATGATACGACGTAAATATTGGTATTATGTTAAAATAATTCGTTTTCGTTACATTGGAACTACAAACAAAATTACGTTTAAAAAAAAAAACATTTTTACGACTAATATATTATACATGTTGTAGTTTGATAAAATATTATATTTTGAATGTCAGTTTGAATTCATAAAACTCTTGTTGATTTACTGGATTATTTTACACTGTGGGAAAGGTCAACAAATAAAAATGAGTCGAAACATACATTTGAATACGTCGAGACAGAACTTTACGACAAACTATTTTTTGTTTATGACTTTTTAGTTTTTAATTCATAAGCGAATTTTAATTAGTTTTAATAAATAATAAACGCACGAAGTCGAAAAACTTTTTTTTAATGAAACATCATTCTGTTTTCAAAAAATCTCTGTTGATGAATTTTATATTGCTATTCTGTCAACTATTACAGGGAATAGTTCGGTGTTACGATAACAGTCATCAGTATTAACCACGCGTGTTTATAATTCATTTATATTTCCAATGTTTAAATTTGTTGATGTGTTCCAAACAGAGCTGAAACTCATTTAAACAAACTATTGCGTTTTTTAAGTGTTATAAATTATGTAATATCATATATATTTATATATATGTACATGAATATGTTTTTTCAAAGCATCGTGTTACGTTTGTTGAATAATTTAAAAACAATGTACGTTGAATTTATATGTTCTATATAACGAGTGTTCAAAGGTTTTGTTTAAGATTGTTGGTTACAAAGGAATGAAATAAAATATTCACGCGTTTGGTAAGCCACAACAAGGTTAAAGGTGCATATAGTTTCTATCATATTAAATTTTATTCTGCGTACGATTATGTTAATATCTTAAAACAATATACTATATAGTTGAAAGTGTATTGCATTACTTAATCACTGTTTTATTTTTAGTTTCTTATAACACGATGATAAAACGTTAACAATGAATTTCTTATAAATGAATAACTTTAATGAAAATTGATTTATAAAACTCTTGAGTGAAATATAATAAAAAATATGTACATTTCCTGTGTTTTGTTTTTTCTTTTCAAATAATGAAAAATCTTAAAACTTCCATAACCACAGTAAATTAGGCACACTCAAATTAATTTTTACACAAATACGAAAAAAAAGAAAGAACAACAGGCACATGGAATTTCGAAAAATGTTTACAATTGCTAAAAATATTTTCAAACTTAAATTGATGAAAATATAACGTATCGGATTGTTAACCGAAATGTTCACCGTCTATGTTTTTCAAACATATTTTGAAAAATGTATTCAATTTTGTAATTTCTCCCTGTTTCATTATTGAGACTTTTTGACGAAAATTCAAATGATTATAAAATATGTATAAGTACTTGACTCGCTCTTAGCTACGAAGTAAAATTACAAGGTATGCGACATAATCAAAATGATTTAAAAGATATTATTAACATCCTTCATAATGATTAGTGACGGTGTACTGTTTTTTTCCAGTGGTAATATGATTTAATATGTCACTTTTTGAATAAAATTAATAATTGACATTATAACTTTAATGGAATATAAACGAAATATTTTTTAACCGTAGTACACCGAGTTTGAAATAAAAATATATTTTTTTTAATACAATCGTATTACGAATACGGGGTTAAAGTAACGAACAGCTCATGATTGGCACTCGAAAATTTTGGGTTCTTTGATTTTTGTCAATTTGCGTCCCAAACAAAAGGCTCTTTTACAAGTCGACAAACTCCTTTTGCTCCGTTTGTGTCCAGTGATGTGATTGGATTCACACTGAGCGTACTCCAGTATTTTTCTAAAATTCGCTGGCTTCAGGACACTTAATAAGGTCTAAATTGAAGTTGAATAAATGTACAAAAAAAAAAAATATTATAATAACAATAATGTTCTAATATAATGTAATAATAATATTGTTCTTGTGTGTTATAGGTAGGCACGGTGTTTTCCGATATCAATCGTACGGGATTGCCGTAGCTATAATTGTAGCTACGTCGTAAAACCAAAAAAAAAAATCATTTTTAAGACGTGAAATAAATAACGCAATGAAAATTGGTTGACGAGGAAGAAATCACGTTCGGATCAGTGACCAACAGCTGCTGAGGTATTCGGGAATCTGGAGGATATCGGGAGAGATGACCGAATACACTTCGCGTTGGTAACGTCAGAAACGTTATCCTAACCCAAACCTAACCTAACCTATATTAGCGAACAAACGGCGTCGAGTGCGATTGTACCGAGAACCCATGTCCAAATTGAATCAAAACGCGAATTGATATTAATTTCCGTCTAAGGGACGTTTTATTATTTGAACCGTAATTTTAAATATACGTACCAGATAGGTTAGATACAAATACAAACAATATCGTTTCTCGTTAGGTTCTCTCCTTATCGTTACCTAACTATAAGGAGAGTACATATTACATTATTACGAATACAAGAAAATCCAAAAAGATTACAACAGAGTAAAAAAAAAGCTACTGTCAAAACACAAAAAAAATCATGAATTTACTCTAATAAATCAGACGTAGAAAATCTCATTAAACAATCAAATATAATTTTTAAATTTAAAAAAAATGTATCGCCTTAAATTTTAAATTACTCGACATTGCCCAACCCAAAACTACGATATTCAAAAAATATCTTTTAATTTAATAAATTACGAACATCAAACCAACGAAATCAATAGACATTGTTAAAAAAAGTGACGATCGTTCACGGCCCAGACGTGAAACGCCCAGTCACAAATGAAATGTGTGCGTCCACTAGTCCGTTTCATAAAATGAAGGTTTAAAAATACACTCGTTTCGTGAAATGGATTACGGTAAGTACAGTGCAGTTCATGTACTGGGAAACAATGTAACTGCATTTATACATACATGGTAATTAATTGCGACGATTCACTAAAAGTGCTAATAAATGATTTTTAAGTAAACGCATATAAATAGATTTTGACTGTCATACAAATATTTTTAGAATTCAAACTAATTAATGATAAGAACTGAAAATAAAAATAACGTGAAATATTGTTTTTGAATTTACAAATATTGAAAATTGATTTTTGTCTATTTCATAAAATAGGCAACTTCACGTGCGGTGTGTAAAACATATTTATTAAACGAAATTCAAATATTTCTATAGTATCGTATGATTATTTTCTAGTAGCATATAAGAAATTATACATTTTAAAAAAAACTATGAAAACCGATAATGACTTATTCACTCAAACGAACTATTTCTATGCAAACATGACGTACAGGTTAAATTACGAGTATTAGAATAGCTTCACACGAGACAAAATTAATAACATATGCTGCCAACGGATGCCGTTTACAATATAATTGGACTAATCGCCATCGTGACACGTGTGAAGTATAATAAAAAATAATTTTATCGTTATATCCAAACTTTTCCACGTTTTCAGACATTGTTCGTTTTAATAATAAATCATTTAGATTAGAGAAGGTAAGCTAATTACTAAAGTTTGAAACTTCTCGAGTTTGTTGTACGTCGTCCGTTTATATACATCGGTATATGCCGTATACATGCAAAATATGTGCAAATTTAATGCATACAAGTTTTTATACAGACATGTGCACGTACACGCAATGAATATTTCGCCTGTACTAAGTGCTCGACAAAAGTTTTAAGTTGATAGTTCACTACGTTTGTTATGAATCGTAAAAACTATTTTTTTTTTAAATTAATTGTATTCCAGTTAATAACAATTTGTATGAAAATTAAAAAAGTAATTATTTATAATTAATTTAAATGATTATTGGATAAAACTTACTATGTCGTGGAATTAAAAAAAGAAAACTACGAATTCGATTGAAATTATGAAATGGATTTGTTTTTAAATAAATCATAAAGTCTACTATAATAAAATCGAAAATGGAGTAAAATTAAAGATAATTTTATTGAGTTTGAGTTTTGAAGACGGTATACCCAAGTTAATCGAATCTTTTTTTTTATATATTACGAGTATAAGATATTTAATAAGATATTTTTGTCATAAGATATTTCTCTTCGAAATTTCAATTCGACGTTTTATTCAAATGTTCGACTAATTCTGATTCATTCCATTTAATGGAAGTTTTAAAAAAAATTTGCAATTAGAATTAATTATGTTTAAAGCAAATTATGTAATTGAAATTATTATGTAATTTTAATGTGAAAATTAAATATTGTAAACAAATGTAAAAATTAATCGTTTAAGGAAAAAGTGATTGGTTATGTAGATGGATTCATTTATATAGATATCTCGTAATTTAAATTTTCACCAAAACCATAATTATTGTAATAATATCAAGCTATACCGAAATGCATTTTACGTTAAAAACAAATTTGTATTGATAATAATTATTGTACGTACCATTGGGTACCAGATAACTGATGATTATTTTTTTTATCGCTCACAACGTCATTGATAGAGATTAGCGATGTTACGGACTTTTCGACTTTCGAACCGATCCAAACCGAAACCCGGAGCTCGTAACGTTTGTAACAATAATTAAATAACCGATATTATATTTTAATTGTATTCATATTTTCTTTTGTACATACACTTAGGTACCTAATGATCTTTTTTATTACCAAAAGTGCTGTTAATAATAATTTATAAATTATTATAATTAAAGAGTATTCATATATATATATATATTTTTGTTTTTTGTTTTTTTTAATAACTGGTAATTACAAATCACCACGAAATAATTATTTCGGCTATTCAAATTTAAACGTCGACGGTTTGTACGCGTGTTGGTTTTGTCGCAGCACTTGAACCAATTTCCATTGAATAAACAAATCTAAATAACAGTGACGGTTTTTTTGAACAGTGACCAGTGGGAACGATAAATCATCTCCGCTGTTTAATTTTGTGTATATTTTAGAATTACAACGTGTGGTCAAGGAGTACAACAGGCACAAAAAATCAAATTTATTTCCGAAAACCTTATTGATTTATGTGTCAACATACATGCATATTGACAAAGTTGGATAACTCTATCCGACGGCATTGTTAATAGAATGTAACTCATATACACTCCTTATTTAAGGGCAACGTAAAGTGGTTACTGATCTCAATGTCTATATGTGTATAATAGCATAATTGTTTTCGTTGATATCCTTCATTCAAAATGTTTGTTCTCCGAACGAAAGCTACGAGTGGGTTATTATATTTTATTGACACGGGTTTTCTTTTAGTTGTAATAATAATATTTTAACACCTGTCACCTTGTTATTGACAATGTCTATACATATATGTTTACAATGACAACGTCGTTGAATCACAATAATGGTACTTTAGAAAAACGTTTTATTACTATTATTATTATTATTATTATTATTATTATAGACAAATAAGATAAGCAGACGAGCCAACGCTTTCACATGTTAAAAACAAAACAAAAAATTGAAGTTAAACACAGTATCAATATATTGTTATAGCCAGACCAATGGAAGGCGTACACGCTTACACGACGTTAAATGATAACGAAATCGTAAACAGAAACAGTAAATCATTCCAAATTCGTCATCGATCTGGACAGAGACGTAAACTAAGGTCTTTGGCCGCATTTGTAATCAATGCGCGGATTCGTAGGGCACATCGTGTCTTACCATTTGACAGTAAACTTTATGAAATCTCTTGGCAATCGATCCATCCGGAAGAGAACACAATAGCTTAGGCGTTATTTATGATCACAAATCATATTATTATTTCATCATTATACAAACCAAACAGATTATATAATATAAAAATAAAAATATTATATGTTTATACACATCCATTTTGACAACGGTGAAAAAAAACTGTATGTACATAAATGTTAACGGTAATTATACATGAATATGTTTAACTAGGTACGTAAAAACAACTTATGTATAAAGCCGCAGTGCTAACCGACAGGCAACGTAGGTGCCTACATAGAACCAGTAACGAAAACATAAAGGTAATAGATAATTACGGTTAAGTATTTGATAAGTACCTGTAGAGCGACGTAATCTCCGAAACCGATGGTGGTGAGCGTAACGAAGCAATAATAAAAGCTGTCGAAATAACTCCATCCTTCGTATTTAGAAAACACAGCCGCGCCCGTTGTGATGATTACCGACGACAAGAGACCAGTGGCAAACATTAGGTTAATTTCCGTAGCTTCTTCTTTCTTGCATTTCAAATACTGTTTGGCCCTGATGAATATCGAACCACGTTGTTACATGTTTGACGAGATTGTCGTCGCGGGTATTTCGATTACAATAGACAATTATAATTACATTCTATTTTGCGTAAAAATAAAATTAGTCTCTCGGCTACAAGCAGTAGAAGGTAGAAGGTCTCTCTCAATAGACTCAACTTTTAATGGACAAGGACGAACACTGGGACACTCAGCTGAGTTCGAAAAGTGTCACACTTCTCTATTCCGCGTTTATTATTATAAATAACCACAGGATTATTCTCGAATCGCCTCCTCTCTTCTCCCTCACGTCAATGACATAATGTTACGACTTTTGAGCTACTTTGGATAAAATGACGAATTTTTATTCAATAGCAGCAACTATACAATATACATAATATTATATATATATGTATAAAATTTATATAAAAATCTTAATCAAGAAAAGTTAAGAGCTTTCGTGATCATAAGCTGTTGAAAAAATTTTGGAAATTGAAATTGATGGAAGAAGTGCCATTCCAGGGTATCATTGTTTATATAAAAAAAAGTTCACCATCAATTAATAGAATGTTGAGTTTAAAAAAAACGTTATAAAAATATTATACATACAAATAATTTTTTTCTCAAATTTTGTTCAAAATTTAGTATTTTAAATATTTTAAAGCTATTTATGATAAGTTTTTTGCGTCTATAAATAAATAATTTTTTGGATATTTGTTAGTTATGTGTTGGTGATTTGAAAATGTATATACAAAGTTAAAATTCTATTAATTTTATTTCTAAAATCTATTTTTACTTAAATATGCTTTGTTATGATTTCTATGTAGCTTTTGTCCATTCCTGTATAGCCTTACGTAATATGATAATATAACGATTTCAAACAAATTTTTTTTAGAAACAACAAATATCAAATAATATTGTAAAATGTATAGTTATATCATATATATCTCACTACGTGAAAAACGATGAAATTAGTAAGTGTATTACATATAAATTACTAGTTTAAATAATAATAAGTTTTGTATATGCACTTTTATTTATTGATAAAATCTTCACTGATATCAAGTCATAGGCTTAAAAAAATTAGTTTTATATTTCGACAATTGGTCCAGTTGGTTATAAGTTTTAGCAAGAACACATACAATTAGATGATAAGGATGGGAGTATATAAATACATTTATCCCAAATTTGAAACAATATGAATAACGAAAATATATTATTCTTTTATAATTAATATTTTTTATTGAAATAGCGTAGCCTCGTACTAGTGATCGTATGACCTATTGGTTTGGAAAAAAATTAACTTTCTTGATAAATTCCATTAATTTCTTGTGTTTTAGAAAATTACAGTAATATAATATCCAAGATTATAGTTTCATTCTATTATATGATAGATGATTATATAAATATTTGTTTGTTTTGTGGATCGTGTAAATTCAGTACACATCAGCACGTAAGTACGTAACACCATTGGCTATAATTATTAAAATTACGTTATAAATAGGTGAACAAAAATCACGAGGGAAGGGACACGTAATTGTCGACCCGTGTAGTTTTTCTTGCCGATCTTACATTTATTGAACTTTGAACTGTTTTATTGTCTCCGTAAAATGTATAATTCCTATTCTAATATTATCGCCGCAACATTCAAAACAAGTATTTAAAAAAATAATTTTTCAAACGATTCATCACCTCCTAATCACTACTGATGCAAATTTATTTAAACGTTCACCGATACTCTGGAACATAATAAGCCCTAATGGAATTCCGACCATTGCGTAAGCCATACAAAATGCTTTTCCGCCAATCGTGACTGGTGTTGAATGTCCGTAACCTGAAAAAAAAAAGATAATACATTATTCACTAGCTATATGCATACTATATGAGTTTACGTAGTGAAGTTTAACTGTTTTTAGAAATAATTTTTTTTTTTTATAAAACAAAGTTTATTATATGGATTGTAACGTTTTTAATTCGTTACCGATCATTGCCAAAACGACTGTTGAAAAATAAAATGCGCCGGCAAACTTCCACTGCGGTCCAGCCTTATGAGGTTTATTCTCTATTATAGCTACTTCCATCATCCTGTAATCGTCTTCGCTTATGCTGTATTTTCTGACCAAGGCGGCTTTTAGTTCTGAAATTATATAATAAAGAACAACAGTTCAACCATACTTAGTATAAGTTAAATTATCATAATGACTCTTTTTATATGTTTAAGTAAAATTGATGGCTGATTTGAAATATTTTTTCCCGTTAAAAAAAAAAAAAGAAGATTTCTAGTATTTTCAATATTCTCTATACTATATTTATATTCGCATACGATATACATGTATTATAATCTGATAGTCGTTCGAACATAGCTGATGGTCAATATTTGAATTTAGATTCCAACCGCATTAAAGCATTTAAACAAAATGCACTTAATAAAATATAATTATAATAATCATTCAGTGAACGATTTTGTGATCGTGCGTGTGTTCCATTGCTAAAGAGTGAATTGGTTAAAAAAGTTAAGTCGACAAAATAAATGGCACAAGGTTTTGAAGAAGACCCATGACTCGATAAATCGTTAAAAAAAATGAGAATTATTCAAATATATGCATGAATTAACTTTAATATAATATTATATTGAATATATTTTTACAGATAATATTGGTATTTATCGTCATCGTTTTTAATTTACCGCGTGTCTCATCGATCTTCGTAGAAATATGATTCTTTCTACGGCGAACAGTCGAAAATTCACGTAGTTAGGAACTTTTTGAAAAATTATTATTATTATTATTATTATTACAATAAATAAAAAAACTGAATTAAATATCGCACAAACAAGTTCCGGTGACGTACAGTAATACATTTTATACTTAATATTTTCTATTCGACCGTACGAAATGGCTGCGATGTGTAATCTCAACAATATTGACAATGTAAATAATTATAAGGTGTCAATAACCCCACCCTTTGGTGTGTGTGTGTGTGTGTGTATGTGTATTTATAAACGGGATTCCTTTGATAGCTGCTTAAAATACAGCTGTTGGAAAATTATAGACACACACATGTACCCCAAAGTATCTAACCTATTGATATCGGACAAAGAATTTCGTTAGTCATCATAACCGTTAATTATAATAAAAAGTATTTGTCTTTTTAATCGTCCGATACCGGTAGAATTTAGATAACATAATATTAAATATCTCTGGTGATTTTATTTTTTTTTTACTCTGATGAGAATCTTTGTTTGAAAAATCATTTATTTTTCCATTTTAAGCAATCAAAATACGTGAACAAAACAATACAAATTATTGTTGTACACGGCGCAATGACGCGATTGCGGTATAGGTAACTTTGTACGCGTAATGAGGCGGGTACACGAATAGTCAGTACGTACACAGTAAAAAATAATCGTCATGAGTAAGAACTGGTGTTTACTCGAATTCCCAAAAAAAAAAACTAGATATTAGTGATGGGGGAGGGGGAGGACGTAATTCGTGTTTGTACCGCATATATTTATATGAAAACAGAAAACGGGCTAGTAAAAAACGCGTTCTCGTACTCTGGCAAATAACTGTAGTTTTTTACATTTTTCTAACGACAGTTTGTTATTTCGACGTAACATAACATATGCACGTCGGTTCGACGGATTCGCGGCCGTAGATTTGTACGATGCAAACGTTCTGACCTAGGAGATGATTCCATCTTTTGCGTTCGGTTTCCGATTCCAACGCGTCGAACACCGCGGCTCCGACCAGCAGGTACGTGAACGTGCACACGACTAGAGACAGCGTGCGTACGTTTTGTCGTTTCATCTCGTTCCGTTCGCGGCGCCCGAGTCACTGAAACGAATCAAAGTAAACGGATATCGTGACGAACACCGTGACTTGTACCGCGCGTTGGCAACGTCCGGGTGTACAACTCATGCGAAAACAATAATAAATCTCGGCGAGCCCGTTCTCTAAGCGATTATCGTGACGAGTTCATTTCGCCGGTGGCTTCGCGATCGCGAAACGATTTCAGTTCGACGGCGAAGCAGCGTGACGTTCGCACGCAGTCGGAAGAACCGCGTCCGCGTGCCGTTGGAAACGTGTCGGGCCGGGACACGCCGCGTACCAAAAGGGCGGCGGCTCGACGACGGCCGGCGCACGCCCGCGGCACGATATGCATACGCGGGTGTCCGGCCGACTTCCGAACGTTTGCCGCGGGCCCGGGACTACGGTAACGGTAAAATGCGTAACAACGCGTGTCGTACGTACTCACCTGGAGCTGGTCGTCGTTGTTTCGGGCTTTTGGCGACGCGAAAATACCGCGTACGGACGAACGGCGGCGGCGGCGGCGGCGGCGGAATGATGATAACAAGTGGCGCGCGACCGACGAACGGACGGGACGCGCAGGACCGTTTTTTACTCGACGTTTCGTCGCTTTCCCCCACGCCCAACCGTCCACCCCATCGACGACCCTTCGCCGTAACGCGCCTGCCCGCCGTCGTCGTCGTCGTCGTCGCCGCGCGCGCGCCCGCGAAAAATCGATTGTCCGAGGCTGCGGGTGCCGCCGAACGCCGCGAGATGAAAACGAGCGCGTGCGCGCGCGGTCGTATTGCGGCGGGAAATTTCGAATCGACGACGACGACGACCGTCTCGTCCGAAAGTCAACGTGATTCACGCGATTTAACCGTCGATTGGCGTCCGTATGATTTTTCGTCGAACACTGTTAATCCGTCGGAAAATATCCGCGCGATTCGTAATGTCTAGTCCCCGGTACTGGTGATCGGAATCCAGTTTGAACGGTTAAAATTCATTTTTAAAATAATATTGTGTATATTTTGATACCGATTCGTCAAAGATACAATAACGTTACGAACGATCGTGTATAATCATACGGACATAAAAAAAAAAAAAAATGAAAAAACATTGACAGTAACAATTGTTTTCCTTTTGACCGAGACGGTCGAACGATAATAATCATAAAATCCTTGAACGTCTCTCTTACAACGACGATGTCGTTTTAGACGCGTCTAAAAGCCTGGAACGACATACCCGATATTATATGCTTTGTAGTGTGTGTAGGAACCATGTAAAGAACGAAAACGAAATCACTACGAGCGCCATACCGTGTTGTATAACGTGCCGTTGTATGTTTACGTACTCAAAACCGGTTCGAGTAGAGGTTACCAGATTTCCGATAGGCGTACGTACGAACGCGTCTGTTATTGCCGGTCGCGGTCTACGGTTTTCACCGGACTCCGTGCGCCATCGCGGTCGAGCCAAAAACACGAAATTGTTCACGCTCGCCGGTACCGTCTAGTTTTCGGTCCGATCGTACATATATACCGGTCGAAACTGGATATTATATCCGTTTAAAATTTGGTCGTCGGATTTGAATCGCAGCGACTGTGAACGTTACCGAGATACGGTCACAAAGTGCTTGCGGGGGTGCCACGTGGTTCCACCTGGACATGGTGTCGCTTGCCGTACCGCTTGTCGCGCGAGACATCCGAAGGCCGACTTCTTTCTTTGGGGCTACGTCAAAGCTCACGTCTGCGAAAACAAACCACGGACCGTTGAACCGACTCACGGAAGAAATTCGTCGCGTCGTCGGTGAACTCGACACGGAGACGTGCCAGCGAGCGATAGCCGATTTTGTGACCAGAACCGAAGCTTGTCGGCGAAGCCGAAGTGGACATATGTCCGACGTTATATTTCATACGCAAATCGGAGAATCCGTACGTGTTTATAGAACTTTTGTGTTCAAAACAATTTTTTGTGACAAAGTTATAACGAGTTTAGATCTGGTGTTCTTAATGAAACGCCCTATACATACATATATATATATTGTAATGATCAGGCGGTGCACCGATCTTTGCAGACGAATTATTATTTTTTGAGCTATAACGGTAATTTTTTTTTTTATAAAAATATATTTTTCTATAACCTTTACAGCTGTTGATTAATAATATATTATAATATTCTGTCCTCTATAGTTTTTTCGTACTAATTTCTGTCAAATATAGATAAAACGACATAATATATATATATTCATTTTTCACTTTTTTTTTATCATTCAACTTAAGTCACGATAACGTAATACACATATGGAAAAACGATTGAATATTTTTTGACGTTTTTATTTCATGTCTACATTCCAAAGCGTAGATGTTTTCCCGATCAATGACCGTGAGAACAATAATCGATTGTATACAGTCGCACACGAGATTCACGATGTAGAAAAATCGCTGTTACATTAATCCATTTGCATCAGTTTGTTCGCGAAATATTTGAATTCGAGCAGAATCTAAAAACGAACGACTAAAATCTTCACTAACACATTTATTATATAGCGCAAAAGTATAACAACCAATATATATATATAAAACAAAAACGGAACATTAAAATATTGAATAAGACAAAAAATGTTATCTCCGCGAGATAGATCATTGTACACGATTCGGTCGGGAACGAGATACAAAGCTAGAAGAACGGAGGTACGGCTAAGCGAAGACCGCGAGTGCAGCAAACAAGACTCAGTGGTCAGAAGAGTACTGTTGGAAAACACGAAGCTTCAAACGGCCGTCAAGAGCGAACGAGTGTGGACGACCTATTGGAAAAACACGGTGACCTTGACGAGTAGCGCGTCGCCGGCCGCGTGCCGACGGTACGTGAGCACGTCGTGCCGGAATTCCATCGAAGCGCACAAGTCGTCACCGCCGCCGCCGCAACGGACGTTGTCCCAGACGCGGGACACGACGTCTTGGGGCGCGACGTCCGTCTGGTCGAGCACGCTGAGCCGCAGCCGGTGCGGGAACGGCCACCTGAGCCGCGCGTCGTACTCGCCGGTGGCCAGTACGGCGGCCACGCGGACGGTCCGGGCCGTCGCGTCCGAGTGGACGGTCAACGCGATCCGGTAGCTGCGGGGCGACACGTAGAACGGCGTGCTCCGGGCCCGGCCGTCCGCGAACGTCAACCGCCAGAACGCTTCCACGCGCCAATAGTAGACGAACGCCTGCGACGTGCCGCCGCCGCCGTCCGCCGCGGTGGCCGTGAACACCGTGCCGTTGTACGCGTCGATCTCTCGCAGCCGGCCGGTGTCGTCCGCCTGCCGGAGCCGCGACGGCCGCTGGCTGAAAGAAAACAATCGCAACAGTCACACGGCGTCGCGAACAAATTCGTTCCGATTCCCGTCCGTCGACCGCGGTTAACTATATTCATAATTAGTCGTCGTTATCACGCGCCCGCCGGTGTTGAGTACGACTCGGGAGACAAGACAAGGACGCGCAAACTCTTATTCGTTTATTATCGTTAGTTTGTGTCGAGCAATCAAACTCGTAAATCCGGTACGAGTGAAACCGACACTAGCAGCCCCGTGCCGTACCTGTGACGATTCCACAAATCTCGGTTTCCTAACTTTCCCTAAAAAAAAAATTTAATCGCGTTTTTTTACCGAATAAGAAATCTGTCGTTTTGAAAACAACGCGAACATTTAAAGTCACGACGTACACCGGGACTATTAGCGCGCGCACGATTTGTCCGATGGTTTTCGATCAGTTCCGTACGAACCCCGTGTCATTGTTGTTGGCGTCCGCGAGAATCCGTTCCAGCTGCAACAATCGAAGTCTTATGCTTTCCGCGTCCGCAGTTAACAACGTTTCGATCCGGTGAAGTCTTGCGTTGGTTTCGTCTGAAATCCATTTGAATTCATTATTCCGGTAATCCTGCAAAACGTTACCAGTCGTCGTGACGTCGCGACTTGCAACGTTAAAGCTCGCGTGAATGATCGATAAATGTCATGTTCAATTATTTCATGGCGACTTAACATAATAGGTTTTCGATCTATATATAAAATAATAAAAGTCCGGACACTTTTCGCGTGTTACTGCGGAGCAAGTTGTATTGATTATTTTACGTCTGTACACTGCTGCTACACGTTTATATATATTTAAAAACGACAAATGCGTTTCGGAATCGGAACGAAACGAAATAACAAAATAATTTTTGTCGCAAATACAAATATAATGTTACATATATATAACGTTGTAAATAACACATCAAAAACAATAAACGTTTACGGATCGGTTAGGGTTAGGAATAAATATTCACTTATGTTGCAAATTCCATGACAAAACCGCGAAAACTTTCCCTCGGCGGTGGCCACGATCCGGTCGGTGATGACTTTGCACGACGTGTACTGCACGTCGATAGCGGCGTCCGACGTGATATTGTCCGGAAACCCGGTCGAGAACGTGACGTCCGTCCGGGCCGTCGACGGACGGACGGCTAGCAAGACGAGAAATCGTGCGACGATCATCGCGCGGGTATCGATCATCGCGCGCGAGAGTACTCGTAATAACTCGGTGGCTCGTGTTTGTTTTTTTTTTTGAAATCAAATACGAGTACGCTAGAATTCAGCGTGCAGCGTCCGCGCCGACGTGTTGGTACGCGCGAACGATAGCCACCACTGGACAGGAAACGGACGGGAAGAAATCGCACGGAACCGAGGCCCGAATATTTCTATTTCCGATTCGTATCGAGATTACTTATGTACACATACAGCCGCGACCTGATTTGTTCAATGTGCACGCACGAAACGCCCGCGCGCGAACCGATCGTCGGCTGTCATGATAATAATATGCCGCGTGTTTTTAAGTATATTACGTATACATTGTAGACCATGACTTGTAAACGGTTTCCCATCGGTATTGGAAACGAGTTTTGAAAAAAAATCACGTTTCAGTGTGTGTCCGACCGTTATTTCTCGTCGTGCGAAATCCGGGACTTTTGAGTCATTAAACCGAAAAGAACTTGTTGTTGGACCGATATATTATGACTTTATTCGTCTCTTTACGAATCCGTCTCCAATATGCGTCGCCATAACGTTGACGTTTTTAATATCGCATAGGCCATTTACTATCGCGCGTTTCTGTATGGGGAGAGGGGAGGGGGGGGGTTTGTTCGACCATTCGAAAATCAGTGAAATATAACCATTCAATTCCTACACTCCGTTTATTATGTCGGTACCGAATGTCTGACGGTGCCAGACGATCACTACTGACTGGCACTGTAAATCGTCCACGCGTTATTATTATTGTTATTGATGTTTATACACGCTGCGGTATGCGGCAAACGAACGTCTCGTCTAGACATCGTCTTCGGCTCAATTCGCCTGTGAACCCGACGAAAAACACATCACTCCACGTTGGGTACCGCACCCTCTACGGCTGCTAGATAATATTGCGACGTGCTCGTGTGCACCGACCACACAGAATACGAGACGCCGCCGAAACGAAACCGTACTACACACACATCACGACATGTAATATAATAAATCAATAGATGGACACTCACTCGGGGCAAAATTAAATTCCCGGTCACTGGCGTCCCTTCAAAAATAACAACAACGAATCATCGAGTTAACATGATATTAAATGTCGCTTCACTCCGGACCAGTCGTCTTACATGTACGGAGACACTGCAATTCCGTCACCGTGCGGCACGAGTAGTTAACGCAGTCTCAGATAATTCCGTAATGCCGTGCAAACGATTGATCGCCATGCACCAGTTCACATCGTACCTAATACTCTCGCGTGATAAGACTTTATGAATTAGAAATACGGAATGTCCGGTTGTCGTTGGCCTGTAGTAGATGTACATAATCACAAGTCTGATTGCTGCTGTATATATATATCGTTTATTATTTCCTATGACCTAACTGTCATTTGAACGATATGAATTTCACGAATTTATACATACGTAGGTAATAACATTGTTGACCTGTCGTTCGTAACATTTTAACGTATAACATATAAACTATCGTCCACGACACCTGTCTTTTTGTCTTTTTAACACTGTCTACTACCAGTAGACTTTTTATGCTAATTCAAATTATATAATGATGTAATGGATGACAGTTTTTTTTTTTTGTTTATTGTTCGTTTGTATTTTTTTTTTGATTATAACTATTATTGCACACACAAACTATACTACGAAATTATTTAAAACTACTGCAATGATAACTAGTCCATTTTAGTAAACTTCCCTATAAAGAATCTTATTAGTGTTATTTAAAAGAAGTCGGTGTACGTACGATATTGTGTTGTGACGATAATGTTTTCATCTATCCGCAGTTAATTCATCGATCGTTCTTTAGCTCGCCAAACGAGTCTGAATAATTTTATAATACTTACATTGTAAGCAAATAAAAAAAAAACCGACTCGCACATTATTACACAAGACAGAAGAACCCGTCTTGTTGTTGTTGTTGTTGTTGTTGTTACTATTTTTAATTTCCAGCGTGGGGGCGTAGTGAAAACATATAATTTTAGTTTCACGGCGATGACGAGGAGCGGGAGAGAGGGTGACTTGACTGCATGCGTTAGCACAAACGAATACCACACGTGCATTCGATTAAAATCGAACGGACTATTGGCTTTTTTTATTATTATTTTTTTTTTTAAACACGCGTACATGTATACGAGTCGTGTGAGAATTCAACGAGCTCGCCGACGATAATAACATAGTATTTAATATTAACACATTATTATTTATTACCTGCGTGCATAGTTTTCGGTTTACTGCACTACTGCGACGGGTCGCCGCGCAATGCCGCGAACACGGACTGATTTCATTATGACCGCAGTCGCCGAAAGACGAGACGGCCGCAAAACATTTTTTATCGAGCATAGACGTATTAAATGTTTGAACAACATTTATCATATCGGTCAGTTACGATAAACTATTTATGAAGATTATTAAATGTCACAAAGTACTTATAATAATATTATTTTTGCTTCCGAAAATAACGATATTTAATGTGGCATCCTATGCCATATTTGGATTTTGTTTTTGTTTTTGTAGTGTGTTATTAAGTATATCGAAATAACAAGGACCAAACCCATAACCGAAAAATAGTCAGATATAAAAAAAACCTATAACATACGTGAGCGTTTAAAAATGTGAACACGCATAATATTTATAATATTATATATAATATATATTTGCTGTACTATATACATATTTATGAGCTATTACGTGCGTGTAGAAAACAAGTTTAACTTTAAAAATACAATAACAAAATATTATATAAAAATTATTTTCTACATAACGCAGTTAAATATGTATATATATATAGGGTGCTTAATCAAGAACGCCGGATTTGAAACGCAGTGACTGTGAACGGGGAACGTTACCGAGATATGGCTACAAAGTTCTTGTGGCCAACTTTATTGACACAGAAGGCACGTGGTTCCAGCAGGATAGTGCCGCTTGCCATACCGCTCGTGCGACAATCACGTTATTGCGCGAGAAACTTGAAGGCCGACTTCTTTCACGAAATGGTGACCAGAACTGGCCACGTCGTGTGATCTGACTCTGCTGGACTTCTTTATTTGGGGCTACGTCAAAGCTTACGTCTATGAAAAACAAACCACGGGTCATTGGACGACTTAAGAAAGAAATTCGTCGCGTCGTTGGTGAACTCGACACGGAGATGTGCCAGCGAGTGATAGCCGATTTTGTGACCAGAACCGAAGCTTGTCAGCAAAACAAAAGTGGACATATATCCGATGTTATATTTCATACGCAAATCGGAGAATGTATACTATATATGTTTATAAAACTTTTTTGTTCAAAACAATTTTTTATGATAAAGTTATAACGAGATTAAATCAGGCGTTCTTAATGAAACACCCATGTGTATATGTGGTGAATGTAGTCATCTGCGTAGTCGACTATTAATAGAAATGTAATAAATTTAAGTGAAATGTATAAATTTTAAATTAGTAAAATGGTAATAGGTATCTATTAATATATTATATATATTATTATATATAATCTATTTAAATGTCTATAAACAATTAACTGGCCTAAAAAAAATTTCGAATAACCGGTTTAACCGATCCCAAAATGATCTTATGCACCGGTGATGAATAAAATAGAGTAAACCACCAATAAATAACAAAAGTCCACATACGAGAAAAAATTCTGCCTCCTATGGGGTTAATGTGTAAAAACAAAACCAGTTGCACGTTTTCCTCTCATTTCGTAATTTAAAACATATAAATGGCATTATATAGACTTATCCGAATATGAACTGCAAGTATATGACCGTACGTGCAGCGAAATTCGATTTTACAACAGTTTTGACAAAATTACTTAGATACAATTAATATTAAAACAATTGTACACGATAAACGTATGAACTCGTTACGTAGTCGGCTATCAAATATTTTCCATTTTTCATTACACAAGAATTTATACAAGCTTATTTGATTTTTGTATTTTAGATGTCAACCGTTATTTTGCACTTCATTTTTTTTATTTTATTTTTTTTCCCGTTTAGATGTCATAGACGACGCGTAAATATATTATATTGCAATTTGCATGTACAGATTACGTAATTATCGTGTTTTGTTTTAAATATAATAATTATAAACAACATAATAGTTATAATCATATAATAATCATTATCTCTTTGTAGCCAACGATGGTACATAATTTATCGTTCTCAGAAATATAGACTAATCTGTTTATCTCATGTTTCATTATATATTTTTTCCTTTATATTAAAACGCGGTGTAGAGATAATTAGTCAGTTCGATAAACGTTAAAAGTGTAGTAGCAGAAAAATCCGTTTTCTATAAATACTGATATACAAAAATCTAATATTCAGCATTTCAAAAATAAATTATAATCATTTCAAATTTAGACAGAGGCAGCGGAGAGAATACGTTTCATCTGTTTTTCCATTATCCTACTTTATTCGTCGACATAATAATATAATATCGATTTTCCGCAATAAAAGTTAAAACCAACACACATCAATTGTTTATTTGACATCCAACATAACCTTCTTTTTTTATACAAACAATTCTAACTGAATATAACGAAAATAAGTACAATAATAAAATTATATTTTAAATCAATAATATGTGTAGGTATATTACTTTTATAAACGCAACATTATTATTATTATTATTGAAGTTTTTTTAATTGAACTTTATTCACCTTGAATATCGGCTAATTTTAACTCAGTGAAATTAAATGAGAATATATATACAAATCAAAGAGCGTATACATTTTAGTCAGTTATTGTTTAATGTAAAAGTCGAATTAAATAATTATAACCATAAACGTGTTATTAAATCTATTAATTAATTTATTTATTTGTTAATAAAAGTTAAGAACATATTAGATGCGAAAACATTTATATTTTCAGTATTTCTCTAAATACTTCTATAATACAAAATACATATTGTTTGGCGCTATTTAAATATTATAATTAAATCCAACGTAATATATTGTTTATAATAATAATAGTAATAATAATAATAATATCGTAAAAAAAAACAAATACCACTTCATTAACAACAGGGCTTCAATTATATATGCTGAAAATTGAGAATTTCAAAATGGACACGAAGAACGGTTAGTGGCGTATTCGAAGCCTTTTTCTGTTATCCTTTCAGTCATTTTCTATGTGTTGGGTGGGAGGGGGAGGAGGGAGCGCGTGTAAATTAAAATCCTTACAAAAACCGCGACGAGTCGCTTCATTATGGTTTCGGACGAACAATAATAATATAATAACTAGTTGTATCCGTTTAAATCCAAATAGTAATAATAGTTATACTGCCGTCTTGGTGTACACAAAAGAACCGTGCACGTCTAAACCAAGTCTGTCCAGTGTGTATGTACAAACAACAGTCCAAGCGTCCGTTCGCCATAAGTTGTGGTATGCCATCAGAGTTTGCTGCAACGCGCGTACGGTGGCCGTGTGGAACGAAACCAACGAAATCGCCATGCTTTGAGTATTGAAAAATATTTCGGGCAACAATGCAATCGAAACGGCAACGACGATGTAAGTACGTTCGAAAAGAATAATAACGGGTTATCGAATAAAGTGTACGGAACAGTGTGCCGCGCCGAATAGGTTTTACTCTAGTTCAGCCATAGTCAACCTTTTTCTTGAAACGCGGGCCGCGAAATAGTAGCTGAAGTGATTAGAGGGGAGGGATAATTCAGAAGAAAAGAATCATATTTTGTGATTAGTCAAAATATTGTACGATAATTAAAAACGATTTTTAAATTAGCGTGATATTTGATACCGAGAAAATTGTTTCACTGTTTTTGACCAATCAGGTTTTTATAGTGGCTGCATGTGCTATTCTCAATAGGTCGTCGAGGTGAGAATCGATTACTTTTGGAATATGACGGAATATCACAGAGATACGTCGATATGAACGAAGTTAGCAATTGGTGCCCCCCACATTTTTGTATAATTTGAACCCCAAAAATTCTGTGTATTCGTTTTCTTCAAAAATAACTTCCGAGTTTGTATTTGAATTCGTTAATTCTACAAACTCGTCACATAGCTTTTTGCATGACCATAGTTGCATGTGCAATGTTTGTCGTTTCCAAGTGCCGAGGATTCTCGTAAAGTGGAAATCATTCATTTAGAATACTCGACGAGTTTGTATTTTTTCGGCCGCGTAAAAAAAAAGCTTAGAGGACCGCGGATTGAGCGAGTACGGCTGCGAGCACGCGCGCTATCACGGTACGAACAAACACGGGACGACGCGGATTTACGTTTCGCCGGTGTCGTCGGCCCGCGTTTATTTTCGTCCACGACGACGACGTCGACGCGGCGGTGCATTTGCGTCGTCGTCGACGACTCGTTTGATCGCACGCGCGCGCGTGTTTTGCGTGCGACCGGCGGCGAGTACGTCGTGATGTCATCACGATCGTTCCGTCGGTGACGCGCGAACCGGGAACGGTGACGGAAACGGCTGCTCGATTCGCGCGCGTACGCGTGTGCTTACCATACGTAACGTTACGCGTTTTATGAACGGTCGCGCGAACTGTGCTAAAAATAAACCGATTAAGCGCTTTTTTTTTTTTAGACACGACAGGACACATACCGTACGCGATAATGTACCGCCGGCGGGTCAAAGAACCGGGGGGGTTAGGAGGGAAACGAACGAATAAACCACCGCAAAGGAGAACGCGTACGCGCGATCGAACGTTCGCCATGAAGTGCCGCGGTAACTGTTATTGGATATGACAGGCTGTTGATTTGCCGGACGTACCTACAACACAACGGATACACTCGCGCGGGAGTTCGGTCGAAGTAACAAGCGCAATAACCTCAGCGGCGCGCAAAGAAAGTCGACATCAACACATTTCCGACCGATTTCGAGAAACCGTATTTTTATTCGTCGAACATCCGAAGTCGTAGTGTTGTTCGTCATTTTTTTTTTTTTTTTTTGGCCGATTCCATCACGTACCCGCGTATTAATTTCCATCGGGTCGATTTTCGACATTTCGTGCTGTCCGCGTGACGACACGTTCTGAGATTACCCGCGTAAGAATGTCGTCCAAAACATTTTCGTTCCGGACTCAAAGCGAAACGCGTCGCGCGCGTATAGCGTTCGGACGGTGTTCGCCGCGTGTTCGCTCTGATCGGCTAACAAACCGACGTGCGTGTCGAAATCGTTTTCCGGACACAACGAACCGACCGGACCCGGCTCGGACCGACAGCCGCGATAGAAAAACGATCTAATTTTCGTTCGTGGTTATAGGTTCACCGTCCCGTCGTCGTTCCGCCACTATTCGCGTAAACGTACCGCAGACGGTATAAATGTCGTGGACCGCGGATCTCGCCGATTTAAGCGCTCGTGCGGTCCGAACGTGAATGCGCCGTACCGGGAAGACGACGGTCGTCTCGTTCGATGTGTCCGAGAGACGTTAACACGCACGCGTACGGTCGCGGTCCGGCAGATTTGAACGCGCGGAACCCGTTGTCTCCCGGTATTGGACGCGTTGGAACGCGTGTGTTATGGGGATAAAAAAAACCACGGACGACGACGACGACGAACAATGTTAAGGCTCTCCGTCGTTTCGGTGTTGTCGACGAGAGCGGTTTTTTTTTTTTTCGTTTATCGAGCCGCCGCGACCGGTCGTGTGTGTGTGTGTGTGTGTGTGTGCGCCGCGGAATAATACGTACGCACGCAACACAAACGTACGCGCGCGGCGTATTAAACGGCGCGACGCCGCGTGCAGCGGTGTTGTTTGCCGGGTGGCTAACCAATCGCCGTTCTCCGGTCAACCCGCCGTCGAGTGTTCCCTCTCCACGGCGGAGCACGCGGCCGGCCGCATTACCCCCGCCACGACGGATTTCCACGGCGGCCGGGCGACGGACACCCGAACGGCCGCGACGCGGCGTAGTTGCGAGCGCGATCCGCACATTCTGTTGACGGTCCTCCGGCAGACATCGCGCGCCGCATTCGCACCACCGCAGCCGTCCGCGTCACCGCAGCTCTCCGTGTCCCCGCGAGAAACGTTCGCCGCCCCCGGTTCCCTCAACACGTAATTTCGTCACATCGTTTCGCGACGACAATGGACGCACAACCGCACGACGACGACGTTCAGGCCGCGCGCGCCGTGGTGGTGACCGACGTTTCGGCCATACCGTTGCCCGACGACGACGCTAAGCCCGCGTGCACCGCCGTGGTGCCGACCGGCGTTCCGGCCATACCATTGCCCGACGACGACGCTAAGCCCGCGTGCACCGCCGCGGTGGCGACCGGCGTTCCGGCCGTCCCATTGCCCGACGACGACGCTAAGCCCGCGTGCACCGCAGTGGTGAAGACCGGCGTTCCGGCCGTACCATTGCCCGACGACGACGCTAAGCCCGCGTGCACCGCCGCGGTGGCGACCGGCGTTCCGGCCGTCCCATTGCCCGACGACGACGCTAAGCCCGCGTGCACCGCAGTGGTGAAGACCGGCGTTCCGGCCGTCCCATTGCCCGACGACGACGACGACGACGACGACGACGACGATGACGACGACGCTAAGTCCGCGTGCACCGTCGTGGTGGAGACCGGCGTTCCGGCCGTCCCATTGCCCGACGACGACGACGAAAATGACAATACCATCTGCACCGCTGTGATCGCCGCCGCAGTTGCCGCCGCCGCCGCCGACGCCGCCGCGCCGCCGCCGCCGTCGACGCCTTGATGACCGACGACGAAGACGACGACGGGCCACAGCAGACGTCCCGGTCAACCGAAAACCTGGTCACGCTGCTCGAACCTCCCAAATACGACGCTTGTCAATCTTGCAACCCGGTCACCATCGGCAGCTCTTACACCGTGAGTATATCGATATTCTCTGTACGGTTCGACGAACTCGTACAACCTTTACCGTTTCCAGTCACCTCGCGAAATATATTTTGTAATTATTTATTTTTATTTTCACAACTGCGAATATTTCGTTATACGCAATTCGTTGCTATTGTCGTTGCAGTTAGTTTGGCTAATGCACTTCCGATCGATTTTTCTTTGTGTTCTTTTCCACACTATTAACTCGAATTTCACTTATGGACTTATCCTAAATGTTTATTTTGGTTCTGCGCACTGTAATTTCACGTTTTCGTATACGCAAGTCGTATACACATACATGTGTACCGGTTGACTCGTCGTGGAAATAGAAATCGTCGACGTTTCGTCGAGAAACGAACGAGCGCGTTATATCTGCGCGCACGGTCGGTTTGCCAAAACTAAAACGTTTGACAATACGTATTGTACAGTGGCGGTCAAACGGAAGGGATGATGAGGGGGATATATGACCCCCAACGACCTTTTTGTTATCATGTATTAGTTTTAACAGTACGTCGTTTATTTTTTACAATAATAATAATAATAAAAAAAAAATGATATTAATGTAGACCATTTTTGTTTACAATAATCTGATAAAACTATTCACAAATTTTGCACTGCGTTCGTCCCTGTCACAGATGAAGTATCGTATGAATTGGCCATGAAAAAAGAAAAATATAGATTTTTAATAATAAAAATCATTCGATAAAGTGATATCATTAAATTATGTCACGTTTTCAACGATCAAAGTTCGCGTTGAAAAATCAGCCTCGTCCCCCACCCCCCACCCCCCATGACTAAATCATTTGACCGCCGCTGGTATTGTAACACGGACATCGCGGCATTTCCGTTTTTCAATAATTGGTTAAGACGCGGTCTTAGAGACCAGTCCCGTCCGTGCGAACCCGTTCACGACGAAAATCAAACGCGAACCGTCAGACGTGACGCGCAGACGTGTTCGCTTCGAATAATAATAATAATAATAATATCGGTTGGTCGTTCACGCGCGCGCGACACACGCCGGCGACATCCGAACGGCATAACGAATCGAACCGGCGGCCGCGGGCTGGCACGATCCCGTAGATTTCCCCCGGGCCGGTTGCCGCGAGCGACGTTCGTACAGGTAAACCGCGTACAGACCGAAAATCACACGACCCGGCCGGCGAGTCGATGCGCAAGCGCGTACGTGTACGTGTACGTGTGTGTAGGTGCGCGCGTGTGTAGGTGCGCGCGTGTGCGCGTGTGTGTGTGTGTGTGTGCGCGTGAGTGTGTGAGTGAGTGTGTGAGTGTGTGTGTGAGTGTGTGCGCGCGCACGCCGACCGCCGCCGCGGCCGCGACCCTCCGCGGATCGGCGGCGCGAGGCGCGCGCGCTCCCGTTTCGTTGTCGTTCCGATCGCACGTGTGACGATTGGACGCAATTTGATTGTGTTTCAGATGCAGGTGAGCTTTCTCGACGATAACGTCGGATCCGGATTGCGGAACGGCATGATAGCCGTGTTCGTGGCCGGCGAGATGGCGGGCGTCGGTATGCTTACCGGCCCGTGGGCCGTCGCCAACATGGGTGAGTGGCAACACGGAGCGAACAAACGGAAACGGCACGTCATGTCCGACGGCGTGACGCCTCTGTCGTGTACACCGCGCGATTCCTCATTCCTCTGCTCCGTCGCCTCTGTCCCAGCTATTTGGCGTCCCCCGCCCGTGTCCTGAACGTCCGCTTCTCCCACATCGTCCCGGCAGCGCTCACATCACGCCCATCCGCATCCGACCGCTTCTTCTTCGGTCTTCCTCTTCTTCCAACGACGTTCATTTGCCATAACCGTCCTTACAGCTTCCGGATTTTCTCGCCCCGCAACACGACCGTCTAAGTCTATTCTCCATCATCACACACTCTCTAGTCGCTCCACTCGTCCGTCCGTGCATTCTCATCTCTGCTACACTCATTCTTTGCTCCGTTTTCTTGTCAACCGTCCAACACTGCGAACCATACAACATAGTTGGCCCCGCCACATTCTTATAGAACTTATCTTTCAACCGCACTGGAATTCGCTTGTCGCACAAAACGCCAGACGCGATTTCTCCGCTTGATCCCTTGTTTCACATCCTCGTCAAAACCGCCGTTCTTTTGCGCAAATAACTTATTGCATATTACGCAGTTCAACAAATAAATAAACACAACGTTTGTAATCGTATCGTATGACGTGGTTTAATTGTTTGATCGAAAACCCGACGATTTATGTATGAGATATAAAGTTGTGCAAGTTAATTTTCGGGCAATATTAAAAACGGGTTACAAACATTCTATCCGACGCGGGGGTATGAAATCATACCACCTTTTCCATCGATAAGATATCATTCTCGAGTATCGTATACAGCACCTAAGCGAAAAAAAAAAACGATTGGAAAACCCGATTTGCACCGCTATTAACGCTTAAAATACCTTGACTAAATGCAGTGGAGGCCCGTGGTTAGCCCGATGGAGGGAGTGCGATTTTAAATACTGTTTTGAATTTTAAAAAACCCCCCCGAAATGGCTAATCATTTAGCGGCAGTCAGCCGATCTTCCCATTGAATAGCCGCCAATCATGATCTAGGTGCTTGCGTATCGTACAGGTAGGGGAAAAAAATTTTTCGTTGATGTTAACAGGTGATATGACTGTCACGTGTACATTTTTTTGTACGCGAAGCAATGTCCGTACTTGTGCGTGAAAATTGTTTACGATATCCAAAAAGATTGATAGCTATTAATTGACAAAAAAACTGTACCCGACACTTGGTACAATGTCGCGTGTACAATAAAATGCGATCGTCCTGTTGTCCAAATCACGCACGAGCCGCCACTGACTATGTATATAAATGTGATGCGATCAAAAAGTACCGGGACTGCGTTAATAACATTTGTGTCGATAAATTTAATGGAAACGACGTTCGATAAAGTGACTCATGACGAGTAATTGAACACTGTTGGTTTGAAATCGATAAAAATATTTTTTTTTATTTTCCCGGCGTTTTCCCGTAATCGTGTTTTAATCGTGCGGCGAATTTCGTTATGAACGGGCGTGAAATTCTGTTTTAAACTAATGAAAACTTCGAATTTTTGCCGCATTTTTTTTTTTTTTTTGATCGTAGAAAATGTTCTGAATTCCTTTGTGACGATCGATGCTTTGGTCTGAAAATCATGTTCATGAATCCAAGTTTCGTCGTCTGTTACGATATTTTTAAAAAAGTCTAAATCGATTCCCACTCTTTCAAGAAGTTCTTGCGAGATGGCCTTACGGTTTTGTTCGTCAGTTAAGAGACGAGGGATCAATTTTGCTGCAATTCGACTCGTGTCCAAATCTTCGGTTAAATATCTCTTGACGAGAACCGTACGGATATTCCTGCGTCACCGGCTGCTTCTCTAGCGGACGATCCATTCCTGATAATTTCACGAACACGAGCCGCGGTTCGGTCCGTTGTGGATGGTCTACCGGTGAACTTTTGTATCGATACGAAAGTTATCAACGCAGCCCCGATACTTTTCGATCGTACCTCGTATACGTGCATCATGCGTGTTACGGACAAAACACATTTCGAGTGGCTAAATTATATACAAACGGATCACTACGGGACGACGTGACGCATCAATAATGATAACAAGTAACCATATTTGAAACATCCGCAGGCTGGACGGGATTCGTCTTGCTGTTGGCTTTAGGACTCGTGGTCGCCCACAGCGGCAAATATCTGGGCGCTTGTTGGATGATCCTCGAAGAACGGTACTACGAATGCAGACAATACCCCATCGTCAATCAGTACGCGACCATCGCGAAATACGCCATCGGATATCGAGCCAGGTCCGATACACACACGTATCATATATAATCGCATTCACCATCGCGCGTCTCCGTTCGTTACGGTATGATATTAATCGCGTGGGTTTGATTTACAGTGTTTTCGCGAAGGTCTGTGTGAATTTCACACTTTTCGGAGCTGCTACCGTGTACCTGATGCTGATCGCCCAGTCGGTCCAGAGATTGTTCGTGGACGTCTGTCCGGAGATAAATTTCTGCACTTGGCTTTTCGCGCTGGCCGTCGTTCTGGGCGCGTTTATGTTCATCGAATCGCCGAAAGACGTCCGGTGGGTGTCCATCGCGCGCGTGCCACTACTACGTACGCGCTGCGTTTCTTATGCCTCTACGCCTCTGTCGCGCACACATGACACGTCTTTGTAAAACGACACCGCAGAAACGGTACCTGAACGCTTTGTGTAGTTGGCGTTTTAACGATATTATCGTGCATTTGGTTATTAAAGCCGCGCGCGCACAGCGCACAAGAACACTATACTCAATAAACATCGTTCGTTGACTCGAATCACTCGTGAATATTGTAATGATATTAAAAAAAATTGAATTTAATCAAATCGAAGTATTAAGTACGGTGCCGCGCGCGCGAAAAAGTTTTCAAAGTTGTCTAAATCGAATGTGAAATTGAAACGCGCGTGTCTAATTAATATTTGTAATATATCGTACGATTCGATAGTCGTATTTATTATAAACATTTTCGAAAACATAAATAAACACGCGTTGCTTTACTCTGGAGGGTTTTTGATACAATTCACGACGCGATAAAACGTCAGTTTTTTTTCAAATGTATTCAAACGCGTAATTTTCAAATACGTACGTTTTACAGCGCAGGCTACATAATAATGATAATAATGATTTTTTTTTTCACCCCGAGCGATCGTCATTGTACGTGTAGAGAGGCACACTGACGCTAATATTTTGTTGTCGTTGTTTTTCGGCTATTAGTCTTGTAGCCGGAAGTGTACTGTTGTCAACCATGGCCGCCTGTTACGTCATAATCGTGCAGATTCTGCACAATCTCGGGAGCAACGACGGTCAAATGGCGATACCGCAAAAAAGATTGGATGTAAATCAGTTACTGTTGTCGTTCGGTACACTAATGTTCTCTTTCGGCGGCACAGTTGCATTTCCGACCATCCAGAACAACGTGTTCAAACGAAACGATTATTCGCGTAGCGTGCTCGTTTCTTTTATAAGTGAGTATAACGGTATGATGTTTTAACATAAATATGTAAACTGGTGCTACACTTGGACGAGATACACTTTATCATAGTTAATATTTCAACATTTGCAACAAAAAAAAAAAAATATATATATTATTGGAATTCATATTTATATTTGATGAATAGTTTATGATATATCAAATGTTTTAAAAAATACATTGGCGTTCGTATATCGAGGAACAGTGTTTGGTATGCAGTGTCTAGGTTGTACTTACGGTGTAGTCAAATAATTATGTGTTCATCTAATATATTATGTATATTCCAATTGCACTATAGTAAACTTTGATGATATTAAAAAGTTTTTTTTTAAATTTTAAACAATAAATACTCTTTTTTAAAAAAAAAAAGAAAACAAGTTTTGACAAGGATGTAAAACATAAAATTAAGTTCGGGCGAATGAAGTGAAGAGAACGTCTAGCGTTTTGTGCGATAAGAGAATTCCAATGTGGTTGAAAGACGACGGAAAACGGATAACTTAGACGGACGAGTGGTGTGACAAGAGAATATGTGATAAGGAATGAATACGCGAGGGGACGCATAGGAGTAGCGTCCATCGTGGATGAGATGAGAGAGAATAGACTTAGATGGTCATGTTGCGGGGAGAGAAAATTCGGAAGCTGTAAGAACGGTTATGGAAATGAACGTTGAAGGAAGAAGAGGAAGAGGAAGACCGAAGAAGAAGAAGAAGAAGTGGTTGAATGCGATTGGGCGTGATGTGAGGACACATGTATAGGATACAGGTGGCCGACCCTAAATAGCTGGAAATAGGGGCGAGGGAGAAGAAGAAGAAACAATAATTACTTTCAGAAGGTATTCAAAACTCCATGATAAATGCATCCGGAAAACATTATTTAGGACATTTGAAAATATTCCAAAACATTGTACATTAGGTGCTTAGTAGAGAGAAAGTTAATAACTCGCCAAAACATACCGTTAATATGTAATTAATGAGTCTTTCCGGACGGATTATTAAATATGAACTATTATAAATAAATTATAGATAAAATGTGTATGTCCGACATAGGGGTTCTTCTTTTTTTGAAAATTGTAAATTTGTACCTCGTCAACGTACGCACCACCTGTTCGATTTTCGTGCACTCGTTTACGCGATTATACATTATCATTTTAATTTTAAACAATTGAATAACCTAACGCGTATGTGTAGACGATAATCGAAAAATTACATTTCAAAAAACATAACAAAACAAACAAACAAAAATAAATAAATAAATACTTTATCCGATGTACGCCCCCCCCCTCACCGTTTTTAATTACTATTATTATTATTATTATTATTATTATTATTATTATTATTATTATTATTATTTTAGTCTTGGGGATTTTATTCGTGACCGTCGTCATTGGCGGATACGTGGTTTACGGTGAACAGATCCAGCCGAACATTTTAATGTCGCTGGAAGATTCGTGGTTTTCCTATGCAGCGATCGTGTTGATGATAATTCATCTGGTTCTCGGGTTTTTGGTCATTATCGATCCGGTGTCGCAAAATTTGGAAACATATTTCGACTATACGAGCAGTAAGGATTAGTCGAATACGATTGTTACCTCGGTTGTAATCGTCATTTTTTTATTTTTATTTATAATTTTTTTCTTCTTTTTGTTCGTTAGTGATCGGGTTTCAACGTTTTGTGATCCGAGTGTTTTTAGTGACGTTCATGATCGTTGTCGGAATAAGCATGCAGGAGTTCAGCAACCTGATCGCTCTGATGGGCAGTTCAATGGTCACGTTGGGCATGGTCGTCATGCCTTCGATTTTCTACTTGAGTCTGTGTTCGAAAACCAACTGCAATTGGCCAGACAGGTACCTACGGTGTTACGGTTTCGAACGAATGCAATCGTTTACCGTTTTACCATCTGATGTAATCACGGGTGACGTATTTCAACGAGAACGAAATTCGCTCGACGGCGGCGTGTAACTGTAATGAAACATTTTCGGTTTTATTCGCGCCCTAACAATTAGCGCGAACGCGAATCGTTCATTACTAAACGTTGATTTATTCTTACCGCTGTTGCTAGTTACGTTTTTAGCCTAAAAAAAAATTATCCGTTGGAACCCCCTACGCTCCCCCTCGCGTATATAATTACGCCGCCGAATGTTCAAACACGAGCGTTCGAACAGCAACCATTCTCAACCCATCGTCGTTCTCTCCTTGGGCCGCTCTCCACTTCCTTCTCGTCCTTTTTAAACTTTCTCCGAACAATTCGCCTCCCCCACCCCTACCCCCCCGCTTTCCCCGTGGACCCCCCCACGACAACCATCCGACCCCGCATACTTTTCAGCTGTCGGCTTTTCGTATCCTCCCTCCTATCCGCGTAATCCCTAAAATAGCTGTCGAGGGCGGATTGTAAAAAACGCCACCATATATATTGACCACTCGGAGGACATTCGTTGATTTTTCTTGTTTTTCAGATCTTTGTCATGGAAGGCGAAAATATATCCGTGCATAATCATTGTCGTTGGATTAACTTTAAGCTCGTTCTCCACGTACGCGGTTGTCGAGCGCATTATTGCCACGGAGACAATATTGCAATCGTGCTATTTGCCTTGGCTTCATTCTCAATATTGAATCAAATATTCGAATAATTTGTACATTTCATTTCAGTAGTTTATATTATTGACTAGCATACAGATTAAATGTACGACGTTTAAGAATAATAGTTTTAAGTCGCTTGCACATTTCATTATTTCGACCTATTATAATAAATAATATCATTATTTGCTCACTATCTTATATTGTCAACAAATTACAATTGTAATAGAAGAGATCTCCGGTAGAAAATTTAATATGTGGTTTAATGTGATGTTTTTTTTTTTTTTTTTTATTTCATTGTTGTTCGATATTTTTAAAAACTGTAAGTATAAAAGAAGTGCACATTGTTTTCATTAATCGGTCATGTTGTATAGGCACTAATATACTTTTTGTAAAATATAAATATTGAAGAGAAAAAAAAAAATTATCAACATTGTATACATATTATGCGTCTACCCCAATAATTCATAGGTTTCAAACTCTTGTCCTTAAGTTTGTATCGATCATATGTGTATATTATAATATCTAAATCTACAATCACTTGTAATGTGAATATTAAACATTTGTAAGCGTTTTAAATAATTTTATTTATTTTTTTTATCATTATATGTTTTTTTTTTTCTTAATAAATACCTAAAATAGTCTTAATGTATTGTATCGTTGTTTTTTCCCAATATATGTTCAAAACATTATCCATACACCACTATACAGGTACATAATACACCGTATCGATTTCTTTTGATCAGCACAGGTTAGTATGTTTCAATAGATTTGATACTCTCATATGTGTACTGACTTTTTTTTTCTCAATTAGATAATTTTGTTAAACATGATTAATTCGTTAAGAAATATTATACAATCCAACATTATAAATAATATAAAATTATTAATAATTGAACAAAAGACGCTAGTCAAGAAACTAGACGTTTACACTGGCCCCATTATCTCATTATAACCACAGGACGGATGGTTAACAACAGATTTAAAAAGTCTAAGAGATTTACATAATAATTACTCTGATTTTTAATATTGTATACATATAATAATAATACTACTGTGTGTTTGAGTTTTATTATATTCGGCTGATCATACAAACATATAATTTATACAACAATAATATATATAATATGTATAATAGGTACAAACAATAAACATTTAATTACATTAAATTAATTATGATTTTAAAAAACATTTATATATTTTATAAAATATGTAGCCAGTTAAAGAGTTGAAAAATAGTACGACAGTGTAAAATGGCTCCATGTTTTAACTAATTGATTGAAGGAAGCAATACTTCATAATATTGTTATGAACTGGGTGAACAACCCGTGGACAAGTAAATTATTATATTAGAACATAATATGAGAAATGTAGGATTACAGTTTAATGAACCAACAATGTCAAATCATACAAATATCAATATAAGGCTACAAAGATTTCAATACGCCATTCACAAAATTATACGAACTCATCCTATTGTGCAGACTTGCGCAGTCAAATAAGAACCAAACATGTTTATCTATATCATCCTTTGACTACGTCCTGTCATTACCATTACAAAATTACATTTCATATTGCTTATAACTTAATATAAATTTAATATATAATTTTAAACACATAATGTTACTATTCTTAACTACGTTAAATATACATTGTTTATAACAGTATAAGTAACTTAACTCGTATTAAAATAATATAATTGTCCTTATTATATTATGTCATGTAATAATATAAAAAATACGTATTTGTTTATCAATTAAAATTTTTAATAAAATAAATGTATATTTTTCACAACTAATAATTATTAAAGAAAGTGTTCTATTCTTAAACACTAAACATATTAATTTGAAGTTTGAAAAATCAAATCAAACTTAAGTTGTTGAAGATTGAATAACATCAGTAGTCGACGAATTTAAATTGACATTTGTATTACTTAATAAATCATCTGTAGAAATATAATGCCTCTCTGAGAAGTATTTACTGACATTGTTTTCAACAAACCTGAAAAATTGTTATTGCTTTCATGGGTTTGTGTATTAAAATGAAAAAGTTCAATAGCATCAATAGTTGCATTGCTACGTTTTCAATATTAGCAACAAATAATTAAAATAATAAATAAATAAAAGTCCATGTTTGTTTTTATACAAAACTGACGTTTCTTTCATATTAAAAATTCAATCCAATACAGATCCAACTCTGGGAATCGAAGTCCTTGAACATTAATAGAAACTAAACGTTCCATTCTAATATTTTCGTCAAACTACTAAAGCACCATTATCTATCTGAAATCAATCATACTCTTCAAAAATACCTCTATATTCCAACAGTCCATAATGTAGCTTAAAATTTCTACAAGCATCTTCATTTCAATTTATTCAACCATTATAATCCTCTCATTTCTGACCTATCTGTCCATACTATTTCAAGTGATTCCTAAAGACCTCTGTAATGTAAGTGGTGTTATGACTTGTTAGAAAATAAATTAGATGTTGGATTTCTCATTCAACTCTTCTGTCTAACTACCTATCTATTGATCACATTCACTTATTTTATATGGAATCAATTATAGATTGTGAAATGCATATATAAAACAAAAAAAAAACCTAAAATAGATACTTACTGTAAAAAACCAGGACTGCCAGCACTTATAGCTAACTCTTTGTCATCCGTAAGAGTACGTTTTGATAAATTTACTGAAAAACAATATTTATATGAAAATTTCAACCATGATAAAATTATTCAAAACATACGGAACAATAATTTATTTTATTTTATATGAAAAATTTCATACATATTTCTAGTAATTGTTTAACAAATTAATTTAAATTTAATCATTTTTTGTTTCATATATACAAATTATTTATTTTCATCAATTTGAAAATTGATAATTTTAGATAACATACATTCAAAATAAACATTTATATTTCTTTTAATACGTACCAAACAATCGCATTAAATGAACAGGTCCATAAGCATAACACCAAACTTTTTTACGTACTAAGAATTCTTTTAATACATATATTCTTGATTTGTCTGCTCTTCCTTTCATAAACCAATTATGAAAACTCTAAAACATTTAAAAAACATGATGAATAACATCAGATGTTATTTACATTATTTTCAAGTTTTAAACAACTTTAAGATTTATAAACAATTTATTGTTCACACAAAAATATATAAACAATAAATATCTTCATTTATCATAACAATCAATATCATAATCAATCAATTTTATAATGTATTTGCCTTTTTCAAAATCTAAATAAATACATTCAATTTTTCTTGAAAATGTTAATGTTTACATGAAGTTAAAACTGATTTTTAATTTTTAATTTAAATTATATTTTATATATTGGTCAATTACCTTATTTTGAAAAAAACATTTTCTCTCACTTTGGTACAATAATTGTTTATTAACAACATAATTGAATAAGTTCAACAGAGTAATTCCATATATATGCGCTTTCTCTCTAAAACAAAATTTATATAACAAAAAATAATAAAAAATAAGTTAAAATTTTAATAATTACCCTGATATTGTATGTAATGATTTCTGTATTTTAATGAAATCATATATTAAATCTGCAACGGTGTGTACATTTGGAAAATCTAAAACCTTAAAAAAGCCAACAAGATTATTAATTATTTCACTTGACTTGACTTTCATTGTACCTACTTTTTGGAATTGATTATGATTAACCCAGTCATCATTAATTATATCAGTTATTAAAGGTGGTATTTTTATCGGTGGTAATGTTGCTTGAGGAACATCCTATAATTTCAAAAACATTTCCCATAACTAACTTAATTATGTAAGATAAATACTTTTTTACCGTTGAAAATGACAGTGTGAAATTTTTTGCAATATTTATTGTCTCTGTATATTTTTTGTCTTCTTTAATGAATTCAGTAAATTCACTTTGAGAAAAACTAACTGTGTCAACACCAAATAATTTTGTATTGTTTGGTTTTAAAGTGAGACTCTAAACATTTAAAAAAATTAAAATTGCAAATATGAACAAGTAATTGTATGTACATTTGCTTACAATTTCTAAATGATCCGCTAACTCCTTTGAAAGAGCAGTTGAGGATGAACATGGTTCAACTGATTTGATTTCAGAAACACTACTTTCATTGATATCAGACACAGGAGTCTCGCTTGATATAGAAGGAATTGGCTAAACATTTTAAAAACAGTTAAAATATTAAACATAGGAATATTTGTTTTTTTAACCACTAGAAATTTACTACGATGTAGCAATAATTTTACTTACTGTACAATATGTTTCAGTCGATTGAACATTAGAATCAATTTTTCCAATATCAGATTCAGGTGTTTCACAGGGTGCTACACATTTTGCAATATTGACGTTTTCATAAGGACGACCTAATGAATATTTAACAATAAATTATTATAAAAACAAAATAAATATTTAACAAAAAAAAAATTGATAAATTGTTTGTAAAGTTACTTGATGAACATGTTCCAGTGGATTTAATTCTAGAAACATTACTTTCTTCCATATCCAATCCAGGTGTTTCAATTGATTTAAGAGGAATTGGCTAAACATTTTAAAAACAGTTAAAATATTAAACATAAGAATATTTTTTTTTTTTAACTACTAGAAATTTACTACGATGTAGCAATAATTTCACTTACTGTACAATATGTTTCAGTCGATTGAACATTAGAATCAATTATTCCAATATCAGATTCAGGTGTTTCACAGGGTGCTATACATTTTGCAATCTTGACGTCTTTATTTGGACGACCTAATAATATATAACATTAATAAATTATAAATACAAAATAAATATTTAACAAAAAAAAAATTGATAAATTGTTTGTAAAGTTACTTGATGAACATGTTCCAGTGGGTTTAATTATAGAAACATTACTTTCTTCCATATCAAATCCAGGTGTTTCAATTGATTTAAGAGGAATTGGCTAAACATTTTGAAAACAGTTGAAATATTAAACATAAGAATATTTTTTTTTTTAACCGCTAGAAATTTACTACGATGTAGCAATAATTTCACTTACTGTACAATATGTTTCAGTCGATTGAACATTAGAATCAATTATTCCAATATCAGATTCAGGTGTTTCACAGGGTGCTATACATTTTGCAATCTTGACGTCTTTATTTGGACGACCTAATAATATATAACAATAATAAATTACAACTACAAAATAAATATTTAACAAAAAATAAATTGATAAATTGTTTGTAAAGTTACTTGATGAACGTGTTCCAGTGGATTTAATTATAGAAACATTACTTTCTTCCATATCAAATCCAGGTGTTTCAATTGATTTAAGAGGAATTGGCTAAACATTTTAAAAACAGTTAAAATATTAAACATAAGAATATTTTTTTTTTTTAACCACTAGAAATTTACTACGATGTAGCAATAATTTCACTTACTGTACAATTTGTTTCAGTCGGTTGAACATTAGAATCAATTTTTCCAATATCAGATTCAGGTGTTTCATACGGCGATATATATTTTCCAAACTTAGGGGTTTTATAAGAACGATCTAATAAATATATAACAATAATAAATTACAACTAAAAAAATATGGGTTTAACAAAAAATAAATTGCTAAATTACTTGATTCACGTGTTGCAGAGGATTTAAATTTAGAAACACTGCTTTTTTTGACATAAGGCCTAGGCGTTTTAATGGATTTTGGAGACACTGGCTAAACATTTTAAAAACAGTTAATATATTAAACATATTTTTTTTTTTTTTTGTAACCACTTGAAATTTACTATGATGTGTGCAATAATTACACTTACTGTACAATATGTTTCAGTCGATTGAACTTCAGAATTAATTTTTCCAATACCAAGTTTAGATGTTTCACAGTGTGATAAACATTTTGCAATATTGACGTCTTTATTTGGACGACCTAATAATATATAACAATAATAAATTACAACTACAAAATAAATATTTAACAAAAAATAAATTGATAAATTGTTTGTAAAGTTACTTGATGAACGTGTTCCAGTGGATTTAGTTATAGAAACATTACTTTCTTCCATATCAAATCCAGGTGTTTCAATTGATTTAAGTGGAATTGGCTAAACATTTTAAAAACAGTTAAAATATTAAACATAAGAATATTTTTTTTTTTTTAACCACTAGAAATTTACTACGATGTAGCAATAATTTCACTTACTGTACAATTTGTTTCAGTCGGTTGAACATTAGAATCAATTTTTCCAATATCAGATTCAGGTGTTTCATACGGCGATATATATTTTCCAAACTTGGGGGTTTTATAAGAACGATCTAATAAATATATAACAATAATAAATTACAACTAAAAAAATATGGGTTTAACAAAAAATAAATTGCTAAATTACTTGATTCACGTGTTGCAGAGGATTTAAATTTAGAAACACTGCTTTTTTTGACATAAGGCCTAGGCGTTTTAATGGATTTTGGAGACACTGGCTAAACATTTTAAAAACAGTTAATATATTAAACATATTTTGTTTTTTTTGTAACCACTTGAAATTTACTATGATGTGTGCAATAATTACACTTACTGTACAATATGTTTCAGTCGATTGAACTTCAGAATTAATTTTTCCAATACCAAGTTTAGATGTTTCACAGTGTGATAAACATTTTGCAATATTGACGTCTTTATTTGGACGACCTAATAATATATAACAATAATAAATTACAACTACAAAATAAATATTTAACAATTAAAATAAATTGATAAATTACTTGATTCACGTGTTGCAGAGGATTTAACATTAGAAACACTGCTTTTTTTGACATAAGGCCTAGGCGATTTAATTGATTTTGGAGGCACTGGCTAAACATTGTAAAAACAGTTAATATATTAAACATATTTTGTTTTTTTTTTGTAACCACTTGAAATTTACTATGATGTGTGCAATAATTACACTTACTGTACAATATGTTTCAGTCGATTGAACTTCAGAATTAATTTTTCCAATACCAAGTTTAGATGTTTCACAGTGTGATAAACATTTTGCAATATTGACGTCTTTATTTGGACGACCTAATAATATATAACAATAATAAATTACAACTACAAAATAAATATTTAACAAAAAATAAATTGATAAATTGTTTGTAAAGTTACTTGATGAACGTGTTCCAGTGGATTTAATTATAGAAACATTACTTTCTTCTATATCAAATCCAGGTGTTTCAATTGATTTAAGGGGAACTGGCTAAACATTTTAAAAAACAGTTAAAATATTAAACACAAGTATATTTTTTTTGTAACCACTTGAAATTTACTATGTGTGCAATAATTACACTTACTGTACAATATGTTTCAGTCGATTGAACTTCAGAATTAATTTTTCCAATACCAAGTTTAGATGTTTCACAGTGTGACGAACTTTTTGCAATATTGACGTCTTTATTTGGACGACCTAATAATATATAACAATAATAAATTACAACTACAAAATATAAATTGATAAATTGTTTGTAAAGTTACTTGATGAACGTGTTCCAGTGGATTTAATTATAGAAACATTACTTTCTTCTATATCAAATACAGGTGTTTCAATTGATTTAAGGGGAACTGGCTAAACATTTTAAAAAACAGTTAAAATATTAAACACAAGTATATTTTTTTTTTAACTACCGGAAATTTACTATGAAGCGTGTAATAATTTCACTTACTGTACAATATGTTTCAGTTGATTGAACATTAGAATCAATTTTTCCAATATCAGATTCAGGTGTTTCACTGGGTGCTATACATTGTTCAATCTTGGCATTTTTATAAGGACGACCTAATAAAGATATAACAATAATAAATTATAACCACAAATAAATGTTTAATAATAAATGAATTGCCTCTCTTTTTGGGTGGTTGAGAAGAGTCTGATGTTTTTTTATCGACTTTATCTTTGGTTTTATTGTAGGTACGTTTTCTTTTCGACCTATATATATATTTAAAAAAATATTACTAAAATAGTGAATATGTTAATAGTAGTATTCATTAAAAATTGATTACTGATAATATTCTAATGTTGATTTGTGAACTATATTGGTATCATTTATTTCCAAAACTCTGTCTTTTTCTACCCATTCGTCATATCTTTTTTTGAATCCACAATAATGAATAAAATATTCTATTTCACCATCACTTGCTATACGACGTTTTAAACATTTTGCTTCATACAATAAGTTTCCATAGTAACAATATAATATGTCATCTGAATGCAAAATAAAAATTATTTATTACATTTATACGATGTAAAGTAACAAAATGTAATATAGGGTTCGTTTTAAGATATTCCTTTTCATTATTTGCATTTGTTGTGTTTAGAAATCACTGTGACATATTAGATGTGATTTCACCTTGTACATATTAGATGTGTAACTGTACGAAAAATCTATCATTATAAACAATAAGAAAATATTTGTTGTTTTCCTTACTTATGTTGAATTCATATATGCTCGATGTATCCATTTCAGTATTTCATTGACCTTGGGGCTTTGATAGGTTTAAAAACTGTTCAATTGTACAACACAAATAGTCGTTTAGATTAGATAACTGACAATCTGCACAACTGAAAAATAAATCAACATTTCAAATAGATAGAAAAGCATAATTGAAAGGAATAATAATCAAAATTGACAAGTGTCGATGTTCATTTTCGCCTTATCCAAACAATACTATCTCTGGACAGTCTTGATAGATATTATTTAATACCACACTAATACGCCATTACAGAACAATGGCCATTGTAAAGTCGGTCTGCCAGCTGGTTGGAATGCAACAAGTCTGGACCAACTGTGAATTGTTTGACGAATTATTTTCATTAATATTACCTTAGGAACGCATAGAATTATAAACGGCTGCAGTCGTTAAGCACAGTAGAATGGACGTGGTCCGCAAAATAAAAATGTCTTCCTTCCTCCACCACTTTCAACGACAACAACGTTCGTCTCTGGCAGGATCAAATGATAAAGGACCACACAGTCTACCTTGACTAGTTGGCCAGTGAGCGAACAACAGATGTATAAGCAGGCTAAGATCGAGTTGTGGATTCACCGCTAGATGGCGTTAATCGATAACTGTGATGTATCACCCAAATTTGAAGATGGAAAATAATACGATTTGTGATGAAACAATTGAGAGGTGCTGCCTAATCTATAATTTTCTAATTACAATAAACATACATAGTTTGTTACAAACTTTCTGCTGTTAATCAAATTCTTTAAAATGTATTTCGTTCAAAGTATAGTATTGATCGGCATCAAAAAAATACGTATATTAAATATTTTAAAACCTGCAATACGATTTATGATAACTGGAACCTAAAGACGACGAGTAATAATCAGTGATAACGGCGGTCCCGCGGCTGCGCGTGTTCGGCGAGGCGATCCGCCGGTAACCGAGGTTGCCCGAGAGACAGAATACTTTCATTCGGTCGCTGTGTAGTAACATTATTATTTGTAAGTGGGGTGGGGGTAGAACGAGCTCGGAACAATAGCAGACCATACGAACACAGATGACTCACTCGGGATGAAACAAAAACGATGACGTCAAAACATGGCGACGAAATCAATATGACCACAATTCGGGCATGAAATGTCGTCGTCCGTGACCAAGAATATAGCCACACTGATTATCCAACTGCGCGCTGACAATATGATCCCTATTTTTTAAACATACCGTTATAATTCTTAATTTCCAAGAACAGTGTAAGGTATACGTGGAACCGACGTCTGATGATTGTTTCGAAAAACCAAAGCGGTCGTAGTTGTTCAGTTCCGGGCACTGAACGATCATCAAGCGGATCCACTGATGTTTTTGATATTTCAAATGAATTCTGTTCCTCGACTGCAACCATAGGCACGAATATCGAAATGTTGAGTGGGTGGGTGGGGGGGTGGTGATGAACTCTCTACATTTTGTAGAGACTTTAAAAAGATAGATACTATAGACCTTAAAAAAATGTAATTAAAATGTTGGAAAATATGCTATATTTGTAGGCACAGTTGTCTATCGATAATATTATATATTATATACATTCGAGACCCATTAACGGAAGGCGCAATTACAACATTTTTATGCACGTGATTTGACAAATTAAAAAATTGCAGCTATTGAATATTGATTTATTTAAATTGTCATAGGTTTTTTTTTTTTTAGTCAGTAATAATAATAGTACGCGGTGTAAACATAATTTTACTAAATCGAAAGAAAGTCGTAATAATTGAAAAATAATTTACATACTACATGTACGACTGCGGATCACGTCGAAAAGTGTCGACAAAAATGGTAACGTTATCAGGTATCTATAAGACTAAATTTTTATGAACATATATGTATATACAAAAACAAAATCAATTTTGTACGCGATTATTTTTGTTTTTGTTTTTAATGATAATGAAGACTGAATATTAGAAGACAAATATTTGTTGATTTTGTTGGTTTTTAGTCAAAACCATTAGATGGCAGCACATAATTTGTTTAAAGCGTGCACATGCCCGATCTCCGTGTCGTTGACGTAGGAAATCTGCAATCCATACTCTTTGTTTATTGTTTGTAACTTAAAATACATTTAATGCAATAATAACTGGTAATAAATGGTAGTTATTATTCTGTTCACTTTGATTAGCCAAAGCATTTTAGTGTGTGTAGAAACTTGTTCCCCGAGTACCAGCCATAACCCCAAATTTTATGGGCCCTGAGGCGCAAAAAAGGGATGACATCATTTCCCCTACTACACCTATGCTACAAAAAAAATAATTTTAAAATTCAAAGTTTTTAAGAAATATTTCAATTCCAGCAAATCAGTAACATTGTTAAAATTATAACTAAAAAAAAAAATAAAATAAAATAATATCATATTTTCATTAAATTAACATAAAAAATAATTTCTAATCGCATACAATTTAAGTGCACACTTTCATAATTGATGTTGATATTTACTCGTGAAGTTTTAGATAAGATGAAATCAATATTTTGGCGAAAAGAAACAATTGCACGGTATTATTCTAATCGCGTAAATTCATTAATTGTATTAACATAATAAGACGTTAAGATACATAAAGTGGAAACACTGTTTGTGGTAAATTATGGTGAATGCGAGTGGGCTTTGTATCCGCGTATGTTACTAACTTCAATTTGTTCAGTCCTTAATTCACAAGTTAAAAATTGAAATGTTGAAATCGACCGAACCGTATTTTGGAGTGGTGCTGTGACGACGGTCAGCTGCCAATAATTGACTCGGTTTCTATACGATCCCATTTCAAACCATAATTTGAACGCAAATAAACGTATCAACGATGATAATATTTTCCGGACCGACGTGTTTTAGACAAATGGAAAAAAAAAAATCGTATTTTCGTAGTCATTGACAATATTAAAACTAAAACGGTAAGATTTTGTAATCAGTTGACACTGTGAACGTCAATGTTACATCGGAAAAAATTGAAAAAACTCAAATAGTTAATGAATAGTTTATTGTATTCCATACCAAAGATTTTTTTAAAAAAATATTTTGTTGAAGACTTGGCATTGATGGCATTATTGCTCGACGCCGATGAGGACGAAAATATTGACTGTGCGATAGTTAAAAGACGATCTATATGGATTCACGATATTTTAAAAAAATGAAAACTTAATGGAAAACATGTAACTTTGTGTAAAATGTTGGAAGACCACGAAGAAAATTTTTTTAATTATTTTCGAATGTCAAAGTACCAATTTATTTTTTCAATCTATTTTTAAAAATTGAGAATAATATTACGAAACAAAATACGCACTTTCGAGAAGCAATTGAATAATAAATTGTAATAAATAAAATATTGCAAACGTCATTCGTCTTTACAGTTTACACTACAAATGCACACAGATCACAATAAATAAATAATATTATTAATAATCAGATATTATGATCCGTAGTTGTTGGGTCTAAAAGCAATAGGTTTTATTTTTGATAATAATATTTATAATCGTATTTCTGTACCTACTAGGATTAGTATCTATTTTGAGTAATATAAACAACATATTATTTATACTACAGGGTGATCGAAAAGTCGCGCACACCAAAATAGAAGTGTTTTTAAATAGTAGTTGTGATAAATTATTTTTATCGGTTATTTCAAAATAACACTACGGGTATTCCCGACATTTAATCTAGACATCATTATTATATGTATTGATGATACGACGCTTTTAGTAGTGCTTTGATTATTGCTCTGTGAAAATGTCGATTTCCCAAGAGCAACATGTGTTTATTAGCGTCAGTCAAAATGGTAGGTCTCCCGGTTCTCTTGTCTGAAACTGATCCGGTTTCACGGAAACGGGCGATTAATCTCGTTATGGTTGAATTGTTAGGTACTACTACATTCGGATATTTCACTCGAAATTTATCAATAACACAAGTGTAAGAACGGCTAGCAAAATACTGTTCAACAATACACACATGTTGCTCTTGGGAAAACGACATGTTCACAGAGCAATAATCAAAGCACTACTAAAAGCGTCGTATCATCAATACATATAATAATGACGTCTAAATTAAATGTCGGGAATACCCGTAGTGCTATTTTGAAATAACCGATAAAAATAATTTATCACAACTACTATTTAGAAACACTTCTATTTTGGTGTGCGCGACTTTTCGATCACACTGTATTATACCGTAATTTATTTTATGGTCGAATATATTATAAAGACTGTCTATAATAATAATATAATAATAATTATAATATTGTTATTATATAATATACTATAATCTATTTATATAAAAATCAAGCAAAAAAACGAGTTTGTGTGCAATGCACTCAGTTAAAAAATCGTTATTAATTATAAAAATAATTATGAGTACATAAAAATATGGATATTCAAAATAAATTCATTCCTACAGGCACCGACAGACCGACAAAACATTCTTTGCTCGAATGTTTTGTCGTGTCTTGTCGTGTCGTGCCTTGTCGTCACGGAGCTTGCCGGATCAGTATGAATTACCGTATTCAATTATATTGATAGAATATTTTGTCGTGCCGTGTCTTGCGAATGTGAATCGGGCTTAAATCAGTCGTAACACCGAGTGCGTCCTAAACACTGATAAGCATTTCGTCACATTTTACGAGTCTCGGCAAAACGATTTACCGAATTTAACATAGAATTCAATGTTGATACGTTGTTCGCGGAGTATTAATTGTCTTGAAACTCGCCAAACACGCACGGCTCGTCCACATTGAAAGCGCACAATAAACGCTTAGATAGCGATAAACATTTCTGGTTTATTTGAAAATAATAGTTGCTAACCTCTGTCTCGTTTCGATCTAAAAACATTTACGATAATATAATTTGTCTATGTTTAGGAACGATAGCTCGGGAACTTTTTGAACACGTCTCGTATTTTGTTGTTTATGTTATTTGGTGCGTGGGTGTCTATTTTGTACGATTTTTCGCGTTCGTACATCGAAACGTCCGAAATCGTACGTTTTTCATCAATTATAGCGTGCGATTACAAAATTATTAATTTGACGACGCGAATGACAAACGCCTGTTAACGGCAGGCGCGGATCCAAGGGGGGGGGCAAGGGGCGATCACCCCCCCCACCCGTAGACTCTTGTTAAATTTTTTTATTAGTATCGTTTTATAATTTTAACTCTTATCTATGGTACTATAGAAATACAATTTAAAATGAACTTGTAGCTATGGGATTTTTCGGTTTTAACGTTTTTGATCACCAATAAAGATAAATACCTCTTTTTATCAAAGTACATATAATTGTTTTCATATACGTATTGCAGTTTAATTACTGAACGATACGCGAACCTTAAAAATCGATGGGTTACACATAACATAATATACCTACAGTATGGATCTTAAATATCTCGAACATTAGATTAGAATAGAATAGTAGAGGACAATAAATCGTTCCGATAGCAGCAGCCGCAACCGCCACGCGATTCGACATTTGATAAAGATATAAAGACAGACTTTATTGTTTTATTTCGGTGTATCGCAAACGATTATCCAAGAAAACGTTTTGGAAAATATTTCATAATAACTCGATGCGACAAAACGAGGATTAAAGTTGTTTCGATTAAGATGACCTCCCCCCCCTCCCCCCCTACCCGTAAATAAGTTCTGGATCCGCGCCCGGTTAACGGCGTGGTGGGTGGTGGGAGGAGGTGGGGGGGAAATGCGATACACTTACACGACGCGATCGTAAAACGATATTCGAACTTGTCATTCGAAACACTCGGCTTTTTCAACGACCATTCGCCGCTTTGGATTTTCGAATACGGATTCCCGCGGTATCATTTAAGCACGCGATACATTTAAACAGCGTTCGGTCAACCGTCGCTGCGGTAAAACGTTCTTTTATTTTTATTTATTTTATTATTTTTTTTTTTTTTTCCCCGCTCGAGACGTCGGGACGCGTGTACACGTAACAACACCGCTGCGGCAGTAGTCGATTGATACGCGACGCGTTCAGGCGCGACGTCCGGCGTCCGTGTGCGCGTTCAAATCTAACGTGCGATACTCGAAATCCGAAACGTTCGTGTTTTTTTTTTTTTTTTTTTTTATCGTTCCCGTAAACGCACGATAACGTTTATTATTATTATTATCGTTATCATCGTCATCGTCGATTTTCATTCCCGTGAAACGTCGCCGTCCCGTCGTGTGTTTCTGCGGTCTTCCACCCGGTCGTTCAGAAAATCCGTTCGTCAACCATCCGTTTGCACGATGAGATCGTAATCATATCGTAAGTACGAGTGCCGTGACCGCAATAATAATATTCGTCGTTTATTAAAAAAAAAAAAATAAAAAATATATGTATGATACCGATACTCTGTACGTTATTATTATCCGTATAGTCGAATCCGTCGTGTACAACGCGACGTAGTCTTGTTTAGATACTGGTATGTATTGTACTATAGACATTATCTTTTAAAAAATCGCTCCGGAACCGAATAATATTGAATATCTAGACATCTGGATATTTGACATTATTATGATGGATAACGTGATGTTGCGTTGGCGGCAAAAACTCTCGGAGAGTTATAAAGGCCACAGGACGAAGAACAAGAAGGTAAATCGAACCGCGTTCGCATCGAAGTCTATAACAGATTTCATAGTTTACATAATATTTATTCGCCGTCGTTATACGTAATTATATTACATACATGTTTATTTGTTTCGATGTTAAATTCACATTTGCGTTTAATTCGATGTTGTGCTCGTATACAGGATTATAGCATAGTTATATAACACTCACTGACTGCAACACGACAAATACAAATGCATTTTACTTTTACCCACATAATACGAGTGTGGTCGACCAACTCGTTTCACGGGAAAAAACCGTAGAAATTTGATGGTCCGTATTATAGTGAAATACGTATTATATTACCAATAGTGGCGCACAAACGTTCGTGATATTGTTAACGTGCAACATTGTGAAATGCGATATTACCGAAACGGACTATTGGTACGTGAAATTGATGTTTCGTTTTACACGTCTCAAATCGTTATGATTTTATTGATTATTATTTGTACGCAGTACTATATTGTTGAGTGTAAACGATTAAAATTAACAGAACAAGAAAATCGATTCGACTAAAAAACGAATTTTAGTATCTTGAAAAGTACACACATAACTATCATTTCCTTCGTGGCTTTACTGTGGTTAAGCTATAGGCATTAGTAAATTAATCAATGATTAAACTGATTTCGCAACAATTGCAACTAATGTCAGCTTAAATACCCTATAAACAAAAATTGTCATCTGTTGGAGTTTTATATTACAGTACATTTGGTTTTTAATATTTATTATGTCTTATGTTATTAATTAATTTATATAATTTTATTTGACAAAATTTATAATTTTATTTTATTATTTTATTATCATTCATATATTTTATTTGTTGACTCGATTTGTGGTCCCGAGATTTCGTATAGATGATCTGGTAAATTTGTCTCTTTTATATTGACCATATTCTGTTAACATATACTTGACCGTTACTTGGGTTCCGCAGATCGAACATATAGGAACTCCTCTTTGGCCATTAAAAAACCACAGATAAGTTTTTTCTTCCAATTCTTAGTTAGTTTTTTTTTTAGCACCTTGTGTTTTCTTATGTTGTAATTTATCGGACATTGATAAATTGCTCAGTTTGTACATAAAAATTATTTAAAATAAAATAATTGAATAAGACGAATTTTAATATTAATGCTTTTTACGAATTCATATGTACGAGTTCATTTATCGCATACACTCAAAACATTACATCATACCTATCAGTACTATGTAAGTTTAAATTGTAATTTATAATCCGTATGTATATATATATACGAGTGACACTCGGGGAAGTATTTAGAACAACTTTGTAGAAAATATTCGGAAAAATATTCTATAGTTTCGCCATAAACTCGACACATCTAAAACGACTGTTTCTTTATCCTCGTATATATAGTATTCTCGTTATATATACATTTTTCGAGTATAATATAATAGTATACATACAATATTTTTATAGAGATATAGGTATGTAATAAGATGAAAACTTACAAAAGTCAATAAAGTATGTGATTTTAATTTTTATTTAATTAATATTTCGATGCCATTTTTTGTCACGTCTTTATAATTCACAATCGACCATAATTATACATAAAACAATTAATTTTAACACTTTAATAATCATTCTATAGGTGGAAATAAATAATAATGACGACGTGATTTTTGAAATACTTTAACCTTGTCATACCAAACATACACGCAAAGTTAGTGCGTTATAGGTACTCAGAATACTAATATAATACTGTACAGGTACATCACTATTGTCGACTGCATTGTCAGAGTCTTCCAGAATATAAATTGTTGATTATATTTGTATGGCTAATATTTCACTCGTAGCATTCTCAATGTATAATGATTTATAATGACAGTACAAATGTGTGGAATTTAATATCAGACCAAAATTATAAGAACAATGACATAGATTTTAAATAGATAAATTATAAATTAAAATATTTTTTGTTTACAAATTTTGTGCTCGAAGAGTTGTATGATTTAATTGAATACGGTACGTGTTTGAATAATAGGCGAGTAGATTTTTACGAAAATTTATTAAAAAATAAATGTAATTTCGTTTATCTCTTTGGTTTTCTTATGAATTTTTCAATTGTTATTTTTTAAGATATGGTTCATTTTTTAAAAATCCGCACGGAAATAGTAGTAAATATTTATTATTATTTAAAAAAAATTACGTAACTTAAATATTTATAATTATTACTTTTTCAATTCGTTATACATTTATGATTAACGATATATATATATTAAGTACACATTATAAGCATATTAAGACAAATATTAAGCATAATATGTCTTGTGTATATCAAAGAAATCAGTTTAACATTATAAGAAATAAACTAATTTATTAGGATTAATATTCAAAGACCATGCAAGTATCTATATAGAAATTGAAAATATATTTTTATTTACGCATTTATGTATATTATATATTTTATTTATGTATAAAAATATATAATATTACTAATCAATTTGAAATTGTCACTAATTTTTAAATGAATATAGTTAATATAAATCAAATTATATAAATATATTTTTCGGTTTAAAAATAAAATAACTATTTTACATAATTTAGTATATTTTTTTGAAATGTAAGGGCCATAATATGAATACATTTTATTTTAATAATAATAAAATTCATATTCACGTAATTTATTATTTTTAAAATGATCGACGAATGATTTATCGAGTAAAATGTATGAATTTGTACTCGAACAATTTAACTAAAAACCCGTTTACTTATCAATCATCAAGTATTGTCACTATACTATACTATTAACTATACTATTTATAAACATATCTAATAAACAAATCTTTATTGTATTTTGAGCATTGTATGACGATATGATATATATATATATATTCGTGATTAGATTATAAAATAATAAATAAAATGTCCAAGGTTTAGATCTTCCTGCATACGTTTAATTTATTTATAATGTTTTTGTATAAGATAAACATTTAAGGTACAACAATGAATTGTACTACGTTTTAAATAGCTTGATTAACATATTTTAATTTAATTATTCTATGGGTGACAGCTTAGGAGTTTTTTAAATAACTATCGTGAAGAAACTAATAAGGAATTGTTTACTTCTTTTTTAAAAATCACATATTTATTATATGATCGCGTTATAATCGATTTGTTATATAAATATTAAATATACATATTATTGATGAATGGATTTAGGACTTATGTGATTACGTATCCTACATATTTACATAATTAAAATATGTATGTTTATATAGTCAATAATTGCATTAAATATGTTCAGATGTACACATTAATGAAATTTATTTTTAACAATTCATAATTATATTAAATACATAAAACAAAAAAATGTTATATAAAGTAGTATATCAAATATTTAGATAATTAAATATTTAGTTTTTTTTAGTTTTATTATTTTATAATTATTGATTTTCACCAATATTTGATTTTTTTCACTTACTATAAGTAAAATTATTATTATTATTATTATAATTAGAACTAGTTATATTTAATGTTTAGTTAATAAACCAAAGGTTAATATAGCTTAAATGTATTTATCAGATAATAAATAAATAAAAGCATAAAAAACCACTAACCACCCAACTATAATAGATTAATTTATTAAGTAAGTTAAGTAAGTATTTATTGAGTATTTTTAATGACATAAATATATTTACAAAATATATTACTTAAGAATCATTTGTGATTTTGCTGATTTATATATGTATATATAAGTTTAAAAGTATTTAAAAATAAATTATACTGCACTAATATACTTTAGTTAATTTCAAACGATTTATGAGTACAACTCTGTTATGTTGATATATATATATAGATAAAATTATATTGTTATTTTTTTTTTATCATAGTCACTAGTTACTCAACATTAAAAAACGAAGTTTGATATCTAATCATCTTAGAGTAATAATTTACATTCTACATTACTACGTGTACAATAAACATTATTTGTACACATTTGAATGATACCTATATGTATATATATTATTATCTTATCATTTTGTTTTATAATATATTTATTTTAAATGTTTTTCATAAACATTTTGCTTGGAGCAAAACACGGTTCATTGCAATATGATTGATTAAATAAATTACTTTTGGTTCGTTAATAAATCAGTTAGTATATAAATACAAGTATAAATCGTTTTCGATTCGACATTGTGCAACGAAACTAAATAGCATCATATATTGATGCACAGTTATCTCAAATAATACGGCAAACAACAGTTATATACACACATACGTCATATTACACGTTTTTTATACGATAAACATTTAAAAAATATTTATTTACGTAATTGTATGCATTTGTACTACAGTATAAATTATATACCTATACTGCAATAAATAGACGCAGAAAAGTAATATCTAGAGTATCTAACAAAATTCGCAACTTTTTATTTTCTTTGTTGAAGTAAAAGGAATTTGATGTTATTTTTCGTTTTTTGACTGGAATTAAACTGCTTACTAATTACAATTATCACTCATCTACTATATAAATTGATCATCATTATTCAAAATCATTACACTAATATATATTATATATATAGTATATACCAGTGCCTAAAATGTTTGTGTTTTGCTACTGCACACACAATATTTTCTTTATTATACCCCTCCAAAAAATTACTATAAATATTAATTGAGTTAAATATGAGGATAAATTACGAGCAAAGACCTACATCAATAAAAGTTCTGTGCGTCACTGTAATTTTTTTTACGGACGTCACAAAATTCAACTATGAAATTATAACATATAAATAAATGCTAGATATTAAAAATAATGAAAAATATTGGCTAAAAATGTAGTGCACACTTGTTCATTTGTTATTGCACATTTGGTATTTGCTACTGCACACAATTTTAAGCCCTGGTATATACCATATACATAAAGTATTATAGATTTTAATACTCGGGTAACACAAAAAAATATTAAAGAGTAACTAATAGTCTTTTTAAACGTTATTTTATACAATTACGCGTGTATTAAAATGTTGTATATATTTATATAACACTTATATGAAATTATATATACCTATGACTTAAACAGCAAACACATGGTCAGTGATTTACATAATTGTGTAATTAAAATGTAAAATTTGACATTAAAATATGTTAGATTAGAATAATTTTAATGACACAACATGATTAATATTTTTAAATGTATTATTTATTACTAATTATAATATTATTTTAAAGGTCGTCTTTATGAATGTTTGAATACATAATATTTAGAAACTTATATACAATATAATATCAAAATTTGACATGCGTGTAATTTAACATTCTGTAATAATGTATATTGTAACTTATGAACGAAATTAGATATAAATTGTTAAAAATTAATTTTAAAATTTATATCTAGGAAGTTGATTTTCAAACGTTTCAAAATTATAATATTGTTAACTATCAATTGTCAATGAATGTAAAAATCGACAGTCTAGTCTCCTTACCTGCATACGACTCGTGCTTTTCCACTTTTCATATTATAAAATTATAGTGAAGATACTAAAAGTAATAATATGAATATTAGTATTTGTATTTTGAATAATTTATTTAAAATAATTTATAAATTCCATTTTCAGTATTAAAAATAATTATTTTAACCTCCAAAATATTATGATGTAATCAGTACATTAATCATAATATTAATTTGTTGTTTTATTAGTTATGATGAAAACAAAATTGATGGAGAATAAATAATATTGACTAGTGTCGTAGGTATTTAAAAAGCTTCTATATTAGGTATATAGTACCTAATATTAGGTATATATATATATATATATATATGTGTGTGTGTGTGTGTGTGTTTACTATTTATACGTTAGAAAATGTTATGTAAACTTATGACGAATAATACGTCTAATGCGTAAGATGTAGAGTCGTAGAGGGGTCGTTAATTGACAATAAATACATTACCTATTTCGTCAGTACTATATAACATATATATATATATAACATTTGAGTTCATGTATATTTTATAATACATAAACGTTTATGTTTCACGTACTTATGTTATATTTGTTTTTTAACGTATACAAAAATAGAGTTTGATTGTTTATCTTTTCTACCGTTCTTATTGTTGTAGCAAACGTAAGCAACAACATTATTTTTACTGTGACATTACTTAGACATTTTTATGTATATATTTACCATTTAAGTTCATAATCTAATAAACATTGATGTATTTATTGCGCTTGTTGAATATAAATCTGTTCTGATACATTACATGTGTAAATAATATTTCCTTTATCAAAATTTTAATATTCAACTTTAGTAGGAAAAACGTAAAGTAGAAAAATAGTTAAATTGTTTTGTTTTTTCATTGTGAAGAGCATAAACGTTAGTCACATAATATTTTAAAAATTAGGTGTGTATAATAAAGACTAACATGCAGTATTTTTTTTTGTGGGGATTTTATTGACTAACTAATCAATATTAATTATGAACCCAAAAAGCTAAGTGGAATTAATTCATACAGAAAGAAATTTTTCAAATGTTTAAATTGAAAGTAAATATTTCAGTAATTTGATTTCGTAGTTTGCAATGTTTTTAATAAATGTATATGCGTAGTGTATAAGTGTATGTTAAAAATTATAATTATTATTTATCAAGTTGAATTATAAAATACTGTATACCAATACGCGCGATACCCATACGATAATATATATATATATATTATTGGCATTATCGTATTAATATTTAAATATAATATTATAATATACTCGTATTTATGTATAAAATGTTAAAAAACAAAAAAGTATAATACGCCATATAGGTGGTACCGAATGTCATATGGTATTTTTATTTTTTGTATTCGTGAAAATACGAGACACGTTCCGAGTTCTAAAGTTATGCAGATCTATTATTGCGGGTTAATAATCGCGTTTATAACAGGCGGGTCTTCACTCTTCCGCGTGCTGTACGCATACGTGTATAATATGTCCCCCACCGTACGTGTCAAGGTACATATATGCAAATTAATGACCCAACACGAAAACGTGGTGTTATTTTTTAACATAACATATTATATTATATATATATACCTATACGTATATGATCCGTCGAAAAAACACTCGGGGCTTACAGAAATTTAGAACGTTATTATACGTGTATATACATATATGTATATATATATTTATTTATTTATTTATTTATGAAAAAAACAATAATTATGTTATGTTATGTTGTAAGTACACGAATTTTGATCTTTTGCTCGCGCGCAAACATTATTATTATTATATACGTATATGTGTATGCAAGCGTGTACGTAGGTACATTTTTTTCTTCGTTTGTCTCTAAGTTCAAGATTTCAATGAAGTTTTTTTTCGTTAGTTTTCAATATACCATTGAACCCACGGATTACTTCACTCGCGCACGTAAACAAATAATAATAATAATAATAGATAATATTATTAAATGACATAAAAGAGGGTATGGTCCATCGTCGCCATTCTAGATCGGCCTCAGGGTTTTCGGGACATACGGAAATAGCTCCCGTTAAATATGCAAACAAATTATCATATACATTCATTTTAAACTATATTTCTCAAAAATACGTGAGATTATATTCGATTTTTTTTCAACCATAGCGATGTTCTAGAATTTTTTAATAATTCATATAAAATAACCAATAACCATTACAAATCGCAAAATAATATATTTAAAAACGCAACACGATCAACCCATAGGCCATCTAGTTCTAAACGGTGTGTATATATATCTAGTCCCGTTTTTAAACGACCACACCTATTGTGAATCCGAGGCGATTTTTCAAAACCGACGAGGCGCGAAAATCTCACTGTATCATTATCCAAAACCGAAAACAAAAACACGAGAAATAAAAAATAGAAAACCGGTTAAAAATATTATTTTGGTTACACGCGGTCGTATGCTAATTACGTACATAGCACAATAATAATAATTATTGTTAATAACACATGTACAAGTGCTCTACTTACGACTATTACACCTATTAAATGTAATATATGTGCAGTATATACGACGTATCCATTGCCGGCAGCGTCGCCAACGTTCGTTCCAATAAAAAAATCTGCCAATAGCCAATTGGCAATTAATATTAATGTCAGTTAATTTATCATTGTTTAATCATCGTCGTTCGTCGTCATCGGCTATTGCACTTTGAGTAAATTGATATTAAATTATTATTATTATTATTATTATTACACATATTATACGTATACATTGTATATTCAATATATTGTATGTACATATACGTTATGTGCAAATGTGTTATTTAAAGTGTTGGTTCGACCCACGTGCGCTAAATTACATAACTGTTGTCGATACCAAGCTGATTTTAGATTATTATTAAGTCCTGGATTCAGACGCCCTGATAACCTTAGGAATAAATACTGTAAGCGTATAAATTACTATTTATACGCATTTACGACCTTAAGAATTGAAAATATGTGACGGGGGGGGGGGTAATAACTGACCTTTTTTTATATTTTACTCGCAGTTGTGGTATCGTTTGAAAACCATAAATCGTCCATGATACAAGTACATATATAATAATATCACAATGAAAAACACATAAAACACTTTCCGAAAAACTTCGACAAATATACCCGCGGTAACACATTGCAAGTGTATATACCTTATACTATCTTACATAAATAATATATACGCATTAATTGTAGAAAACAAAATGTAATATTTAAATTCCTTAATTTGTGATTCAAATGCGCTATACCGCAATTTAACAATTTTTCGTTAAAAAAAAAAACTCTTAAGTGTTTGAACCTCCACTGGGTCTAATCTTATATTATTTGCGTCCATTCGTCAGCGACGGATGAGTCTGCAAACATTATAATATCGGTTTTTAGTAATACCGACATTTACGAGAACCTATGTAGTAATAACCATTTATATTGCAACATACACACACATGTATATACACATATATACCTATAATAAGTATGATCTATGTTGAAATTTCTCCGTTCACAGTTGCCGATCGTATAATGAACATTGCATACACTGCAGGTTGTATTTTCAACTTTGAATACGTATATTTCAAAAGTCCGGGTTCAACCGCCTCTCTTTTTCTCTCTCTCTTTCTATATATATATATTATATACAAACCGAATTTATGTATTGGCTGGGGATATTAGGTCGTACATTGCAGACAAACGCGTCGTTCGTAATCTGTTATAGCGTTGTGGGAAGTACACTTGTACCGCAAAAATATCTTTGAGACAGTGCGAACGTCAAAATATTTACCGCGGTTGGAATTTGACCATACAAAAATGTCCAAACACGTAAGCACCTTCATGTATTTCAATTTTGTATACGTAAATAGACATATTGGTTAAGTCAAAAACATTTCGAAATTAATTTAAGCTTTTCTGTTCTTGTGTATACCGACTGCCGCAGGGTGTAGTACATTATAATAACATTGCGTTGTGAAACAACACGTATTCGTTCAATTTCAAGATACATTCTTATGCAATTTAAAATTATACCATATTATCGTCTGTTAATAATCATCTTTATTTTGTTTATCATTAGACACGAGTTGAAAAATAGTTCGTATAGATAAAATGTTCAGTACTTTTTAGTAAGTATGTAATATTATAAAATCATTTTTTTTTTCTTAAGATTTGAAAAGTGTTTAAACGCCATTAATTATACTGATATTTATAAACTAGTAATTGTGAAGATTACTGATAAAATCAACTTAGTTACCTGTAATGCATATTATCATTGAAATATATTTATATATTTGTTTGTTAAAATTGAAAAGTCGTATATCAATAGAATATTAATCAAATAGTTTAGTCTACTCGTATACTGTATATATTTATATTACGAACCTGTCATCGTTGTGTAGTTTTATTTAAATAATTATTATTGACAAAATTGACTAGTATTTTCAACAATAAATAAATGTTATCACATATAATTACTATATATATATGTATGTATGTATTTATTTATTTATATTCAAAGTACTAGTTAAAGTGTTTAAATTCAGTTAAAAAATAAAATGTTGTTAATTTCTCCATCTTTGTAAATTGTAATCATATGTGATTAAATTATTATTTTATTCTTTTAATTATTGTTATTGTTATATAGATCCATATACATTTTTCATTTCTTTAAGATCATTAGATTAGTAAGCTCGCGGTATAATAATGTTTAAACACTGGAAAATTATTTAAATAATGAAAAAAAATGTTCTAATCAATTATCTTGACATAAATACACGCATTTAATATAAATCGTTTAATTATAAATTAAGTATCGAACAAAAAAATCTAACAAAAACTAGTATCACTAAAACAAGTTATTTAAAAATATGTTTAATTTTAATTCGTATATCTTAAATCGATCATACTTTCGAACCGAACCATTTTCATTTAAGCAATGTGTGTGTTTTTGTGCTTTGTACACATATATTATTTGATTGAGTGGTATTGAATTGTGCTTGAAAATCAAAATACTATTATTGTGCCTAAATTATACATATCAATTGTGCCAATAAATATTTTAAATAAAAATAAAATAATTCAGTGTATGTACTGTTAACGTATAATTATTAATAGGAACACTGTAACGACGCCAATCACACCTGTAGTTCCTGATTTTAATGTACTATAGATATAAGTAGGAGATCCTGTTAGTACTACAGTGCACTGGTGACCTCTATTCTTGTATTGTATACTTTTTTTATAGTAAAAGTATTATGCTGTATTAAAAATTTATTATTTAAAAACTAATATTAACGATTTTGAATATTTAAAAATATTTAATTATTTTATTGAAATAACAAGTATAATATTTTTTACGCATATTGTTGTAACTTGAGCACTCATTCTGGTGTAATTAATTGATGACATTAAGATTTCCTGACGCAATTTAATGTCATTTCATTGTTTTGTTAAATCGTGACGTATTAAAAAAAAAACCTCGTGTGAAACTCAGTTTAACGTAAAAAAAATATATTAAAAAAAGAAGAAAAATAAAATAATTTTTAATTTTAATTTTTTCAAAGTACAGTCTGTTTAAATATTCCTTGTATTAAAGTTAACTAATGAACGATAAATTTTAAGCATGTTTGTTATTACACAATATTCGTCATTCTAACCAGAGTCTAAAAATTAAACTATTGTCCATACGACCAGCGTCGTCGATAAAATGTTCGATTAGTTCAAAATAAAAATTATTATTATTCTGAAATAAAATGAAATTTCTAATTACTTATTGTAATAAAAAGTTTAATGTACAATATATTTGACTGCCCTGTCGAATTAAGCAAGTGCAATATAACTACTGGCATAAATTTGGAATCGAATAGTACATCTTATATAAATAAACAATACGAATTAATATTAAAATAGTTTACAACTATATAAATACTATATGGAACAGTTTAACGTATATTATATGTATATGTATATTTGAATAATAGTATGATTGTATTTTGGTTGTGATGTTATATGAACGTAAAGATGTATAAAGTCTGCGTACTATATTATTATTATTAAACAATTAATAACAAAGTTATTGAAATTTTTAAAACATTTTTTAAGGATTTTTTTTTTGAGAATCAATTTTATAATGTCGTTTCAATCGCGGTGTTATTATTATTATTTTTTCATCATTTACACAAAAATAAGTCTATTCTATTACAATATCAAATTAGTAATTGATTGAACTCAAACTACAAAAATATATAACAGCGCGTAACTACCTATATGTATGATACGCACCCGTATAGTGAATATGTATGTTATTTTATCAACTATGCGCTTGCCCAGCAAACTTTATAACACAAAACGACGCGGCGGCGGTTGTTTGCCAGTATTAATAATCGCGCGCGCGTGTGTCGAATGTGTGTGTTCGGTAAATACGGCAATTCGTTAACCATTCGCGGTGTTGACATTGTACATTGTATACACACGCGTGGTTTGTTTCTATATTCTTTTGTCTCTCTCGCTCTAACGATACAAAGAAGTCGACACGCCGTAGCAAACATAGGTTATCTTTAAACGTTCGCCGCTGTGCATATCGTGAGATATATAAGGGTTAAACACCCATACACCTGTATAACTATCCCGTAGACAGAGATTTCATCTTGAATTTTAAAACAATAAATACATTACTGTGTTCGAAAAACGATCGCTGGACGACGCTAGTAGCTTATTATAATTAATGAACATGATACTTAGGTTGATTTATCAAATTCAAAAATAATAATACGACTCTAAACAACAACTCGACATCCACATCATCCGCGGTTCATTATCTTTTTATTATCATTATAATTTATAATAGCTAAACATATTTTGGTGGATTTTTGGGTATTTTTTTTATAATAAATTCATTTGCTATGCATCCTCGACACCATTTTCTTCATCGCGGTGCACATGAAGTATAGAAATATCATCGAATCTATTTTGATCCGTTGTTTGTCTTCAAAACGTTTTTATTCTTCTCAAAGCTGTGCATGATGAAACGAGAAATGTTAACACGATTTAATACATTTACTCAACAAGTTTTAAAGTGATTTATCGAGTATTATGAAAGTTATGACAACTCGTGTATTATAATGGAAATTGTCGGTACTATCCATGTTTGTTATTGTAAAAATTTACGTTTCGGACACGTTTCAGTATCCATCTTCGGATATTCTTGTTTTGGATATCTTTGACGACAGAGTGTTGTTCACCCGATGTCTTCTGCAACAGTATTTGAAACATGCCCAAAACGTCAGTTTTTACAAAAAAAAACATAGATAGTACCGAAAATGTTCATCGTAATAAACAAACCCATGGAATGCTTTAACAATTTTATTATAATAATGCGTGTATTATCGATCATAGTTTTTTTCGGTTGTGCAATGTCGAGAAACATGGTTGTATAATAAGTAACTTTAATTTATTTTCATCAAAATCAGTCCCGCAAAAAGGAAATACGGTCTGTTGCAAAATCTTTTCCGATACGACGTTATTTTGAAATCGTAACATTTAACGACGTTATTTTAATATCCAAAATTGCATGAGATTGTTGTATATTCTTTTTCGATTCCACTTCCTACATTAAAACGTTTCGAAACTGTTTGTTTTCTTTTCGCTCGTTGTCGGCTTCGCGCGGATAGACGTTTCGAGAACGAATGCAAACGATTTCCCGCCGTGTCCAAATGTCACGGACGTGTACTCCAAGATGACACTCCAAAAGTTGAACCGGTCGTTTCGTTTAAAAACGTACACCGTGCCGCGTGTTTATATAACGATATTAACGGATCGAAATCCCCCGGACGAATATTGCACGCAATTACTACATACTGTACATATTACATATGAACACGCGCATTCGAGTTTCTCGCGCCTACAGACACGTCTGTCGTGCACATCGTTCTACAAGTATCGTCGCATACTTGTTTAGCGGTCTTCTCGCCCGAAACGCGCGCCGTCTGGAAACGACCGGTGGATCGCGCGGTCGTGGATCGCGGCCGTTTCGCGTTGTTGCGTACCCAACAGTAATCATCAGTACGTAGTCCGGTAGTCGCGCGCGCACGGAGCCGGTTGTTTAAACCGTCGGGCGACGCGCGCGCGTGTTCGATGACGGAACGACGTCGGTTTTCGCGGTCGCCGGCGAGCTGCGATGACAAGGCGAACAGCGCTGACGATTCGCCCCGCCGGCCGTAAGTGTACTCATATAATAATAATAATTATAATAATATCGTTTTCTCGTCGGTTTTGTCGCGTTTAAGGATAACGATCGCACATCGTACAACTGTATAAAGATTTTGACGTAAAAATTATTATTTTTTTTTAAATCTGTATATAACGAGTTGTAATCTAATAAAGAATCTGAGTAAAACTGTTTTTTTTTTTAATCGTTTGTGCATCGCCGTTAATACAATTATAATAAAACCCACGCAGAATATATTTTCGGTATATTTTATAAAAAAAAAAAAAGAAAAAAACTAGAATAAAAATACGAATACGTTAAACTTGACGTATAATTTATACAACGATAACTGTGTGAAACGCGAAGTGTTATTTGTGATAATACACGTCGAAATTGCCGGCAGTCTCGTCCGGACGACTCGGGCGGAATGACGACGGCGTTACGACGTCGTAATAACGCTGGCGGACAATATATAGGCCGCGCGCGGTTTATTATAATTATGCGTTAAGGGTACGTCCATCGCGAAGACCGTGACATGTCTTATAACGCGAAATAAACCGATGTGAAATCGTCAACGGGATATACGCGATACGATTCCGTGTAGTACTGCACGCGGGCAGTACGAATCGTTCGTTTTCGGCGGAACGCGCACGCCTTCTCGCGGAAATAAAACTCCGTAAACATCTGCGCACGATACTAATATTCGTTATTTACCGCATTGCATTATCGTATAATGTGCGTGAAAATACGCGCTCCGTTTGTGTTTGAGTGTAATTGGACGGACTTTACACGATCTTCCGTGTTGTGCCCCGCGTTAAACGCACTCACCCGCGTGTGGTATATACATCTACATATTATCATTCGAAACACACGTACTTAACGACGACAATTTTAATTATCATAATGCGTGCAGCGCGTGCGTATACTACTATTCGGTGTTCGGGTACACGCGCCGCACACAATATCCCATACTTACGTACTCTGCTAGTGTGCGTGTATACCTAACCGCGTCGTGCGCTAGGTAAATAATTGAATAAAAAAAAATATATATATATATTTTATTTTAGATACCTGCGGCGTATTTTAACATTACGAAAAAAAACCCACCGTTTGCTTTATAAATCGCGACTTACATTCGTACGTGCACCGTGATTTCCATTTTTCGAACTTTTTGTAAATCCCAACATAACATCATAATGACATTAGAACGTTCAGATTCATTTATACGCAAATTTTTGTCAAAGATAACTTACCTCCGGAAGTCGATATCGATGAAATTATTGAAGAATTCAAAACCCTCGTGCTGGTGAAGAAACTACTTGAAATCTTTACAAAAAACTCTATAATTATATTTAAATTTAATCAAATAAAGTGTATTTTATTTTTTTGTTTTTGTTTAGAGAGAGCAGCATAATTGGGGGCGTCCAAGTTTTTGTATTGTTTAACCTGCTGATCAAGTCTGCGTACGCCTATGCGTATAAAAATATTGCTATTCAAATCCACGTTAACGCGGTGTCGCGGTACCTATATATAGTGTATACGCGTGTTCTTAGAAACCGATAACATTATACAACACAATTACTGTACTGTTACAGTTATCGTAACGCGTGAAAAACCGAGTTAAACATACAAGAGATCATGTTACATTTCGCAATTTTCCTTCTTTATAATGTTATATTATATACGTGGTATTCGGCGTTGTAAATGTCGTAATAATGCAAGTGTCTATACATTTAGCGAATATTCACCGTTCATAATTTCAAGTGAATATTATTGTGCGGACATAGCGTGTCGCGAAATTTGTATCACTGTGCGTTAGTTGCACGAAGTTTTCAAAATGAATTAATATACTACGAACACTACTTTGCACACGTCCAATTAACTAGATCTTGTCGGATAATCGTAACGACTGTACGCGATCGGCAAGATAATTATTTTACCATTGTCGCGCAAAATAATATGTTCCCAAAAGATTTATCGGTTGTATTATTAAACATTAGCGTGCGCGTGCGGCAATGGTCTGACTTAGAGAAATATCGACCTTGTTAAATTTAACGTATTATCGTTTACTATTTCAAAAGTTCTACACATTACGCACTACGAATGATTTATTATAACACAACTATCGTACACTGTGTGTATACAATTATTGTTTTAATGACGTCCAAAAACAAATTTAATGTTATACGTACATTATTAAAAACGTCTTGGGGGAAAAACATCCTTCTCGTGCGGAATGATTATAGGATTTTTCATTAGACGTATTTAATCCGATGTCAGTGATTATGTGAACTATACAAATACTCCTTAAACGTATAATGTATTTATAATTATAATAATATTACATATATATATATATATGTTTATCGTATACAGTATTCTGTGTAGAAAATTACTAATAAATATTATATTACTCAATCCCGTCATTACACGGTCTTCTGAAAGTTCAAAAGTTTTTGGTTAATTAACCTTCAAATATAATTTATGGCTACCTATTATATTATATTGTTTTATTTACAAACTATTGAAAAAACACAAAAGTAAAATGATTATATTCGTGCGTCAAAATCATATATAGATATAAAGATGTGCTTGTACGTGTGTGTGATTTTGCTCTAATTAGTCGTACAAAGCGATAGTATAATTTGTTTTTTTTTTATAATCGTATACTAATAAATAATAACGTAGGTTTACAATTTTATTTTTCATAATTTCATTGACCATACAAGTATTATTAAATAGTAATATTTAATCGTATTTCAGTGATTGTGAGCTGAATAGTAGATGGTTTTTGATTTATGAAAATGTATATAACTTAATGAAATGTATAAGTACTAGTCTACCTATAAAATTTTTAAATATGTTTTATGATATCTATTTAATTATATTCTTCAGTTCCAACACAATAACAGTTTCCAAAGAAAATTTCAAAATGTATATATCTATATGTACATACAATTTTTCTTGGCTAATTTACCTTTAAAAGTATACCGTAATGAAACGTAATATTTGATAACCTTGAGCTATTATGTGTGTTATATTTTTTGACTCCGCGGCACATGCTATTCAAAATGTACAATGATGATTATGTCCATACGTTGAATTTATAATGTATCGTTTTATTTTAATATTAATCTTGAACACATTAAAATTAAAAATAAATAAAATAATAGGTTTTGTAAAGTTACACAACATTATACATCGTATACAAATTATAATATTTCATTTAACAAAAAAATATTTTATTTTTTAGTAGTTAAATTTCTAATAAACAATTTGTTTTTAATTTGTATATAGCTATACATATAATTCGACTCACAAAGTTATAAAAAATATCGCATTTAACACCAAACAAATGTAAAAAATCGAATTCAATATTTGATACAGTAGATAATTTAGCTATATTTTATAGCTAATATATTTATATTTTTCTCTGCATTTATGCAAACAATTACCACCCGGAACCGATTTAGTACAGTAGCTGATATTGCATTATACAAATGGTTTAATGGTTTTATTATGTACAATATACATTTGCTAAACATTATATAAGGTACAAATCTTAGCTGGTGTATAAAAATATAATAATAATACATTGATGATAAATTAATACCTGTGCACAGTCATTCGGTTGTTATTTACACGTAACTACGGTAATTACGGATTTCGGAAGTATTAATTATACATATATATATATTTATACGAGTATCATGACATTAAAATTTATGATAGACGGAATTATAAGTCTATAAACTAAAAACACTCGAACATTTGATAACTTGCCAATTATTTTTAGAATTACATTATACATTTTTACTCTTATGCGCTCCTTAAATGTCAGTATGCTCGTGCTTGCAATATGTATATAATTTTGTTGAAATACAAATTCTGGAGCCCATCACAAAAGTTTCCCAAACGTTGTTCAACTCATAAGACCGCCGCTGTCCGAGAGTTAAGTTGTAAAAAGAATTACTGTGCGCGGCTAACACGTTTACGGTATAAGGCCGACGACATTAGAAATATGATACTATATTTGAACGTCTCCAAAGTGCGTTTTGTTGGGTTATTGCATTAACAATTTCGGCGGGTGGAAATCGTAAACGGGTTATTAAGTTAACGAAATCTTACGGACCTTAAGGAAATCTCGCTTCGTCGCTTAAACGCATTTATTTAATGACGTACGCACAAACACAAACACATACACACACACATTACTCGATGACATATAATTTGTAGATGTCATTATTGTACCGTTTCGTTCGTAAATACTTAATTTAACATGAACAATTTTGTGTCACACATACGCAGGTGTAATGAACCGCGACGCATGTCCGAAGGTGCACTCGTCATGCCTTCCTTTCACACCAATTTCAACAACAACAACAACAACAACTACAATAACAATATTAACGGCGGTGGCGGAAGGACGACGGCCGTCGTACCCAGGCGAAAGTTCAGTTTCCCGGCGATGTTACAATCACCGAGTGCGTTCGCCGAACTAACCGGCTGCGGCGGCGGCGGAGTAGATGCAAACGGCGGAGCAGATGCAAACGGCGGGCCGCCTCTTAGCGTGGCCACCGCGCGTCGGAGGTTCAGTAACGTCAGTGACGTCGTGTCTCGGAAATTGTCGCACACCATCGGTTGGCGGACGAACGTTCCGACGGAACAGATCTCGCAACAGGGCAAGGCCCTGTGCGTCCAATACATCCGGTGGAAGTTGAAGCGGACCGGAGCGTATACGAAAAAGTGCGCGAGAGCGTTGCGCGGAGTCGGTGGAGCGTCGTCGGCGGCGGCCGCGGCGACGGCGACGGCGACCGCGGACCAACGGGGCGGCTATTTCATACCGCCACAGATCGCCGGCGGCGGCGGCAACGATCAAACCGACGTGATGAGGCGCGAAGTGTTCCCGGCCGTGGTCAGGGTCGGGCTCCAGTTGGAACGGCTCGACCCGAAACCGTACGCGGCCGGCACTGCTGCCGCGTCGCTGTTGGCGGCGGCTGACGCGCAGTTCAGGAACGGCAACGTCTCCGCGCAGACGACGGCCGCCGTCGTCCTGGTGTCCGTTTCCCGGGAACTGTTTCGGGCCGGCGTTCCGATCACGTGGGCCAAAGTCGTATCGCTCGTGTGCGTGGCCGCGGGCCTGGCGGTCGAATGCGCGCAAAGCGGCCGCGCCGAACAGCTCCCGGATCTGGTCGAAGCCGTCGGCGAGGTGATCGAAGACGATCTGGCCACTTGGATACATTATCACGATGGTTGGGTCGGTATAATAATATTGGAACATTACAATATTGTAACGCGATGGTGTTATTGTAAAACTAATCTTAAATTAAAAAGACAAAAATGTTGACGGTTTAAGTTACTTAATAGTGAGGGTTGGACTAGCTCTGTTGCGGCCCGGGGAAAAATATTTTTAGAGGCCTCTATGAGACTAATATTAATCAATAGTCAATATAACAAAAACATTAGTTCGTATAATATTTAGTTTTTTTTTTTTTTTATATTATTAATGCATTTTTTAACACAATACTTTGCTGGACCTTCATGAAGGATTTCTTCAAACGTAAGAGATTCCAAAATATCTTTGATTAAATTCATATTAAGCCTGTTTTCTCTAATTTGTCACATAAATCTATATTTTACACCTTTATGCTATGTTATAAAAGTACGTCCCCAAATGGTAAAATGACGATGAAAACAATGTTTTCATACGCTGACAATGTATTAAACTTCCTTAAATAGTACGATTTAAAATAAAAATAATGAAAATAAATAATTTATTTAATCGTAACGCTGACTGGGTATAGTGTATAGAAAAAAATGTGCGTATAACGTCGAGAGTACAATATATAACATATTACGACTTATATAAGTCTATGGTTCACAATTTGTCAATTTTTCATGATATAAATAATAATTGTTAGGTGTGTGTGAAATTACAAATGTCATTTTGATAACCTTAATAATCGTATATATTCCGTGTCTATGGGGATTTTTCATGTAACCGATAAGAATTTCAACAATTTATTCTATTTTTAAAATACAGTAACATTATTGACGGTCTGGCGGCAGACTCCCTCCCACCTATCATATCAAAATAATTAGTCTGGATTAAATTCTGAGGCCACCTGCAATTGTATTTATAGTGGCCACATTTAGGTATAATGTTCGCGACCCACCGGGCATTTCCCGGTGGCCCAATCCAACCCTGTTAGTAGTTATATATATATTAATACTAATGTCGACTGTCCAGAATTTCATGTGCTAATAAATTATAAACTTATAACCAACTCGTATACTGTAGTCATCCGAACTACTGAGTGTTTGATCGTAGTTGTTGTAAGCAATTCATACAATTATCAAATTACGTACTACTGTATTTTTATCTCTTTGTAGTTATTGTAATTTTTACCTGTGTTCACTTTAATAATAATAATCTTATAATATATATATATATAAATCCAACCATTATAAGCTTACCAAAATTTTTATAACAACTTTTCAAAACGTACAAAAAAAAAAACTGTATTGGATCACTTTGAAAAATAAACAAAACACGATTTCGTGGATTTCTCTATAACAATTCATAATAGTATTTAAAAAATATATTTTTTTATTTTTAAGAATATTACAAATAAAAATGTAGATTTTACCCGATCGTATGAAATATAAATAATAGAACGGACGCGTCAGACTTCTGGTAGAACGTGTTTGGGCACTGATACTCTTATCATATCCAGCGTCATACTTTCGCCATATTTCAATTGGTACTTATTGTAAAATTATTTTGAAATACGTTTTCTGCTAATGTTTCAGATGGGGCTCCAGACGTATTGCAAACCCGTAGTCGTCAACGTGGAAAACCCGGTGTCCACACAAATCGCGTATTTCGCGTCGTCGCTCGTTGTAATAATACTATTCCTGTTGTTGTTGAGATGGTTCGACTTCATATCAGTTTTCCGGTGAAGCGGACGTCTAACATTATAAACACACGCACGATAATTAATATTATTGTTGACATTGTATATACGTATGATATGAAGTTTTATTCGATTTTAGACATGTTCCTTGCCCGATCCTGCATACGTAAAATATATTACTGTAACATTGAAATATAATTAATTGATTTCCGCGTTTCGAGGACGGGGATTATAGTGAAAAATAACGGTATTAAATACTACGTACGCCAAAACCGATGATCGTACGCTTTTTCAGTTTTTCAAATATTACCAAAAAAAAAAACATCGACTGCGGCGCGTACGACACAATATTCAATTCACCGCGCCGTTTTAACGTTTTCGACGTTCCGACGTGTCGCGGTTGCGGCGTGCGCCCCGTTCGGTAGGCGGCGAGCAATAACACCGACGACGCGCGGTGAATATCGTACGCGCGCGCGCGGTTCATAACCGGTCACACTGTACGATAATTCGCTATGCGACGTACGTTTATACGTGACGTGATATTTTACACGTACGGACGTAGACCCACCACCCCCCCAACCCATCCGCCCGTGGACGCGTTTGATCACGGCCCGAACGAAACGATATTTTCTACGCGGCGTCGTCGGTCCGGCAAATCCGACGCGGCCGATGACGGCGCGCGAAAGGGATCGATAAAAACACGGGCCGTTCCGTCATTCGTTTCCGCGTACTATTGTTTGTACGCGTGTCAACGGATATATTATTATGATATATTATTACGGATATTTTATTATCAAATAATCGCCGTCTCGCGTCCGACGGACGACGACTTTTTTTTTTTTCCCCGTACGCCGATTGGTCGTCTACGCCGCGCCGACCAAATAACGCGTCGCGACGGCCGGCGGAAACGAGAGAGACACACGCACTGCTCGTCCGTCGGGTATTGCCGTGAACATATACCACTGTTCAATTACATGTTCACGCGATAAGGTAGATAACTCGATCGCGAGTGCGCTATCAAAATTAAGTCGGTTGCCGTGCTGACATACCTCTGTGTGTGTGTGTGTGTGTGTGATTTTTATTCTCATTGTGTAATTCGTTTTATTGGTTTTTATTAATATTTTTTTTTCGCGTTTCGTCACGCCGTCCCGTTCGATTTCCGTTTTTGTTTTGTCTATCATTAATATTCGTCGCCTAATTAATATTCTCACCTGTATATTGTATACACGTCGTCCGGTCGATCGTATTCGAAATAACACTCTCTGGCGCTTTCTGTTTTTTCTTCTTCGCTAATAAACGTTCTTTTTATTCGATTTTTTTTTCCGCGCGATGTCGTCTAACGTCAATAACGGTGCGGTACCGGACACCGCGGACGGGTTATACGACGTTACCAGTGTGGGTTTCTGGGTGAAGGTGTTGTTGAACGGAACTCTCGTGGCCATCATCACGTTCCTTTTGATGAAGATCATGAGACCGAACGTGCCCCAAGCTGAAAAATCGGAAGACGTTGTGTTGCCGAAAATGAAAAAGAGAGATTTTACTATTCAAGAGCTTCGCGAATTTGACGGAACCAAAGGCGACGGACGTATATTGGTCGCCATCAATGGCAAAGTTTTTGATGTCACCAAAGGCAAACATTTCTACGGACCAGGTAAACTTGTTTGTAGTATTATGTATAACGATATTATCCGTAAATAATCGTCAACTATTTAACAGGAGGTGTTTATTCTACGTTTGGTGGACACGATGCATCACGTGGATTAGCTACATTCTCGGTGAGCGGAAAAGATGAATATGATGATCTAAGCGATTTGAACTCATTAGAACTTGAATCCATGCTGGAATGGGAGACTCAGTTTATGGGCAAGTATAATGTTATCATTTCTAAACATATAAATTCTATTTTGTAATTCAATTTTAGATATTTTAATATGAGGAAAAGTACAATAATTATTTCAGTTCTTATCTAACGATTAGTTTGGTGATATTTTATTGAATACTTCAAATATTTGATGTGATTAACTATAAGCGCACATATACATATATTTAATAACTGTTATGTTTTTTTTTCATTGTTTAAAAAAAATAATAATTCTATAGTTATGATAACTTATGTTAACTGATAAATTTGGAACATTAATAAATGCTAAGTCCAAAATTTATCTTTTAAATAATTTTTACTAATATTCCGCAAAACTGTTTTATTAGATTTAAATACGTTGAATACATATCTTAATGTTTAATTTCTACATTAAGAAGTAGTATCAGACGTTTAAATCTTATATTTTAATATTGATACATTATTGACAAGAACGTATTTGAAATTTGTTATCCAAAAATATATTTGCCATCTATACATGTATTCTATTATTTTATAATATTGTAATTGCTTTTTGTATGTATATTTTATTTTAGAGAAGTATGATTATGTTGGACATCTTTTGAAACCTGGAGAACCTCATAGTTACTATACTGACGAAGAGGAAACACCTTCTAATAAATTACATTTGGAAAATCCAAAACAAAGTGAAAAACTTTTAAAGAATTTTGAAGACAAGTCTGATGAAAAAATTGTTTTGCCAAAATCCGAAATCAAATATAATCAAGATAACATCTCTAGCAGCGTTGGTGGCACATCTTCAGACGGCGGCAATGAAATTCCCGATGTCATTAAATCATCTGACACTTAAAAAAAAAAATTAGTAGAAATTATTAATTAACATCGCGGTATTTTTTTCAACTAGAGGGACTATGAACGATTATATCCATAACGGTGAAGGGATCCATATTATACTGTAATGGTGTTAAGACTTGTTTTGTACTTAAATATGACTGAAATCAATCGTTTTATTTTCGGTATCTTCATATACGAACAAAAATGAAGACAAAAAAAAATTATGGTGTAAAATAAAAATTTAAAATTTGTTTGGTTTTCTTTTTTAATCTGTAATGAATGTAATTGAAGGGAATTTTTATTTTTTATAATTATTTAATAGAGATGAGTTATTTGATAGTTAAACAAGTTAAGTTAAAACATACAATTACAATACTATATTTGAATAGAAGACAAACGCTTAATCATATATTTTATTTTGCTAAATTACACAACTGTACAGTTTGCACTTATTTTATGTTAATATTATACATAGGTTTATATTTGAAAAAACCTGTTTATAAAAATGTAATCATGTTTTATTGTGTAAGATATTTCTTGAAAAATATATTACCAACGAATATTTTAAACTTTTAAAATAAATATAAGTTACCTGGATTCTATTGGCTACGTATTTCATTTTTATTCTTATGTTATCAATATTTTGTTTGACTTTGGACCAAATATTGTTTTTGGTAATTTGTAAGAGTGAAGCATGGTATACATTTTAAATATGACCTTTTTTTTAATTATTTAGGTAATGGGTATATGTAAATATTGAATTATTTCTCCAAAATATAAAATTTAGTTCGATGTCATTGTTACGCACTGTATTTTTATTATGCCTGTATAACGTGGAATGTGGAATAAGTGCTTGAATTTGGAGAAAAAACCACTTAGTTTATATGTGATTATATTATTTCCCCAGGTTATAAATCATCAATTCAATGATATTATCATTCTCACTTAGATAAATGATACATAAAACAATTTTTTTTAAAAATCATTTGATGTAAGATTATAATGGAAAAACAAAAAATTTAATAATTTACTATTGAATAATTTATTGTTTTCTATATTCCAATTAATAACAGTCGCTATTCGTTAAAAAATAGGAAAAAAAACACCAACCAGTTAAAAATAATAATTATAATAAACATAAATTATACGATCATAGTTGATTATAAGCAGATCACAGCGATAAATACTTGACTAAATGGTTTAAAAAATGACTAGGTTTTTTTTTTTTTGGTAATATAAATTAATAAATCATATAACTAAAAAATCAAAACCTTCAACAATCAAAAATTATTTATGCTGCTAAATGAATACAATTTTCTTTTTTGTTAACGTTAATTACTGGAAAACAAGATTATCAAACTCAAAATTCAAGTCTTATTGGCTATTATAATAGTTTATATACACACACGCACGCACATATATATATATATATATGGATGTGTGTGTGTGAGGTTGTCACTTCAACAAATTATTTATTTGCAATAAAAATTACATTAAATATTAATGCAATTTTCAGTCTTTTTCATTGATACATTTACAAAACTTGTATGTACATTTTTTGTTTTAGGATGGCTTTTTTATATCAATATAACAACATATATTCACATGATAATTTATTAACCAATAATCTGAATTAATGAGTTTGATGTTCTTATTTAGTAGCATCTTATGATGCTGATAGGTACTGACATAAATACTATTGTGTTGTATAAAGGTCATGTAACGAGAAGATTTTAGTGTTTTTTTTTGGTGTATTTAAGCAAGATATTCAAGAAATATGTTTAGATCCAGTATTACTAATTGTTCTTTAATAAACCTTAATTGATTGATGACAATTTTTTTTAATTTAATTATGTTTGTACTAAACGAATGAACACAAACGATAAAAGGAGAAAAAAACACAAACAATAAATTGTTGTTAGGTGTTAATAAAAGTGCGAGCCGCAACTATGTGTTTTCTAATGTAAAGATTTGAAACTTAAGTTGTAAATCCCAATTAACAATATTTTTTTAGGAAAAAATATGAATAATCTTAAATGATTTTTTACATTACAGTAAAATTGTTGGTAATGTGATTTATATATATATGGTATATATAGTTTTAAATGAAATATTGATAATTTGAAATTAAATTAGATGTAAATTATTATTATATTTGTTAAATGTTCTTGTGACATTTAACTCATGCGATAAATTGAAATGTAATAGTTTCTGATAAGCTAATTTTGGATTTCAATCTATAAACACGATTGGTATTTCTTAAATAAAATAAAATATATGATTTATGAATCTAATTTATGTAAGATTTAACCTTTACACTAATTAGTCAAATACATTTACAATAGTTTCAATACTTTGATTGAGAATAAATATATGTATAATCTATACATTTTATAATGTAATATTTCAATCTCTCGCTAGTTCAGTAGGTTTTAAAATGTGGTAGCGACGGCATCTGGAAAAGTAAGAAAACACATTGACGTCAACACACATATTTGACATACAAAAATAATTGTAATTACCTAGCATTATTTTCAACAAGTGTTTGGACATCTGATGAATACATACTCGGTGGTGGTATTAATGTAGAAGATGGATTATCAGTCTCATAATTATTTCGTTCAAGACTTCTACTTGAACTAGATGAAACAGACACAGGCCTGTAACTTGAAAGTATTCCAGTATTGTCATCTTGACTACCAGACAACCTACATTTATAATTAGAAATAAATATCACACTAATTATTTGAAAAGAGCTCAGTTTTTCATACTGAAATTATAATAAAAAAAAATACTTACCTAGATTTTAAGTATTCCCTAGATCTTCGTACTTGAGGTCTTTGAAATCGTAAATTTAATTGAGATGGATCAGTAACATACTTATCTTGAAGCTGTCGGCGTCTTCTAAGACCAGGAGTATATTGATCATTTATTTCCTCGGAAGTCTGTGGTTTGCTACACACTTCTGTGAGTAAATTTTGGCCACGGCTTTTTAAAAATGATTCTGGTAATTGTTTTCCACTAGTAGTCGCAGAGGATTTTGATTCGTCACTATTAGAATAAAAGATTGCATGTTATTAAAATGTAATTATTGTTAATCTTAAGAAAAATGAAATATATAATAAATTTTATACCTATACATTGCTGTAATAATATCATTTGATTCGATTGTTTTCAAATTGACAGGAAGTGGAATTTTACTATTTTTGTTCAGAATTATAGATGGTTTTTTACTTCTAGAATGAAATACATTTCATAAACTATATAGTAAAATATTTTAATTGTATTTAATTAATTGTATGCCTTTAAATAAAAACATAAAAGAAATGTTATGAATATAAGGTCTAAAATACAATAATGAAATAAGTCTTTCAATTATAAACAGTTTTTTCTATCCGTACATGATATTCACACAGATAAAAAAAAAATGGGTTTTTTCCACCTATAGGAAGATTGTTAAGTTAGTTGTATAATTTGTCATCTTTTTGGTAGCCAGCTACTGTTTTCAATGTTGATACCCTCAATTAAAATTGTCATATGTAAATTCTACCATTTATTTTAATTATAAGTAATTTATATACCTGCTTTGGTCTGAGATTTTGTTATTTTGGTCGGAAGATGAAAATGATTTAATACTTATATTAGATAATTCGTTTTCATCATACTGTTTGCTTTGTTTAGTCCATTTTCGTTGAACTGTAACAAATAAAACAAATTTTTAATTTCACATATTATAATCTTAGTTTTAATTCAAAACAATCAATTAATTATATCATAATAATAAAATGAATCTGCTTTTATGTTTAAATAAACAACGTTACATAAAAAACAAGTTTTTTTAATTACAATATTAGTTAAAAATTAGAACAACATTATATTATATTAGTTTCACACATCAATTTTAATATTTTTTTAATGTTAATAACTGTTACAAAAGTCCACAGACCTTCATCATTGTCATCGATACACACAATTGGTTTTGTGTCATAGTATGTATCATTATTATTTAGATGACGATCGACTACTCTTATCTCCAATTTGCCTGATACAGTTTCTTCCATTGGATAATAATCAAAGTCTGATACATAATTTAATATGTTATTAAATGTGCTAAATAATGAATTATTTAACTAACATTTTATGGTCAAATAAAATTCCATAGATATTACATTATAAATACCATGTAGGTAGAATTACACTTATAATTCAATAAAACATTTAGGTTTTAAGAAAAAAATATAACTAAATTACCAAAAACATTAATAAATACTATTATTTATATAATAAGGATATTAACCTATAATTATATTTTATGTTAAGGTCCTTGCAGACTAGTCATTTTTAAAAGGTTATGTACAGGTAATTTTTTCTTTTTGTGAGGACGTGAATTGTCTGCGTGCGAGTTCTATATTTTTAAATTGTGCAAGAATATTAATTTAAAACTCACCATTTTTAAGCAAATCATCAGCAAATAGTTTTCCCGATAATTCATCACCATCATTAGTTTTGATTACGTTAGTTGACATTTGCAACGGAGGAACTTTCAGTTTCAATTTTGTTTGTCGTATGAGTCGAGTTTGATATTCTTTTGTAGGAATAATACTCGCGCTAATATTCTAAAAATCATATACAAACTTTATTTTGATTCAATATAACTTTAAATTATACACATGCTAAAGGAAAAACTTACGACTAAACTGATGGATTTCTGTAATTTTTGTTCAGAACATTTTTCGTTATTTCTTATAGCTATATTTCTACTGGTATCGAGTTCATATACAATATTATCAAAGACAGCTTCTTGTAAACATGGTGGCTCAATGTTTGATCTAGTTGAAAACATAATATTAATTTTAATATGATCATAAAAACAATTTTAAATACTTTATTTACTTACCTTAATTTTTTGACAATCTGTATATCACTCCAAGCTCGTGATACTATTAACTTACTAGTTACATTATCCGGTGTCTTACATAAACTGGGGTAATGAGAAAAAGCGTTATCTTTTCCATTCTAAATGCATACACAAAATTAATATTATTTTAAAAAACCATTATATTATTATGATTAGTACAAATAAATACCATAGAAGAAACCGTATAACTTAATCTATGTTCAGGACTTTGAAGATTTTCTATCTTCCATTCATCATCTGTTCCTTCTGAATCGTCAAACTGAGATTTCCATTGAGACATAAGAGTTAATCCTTCATACAATATTTCTCATTATTAACTTATTCAAATGTTATTCTTATATTATATTTAATAGTTACCTCCTCCCCGAGTAACTTGTTGCATGGCGGATATATTATCATCATCAATAATTGCAAACTGTGTGTATGTCACATCTCTGGTAGATTTTAAAATTTGTCTATTACAAGTAGCTTGACGACGACCATGCCCAAAATGTAAATTACGTTCTTTTTTTATCTGATCTAATTCAACTACAGGAGAACTGGCTGTTATGACTGAAAATTAAACAATTATATAACAATTATTAATATTTTGTATTTTTTTAAATAACTTTTACTTTTATTAGGAGCATCTTGGTTAGCAATGACTGAAGATGAGGTATTAATATTACCTATATCTGATTTAGGAACATTTAAAGGTATTATTGGGAAAGCCGAATCCACAGTACAGTTGATTTGGGAAGAATTACGTTTAGTAGCATCTAAATTCTCTGTTTCTTTTTCCAAACCAGGCATGGATACAGCTCTTCGCTGAATCACTTTATTTGGCGAGCCTGAATGTTTAAAATACAAGAGATTTATAAAAATGATTTTAAATATTATTACATAAATAATTACTTTTTGGAACTGGTAAATTATTTAATTGTGTACTTGATGTAGCATTATAATTTTTATCAGAAGAAATAATTTTATTAGTAATTGAATTATTTGCAATAGATTCTAATTTTTGTGCATGTCGGTAAATTATATTATTATCACATTGTATTTGCTCCTAAAAATAAACAAAAATATCGGTAAACAAATTTCAATTGGATATTTATTTAAAAATTAAAAATATTAAGTACCTCTGGGCTAATTTTTTTATCCTGTTCATTATCACCAGTAGAAGTGACCAATTGATTATTGATTCCATATGATGTGCAAGTGTTTGGCTTTGATATAACCGGAGCGGTATTATTTGTAACAATACTAACTGTGACTGGAGGTTGAACTGATTCAATAGGTTTCTCCCAATCATAAGGATCATTTTCTCTAACACCACGCCTTTTCATACAACGTTCAAAGAGACCGGTCAACATATTATAATCTGGTTTGTCTTCATACTCCAAAGACTAATAAATAAAAATAATGTTTTATAAATATATATATATATGTAATAATAGTTAATGTTTTAGCCAACTTTGATAACAATTTAGTTTAGTTGGATTTAATGTGGAATACATAATAAATAATAAATTAATAATAATAGTATGACAAAATTTGCTCTATGTAAATGTAAAGATAATTATTCAACACTATTACCTGAATATGCTCAAGAAATTGACGTATATCTGATGGGAGGTGTTTAAGAAGTGACCGATGGTCATAATTCTCTTTTATTATACCAACTTGTTCCTTGTCTTTAACTTTTCGCCAAGGTAATTGTCCATTTACAAATTCTGCTAACATATAAAACAGAGACCACAAATCGTCTTGTCTACCCATCTCCTAAAAATATAACAAACCATAATTACTGTTTTAGTTTATAAATATAATTTAAGTTGTAAAGTAAAAATAAAGATATTCTGAAATCATATACAAAAGATCTAGTACCATGAAAAGGTAAGAAATTGATATTTATATTTGATCTTGAATCTCTTCATACCACAATAAAATGATTAGGCCCCCATATTTTCTTTAATTAAAATGACTATGATTGTATCTATCAAAATAATGTACTTTATTTTTGTGTGCATTCAATGAAGCATATCTAACAGTGCCTCTAAAACCCGCTGCTGTTCTCGGACTTCTAATATCACCATTAGCTGTGGTATACTGTCTAGCTAATCCATAATCCAACATGAAAACACAACGCGAGTTCTGTTGAAGTTTTCCCATAGCAAAATTCGACTAAAATATATAAGTAAAATAATTTTATACGTGTATAGCATATTCTTATTTCACAATTATTTAAGTATAAGTCTTACAGGCTTTATATCTCTATGCAAAAAACCAACTTCATGTATACTTTCAATTGATTTCAATATTTGAATTCCTAATCTCAAAGTTGTAGACAACGAAAAAGCACCTCTGGGTTGTGCTCTCCTTAATTCAGCTAGATTTTTTCCTTGCAATTGCATGACTACATAGTTAAATCGTTCATTTCTTCCACAACCAATAAATCGACATACATGTTCTTTACCTGAAGTCATAAACAAAAAAATACATTATCTATGAACTAAAATATTTTTATATTCAATTTTTGACAAACAATAAAATAGAATAAAAATCTATAGATTATTTTCTATTTGTTTAATAAATTAACTTCATCATGAACAAAAAATTATAAAAGATTGAATAGTAAAATGTTTGAAATATTTATTTTGTAGATGTACATTACCTTGTAATTTTTTTAAGACTGCAACTTCCATTTTTAAGACTTGTTTAGGCTGACGAGCTGATTCTACTTTCAAAGCAATAAGTTCCTTAGTTATAAGATCTTGTCCTTCATAAATTTCACCAAAACCACCACCTCCAATTTTTCGAGCCTAAAAATGCATATTTTTCCAATTATTTTAATAGATCAATATCAGACATTGGATAAAATGATCAATTTGGTACAAGTGAAATGTATTAACGTATACATAGTATCATACACTTTATTTAAAAAATAAATAATCTTGATTGATTTAATCTTAATTTGATGAAGTTTTTAACGTATAAATATAAATTTAAATTGTTGAAATAAAAATATTGTAAAATTAAATAGAGAATAATAATTCAAGTGACTACATTAAAATACTAAAATAAATAAATAAGTAGGTAGAATGATCCTGTAAAAATAATACTAATATTATTTAAAACAAGTAGTATTACATGTTGACAATAAAGACTATTTAGATTAATAGATCAAAATTGAAAAAAAGACAAAATGTATACTCACGACTTTCCATCTTTCTTTAACGATATGTCCTGGTTGTAAGAGATCTTCGGAAGACATTGGAAATTAATAATTAAAGTAAAATAAGGGCTTGTTATTTACCAATAATAATTATTCATTACTGGAACAAAAAAAAATATATATAATAATTATTACCAATACATTCTTTGTTCTCTTTAGAATCTAAAATAATATCAAATTACATGAGTACTTATAATTAAAAAATATAAATAATTCTAGAAAATTCTTGAAAAATATATATTATCTATACACACATTAAAATATTGTTATATGAACAAAAAAAAAACATTAAATAATATATAGAGTATTCGATATCAATGTTATACAAATAAACAAAAAATAAAATGGTAAAAATCGACAAATTTGGATGAAACAAATGTTTCATTATATTTAATAAACATTATTTTGTTTAACAGTTTTCGGAACAATACAAAATGGTAAATTATTGGTATACTCAAACTTAAATATTGTATTACATGATTGATTGATATTGGACAATACTTTATCACGTCAAAAAGGTATAGGTTTCATATCGTTGTTAATACATTAAACATTTCGATAATCCTATCGGCGATATGATGAAAATATCGTTAAGCGTTTACGGGGACGACGCATTATAGTTCTAGAATTAACGCGATAAGCGATGAAAAATAAAATTGAACGAGAAAAAAAATACTCACGGGCGATTCGGACAGGTTGGACGGACGGGTCACTGTCCAAAACGTCTGTCGCCCGGTAAATGCACTCGGGGCGGCTAGACGACCTTTACTTATTCCACGGTCGTATTTCAACACGTCACGGCCGAATCGGTGGTTGTTCGGACGCGGGGACGTTCCTCGGATGACGTTAACGTGTCGTCGATGTAGCGTAGAAACGACGACGACGACGACGATCGACGACGGCAATGATAACACGTCCCGACGACATGGCGGGTCGGTGGTTGGCGGAGAGGGCGCGCGCGCGAAACACCACGGCGACGGCGGCGTATTGATCCGTTGCCGCCGAACCGTCGGAATTCGGAACGTACTGCACTTGGACGACGGGCCGGTGTCGGATTGCAACGCTCGGCCGCGAATAATGCAATATTATTCTCACGATCCACGTACGGTCGACGCACCTATTATATATTTATATGAACGTATAAACCAATATACGTATATACGTATGGCTCCGTTATATTTATATGACGTATCGGTCATAGAAAAGAATACCTACTGGCGAGCGTTTACGTTCCAACGAACGTGACGGCGGTCCGCCTCAATTCATAATACAAGCGGCAATAACGTGTGGCGGCCCCGGCATCGTTTGCGCGCGAGACACGAGATCATCGATTTTCGATTGCACGCGATTTTCCCCTCCGGACCAGTTATCACTTGTAATAAGCAACGCTTATCGTACGCACGCGCCGCGAGTCATCTATGTTATTGTAATGAAATGTCGTCGTCATCGTCGTCGTGTGATCGACTCGTGGGTGGGTGGGGGTGAGGGAAATGACTGCGGCGCTGTTGTGGACGGTGTTCGCCGGCGTATATATATATATTAATAAAATGTTATCGATTGTCCGGCGTAATCAATATCGTCGTTCCTAATTCGATCACGATCTATGTGCGATAGTCTTTTGGAATATTTTAAATACGGAGGACGGAGGGAACACACGTACATATATGTGTGTGTGTGTGTGTGTGCGCGTGTTTAAATAATTATTTTTAGTTTAGAAATCCAACACCCGATGGGGGTGGTTACGTTCGTTAGGAACAACTCGTGTCTTGTACATTAATCGCCGGCAACATAAAATGATATCACATTTTGTAGACAAATAAACACATTATTGTTTCACACGCGCGATAACAAAAGTTAAATGTACAGATTAATTAACACATTTAGTAATCAATTTGTTATTATTATGTTATTGTTATATTAATAATGACGTCATTACAATAGGTACCTAACGGTGGGTTAGGTATATATAGTTATTTAGTCGTAAAAGTAAAACAATCGATTATTTACCCACGCACATACACACAAATTAACGTGACAACGGACGGATAAAAACTTATTTAGCGAACGTTTTAAAATACCTATATATTATATATACATTTATGTATAATATAGTAAATTTAACGCCATTAGGAAAAAATAAAAAAAAGAATCTCGACTATTAGATTTAGACCGTCAGAAGACCAAACACACGTATAGCAATCTGTATATAGACTTGCACCGGACTGTCCACCGAAATACGATCGCAATATATACAAATATAATATTGTCACCGCCACAAGTAGAAACTAAAAAGTGTCGTGCGCGCGCGCGCGCACGCGTGTTCCGATTGTTTTGAGAATGATACGCGGTATATTCTAATATATATATATATATATATATATAATATATTATATATTATATATAAATATATATATATTTTTTTTTTTTTGGAAACATTACAGCAATGCAATTATATTAAGAAAAGAAAAATGCACATATATTTATAAATAAGTTTAATTTTATATTTATAAATGTTAAATTAGAAACTGTATAGATAAAATTAATAACTTAATGGATGATGTCTGATTGGGAGGAGAGGACAGCTGAGGATTATGTGATTAAAGTCACAGCTTGTCTCTTCTTGATGTAGAGGACAATAGAGGAGATTGATTTAATAAAAGGTGAAAGGACTAGGATGGGGAAGTAAGCCGTGCTCGATCTGAAGACAGAAAAGATGATAAAACATCTAGGAATATATGAACATATGAATAATAATAATGAACCAAGGGTAGAGAGTGATGGTGAAAAATTATAAATAATAATAAATAATAATATACAACGCTTTTTCACGTTAATTTTTTTAAATTTAAATTTTAAATTTTAAATTTTAAAAAACCACACACACACACACACACACACACACATACAAAACAACTCATATAATGCAATTATTACTAATTTGTAAATAAAGATCACTCTCTTTTTTTTTTAACTTTATGCTTTTATACATACTCATGAAAAATGTTATGAATAACTTTCGTATTATGGATTTCAAACAAATATATATAATAATAGACGTGTGGTGATTTAAAAAAAATCATCTATTTATTCAGGTATATATACTGGGTACATATAAGAAGTTTTTATTCTATTTACATACATGGAATTTACAATTTGTGTACTTGAAAATTATTTTTCTAGTTGTTTTAATTGTTTTACGGTTATGACACTAAGTGACACTTGCAACTAGGATTTTGCCATTGGAATAATCATTATCTCTTGCACACATTATTGCAAGTGCCCCATCTCATGTCTCAAATCATCCTACACTCAGACTTAGACGTTCAAACCATCTTAGAAACAGCAGAAACTTCTTACAAACTATATCACAATCACTGAAATATGTTATATATAAAATATATTTTAAGATTATATTTAAAAAAAAAAAAATTATTTATTTAAAAACTGTATTATAGAAATAAATTCAGAAAAAATAAATTCATTATATGTATTTGTTGATTTAAATATATATTATCAATATGGTCTTACAATTAAACAATACAATGTTTTGTAACTCCTAATAGAGTTAAAATCTATGAACTAGTAAGTGAACAAAAATCATATTACAACATATATTTTCTGTATAACAAATACTCACAATTTTAAACATTTTTTTTTTTTTTATCCAAATTTCTTACAAATGATTTCCAACTAAATGGAAAATTAGAAACATTAAATTCGTATAAACATTTACTTTCATATAAAGATCCAATGGACACTTCATGAATGATGTCATCAATTTTATTATGTAGTAAATAATTCTGAAACATATAAATGAATTAATGCATTATGTATATATATATATAATTGTACTAATATTAAATTCACATATTTGTATTTACTTATAAGTAGTAATTATTATTTTATTATATTAATTTTAATAAAATAGCATAGTTTTTAATTTATACCTTTAAGATATTCATTTTTAATGTATTTTGGCGTAGAGACATATACTTTTTTAGATCCGTTAGTCTCCTATGTGAAAACCATCGTCGTTGTATAGTATTTAATAATAATGGTAACAAATCAGTTACATTTTTTTTCTTATATTTGGTTCGAGTTTTATGACTTTCTTTGAGTTTTGTATATTCATAATGTATTTTTAATAGTAAAAATCTGAAAAAGTTGTTATTTAGTATGTTACATATTAAGTAATACAATAAATGATTAACTCTTAAGTACTTTTCTTCTGACGGCCCAATGGGATAAATCTTTAATCCAAGATCAAATGTTTTTATTGGCAGTAACTTAGGATAAATGAACACTGGTTCATTATAAAAATACATATACTCTTTAACATGTTTTGGGAATTCAACAGATTTTCTAAAAAATAATAGTATTTATAATAATTACCAATATGTTTTAAAAAAAGCAAATAACATTTAAAAAATAATAAATCAACATTGAAGTAAAAAAATGTAACATTACAATAAAAATAAAGTTGTCTGAATAATTCTTAACAAAAAAATTATTTTATGATATAAATTACCAAAATATATACACTTAGAGGTTATAGAACATTTAATATATTACCCAATAGAATCAATCTCATTAAATTTTTGTTTCTTCCAGGCTTTAATAAATATTAAGGATGAATTTATGTTTATTGGTTCATATATTTTATTAGTACTTATGTCATTAATTACTCTCTAAAATAATCAGTAAGTATTTTAATTAATCTCAATAAAATGTATATAACCAAAATAAATTCATACCATCATATTTTTTAAACGTTGGCAATGATTTTTAAATTTGATCGTCATTGAACATAGTAAAAAACTTTGAGTAATTAATTGTGTATGTTGTGCTAATTGTTGCTTCAGTAATATAATTTGTTTTGATGACATACCATTAATTTGAACACAAGCAGTATTATTTTGAGAAAGTGGTTTTAATAGCTCATTAGTGTTTTCCACATATTGTTGAACATTTAAAACAGGGATCATATCATTATTTTTGAGTTGTTCAAAAACATTTTGCTGTAGATTATTAGTATTGACAATGTCAACTATTTGGGTATCATTAATCAAAAAATGTGAACTGTTTATTTTCCATTCAGCGTTGCTCGAGTTAGTACAATCAGGAAGCATTGATTTGCAATTTTTAGGTTTAACAGTATTCTGTAAATAACAAATTTATAATTATTAAATATAAGAGAAATCTATTGATGAGTTTTAATTAAATATTTAATTTTTAAAAATATGAATTAAATTACTTTATCATTAACACTGTCTGTAATAACTGTATCTGTATCAAATGTTTCAATACCATTAAATTCAATAAAACTATCGGTAAACTCAGTCAATTCATTCATAAGCTCATTGTATTCTTTACGACTAATTTTAACCGATTTATCTTTTCGAAATTCTTCCTCATCAACTAAACATATATTCATTATTATAAGAATTGAAAAAAAATGTATTAAAAATTATATCAATATTATATTTTTTTGATATTAAATTATTACCATTAGTAAAATCAATATCACAAAGAACATTATACTCTGGGTCATCTTCCATATCATAATTTTGAACAGGCTCTATGATTAAACAAAACAAAACAAATAAATATGGTATAAATATAGGCACATGTGTGTGTATTTGAATTTTAAAAATTATTGTTAAATATAATTATAATTATGTTAATATAAATTCTAGAATGTTTTCATAAATTCTAAAATATTCATTTTTAAACAAATAGAAGACTTAAAAAACAATTGTAAAATAATGTTTTAATAAAAATGAAAATTAATCATATTTTTACTCTGACCTAAAGGTTTAGTAAATTCAGTAAGAAATTCCAACCATTCATCATTTTCACATGCAGAATCATACATATCTTCTGTAATATCAGGTGGAATAAAAGCTAGTTCAATCATTTCTAAGGGTGTATCATTTAAAGATAACTTTGAACGTGTACGCATTCCAATTGTTTCCTAAACAAATTATATAATTATAAATTATACACTATATATAGTTAATTTAATTATTCTGTACCTTATCATTTAATTCTACTGTAATTGTATGATCATCATTACAATTATTTTCTATCTCAAATGATTTATTTATTTCTGTGACCTTAGATTCAAAATCATCGTAATCTTCATCATCATCATCTAATGCCTTGTCCGGCTGATACTCTTCGTCTTCTGAATCGTCAGCGAATTCTTTTTCAATTAATAATCTACATTCTGAAATAATTGACTTTTGTTGGTTAAGTGACCACTGTTGTGCAGAAGGATATTCCTTTAACATTTCTCTGAAGTAATTAAAATTTGTATTAAGACCAATATTATATAAATATACATAGATTTGTAAAGATATATGAAAAAAATAAATAAAATATACTTTATTTTTGCTCTGGTTAATTTTGGTTCATACAAACAATTAGCATCTTCATTATTGTTTAACGTTTGTCGTAACATAGTGGCAACATCTTCATTCATAAGGACATTCTATAAATTTGTAAATTTAAGACAATTAAATACATGCAAGATTTTTAATTATTATATTTAAGTGGATCACTTGATTAAGTATTATTTTGTTGTGTTGAATACTTTAGATTTAAAAGCAATGATAGTATTGCTTTCAAAAAATGATTCTAAGCAGAATTTTGGTTATAATTATTCTGTTATTTTTTTAATTAAAATTTCACACACACAAAAAGAAGTTGAAACATACAATTTTTAATTTTACTTAAATATTGTTAAGATATTATGTATGGCTACGATCGTAATACATTTTTAGATTTTAAATACGAAAATTGCACATTTGCAAAACAGATGTCAATAAATTTACTTTACAATTTTTTTGTAGTAATTCCATTCCTTTAAAAAACCATTGTGAATGTTGAGAAAATTGAAAAATGTGTCAGATAATTTATCAACTAAATACATTCTAAAAGAAAGTGCCTTCAGACAAAATAAAAAACACATCAACATAAAACTAATACATTCTTCGCTTTACTTAGAATCTAAAATATAAATATATATTTCAAATAATTTTTTTATATTAAATACCTAAGTACATAATAGACTATTATAACTTAAAAAACTATACATATATAATTTACAATTGTTATGATTGAACAAAAAATGAATACATACTTTAATAAGATTTTTCACATTCATTTTTGTTAATTTATTTTTTTTAGCTTTTTCATTTAATGTTTTATCAAAGTCAAACTGTAAATCAACTTGATTTTCTTGTAATAAAATATCCAATTCCTTTTCAGCCCTGTAAGAGTTAATCAAACAAAAGGTTTATATTATATTACCTATCTAAAAGGTGCTGGGTAATATGAATATAATAATAATAGAAATAATTTTTATTTTCACAATCATATAACAAATTATTAACTAATAATAACTAATACATAATTTTATTCTTTATGTTTGTGAAATACGGGGCGTAAGCCAATCCCACAGCACTCGTGTATTTGTCAAGTTTGAACGATGTATGATGTTTGTAATTATGTTGCTATTACACAACTCATGTGCTTGCCGATTATTCGTCAATCGTATATATACGTTGCTCGTCATCGCCAATATTCCTACACGACTCGTAATTACCAAATATATTTTGTTCAAAATAATGAAATATGAAATTTGCCTCAATCCAAAATGGATTGTAACGACGAAAAGACTATTTGTGCAGCATTTGCGGTAGTGTGTTGCTGCTGCTGCACATGGTATAAAAATTAAAACCAAAAGGAAAATCAAAAGAAGATGGTGGAGTTTATCTTTGGACCATTCCATTTTGATGAAATTTTAATAATACAATTCACAAATATGTATATATATATTTAAATAATTTAAAAAGATTATTTGAAAAAATTATTTGAAAAAATTAAATAATAATAATTAAAAATTATTTAAATATTGACATGCATTGCCAACAGCACAATTCGTATGGGAATGTCATGCGACTACTACTGCCAAAATAATGATATTAAGAATACATTATAATAGTCTATTTTGTGGGAAAATCCATGATTAAATTTCTTTAGTCACTCGTGTTGTATACGAAACCGACGGGAAACCGCGAGTGACTCGGCCAGTAAAAATAATCGTCGTACTTTACGATTAAACACCTCACACACAATTCACAAAGTAGTACGATTGACGAATATTCGTCCATTACATGATTCATGTGGGACCGGCTTTATACACAATGGTGTAATATATTATTGTACAATACATACGTTGATTCTATGTCATCAAATGTTTGGTTCGCCATTTTATAAAATCAACAGTTTAACAGTGTTTATTAGTGAAATAAATCAAATTTACTATATTGTCAAGCACATAACATTTGAATGATATTGAAACTTGATAAATTACAAATATTCAATAATAAACAACATAAGCACAACAGTTAACAAAACATATTAACGTATAAACATATTAGCTATTAATAAAATGGATTGAATTCAGAATATACGACAATATTTAAAAACATATTTTGATGAAAATAATAAACGAATTCGTTAATAGTTTGCAAATGATAGGGTGCGATAAAAAACTCTTGCTTATCACCACGCTTGAGTTCGGACCACGGTTGAAGTTTGGATCACGGTTAAAGTTTGGATCATGGTTATATCAACAACAGTGATATTGATCCAGTTGATACGAACTATTATTACGGTGGTCTAATACCACTACGGGCACAGATTAGATGAATATTCATTTAATCCGTGCTACGGGTACACCCGTAGACAAACAATGCAATTGAATAACGACCGATTCCGTTCGGTTCATCCTAACTCATAATAATCAGTTATCGAAGTCTATGGGGTTTATTCCCATTGCGGTGTTGAAGTCGGAAGCTATGTTTGCAAGAAACCACTACTAATAAGATTTCACAAAAAAAAATCGCAAAAATTTGAACAGACATATAACGTACAACAATTGGCGCGCTCTTGACTTAAACTACACGATGATCGCACCTTCTTAAAATTGAAGGAAATAAAAATTATAAATTTATTTTTAAATGTATGAATTGCCAATTGCTTATTCAAATAGTATTAAAAAAGTGTGTTAATGTTTGTTCTTTTTCTTCCGACACAACCTCTACAGATTTTAATTTGGTAAAATTTGGTTATTATATAAGAGGATTTTATTGCTTTTTTATGTCTTAATAGATATGTTATTTTAACAAATTTTAATATTTAAAAAGAGTACGTTAAACTATTTAATTTATACTTATTTTCTACATAACAGACCTTTATAATGTACTAATGCTGACGTGGTAATATGTTGCCCGAGTATTCTTTTAGTGCAATGATAGTTTACACTTCACATTTGTTTTTGTCTGAATAATTTTACAAAATTTACATTTGAACAGTCCTCCACTGTTATAAGTTGTCTTCTTACGTTCTTATGATGTTAATGAATCAAAATTCGTTTTCAAAATTTAAACCTGTCTAATTAAACGCTTTTCTATTTTCAATTTTTTGTTTTTTGCCACTTACCTATCTTAAATGCCATTGCTTCAAGTGATACATATATCAATAACATAATATGTGTAGTATATTTCAGATTCTATATATTATATTATGCATTGTAGTATTTATTATGTTTAAAAATCTAATGTCGTGTAAATGAAATTTGTTTTTGAGTAATGAAAATAATTATTTACAGGCAACTATTATATAAATAATAAATATTATTATAATAAATAATCATAAAATTAAACAGCAAATTATTATTACAATTGAATTGTTATTTTTAGTTTCTTTTAGAAATGTTAATTTTAAAGAATTGGTATTTTTATGTATCCTTAAATTATTGCTATGTAATTATGCTTATTTGTAAAATATATTCATGGTATTTACTATGACAAAATGGGGCATAATACAAATATTATGTATAGTGTTGAGACCAAAAAATATGAATAACGTAGGAAATAAATGATAATAACCATGTATAATGTTATGTTTCTTATTGAGGATAAAGTTGGTAATTTATAAACATAAGTCGTAAGATGTACAAATAACAACTATTGCTGATCGAATTATACCAATATAGTAATTATTCGAAACAATAATTATTATCAAAATCTGACATTATAATTACTAAGTACGCACGTTATTATATTGTATTATGTGTAGGTAAAATATAATTATTAATCTCGTGCTACAGAATGTTTCAGCGTTTTATACTTTTATCATAACATGTCGTAAAACTAATATCACGCGTACATATTAAATAACTATTATCTATGATGACTAGTACCGTTCGAGTTTGTCAAGTTTTCGTTTTTGTCGGGCTGACACCTTCGGGACGAGTTATCTTGCGTGTCTTCGTCGCTTATGACTTCCATGTCAACCATTACGATTTTCGTCGATTCTGGCGCTGCCGGATTTTCGTCGAAATTGTTTGTTTTATCGGCGAATATTTTTTCTGTGCCGATGACATCCCGAAGTATATTATTATTGTAAACTGCGTTATCGGAACTGTTGACAATCGGTGAACTTAATATTTCTGACGGCAATTTGTTGGACTTTCCCGTTCGATTTTTGATTTTATAAATGATTTTCCGAATGAAATACGCCAAGGCCATAATAAATGCTATCACACAATGCTGTTAAAAAATAAAAACAACAACATAAACACTTATCGTAATGTCATTTGTATTTTAGACAGGTTACTTTTTTTTCAATTTACTAGTACAATGTATAATAAGACATATTTATTGATTCGAACTTCAAATAACTTTTGCTAATGTGTACAGTGAAAACCTACGGAAAATATCGTTTTGTATTAACATGTCAAATTTTAGGTAGCTAATGGCTATTGACTTTGTCGTTAATGATATCACTCTGTCATGAAATTGTACAATTAAATGCCGATGTATTATGGGCGTATAACTTTTTCGATTTTTATCAAAATATTCCAAGGTTAGAAATTTGGCTGACGTTTGCTTCATTTCGTAAATTCGCTACTGGCTTATTGAAAAATATGTCATAAACATATTCTAACGCATATAGATATCAACTCACTTCGAAAACGATAACAAACGTCAATCGAGCAGCCAACACTTGCCATTGCCGAAAGTTTTCGCTCGTATCAAAATCGGCGCCGTACCCTTGATATCGGCATGTTTCTGGTTTATTATTTATCGTCACGTCTTCTAATTTCCCATAATAATATTCGGTAATGTTTCTTTCTATACATACACACACACACACACACACACACTCACATATATATATATATATATCAATACTACCGATTAAACAATTTATTTATGTTACAATTTTATCGAATATATAATGTTTTGCATTCGGAGTGTATGAGTTATACATCTCTCGAGCCGAATTCCTATTCCGTTGTCCTTTGCATATTTCATAGAAATTTTATTCGTGTGGACAATATTTTCAAAATAGCTAATATAAATTTTCTTAACTTCGAAACTTTTGTCTAATTGTATTCGGAATTTTTAGGTATTGTCTGAAAAAATATTTACAAAATGACTAAAATGTTCGTAAAATATGTGGTGTAGGTCAATGAAATAGGAACTGATTCGGCTCACGGAGAATTCCAAATTCGAACGGGAACCGCCAAATCTGGCATTTTCGCTTGAAGTCAGTGGTGTATTCTTACACGTGCATGGGAAGATATGGATTCTGTAGAGGTTATAACGATTTCAAACACGTATTTTCGTGTACACGCCAAATTTTTAAAAAAACGCGTATAACCCGACTGATTTATTTATAAATATACATCCACTACTGGCTGATTGCAATATCGTATACCAATGTACGTACTCGAAGACAACGACCACGCGATGTATCCGTCTAACGATGATGAGGCGTCAGACGACATTTGTGTGTATATGTGTCGTGGTAACAGGTCGCTGGTGAACGCGATCATAAACGCCTATAATAATTTATTATTGTGAACGAATAAACAGTAGTCGGATTCGGATCTGAATCCATGGGCAATGGCGTAAACAGAAGAGGTGTAGGTAGTCTCACCCCAACAAAAAACGATAGATCATACGATAGATTGCATTTGAAGAACGATTCTGAGCGAAACTTTGTTTATTCGTGGTTTTTCGAAATTCAAACGTCATACATCTACAAAAAAGTTATGACAAACGATTTTTTACAAAATATTCTAAAAATATTATACGACTAAGCTTGTCTAATAAATGTTCACATCTTAAATACGAACATTTCACTTGCCTAAAATGGTTACGATATATTGTCAATTTTGCTGTTTTTTTTTTTTAATTTTTCACAAAATTCTCGTAATTATTCGTTAAGTATAAAATGAAAAAACATGTCAGATAAAGTACCAGCTATATACATTTTGCTACTAGAAAGTAATGCATGTAAAGAGCAAGAGCACTTGTTATATACGAAAAAGTGTTCACAGACAAATTAAAAAACAACAAAATACTCAAAGGCTTTAGACTTTGTTGCCAATTTTCTTCTATTTATGTCACTGTTCATGGAACTAACATATGAAATATCATACTTACGTTATACAAAATGGAGATCACGGACAAAACTTTCAACACCTGTGTCCAAGTGACCAATTTAATACAATTTTTGCAACATGACGATCGCGGCTGACGTTTCGACACGGTACAATAATACGCTGGAACGGGACGTCTCTGTGCGGCTACCATTTTATAAGCATCTAGACGCTGTTCCAAAACATTGTTCAACAGAGCGCATAGCGGAGCTAATGGAAATACGGTCGCGAACATGACAACGAATCCGTATTGGATAACTATTGAGCATAAATAAAATATTACTAAGTATTTATAATAATAATACTGTATTAAGTAGAAATCCCTACTTTTTTTTTTTGTGTGATAAAATTATACACATAAAAGTGTAAAAAGGTAGCAAGCCACAAGTGCTGTGGATATCGAATGAAGTAAGTTACCTAAGTATTTAAGTTTTATAAGTTTTTTGTTTTTAGTAAGTAGTATTTTCTAATTAAAAAGAGATTTTATAGTTGTATTATTATTATGAATTTAAAGACAATGATAAATCATAGTATTTGAAAAACGATTCTGAGCGACGCTAATATTTTATTCTAACTGATGTATATAAAAAGTATTGTGAAAATATTATACTTCTCGTGTGCAATACAAACATTTCTTATGTTTCCCAAAATACATATTAATACGAATTGACCGTCTTTTTGCAATTTTTGGGTATTTTCCTTACGCTAAAGGAAACTACTGGTAAAATCGGAAAAGTATCAAAGTACTAACTAGACACAATTTGTTACTGGAAAGTGACGCATGTCAAGCACTCCTATAATAATAATAATAGTAATAATAATAATAATAATAACACATTACTGAAAAACCAATAAATTATTTGCTTCGTTCAGAATTCAAAATGATTCCTCTCACCAGCGTTCCATTTGGAAAAATTAGAAGGGGACGCTGAAATATTTTTAAAAAAGAGGTACTACCCACTGTAGTATTTTCAATTCACTCACTGTACTAACGCCTATCCACACATTTACGAGTCATTACGTGTTGTATATGCGTGTGCGTCTATTATTACCCATCTCCGAATATTCCTGGTAAAGTCCTAACGGGCCGGTGTCTTCAAGTTGATAATCCAACTGCCATTGTTTTGGACATCTCAGCGTTTCGACAACGGTGTCCGGCAATTCTCCGGTGAATTTTTTCCGACGGCGTATCTCTTTGGCTCTCCATCGGCGCCAGACGTTTATGGCAAGCCTGCAACACAGTCGTGAAAACGCATTATCGGCGTTCGGTTGATCGGCACGGTATCGCCGGTCACGTGACGTTGTGATTAAAATGTGAAATGTCCACGATGCGTTAACACTAACGGTGTCGTGAGCTCGATAGCGTTGTCCACTAACTGTTTCGCCACCATTATGATGGCCAACTGGGTGCACAACTCTGGCACGCATCCTGAGCCCGCGGCCGACGGATCGCAAACGTCCTCCCTGACGTGGCGCACCAAACTCCGAAACAAATAGACGGGCCAGAAGTTTGTGAATTTGGACCCACTGGTGTCGGCGTGCTGTCCGTGTTCGGTCACGAAACGTCCCTGCACAGGAAAATACCGTTTACGTTTATTACGTAGTATTTATTTTAACTGTACGGCCGTACACACGCGTATATATTTTATAACTATTAATATTATTATTGATTCATTATAACCGATATTGGACAACAATCGGTTTGGCTGCACAACTCGAATCGTTTTGTTATTGTTATTGTTATTATTATTATTATTACTTTGCTGTTTGTATATTGCGCACCTTGAAAAAAGCTATGTACACCAAACTGGAATAATAATTAGCGGAATCGAAGCACGACATGTAAATGGTGTAACGGCTCTGAAACTTCGGATCGTACACGGAACGGTACGAGTACCTGGTGAGCCACTTGGCCACCGTGTTGTAGCCGTAGTGCATAGCAACTATGGCGGTCAGTTGGACGACGGTCGCGCACAAAGCGGCCACGGCCGTTTTCCAGTTGCTCAGCTCGCCGCTGTTTGTGTAGTTCAACAGGAAAAAGTTGTGGCGTTTGTGTCGATGAACGGCGGCGGTGTCGTGGCGCTGGAAAGCGCGCGCCGTCGACTGTTCGCCGTCCTGATGGAACACGGCCGTCATTAGCCATCCGATAGCCCGGCCGCGGTACACGACGATCAGTATCGGTATCGCGGTCACGGCGACCAACGTAGCGACGAACACGAACACCCGAAACGACACGGACAGCGTGTCCGCGAACCAACGCCCGACAACGTCCAACGACACTGTAGGTGATCGGTACGCGTTCGGTGACGTGAAAGTCGATTTTCCAGATACTGGCGGCGAAGGACGATTTCCCGGCGCTCGGAGATGATTCGATTCGGACGGTTCGTCGTTGGACGACTGGTCGGTGAATCGACAATCGACGCAACATTCGCCGCCTCCGTCGTGTTCTAATGTTTCACATCTTTCGTCCATTTGCCAACCGTACGTCGTCCACAGTTGTTGAAACGCTGTGGCTATACATGTATTACATTAAAAACAAATTAAATACATTAAAAAAATATATATATAATTTTACCGTCATGCTAAAGCGACACTACAAAAAAAAAAAAAAAGTTTGGGGACCTCTCACTTTGGCAACATTTGGCTGGAGCCAAGTAAAGTTCTGTAAAAATATATGGATTATAGTTGTTAAAAATTGCATTGTTTCAAATATTTTAGGTTGAATTTTAATTTTGATTAAGTCTATTATTCTCTAGAAGATGTATCAGAGTACGTTAAAGTTTTTACAAAATTAAACTTGCACCAACCAAAGTAGCTGTCAAATCGAAAGGTCTAAACTGGAATAATATACGCCGTACTCCTATATTCAATTGTCCCAGAGTGGGCATTAAGTTAGCGGAAAAGGTCTATATACACGTTAATAATAATTAAAATGTTTTAAGAATTTTGCAAAACTATGGAAATTTTGAATACGCGTCTATTATTATCGGTAGCAGATGTTTTGCCCTTAAAATGGAAATTTATATTTTATATGTACATACTATTATCATAACTAAAATAAAATGAAAACTTCATTATACACACCCCAAAATGACATAAAAATCGTGAACACAACTGCTCCCGGTCGGTCGAAAGTCGCCGCAGACGTCCATCTATATAAGTCGCAAGTATCCAATACTCGAGTGAAGCCACAATAATTCGCGTCGCACGGTCTGGTCGGGCACAAAACCCAGTTCGCCACTTGTGATTTTGGGTCGCAAATGTCTTGGCTAATTGCATTATGAAAGATAATAAAAAACCGTTATTAAGTTGGTGTATTACGTGCATAATAATGATAATATTATTGGCTTATTTTGAGTGGTCCAAATTCCGGGAATTTTCGTTTAAAGCACTTACTATTTTAAACCTTTTCTTTGTAGTTATATGTTAAATATTATTAATATTTTGTAATAATTTATGATAATAATACGAGTACACGAAGATTTTTAAATTTTAAATGTCAAACTTACAAAGTGGAGTTTTGGGGTCATGTGTTATTGGGAAACTAGATTTAGATAGTGTTTGAGGTTTGAAAGTGATTACAAATTATAAATTTAAGTACTTGACGTCGGTAATTTTTTTCTGTTGCTTACGTCGGTACGTCGTTGCGAGTTGTCATTAGTCCATACAAAAACCAGGCAAGTCCGGCAATAGCCGGACCTAACAACCATATGGTGTAATATCGAAGCCAACAAAAATAAACAGCTACCGGTATACCGTAATATTTCTGAATCAAAGTTGTGAGATTTTCGTCTAACTTCCATTGTCGCGGTATGATAAGACCAGGCCTTGCCCATTTTTCGTAGAGAATCTGTTATAATAATAATAATAATCATAATAATAATAATAATGTAGAGCTATTAAATAAACTTACTAAAATTTAACGTCATCGCGTATTGTCTAAAAACTCAAATTTCGAATTTTCTGAAATATTCAGGTGATTCGCGCTTTTGTGGGTTCAATTAAATACAATCACTACAGTATAATCGTAATCTATACTTACTTGTCGATCGTTAATGTTATTCGGATCATCTCCCTCTCCGAATTTGATATTACCGTCGTGCACTGGATACGCGTCATTAATTATACCGGTCTCCAACAGTTTTTCTAGGCTCATGACGTTGGGTTTATTTTGTTTGTCGTCGAATCCGATCCGTAATATTATTCGCCATACAATTTGAGCCCGTTGGGCAGAAGTGAATTTTCGGTAGTGTTCTTGATGATTTCCATCATTGTTTGGACACTATCCAATTACAGTCCGATCAACAATTATAAGTAATTAATAAAAACCGCCGAAAACTATTATCCTTAATATTATTAAATAAAAGCTGTAATTAATACATGAATAGCTGTGTTATTATTTAGTATTTACAGACACACAATCGTATTGAATTATCTTACTGACAATTATTTACCCATTATTTATGTTACATAATATTCGTATTTATTTATGGAACATAACAATGTAGAAGTAGTAGATAATCAGCAATCGCTAATTAAATTAAATCATATGAATATGATATGATGTGATTTTCGACTGTTATCCATTTTTCTTAAAAAATATCTTCGAATTCGAGATTCGATTACAAATTCAGTATAGTATTAGATATGTTTTTCATCGAAGAAGAAATATTTTTATATTAAAAAGTCGTTTTTTTATTTAAAAAATTGATGTTTTTTCATATTTCTGATTAATTAGTTATAACTTATGTGTAAATCGTTGTTTATTATAAAATAAAGTTAGCTTGTTTAAAAAAATCATCGATTCATGTAACGTTATGGCCTAACGACTTGGATGTTTTAGAATTTATCATCGATAATTTATGTAATATGCTAAAATCAATGTATGAATATATCACAAAATTACACGATTAGTTAGAATTCATATTATAATCCCGTGGTGTTCCCGTCCTTACAAGTCGTTGTTTGGTTATCATCTATCAATATTAACACTATTAATTATCGATGTATTATAAATAGAAATGATGACGGACACTCTTATCTACCCCTCTGCAGTGTGTTTGTTTTATATGGAATTTGGGGTTATATCTAAATCACCTGATGTTTATTATGTTTTTTGATGTTTTAATTACTAATTAATTAAACAAAGTTTTCGTTTGGTTGGGTTTCAAAACAATAATTATGTGTTCAAAACTTTATAATGAAAAATTCTACGAATGGAACTTTAATTTTCAAGTGAAACGAAACCTATTAATTTACATTTTTCATTAGGTATCAATTAGTATTGTTAGTCTGATGGAATAGCATCTAAATAGTATCTGATTATTAGACAAATTAAACTATTAGAAGACAAATTAAACTATTAGAAAACAAATCAAATATTTTGAAATTGAAAACGCGTTCCTCGAACAATTTAAAAATCGATACATTTATATATCTTTGCATTTTCATGCGATAAATCAATTCAAATATATTTTACCTGTTGATAGGAAACGTTTTTTGTGTTGGCCTCTGTTTGTCCACCATTACTATCACTAATCGTATGACAGTTACACTTGCATCCTAACAATCGTTCCGATAATCGAAGTAGAACGAAACATGTCCGACCAGCATCCAGCGAGCACTACAAAACAACACAATAAATAATATTGTAAACATTTCGTAAATTTAGTGGTTGGTAATGATTAGATTAGTATATTAGTGATAGATTAGTGATCAAAATGATTAAAATTTAAAATTTCTAATTATTTCTCAAGTACGAAATATGTGTGTAGGTATACACTAGTATACCGCGTGTACCATGGTACACAGTGTGTACACTAAACGTTTATATCCAATAGTATATACCTTAGTATATATTAGAGTATAGATTACACAATATTTGGTACACGGGTAGTGTTTATATTGATTTTTTCTCATACGTAAAACGACTATTGTGAAAGTCGAAAAAATACCTCTTATATTTTTACCGAACTTACGAAGCTCTCTATACAAAAAGTGATCGTTATGTACATATATATGTAAAATTATCGTCATAAATATCGTCATTATGTTTCCGATTGTTAGTTAATTGTAAAATCAATACATTCTCTACTTTACTAAGAAACATAATAAGGTGTTTACTAGGAAACATAATATGCTTTATTATGATATTTATATATTTATATGCATGATGTTAAATGATAATAAATAACATTCGTTTGGATATGGCAAGATGAAAATACCGTCCTTCGGTTATACACCAAGTATAACACACGTTCTGTTAACGTTGTCGAAGGCAATGTTAGTATCTATCATGATTACTATTTCAACATAGCAATAGTTGGTTTATCTTTTCAATTTAAAACTATTGAGGATTTTGTCGAAAAGCTGAAAAAGGTTGAATTTAATGTTTTCAGGGACGAGATAAACGATTTAGCTAGGTGTCGAAAATTGCGAAAACTCGTTAAAAATAAATGAATCGGAAAAATACATTTGATACGTCTGATACGGTAACGTGACAGCTGTAATAAAATATGTGTGAATACTATAAATGGTTTTTAAACAATAGTCTACATATTTTGCTAATAACAATAGTCCAACATAAACTCACGGTACCTAACATTAATTTAATAGTATTGACTAGAATATTCTAGGACAGTCTATGTTGGACTATTGATATTAGCAAAATATGTAAACTATTGTTTAAAACCCAATTAGTAGTTAGTTATAAATTGTTTGTAATTAGAATATTAGATACATTTTAAAATGTGATTTGCCTACCTTCGAATAAAAATTAATACATATCCGTTATAATATTATTATGTAAAGGTACTTACCGTTGGGTCGTCGTCGAAGTATACTGATATTTCGCGTGCTCGCAGTTCACGAAAAAATCGGAGCCTCTCAGAATTGTCGTCCAGTAGCTGGCCTTCTACTTTAGTCGCAATTTTTCGATTCTTTTGATATGCTAATACGAAGTCGACGGCACTTAAAGAATCTAGCCGACCCTATTAAAATGTAAAGCATTCGTAAATCGTATAAACATTATTGCAAAAAAAAAAACGATATAAATATAAATCATTTATTTTGTGTAATTGTGTACTACGATAACTCATTATGTGCACTAGATTCACCTAGATCTCGAAATAGCGAAATATATGGGTTATATAGGTTGTTACTATAGTAACCATACGGGAACGAATTTTCAGTTTTGCAAGCTCATAAACAAAAATAAACTAAATAAATAATAACTTTTACTTTACGTCTTAAAGTCAACCGAGCAAGGGACTCGGTCTAACCGGTACCGTTGTAATGCAACACTGTATATAAATACATCGGCCCGCGCATACTTGTCGTTTTACTAGTTTTATTTATTCTGAATACCACGAAAATACCGATTTATTTTCTATTTTCGAAATTCAAAATATCCATTATTTTATAAATCTCTTTCTCGCCCGAAAAGCTGCGTGGGGTAAAAACTTGTCAACCACGCCACTGCCGTGCGAGGACAAGAACGCCCGAGCTGTGTAACGACTAGCGGAAAAAAAAATCAGCCCGTCAACACTGACCACGTAGTGACCGTTTAGTGGCTCATTCGAAAGACGACGTCGACTTGGTCTGAGACGAATCGCAACGGCCGTGTGCGTCGTTCTAATTTGTTTTATGTTGTGTGTTCGTCATTATTGTGAATAATAAAACGTCCGTTGAAAATGTTTTCCGATAGGACAATCCTCCAACCACGTGACGCAATCATCGGGACAGGAACTGATCGCCGGGAAAGGTATTTCGCAACGCGGTCGAGACACCGTACGGGGCCGACCAACATTGTTTACCTCGTCGTGTCGTCCGGGCTGCGGCGGCGGCGGCGGCGGCGGCGGCGGACTGTCGTCGGCCTGATGTCGTCGACCATCGCGGTCGGTCACGGTGACGTACACGACGCCGATTTTCGAAGCCGCTCGTCTCAACTGTCGCGCGAACGACGACACTGGCCGGTCCGCGGCGGGCGGTGGCGACAGTGGCGGCAAGGGCGGCGGCGGGGGCGGGGGCGGCGAAGACGTTGTCCGTCGCATTGTCGTACGGCGAGAATCGACGCGTCGCGACGGCACGGTGCTGCGTAGACGAGCGCGCGACGCCCGCGAAGTGTCCGCTGCGTGTGTCCGCCGCGGCCGACGACGGGACCGTACGGTATACGTGTATTCGGAAAAAACCGACGACGACCAGTGGCGAGGGTGGTGGGGGGTAGAGGCATGTAGTCCGTCACGCGACGAAGACCCTTTGACCGCTCCTCCCACGCGCTCTACGTGTCGTGCAGCGTGCAGAAAATATGGATCGGCGATAAATAATTCAAACGTCGATACCGCCGATGCACGCACCCTCGTCTCGACACACCGTCCGACCGAAAGTCGATCGGGCCGGCACAAACCGGTGATTATCACCAGTAAGCGGGACACACGTGGCGTGTACGTGTGTATAATACCCGTGCAGGACGTTTAGCTTTCTTTACTCGTGTGTACGATATATTGCTCGCGCACAACGCCCGCGACCGGACCACGCCTGGTGCCCATCCGACACGTAACGTCGTATAACGTCGTATGTCTACAAAAACGCGGCACACGCACGCACGCACGCACGCACAAGTAGGTATAGTGTATTGTAACGTACTATATATCACGTAACTAATGAGTAACGCATGAAGTATGGAAAAGAAACCCATTTACAATGCCTTTGGCGGGGCAAACCATTTGAAATTGACAGACAGAAAAACAAAAAAAAAACAAAAACAATTGAAAAATAATATACAAAAATCGTTTCCCCTGCGTGACTTATAAAATACGTGTCCGTGTTTTCAAACAATACGATTTGTCTACTGTAAGTACAGGGGTGTACTTGGTTTTAATACACTTCTCCCCTGCCCGTTCCGTTTCATGATGCATTTATCCGCACTAGACACGGATGCAACAGTTGTTCACAATATTCTATACACGATAGAAGCATTTGAAAATAATTCTGATTACCTATTTATAATTTGCAATACTTCGGTTAGCTTTGTAAGTTCTTAAGGAATTTCACGTTTAAGAATTCGTAATTCTGAATTTAATTCTGCACCGATAATATCATGGTTTTTTACCATTCCTTAGAGAAAAATCAATTTCAAAACAATTTTTCGTTACATTTTTTTCATTCGTATAACTTTATTAGTTATTGAATAATTATATATTAGTTTTTTTTTTTATTAAGACTGTACTGGTAGGTCGCACGAATGTAAACGTCTCTAATGTATCACTTACACGATGTTGCAATAACATTAGAAAATGATAAGTCTTGTGTACTTTGTTTTTTTAATAGTGGGACACAACATTTCTAACACAGCGTCAGGCCCCTGGCATATATAAATAAAACTGAAAATAAGGTTTTCCATTGTGGTAATCTCTAAAACCACTCATCTGATCATTATGCAGTTTGTTATGTAATATACACAGAAGGTTACAGCCATAGTTATAGTCTTGTATTTCAATAAACTTATAACAAATATTTATAATACATAAACATATGTGGATACCGACCATGTGCCGGTATCCATGACAACTAATTGTAGCAACAAATATTCCTACAAATAAATAAAAGTCATAGTTTTATCAATCGTTGTTTTTTTTGTCATTATTATTTTTTTTTATTATATACTTTGTATGCATACATATATTTTAAATTTGAAAAAGTTGATGATTTCAAATACTTAGATGTCAATGTCAATATCAAAAATGACATGCATATAGAAATACATAAATGAAGGGATCAAGAGTGGAAATAAATGTTATTTTAGTATTATTAAACTCCTCAAAGATACTTTTATACTATAGCTACTTTTGACCTGTAATAACATACGCTTGTGAAACCTGGTCATTGACCAAAGGCGATAGCAGAAGACATGAATTTATTAAAATTTTTATGTATTGGAGTATTATTATTAAAGTGTTTTTCGGATATATTCATGTTAGTTAATTTTATTCTAATGTTTCAAAACCGTTGCAGGTTCCATGTTTAGAGAACGTATTACCCATCTTAAATGTTGTTACTATACTGACAAACTTTAGGTTTTGAAATGTCAGAATAAAATTGACAACACAGATATATCCAAAAAACACATTAATAATAGCAGAAGACTTAAGACATTCGAAAAGAAAATGTTATCAACCATATACGGATTAATCTTTAATCTATAAATATAGGCATATGATAAAAGAAGCAATGGAAATATAAAGAGACTATATATATAAGCCAGACATACTTTACTTTATCAGAAGAAATATGATTTAATTATAGAATAGCTAGAATGGTTCTGGTATGCATGGAGAGCGAATGGTTAGCTAATTAAAAATGCATTGGTCAACAAAATAAATAAAACAAGATCCCTAGAACGATTCAAATCCCAATGGATTGATGGTTACCAAAGATTTATCAACGACAGACCGAAACGCGATTTTACAGACAGCATATCAGAGAAATACATGGGGAGAGATTTTGATGGCAGCGCTGGTTCTGAATGGACAGTTAAGCTGACGAAGAAGATATTTTGTTGCTAGAAATGGTTAAAAGAAAATTCCAAATTGAGAAGCTTTACAAAAATTGCTAATAGAAAGAAATTAAATAATTCGATTAAATATTTTTTATTTACATTATTTATTGATACAATTTTGTTCTACGTGAAAAACATATATTAATCTGAATTTGGAATAATCAATAATTTTATTATAATACGTAACTATTGATTAAACATGAATAATAGTATAAAAAAAAAAAGAAAAAAAATTAATTATAATAATTTATATTGAATTCCTATTAACAAAAATAATAATAAATCACATTAAGAAACTGTAACTCGAGACTAAACTGTATATAGGTACTCAAAATAAAATCCCTGAAGGACGGGGCGCTGTAGATATATGGCCATTTATGTTACTGAAAACAAATTCACACAAGTTAATTATTATAATTATTTGTATTAAAAATAAAAAAATTTATAAGTACCAGAAATTCATTACGACTTTTCCATTGGTTTGTTCACTCTCCACACGTTTCAATGCTCGTTCTAATTCATGTTCCTTAAATGTTTTGTCTAACACTGGTTTAAGGACGTAATCATTAGCCATACTTGCAAGTTCATTTAAAATTTTTGAGTCAAATTCATAATGGTCCCAATATTTGTTACAATTGAATACCTACAACAAAATAAAATAAACAATTTTATTTTGTAAATGAGACTCCCATAAGGTACACATATGCTTACATAAGTCAATTTTAACCATATCATGTAAAAATATGAACGAATAGGACCATACGAATCGAATACTAAGCGTTTTGGTCCTACAGGTATCATTGTACCAGTTACACTGCATAGTTGTCTGCAAAAGTTGTTTTTAAGTTCACCAGCTGTATTGAACACATAATCATATCTAAAAAGTATACATGAAATATAATACAAATAACAATATGTAAAGAGGAAAAATAATTTTCGTAATTCATCTTACCCACAAGGCGCGGTATTAAGTAATTGATCAATACTGACAGTTTCAGATTCATAAATTACAGAGGCACCAAGATATGTCATAAAAGAACACACACGATTTGGACACGTTACAGTAATGTCAGCTTTTAAATAACAACACAGCTGTAAAATTATTGACCCTGTTGCAGTGTCTCCACAATATATAAGGATTCTGAAAATAGTTATTATTAATAAGATACTTTTTCAACAATGATTTATGAACAAAGTTGTAAATTCAATGTTCCAAAAACGTATAGTATACCATATAAACATTTTTTATTGTTGTAAAAATATGCTTTATATTATATATTTTTAAAAGAACAAGGATATTACATTCAATATTTATCTTCATTCTTTTAATGACTACAATCAAAAAATGTTATGCCATATTTACATAATTTTTTAAAATTATAATTATTGTAAAATCTTTTTTAATCATTTAATTGTAGTCTCAAAACATAAGAAATAACAAATTGAATTTACTGCTTTGATTAATTATACCAATTTATTAAAATATTAGTGTATTACTTTTTGTCTATTATATTTAATGGATTTAAATTAGCTGTTTGGAATACAGCTAGCCATGCTAAAGATCCAGCATACGGAAGAGTTGAAGCTTCTATGTGAGACAAAACACGAGGCTTGATACCTACATATTTTTCAGACACAACTATAGTTTCGCATAAAGTGCCACACAGAGACCATGGAGGAAGTGAGACCCAAACTTCATCATTGATATTTATATCACGTCTAACATCTGACCCCATATCAATTACAACGCCGGAACAGTCTCTTCCTAATATTAGTGGAAATTCTCGATATATTGATTTCTGTAAATAATAATAAAACAAGACTAATACATTTCAATTTATAAAATATTATATAATTATTTTTAAAAATAAGATACATTTGACTAATAGGAAAGAATGTATTAACAAATTTAATTAGTGCCACAATTACAATTGATAGATATAAATCATATTTAAATGATATTGTTCATAATCTATTTTAATAAATAACATTCATAGATATTTTTAAATAATTAATAGAATTGTTTAGGTAATAATGTTATTAAAAATAACATATTGAAGACCTACTCACTAATAATAATAATATTTTTAATTAGTATTGTTTTTAAGTACATTGACGTGTCTTTAAATTTACATTATATTTAATTTAATTTAATATATATATTTATAATATGTATTAAAGTATACAATGAGAAAAAAGGTTGACATTTACTAGACTGGATGACTTGACTCCTTTAAGGTGTACAGTGACACTACTTCAAGAATGGAATGTTATTGTTATAACCTTATAGGTGATGTTATATGGGTTATTATATATATATATTTTAAAGTTAGCATTTGAGTAGTTGTCTTGGCCAATTACACTTTAGTCAACAGGGGAGATATACAATAAATAACAATCAAAATAAACTGAAGGTTACAACATATTTTTTTCTAGATACTTACAGTACGTGTATATTTGATCAAAAATTTTCTTATGAATGAACCATAACCTTTGGCAACCAAAATGTCTATTGGATCTACACTTGCAGCTTTCACCATAATCATAATTTGATTAGGCATAGTAATTTTTGGAGTTACAATGTCTTGTAATAAAGTTATGCTCTAAATAAAATAAAAATTATACATAAACACAATATACTTAAATATTGTACTGGCAATAAGACTTACTTCAATACCATTATAACTAGTAGCTGAGATGGCTTTCATGTGAGTTACAATGACAGCAGATGGCTTTATATTGAAACCAATCAAAAATCCGATTCCACTTCCAACAAATAAACCAGCAAATCCAAAATACAAATGACTTCGATTCACTAAATATAAAACAACAAAGTTTGTTTGTAATTTAACGAGTATTGTATCTAAATTGTTTCTTTTGAATAAATACAATTAATATTTAATTGAAAAAAGAATAAAAATTAATCTTTGCAATTATTCCTAAGAGAAACTAGAATTTGAATTATTTATTTTTGACACAAATGTCATTAAACTTGGGATGTAAATTCAAAAAAATAATGTAAATAAATATAATTAATTAATTAAAATCCTTACAGCTATTCCCAGTTAGGTAGATTATTTTTGATTGTAGTGCACTGACAAAGGCATTTAAGTCATATTCTTGACAGGAACACTTAACTTCTAACCAAAAATCTATGAACTGTTCCCATGCCAATTGTACACTTTCATGAGCATTTTGTATGGTCCTAGAATCGTTCCATGTTTCAAGTATCAATTGATGTGTTTGATCTGACCAACGATCGAACGCAACGGTTTTTTGTTCTAAAATTGTTAACCATAATTCCTGTAAACATAAACAATAATAAGTCTTCACGGTTAAAGCGTTCATATACAATGAATCGACAAACCTTTAGTGATTGAATACTGTGACGCAGGTCTGTAATTATTCTCCCCATTGGATGATCGTCAATGACTTGTGTGTATGACCATGTGTTGTAATGTTTTATGAGATCGTATTACATCACGATCGGTGAGAAACGTCCTTACACACCTACACGAAAAATATACTATTCATGTACGCGAGTCATTAGGAAAGTTTGGCGAAAACACGACGAACACGACGAAAAAAAAATGCGTTTTGTTTATAGTCGGGAACTCGTCTAAAAAAAAAAAATTACACTAGTAAAAACTGATAGGCCCGTACAAACATTTTCTCGTAACGAAAGTACGCGATAAGTTTGCTTTCAACTAGAAACATAAACCTCCGCGGACTAAGATATACCTGATGTACTCACGTTTTTTCATTAATTCCCGATCGACGTGCGCGAATTACACCGGAATTTCTATTTCTTCTCCCGCAGCGCGCTCGTGTTTATCAGAATCCGAAACCGTATCTCTCGTCTTATCACTTATCGGTCGCCGGGCCCACAATGACATTGAAACGACCGGACTGCTCTGAACAACGTTCAGGTTTATATAGAAAAATATTATAGATACGATAACGGGTTCTAAGATAACAACGCTGGAACGAAAGTGTGATATTTACATATCGGTCGACATTTTGAAAGTCGGTGATAATGTTGAGAAAACAAAACCAACAAATTACAAAACTAACTTCATTGTAAACTTGATTGTTAACGTATTTAAAAGAAATATTCAACACTAACAGAAGTATGTAGATACTCGTGTTCGAATATTTTACAACGCTGGGGATGATTCATAGCACGTCGAGTTTGGTACCGAAATGTTTGCCCGAGTTGAAATGTTTAATTTTTACGACTGGTAAAATAACTCGTTTGAGATGTTTCGAGTTACGTTTGCCCGTTTCTAGATAAGTCATAGGTATGCACCGTAGAATTATCCATAAGCAAACAATAATGTTTCTCTCTGTCGATCTTAACTATTTTCGAAAATAATAATTATTGATTATTATTTATTATAAATAATTACCTTGATATTGGTCGAATGGATGTAAAGTTAACAGTCTCCAAATCAAGTTCGATACCTGTACTTTTTCATTACTGTTTCTTACACGGTTTTTAGACGAATTGGTTATTTTTCATAATATTGTGAGCAACGCGGCGCCGTATTTTTTTTTCGGTTGTTTGCTTTTTAATATTAAAAACAACCAAACAATTTTGTTCCAACGTAATTGACAAGTATAATATGTACATACGAGTATATCATAGTAAACACAACGTACACGCTATTCCATACATGTCATTGATGACAGGCCTAAATAGATCGGACACTTTCAATGCCTTTTTACGGCATGACTATGTGTTAAGATTTTTTCGTATACCTGAGTCGAACTTATTAACAATTTATTATTTGTTGAAATTTGAATTTTGTTTAAAATTTCTGGTAATTAACGAATTATCTTGAAACGTGGTGGTTTTATTTCCTGTTGTATTGTAGACTTTCGTTCATAACGAGCTTATCGCCAAGTTTGACCGTAAACGCGAGGTGAGGTTCGACACACACACACAAATCCACCAAAAATCCAGTTGTTGGGTCGTATTATTAGAACGTTTCAGGTTTTTCATGTAGAGAGCATACTGCATCGGGAAAAGATACTCGGTTTTCGGAAATAAATAACAATATAAGTTATGAGAAGTATGTGAAAATGAACGTTATTACAATATCAAGTACATTTTTCCCATACACGGCGAGCGTTTATTTCTCGTCGTTCAGTGTTTCTAACATTGTCGCGATCACTTCAATGTTGAATTGAAATTACGCAAATATTTGACTACGTGTTCAACTATTTTAGGAACTATAGAACGAATACACAATGGAATGGAATTTGAATGGTACAGATTTATGCAATAAAAATGTTTTTACACTGTAGGCGTGCGCAGCCTTTGAAATATAAATGAATAACAATCTTTTTACTTTTTTTTTTTTTTACAAACATAATAAAAAAAACAGACGCTTTGTATCCAATAGAACAACACGAATAAAACGTATGTGTAATGTTACACTAACATTGTATAATAATCGAATTTATTTTAATACAGATAAAGTAATAACTAGATACATTAATCCATGTTTTTATCTTTCGCTTGTTCTTCGCACATAATTAACATCTTGTCCATTGTGCGTTGGACGACCAGTCATTTTTGTTTGCATAAATGTTTTTGCTATTAAAATTATATTTTATATATATATATATATTATATATATATATATTACATACATGTTACTGTTATTCGCACAACGAGAACAAGGCACACACTAATATATTACAGTATTAAACAGTATCGTATACTCTTATTTTCCGTGTATAATTTAATTTAATCCATTAGCGTTAACCCAGCGTTAACATACGGCAACAGTTATCGAATCTATTTATAATTTTTTTCCGAATATTTACATCGGAATTTTATTTTTATACAGTGAAAAACGTACGTATAATACGTGTTTTATACTATACCGTATTATACATTTCAACCCTGGTATTTTGTATTCGGATATTGAGTGTAAACGACTTCGATAGAATCCCGCTTTCAAGTCGCAATGTACATAGCCGTAAACGATGACTATACGAGCCCAGTCGGAAACGTGTGCACCGGTCATAAACAAACCGTTCGCAGAGTTTACAATTATTCACAGTCTGGCCATACTGGGGATTTTCTGTAGTATTTGGAAAGTTTTGTAGGTTAACATGCAATGAGCTTTTAGCACAGACTATATGAATACAGATGGCTCACTCCGGTTTTTGTAAACAAAAACGATGACGTTTCGACAAACCAACGTTGATACGCGACGAAATCAGTATGATCACGGTTTAGGCATTCAATTTCATCATAAGAATAAAGTCATACTGATTATCCGACTGCGCTAGGGCAATTTGATCCCAACTTTTAAAACATACCATTATAATCCTTATAACCCGATCCTGCATTCCTTTTGGAAATCTTGTAGGATGTTTTAGGTGATTGTTATTTGTATATTAATGTCATTTGCCTCAAGTTTGTGTGGTAACAACGTATCTGTCCTCGTAATTTCCTGTGTTTAGTGTCGCGTTCACTTTAAAAATTGGACAGTAGAAACATTGGAATGCGTTGTTCAGTTATGTAATATCGTAAAAATGTAAATACTTAATCGTGATTGTTCAATACTTAATTATAAATAAATATCTAATATTTTAAATAAATATTCCATTGTTTTATGTTTATGATTACACATAGATAATAAATAAATACAATAATATTGTACAATATCTGTACAGTAACTTATTTTTGCGTATGTTACTAGACTGATTAAATCGTGTCCAATCAGAGCATCTAATTTTTCTTCGCAATAGATTTTGGCCGAGTGAGCCATCTGTATTCATGTAGTCTGCTTTTAGTACGAATTTGAACTTTCGGGAGTCGCGATCGGTCCGTTGTGATTATTTTCGATTATTTTCTTAGTGCGTTCTGAAAATGAGTGATCACAATTTCGAGCAACGATATGCTATCCGTTTTCGTTTCAGACTTGGGCACGGTGCGTCGGAAATATTTCAAAAACGATCGCAAGCGTACGGAGACAGTGTACCTCGGACGACGCGACTATTCGTACCTGAACGTCACTATTACATTTGTGTAAAGACGTATGTTGTTATTTTAATCGATCCAATTTTAGTAATATTCGAATCAACAACGAAATCGACAATGCATTCGGAGAGACAACTGAAATGTACAACTGTTCATTTCCTTTAAACTGTACAGTCGTGTCGTCCGAGCCGCGGCGTACCGCACACGACGGTCATGAATTCGAAATACAACCGTAACCGTAACCGTGACCAGTACGGTAACCGCTCGGCGGCGTGTGCACATAGCGACCGTCTACGTCGGCGGCGGCGGCGGCGGCGCGCGGCGCGGTGTGTTCTGCCGGGCGGTTGTTTCGCGTTCCCAAGTCGAAACTTTCGTTACGGCGTTCGTTCAGTCGCTGTCGGCCTGTCTCACGTTCAGCATCCCTCGCTAGCGACCCACACGATGCGGTCATCCGGCGCGGTGTGCCTGGTCGTCGTGCTGTTGTTCTGCCGTCGTCTCGCCATCGCCGTAACAGGTACGCATTTATATAAACGATTTACGACATACAAACGTATTTTTGTGCACCGCCACCGCACCATCACTCGCCATCCCCCCCCCCCACCCCCGGAACTCGCATATTTCGTTTGAAATCGTTCCCCGGCCGTTTCCGAAAACGTTGGGTTTTTGAGTGGAATATTAATATGGTTCACGGGTCCACTTGATACACCTTATAATACGTTCGGACGGCCGCGTGTTGTGTTTTCGTAAAATATTTCTTTTTGCGTTTTTGCATTTTTTTTTTTTGACAATTGGATGGTGTCTTTTGTTCGTTTTTATCGGCGGCCCGCGGTAATGTTTTAGCGTTTCGCGACCGGGCGAAGGGGGAAAATATGATGGTCAGTTTTTTTTGTTTTTGTTTAACACTGATATGTTCTTGCGTCCGGGGTCGGTGGACATTTCCGACACCAAAAAGTGTAATACGCGATACGGTTAAACGACTTCTGGTAACCGAGAAGGTGATTGGCCAAGGGAAATTTCGATATTAATCATTTAATCATAATATTTATATAAATTATTTATGTAATTTTTTTAATTATGAAAAAAAATCTTGCGAAAACGTATAAAATGATTCAATGGTTTTCCGTGAAATGGAGAAATTCGACTTTTTAAATTTATTTTGTTTTGTTTCGATCCAAACGAAACCGAGAACATCATTGTTGTTTTTCCATTCATCCGCCAAAGTGAATCGCGTTTACTCGATTTCAGATGCTTACTCGATAGTCTTCTTTGTACGCGTCTCTCGCGTGAAGACGATATACATTTTTACCAAAAAAATTTACTCGAATTCTATATGTCGTTCTTAACGCCATAACGTTTTTTTCGCCAAAGTCGCAAAAAGCTATCGAAGTAAAAACAGAAAAATCTTTATTGAAAAAAAAATCGAGATTTAATTATCGAATTATATTATTTACGATGCAATTATTATTTACTAGTATCTATATCCTAATTTTAGCATATGGTTTATAATTTTTTTTTAATTCGGTCTTTTGTAAACGAAACACAATGATTTGTCTTCGAATGAATTAATCTTCGATTAAAAAAAAAAAACTATTTATTTTGTGGTTTTTTATTGAACGATTCTATTTATAGAATAATATTTTGTTATATGACGTACGAATTTGAAATTTTGGATTAGGGTATTATGCGGCGTTCGAGTATGCCTACTCAAGAACAAAGTAAAAAATACATTCCAATTCTTACACTATTTCTTTTTTAACGCGTACATATTTGTTTGTGTGCACTTGTTCACGAGTTATTGTTTTACAGTATAAATTATATTATTATTATTATGTTATACAAGAACACTGATTTAGTTTGATTTTAATATACCCAATTACAATTAGCTTTTGAACTACGACCGCATTTATTTTCAGACTGACATTTTATTAATATTACTATAATAACTAGCGATTTAAAATATTCAATATGACATGTTTAAAAATAATTATCTCGGTGAGAATATATTTGTAGAATATGTTGATTTAATGAGTTGAGATAATTTAATAATAAACAACCAGCCTTAAGTCACTTGTTCTAATCAAATAAAATATTATTTCCGGTCCTATACAGTTTATGTAATATAAAGTAAATATAATAGGCATTTATATATTATAGTACATTTACATTGAATTTGAATTTTTTTTTTTATTAAGCTGACAAATATTTTAAAATTTTGTCAGTTTTAATTCATTCTATTTCTAATTTTTAATAATATTATATGATACAAAATCATATTGAATTTATTTAATGTTTTGGATTTTTAAATGCAAAAAAAATAATTACCTTTGAAAATGAAATAGAATATAATTAATTTATGCTCGGAATTTAAATTTTTGACCGGAATTGTTAAATAATTATTTTACCGTATACATTTCGACTAAAAGAAAAAGTTCTAACAAAATCCACTGAATTTAAATCCAACATAGTGTAAATACTTCTAAAGTACTTATCGTTTAAAACATTTACATCAACATTTTAAAATAGTTTTTGTTATTTAATTTGTATTAAAAAAAAAGATATAATCATTAATTTATAATTTACGTATGAAATGTAAAATTATTCATTTTTCATCATCTGTATATTTATATTTGGAAAATAAACTATATTATTATACTTGTACTTAAAATATTTTTAAAGGTGTAATTTTAATATTAATTTTACTATTTAATGTAGTTATATAATACCGCTTTTTCTTTAAATATTGGCAACATTTCTTGTAATTCATAATTATTACTATCAATTTTATTTTTAGTTTCTAATTGTAATTTTAATAGATTATATCAATATAATTCATTATAATTATTTTCTTAAATTCTGGAGCATCATTGCATTTTTAAATTTATTGTTTGGTACTTACTTTATATATGTTGTGCATAAAATTTGGAATTCTTATTTAAAAAAATCGAACATTTTTTTTACTACTAAATGTATACAAAATTAATTTTTAATATAATTTATTGAATACATAGTATTAAATAATGTTTCGAAAAATGTTTTCTAAAAACAAATTGGTAATTACTGTAAACTAAAATAGTTTCCCTAACTGCTCAGAATTTAAAAGAAATATGCGCTATTAAAATACTAATTTTATTCTTTGAACCATTTATACATAACAGAGTTTAAAATTTGAATAGTTTTAAAGTGTTTTTTTTCTTTTAGTTTAGTAAATTCTGGCAATACATGGCTCTTGATTAAGTTTAACAATTAAAATGTAAGATATATAGCTATATAAATAATGTGGTAAGGTTGAAATTACTTAGGAATAAAATCTTGTTATTTAGAACAGTGGTTTCAAATTAGCTGTATATATAGCCATAGGTTAGCTAACTCCTATTGGACACCATTTCATAAATAATAGATTTTATAAATAACAATTTTTTAAAAAGAATGTGACGTTTCATATTTAAATTGTATTTAACAAGACGTAATATTACCTATATTCCTTATTCAAACAGCGGGACATACACTCAGTATATGTACGGAGATATTATTCTATAATCATATTAATTAAAAATATAACGCTAAAACTAAACAGTTATTGAAAGTTTATTTGCTAATACAAATTTGTATTAATTGATCTGAAATTTGTCAGTGTTTTTAATTTTAAATGCATTATGTACCCTTCATAGATTAAGAAATATACTTCAATTGTACATATTATAATATTATAATACGCAATATTATTGATATTGGTTTTAAAGTGATATTATGGGTTTTTTTTTATATTGGAAAACAATTTTTGTAACAGTTCTCCAAAAGTTTCATACAGTATAATTATCGATTAAAATGTAAACACACATGGTTTATTAAAATTAGTTATTCAAAAAATTATTAGTAGTTTTTGATAAACATGCGAGAAACTATGGAAAAAGTTCAACTTTTGGTGAATTTCCTATAAGATCATTAAAATGTTGATTTATGTAACAGTCAATGTGCTTTATAATTTGAATGCGATAAACATTTTATTGGAAAATATAAAAGAAAATTTCACAGTGAAATATATGTTACAAAGACTTTTATACTGTATTACTTTGTATCGCTAAACTTTAGATCATTACTGTATAATATTATGATATTCATTAACTCTGATCTGAAGTCATCACGAAATGTTAATGTTTATTTTATTTAATTTAATCACTTTCTAAGTACTTGACTAAAATACGTCTGGAGTAGTTTCAAATGAATAACAAAGAAAAATGTTTGAGTTATTCGGCAACTTATTGCATGTCATTGGCAACATCGACAGAACTCGTTTTAAACTATAATTTATATTGAATTTTGGAATTTAATCTGTTTTCGAACATTCAATATGCGTTCGGGCCAGGTTTTTTCTTTATCACGTGCTATTTTGTTGTTTTATAAAATATTTCATTAACTCAATAATAATATAATATTTGAAGAATTTTTTTAGTGGTTATAAACAATTGTTCATAGAAATTATTCCTGTTTTATTAGATATTTAATATATACATTTGTTTCAATAAAAAAACATACGTGGCTGATATATAAGACTTATGTTAACAAAAAAATTTGTTTGTACCAGAGTTGAATGTTTGTGAATGCGCGTGATCATTTAATATTATTAAATTATTATTAAATATTCAATGTTTATCAATTTATAAAAACTAAGGTAGCTGAACGTTTTAAAAGCGCATAAAAATCGTGTGGTTATTGCATTATACATTTTATTTCCCTTACTCATATCATTTCAACGTCGGCGTCACCGCGTACTTCCTGGCGTGAGGACGAGTTTGTTTTTACCCCGGGAAGATTTATTATTTCACAGTCCAAAAACGGACTTTGGACGCCTTACAAACCGGAAGTTTACTTCCTGTTTTTGACCGATTCGTGTTTTGTCGAAATGTTATCCCTTCCACAATTCTATCCATTCCCCTACACACACATATTCACCAAACGGAGATGTCCCTCTATCGTATACACACGCCATGCCAAATGCAGTTATAGTTGCTTTGTATACGTTCTTTCCATTATTACTGACAACGGTAAATTGAATTTTGGGTGGCAATCATTTTTCAATGTCACTTACTTATTATATGTCGTCGTCATATGTGAATTCCGTTTTATTCAATATTTGTTTAGTTTGTAATATCGAAAACATTTCATGAATTGCACAATAATGTCGTTTATTCAACTTAAATTGTTATTGGTAGACATTGTGTAGATATTATAAAACAATAATGTATAAAAATTCGATTTATTTAGTGTTTATCGTTTATGTAGTTTTTATACATGTACATGTAAATACGTAGGTAAATGAAATCGTATGAAATTTCAAATTGTAAAAACGAGGTTGAATTTTATCTTTACAAACTACTGACGATTAATACTCAAACAGTATAATACATATTCGAATTTCTTTACCGCTGTGATTTCATACACGAACGTTTGATTCAATTTATTGTTATAGATTCAAGGATAGCGAAGAATGGGTTGAAAATTGAATTTCCCAACGCATGCTTTTATATTATTGTCTCTGAGATATCCAATGGGAACGTCTTTTTTTTATGGTAGTCTACGAATAAATTTCGCTGATAGTGTGTATATATTTATACAGTATTCAAATTCGGTCATTAAATTGTTCTATTTCATTTGGCGGCTTGCAGAAACATTTATATTCATATATGTTTTAAAATATCTATTTCCAATCATAATTTATGCCCGGAATATATAATATAAGCAATGTTAAGATGTAATTTTTTACGAATGCAATATATTATTTTGTTGACATTTGATGTTTTAGTAGCCAATTTAAGAATTTAAATGTTAACCATTACACGTTATGAAATGAGTTCCATTAATACACATTTTAATATTTAAGATTAAATAAATAAAAAACACATTCAATATTCTTACGTAAAAGTAATTATTTTATAAATTTGTGTTTTCATAATTAAATAAAACTGATTAATGATAAGTGAATTGATTATTACAATAAGACATTGCGATAGTTGTTCATATAATTTAGTTTATAGCCGTAGTATGAGATTGGCATAATAATAATTAAGATTGAAAACAATTAAACGGATTTACATTGTTCATTGCAATATAAACGATATAACTAGGGTATAAAATACAAAAAATTTATCAATGAAATGACGAGAGCAATTATAAATGAAAAACGATCCAATGTAACAGATAGTGTTTTCCAAAATAAAGCATTTTCGTCTCTTTGATTATTTGGTGTGTCCTCTTTTGCATTGTTTTCTATTAAACGTTCTGCTCCCTGAAATTTAATACATCTTACGGTAAATTCGTCATAATTTTACATATGAATTTGAATTATTTATATTACCCGGGCGTTAAAATTAATGAGCATATCGATCGGTCTTATGTTTAAAACTAATGTTAGGTTAGACTTGAGCCATTTTGGGCCATTACGAGGAAACTCTTCAGTGCCTTGTTTATAAAGCTCACTACTGATAACACTTATAACAAGTGCCATTGCTGTTATGACTAAGGTGTTACGGTACAACAGAACTGGAAATGTAAAACGTATATATTAGCAATAGTTACACAGTTTGTTCTTTCTTCTTTGTACATTTATTATATTTATATACGTGTTTAATAGTTAACTTGCCTATGTATACGAGATGTTCACCATTGTTCGGTATTTTCGTGTCCAAGAATTGTATGTATAGTAATTCAGAAATGAAAAATATACATAATAGGATCATTCGAAGTAACGGTTCATGGCCCATTAAAAATGTTAAATTACTCATTAGCGATATTACTGAAATTCGAAATACCGATTATTGAAAATATACAGTTATTATGATAAATGCCGTATAACAATTTATTGTTCGTACCGAGTGCCGGAATAATAACGGATGAATAGTACATAGACGAAAATCGTTTTATCGATATATCATATTTCAATATACAGTATGATCGTGATGTATTCGATTCGGAATATAATATATTGACACATTTATGCTGTATAGTATTAACGTTCCATTCTCTATCGGGTATATAATATAACAAACTCTACGAAAAAAAAATATATATGATTATACTAAGAATAATTTATAGTTTGAATCTGGCAGTTCCATTTACTTTAAAAGAGACGATTGCATTGTATTGTATTATCATGGATTAAAATTAATTCTGTGCACTTATTATAATTGATTTTTTTAATAGGTTACTTATACTAATAATCTTCAATATTAATGATTTTTTTTGTTTTACATAAAATACCTGGCTTTGCATTGTTTTTAAAAATAATATTATTTGTTACTCACATAATATCCGTTTGGAAATGAATAATTGACATACATAGTTTTATAAAGAGGATTTCCAATATAAAATGTGCATTCGTGGGAATCAAATGGCCATTTGGCTATATTGGCTGCACATCGAGCAGATAGAGTGATTCGATGTCCGTATTTTACGATGCCTTCGTAATTTATACCTACTATACTTGCGGGTAAAAAATAAGACACTTGTTGTGGATTTTCCCCGTCGAATCCTCTAAAATATATTTCAATAAATTATTATGCTCGAATGATAATAGTGATAAAAATAATTTACATTAACATTTTTAGACTCTAATATCTTATTATACTTATATTAAAATCAGCAGTTGACTGTTTATTATAAATATAAACTGATTTTTCGTTTATTTTTATTTTCATTTATATTGAACTTATTCACGCCTTACATGTTTACGTATAGCTAAAATAGTAATGGCGAATAGATTTACCAGTAATTTTTTTATATTTATACGAACAATAGTAAATAAGTGATAAGGTATAATAATAATTTAAAATATTTATTTTGTAGACACTTTATTTTGAATTAACATTATTATTAACTCTTATCTAATATTATTAATGTCTTTATACGTAATCGCATTAAAAAAAAAAAAAAAACAATGTTAAAATGATTCATGTTACTAAAATAAATCAACAAATTTACTCATCATATGAAATTATATCAGGTATCCAAATTGTAGTCGAATCTTCATACACACGTTTAACATTATCATATTTTGAATAATTCCAAATTAGAAATTCATCTTTCCAAGTCTATGTAATAAAAGAGTCCATTAAATATATCATTATAATTCGTATCTTATGATATTATAGCCATTACCATTTGTAAATACATGTTCACTTGTAAAATGTTCCATTTTTCATTCTATTCTTAAAATACACAATAAAAACGTTAATGCGTGAAATAAGTAGAGTGCCTATAGGTTTAAAATATAATTTGATACACTACTACAATATCTACCTAATGTAACACAAATGAAAGTAAAAACATTTGAAATTATACTTACCATATGAATGTTGAAAATGTGAAATGATGTATTGACAGTAATTTGTGTCGATTGTTTAATCACCGGCCTTACGTTTTTATTATAAGTGCGAAACAAATCATTCGATAGTTGTGTAGCAGCAGATTTATTGGTTAAATCATTATTGCACAACTCGCTGTAAATTCCACCTGAACAACATTTTTATTTAGTCCATTGTAATTTATTATTTTAAAAAGACGTTAAAAAGAATTTTAAATTCCAAATGATTTACCAAAAAACACTACTGCGCAAACATACAATAACGTCGCTTTAAAAACATCCATCTTGTTCAAACGAAAATCGAATCGAGACTAGAAGCATTATAATAATAAACGCCCATCCAAATTGGTCATGATGTCAATGAAATGTTGTTATTTATAATATTTAGTAGCTTATCTGTGACGGTTTTGATAATTTAAACCGTATGGCTCGAAAACACATTAATTTTTTTGTTCATACTTAGGTTTGTTGAACTGTTAAATACACATGGCCATTGATTCAATAATGACAATGGACATGCATGTCGTTGAACTGCAGTAATCCTACTATTTATCGACATTTATCTTGCATTTACGCGTAATTTGAGTTATCCACGTTAAATTTATTTATACACGATTTGATTGAAAATGTAACGTGTCCTTAATATTACATATTATTTAAAATTGTTTTGAATATTCAAATGTTTCATTAATTTTATAATGTTAGTTGATATTATTATTGATATATTTTTATATTTTTGATTAGCGAATGTGCGAGAATAGAGATATTCGAAAGACCAATAGTATTATGAATCTTCTGGCTTCCAGCATTGGAAAGGACTACCTTTTATTATCCATTAAATGATTTTTATTACATAATCGCTGCAGTTAAGTTGGATATAAAATTGTTCGGTTATTTCAAAAAAATCTCGCGGAGTTTTATATTTGATCCAGTAAAAGTTTTTACGAACATAATGAAATAAAACAATATATTTTTGTTATGTCTATTATAGAATTAAACGAGTTCTTCGCGTAGTTTAATTTTTTTGTTTTTATTATTTTTTTTGGTTTTTTTTTTACTTACGGTAACCCTCGATTACGACCAACGGTGATTCTTCTTTTCCGTATTATTATAATTTTTTTTATTATTCAGCGATGAAACTAACTTTCCAAGTTAAAAAACAATTGAGTTATATCAGTTTGAATTCGCTCGTTAAGCGCATCAAATTGAAAGTACACTTAAAAAACCAAACGAAAAAATAACTCTGAATTTTTTTTTATTGACATGAAAATATCTTATGACCTGAGGTCTGTCAGAAATTTACGTGACGCTTTTTTTGTAACACTCAATTATGTTATCAGTTGATATTGTGTAGTTCGAATTCGTCTTTCGATACGCCGATATATTTATCCGTATAAATACAATTCTGATAATAAAATGTACTCAATAGTGTCCAAGTCCATAAGACATTTTCAAAATCCGAAATGTCTGTTCGATGCGTAGCGAGTATAGACTTATGGTAATTTTTTCACACTTTTTGCGTGACATAAAACAGAAAACATATTAGCTCGAAACTTTTCGGTTAATTCAGTCAGTTTTTGCATTTCAAGAATATATATAATTCCATCGATAACCACTGACATTTATATACAAAATCAATTTCTTACTTATTAAAAAAATTAATAAATGTGTATATTGAATAAATAATTGTTAGTGGAAATTGGAAGTTCTGTATGGGGAAAAAAGAAAGCTAAATTGTGCATGTACAAATTAAATTTACATGTAAATCTTTGAATTCCACAATTACGTTTTGTTATAACCGAGGAAATATAAACAGAATTTGTACATAAGTAATCGAATGTTTCTAATATCATTATAAACACCCCGTATATGAAAATGTTAAGTTTCATAAAATGCTTATAAATTCCACAAGCATACAATTTCTGCTCACCGTGAATCGTTTGGACATTTATATATTGCGATTCGCAAGTATACTATACTATAATTGCGCGCGTTAAGAGTTGACAATTTTTGATTTACTGACATCGAGCGAATATACAACACATCTTACAACTCAAAACACTAAGTTAAATCGTTTACGATTGTACGACATCTGCATAGTGTATAACACGTTTTTTTCATTTTATTGTTCTATTACATTAAAAACCAAAACATTTAAAAGTTTAAACAAGAAATATGTTTTTATGATTCAATTAAGGGTCATGTGCAATATACCTATGACTCACATAGACATTCAAATTTTAAATTTAAATTCAGACTTATGTTTTATAGAGATATAATTTAAGTTTATACATAGCATTGTTATGTATATATATAATTTAATTTATCAACAAAATCAAATTCGAAAATTTTGTTTTTACGTTTTAAAGTATTTTTGTTTCCTATACTGTTTTAATATTTTTTTCGTTAATTTTGCTAATTTTATTTATTTTAGTTTTTACAATTGATATTTATGTTTTAGTAATATTTTATGTAGTTAAATAAAAATGTGCATTTTTCACATGCTTTTGTATGATGCAGTAAGTACAACACATTATAGTATCTGATGTTTGGAGTTAGATTCAAATAATTTATATCATTATATATTTTTCTATACTGTCATGTTATGTCATGTGTTTTTATAGTATAGACTTTAAATCAATATATTTATTAAGTTCAAAATATTTCATTTTGTGTATTATTCACATTATTATATTTTCTTTTCGTGTCTACACTATAGCAGCCGTCTGCAGATTTATGAAAAATACATTTTGTTACGATTGTGCGTATGAAGATTATTAGGCATTGATAAGATAATAACAGTATCAACAAGCCAAATTTAAGTAGTCCAATAACTTTATTATTCGACGAGCTGATGGATAAAATGGAGTAATTTAGTAGATACCTTCATATATGTTATGCCCTTTATGACCGCAACTAGATGGGACATGATCATTATTATGTTAGTTTCTTGTTTTGTAAAAACAAAACAAAAACACAGAATTGCACCCGTTTTTTGAAGACGCTATTTAATAAATATATATAAAGAAAAATGTATATATGTGTACGCTTATTACGGTTGCGTGTAAACAATGATGAGTTTTTATCAGTTTCCTTCTCCAATTATTATACGACCGTGGCTGTTACCGACCGCTGTTACATCGTACTTAATTGAAAAACGTGTACCTACGCCTATTATATGAATAAGTTTTAATAGTTCGGCCGCAGTACAGGATATCTAAAGGATAAGGATTAAATGGGTTCAATCGTTGGCGAGCGGTAAGGTAGGGACGGTCGAGAAAAATGATATAAAACGTAAGCGTGCGTCCATTCCGCCGGACTTGTAATAACCAAAGACGTACGTATACTAGATACGTATACAAAAGGCGCGCTACGGTATACGGACGAGGTTATCTCGCGATCTCGTGACGCGTATGGAGTTGTGTAGCGGAAGCGACGTATAATACGCGACGTTCTTTTCTAGCGAACGAGAAAGAATAATTGCTCACCTCGCGTACAATGTGGTAGTGTAGGTCAGTACCGGACCGGTCGCTCCTCTCCTTTGTGTCTACTTATTTAATGATGTACTCAGACGAGTTTCTGAGTCAATAGTAATTTTAGATTAGGTTGTAGGTAGCGAAAAACATAATGGTTTCATTGCGATAATGCGTACTTTTTTTTTGCTCGAAGTTTTTTTCAGTGAAATTGCTCCGATTCTTACACGCGCAGGTATCCACTTTCTGATAGGAAATCAATGAACAGACGTTTTATGTTCATGTTCGGTTTTCTTTGGGACCTCGTGCGTAAGGAAAAACCACAGCAATAAACTTGCAAAATACGGGTAAAACTATTGACATATCTGATTTTCATAAAGTCGTATTTCGTCTTTTCTTTTATAATTCCAAAAATAATAACGCGAAACAGTTAAAAGTTGAAGAATTTAAAGGCGGCCAATCGAATACAAGATCGTTCGTATAATATTTTTAAATCGTTTCGACATTGCTTTTTTAAGTTTGGATTTTAAACGAAATAGACAATTCCCATGGTTTATGACGATTTTTGTTTTTCTTTAAATTTATAAGATATTCTACTTATATTTTTAAAATTCTCAAAAATCGGTTTACATGATTTTTTTAAAGCATTTAAATTTTGGTTAAACGTTTTTGATTTTTACATTTTGGTGTATTGAGTAATGACGATCTATGAACTTGAAATAATGTGTCAGACCCCTACCAGTCTGTTTCTGTAGGTACAGTGTGTACTCACGTTGCAAACATTTATACGATTTTACATTAAAATCGCGTGCGAATATACAGCGGGAGGTCCATTCTTTATCACACAGTTTTTAAAAAATATTTGAACGTCTTAAAACTATGTATATTTCTAGGAGGGACTCAATATTGGATTATATCGGCTATTATTCAATTTGCCATATTGGAAACATCATGTATGTAAACATCATATACTCGTATAACAAAATTTTTTTTTAGAAAAATTGAATATGTTGAAACATATTTAATATTTTAAAACATACAATAAAGAATGTCTGAATACCCTGCCGACGCCCAATTGCCTGTCGATGCCATAATTTTTGTTTAACCGTTTCGGGATTTTTTTGTCGGTGCTATTAACATATTCAGTCATTCGATTTTACGGAACTGTTAGTTTTTGAACACCTGGAGTATTTTCCTGATACACGAAATCTTGAATTTTCGTAAACAACTTAATAAGATCTTTTTATTTTTTTTATATTTCGTTTTGGTGTTAGTTATACGTAATAATATACTTATATGAACGTTTTTTGTTAATCCGGAAACGGCACACTATAGTATTAAGGAGGATACAACATAAAGTCATGACATTTTTAGGTTTATAGTTTATATTAGTGACGTTAATTTTTGTTTTTACTTTATCTGTAAGTTGATTTTTTCCTATACCCAAGTGCGGCTTGTAGCCTGAACGACAAAAATAAAAAAATATTATAAATAAGAAAAAAAGAATAGAATTTAAATTGTTTTTATTCCTATACGAATGGATACGTACGTAACTATAAAACATGTGAAATTGTAGAATTCAAATAATTTATTATTTGTTGTTGTCCAAAGCATTTGACCGCGTTAATGCGTACAGGGTTTTCGCAAAAACTTTCACCACCTGTATCCGTCCAGCTTTTAAAAATCAACATTAGGGACTCACGATGCCCATCGTTAGCCAATCTCCATTGGTTAATGTTAGATACATAGTTTCACTATAGATATACAACAAAATCTAACACGCCATCATTGAAATGTCGATTGAAGGGTTTCTAAAAATTTTCTTTGATCGTATAAAACAAGCTGTATACTCAAAAAAAATAAAACAAAACTAGTATTAGCTTTCATATGAAATATAAAAAAGAAAAATAACGTTACCAATTCGGTATGTGTCGTTCATGTCGCGGCGAGACGGTGAACACGTATTACTTTCACGACAGAACCTGTGCTACGGGTCAGAAACGTCAGTGTCCACACAACCAAAAAAATGAATATGTATATATATATATATAACATGAATTTATATTATTGTTTACATCTCGAGTATAGTCTGGGTAGACATTTCCGTTTGAAACGTATAATAATAGTACAGTTTGAAACGCGCCCGGTGGTGCGTAATGGCGTCCGTTCACGTAATTAGGAAACATACGATAATATTATTTCTCATATTATTTTAATCATAGAGGTTTGCCGTACTTTTGGTAGATCGTGCGTAAGAATATGTATAAATCCCTTGACTCGCGTGTAATATTTCCGGATTTCGTTCCGTCCGTGTCGGCCCTGAAAAAGATCGGTGAACCGAAACGCGCGCTAAAACTTCCCGGATTATACATAAACCTGTGGACGGTATTAAAAAATATACACTGCTGCGCACTGCAGACGTATGTCGATGTAGTACCAGATTATTATGTAGGTATCAATAATAATAATAATAATAATAATAAAGGGTGAAACGAATAAACGACTGGGGTAAACAATATTATAAATTGTTGTTACACGTTGACCTTGAAACGAACCCTAGTTTCGCATAAATGACACGTAATTGGACTGTGAATAAACGGAATAGGTAGAAGGAATACAGCCGTTCTTCTCGTAATACTCAAAGACGAAATGACAAAACTTTTAGCTTTAAAATAATGTTGTTAGGTTTTCTTTCTTTTGAAAACACCTATTGGTATCGTAAACATGTTTCAAGTGGTTCATAAAACCACTTTACCAATTGGATACTGTACTTCTTATGTACTCAGACATATCTAAATTTCAGAAAATTATGAAAAAACTGTAAAAAATATAATTTACTTTATAAATTAATTATTCATAAATCATTTTTGACATTTAAAATTGAGAAATATTTTTACAGGTTATAAAACTAAAAAAAAATTATATTGCATTGGTAGTTCGATTAATAATTACATAAAACAAATATAATCTCGAAAACACAAGTATGAAAATAATTCAAATAAATACGATTTTATTATTTCATGTATTTTAACCGAATGATGTACTAAAATTGTATAATATTGTATTATTTTGAATGTGATAATTGTGTAAGCATCATGCAGAGCATGGACATTGTTATTTGTTTCACAATTTTTTGAAAACAAATTATCGAAATTCCTAATTGGCACTTTTTCTTTTTAAATTTTTAAGCACGTATGTTTTCTAAAACTTTTTCATCCCGGATCCCTGAGCACGGACGTGGATGGTTTTCTGCCTAACGAATGTCGAAGAACAATAGTTAAATTATTCTTCATGACTCGTAAAATGAAACAAAACCTAAACTTGTTGAAAATGTATTCAAAACGCAGCTACGTTGTTTCACTCGATATTTAATACCGATAACTATGTGCGATATTACATTTTGGGTGCACTAGGAAATTGTTTAAAACAAACAAATACAACACGTTATGCCTCAATAATCAGATAAATCTTATTACACTTAATGTTTCTACGGTCAAAATATGTCGTTTTTGCATACAGATGGAATCATAAATACTTAATATGAAAATCTCTGTTCATCACATTATTGGCAAAAACTGGTCCATAATAAAGAAATATTTTTAATAGAGTTTTACCAAACTTGCATAATATATTCAATTAAGTTAAACTTTTATATTTTTCTATTAGGTAAAATAATAAAATAATATCAAAATCGTTGCGTTTTAATGAATAACGTCAAAATGTAGAAAACGTATTTCTGAATACTCGTTGAATTTTTCTTGTATTTCTTATACTTTTTTTTGAGATTAATTTATTTCTGACTTTTTTCACGAGGTTTATTCCAACTTTGGTAATATATGTAAATTTACATAAGCAAACGTAAAAATATGTTTTGTAGGCAGCAGACACTTTTAATAATAAGAATTTCTCTAGTACAAGGGTGATTAACCTGCGGCACATTTGATGTTCTTAAATGGTGTACTCACGTCTAATTACATATAATTTGATTGATGAATTGATGTAGTTGTATTTAAATTAGCACAGAGCATGTAAATAAGCGTTCAAAATTTTACAATTGGATATCGCACGTTGATACGCAATAAGTAGAAACGGTGAGTATCTGAGCCGCATAGATATCGTACATTTGCCACGTCCAGTTAGTATTGTTGATGTGATTCACAATAATATACATTCTCAAATGTATATTTATATACATCTTCTAATTAGTCTAATCCAAAGTGTCACGGGAGCACGTTGTGTAAAAATAACTAATAATATAGTTTAATATTTTATTCTGTGTTTGGAATTAATGGAATTAATTTGATATTATTATATTATAATATTTAATTTGCTCAATTAGTTTATGTATTTTACCCTAGTTGTTATGATGCGATTGTTACGTCATAATCGGTAAACTAAATTCTACGCAAAATTACTTTTGCAAGTCTTTTGGTTTAGTGTCCGCGATATATATATATGAAATTTTCATACATTATTATATTGTTCCGCGCTTTAGGTTAGGATTATATTATACTATTGATTAGCTCTGTGAAATAATATATTGTAACATTACCCGTACATAACGAATTGTTAGTGTTTCAATGTTGTTTCTGTCGTGTATTATAGCGAGAGGAACGATTGTGCCTCGTAGAAAGTAGGTTCACCGCTACTGAATTATAAATGATATATTATGTATTTATTGAATTACCTGTAACCGTAACGTTAAAGTAATAGGTTCGTTTCGGGCGGGTTGCACACTAAGGACACCATATTAAAAAGATGGGTTAGTATATATATATACATACAGGATAAGTTAGAAGTCTTCGTCCAATTTTAAAATTCATATTTATTTTTGAAATGAAGATGCATGAGGTGAGTAGTGAGTAAACTGCAACACGTTTTTATGAAACAAACAAGTTTTTATATGATGTGTTACAAGTGTTCAATGTGTTCCTCTCCAGCCACTACGTACCTATTCGAATTTCCTAATCTTAAACGTTGTTCAGTACGTTTATTGTGTTACGCCACTCACGACGACTGTCCTCCGCTTCAGTCGTTCCCAAGATCTTACAGTGTGCGATTGTTTTATAGCACACAAAGGCAGACTGACCAGAGGATTTAAGGAGATATATCTCCTCGGGCCGCTTATTATTCACAATTATGTACAGGATACAAGAACAATTTCCTGCAAAAAATGACTACAATTGTAAACGATTTGGTTTTTTGCTTTAAAATTTTTTTTTATTGTTATTTTTTAATACTGTGATTTACCAAAGTAAACTACGAAAGGCTTGACTTAATATGATTGGGGGCCGCTATAATTTTCATCTCCCTGGGTCGGTCAGTTGAGCTAGATAGATTAGATTCCTAACCTAACCTAACCTAACTTTCCCGGTCCGCCTCTGATGGGACTACACGTAAAACATAAATTGTTTGCGCGCCACCCTTATCTAATGAACCGGATGACGAGCTTAAAACTCGGATCACAGTTGCCGCGAATGACGCGACACGAGGCAAGTTTAACAACGTTCTGGAGGAATTTGAGTGTCGCTCAAATAGACGTGTGCCGGGCGGCCTGCTGCTACTTTAAAACCCGATTATTTTACGGATATTTCACCCCGTCCCCGCGTCTCTGTTCTTTAAACCATTACGGATTGTCGAAGTCGGACTATTGAACCATCGTGTATATTACAATGACGTTCTCGTCGTCGCGAACACATCGCCGCGCGTCTCGTTTCGTTCCACGACAAATCGAGACGGACCGGCTTTGTGCGTGCGTCATAATATACTAATTAGTAATCGCGCCCGGCGCGACAAACATCTCGTCGCGAACAGTATAATAACGGGTAGTAATAGTGATAAAAGACAAGAGGAAAAAAAAGAAACTCGCGAAAAAAAGAAAATCGCGGTTCCTCCGTAAGGGCGCGTGTATACACGGAGCGCGCGCGCGCGTACATTACGAGAAGGAAGCTCGCAGACCTACGGCGAGACCATAAATCACGCGATTCCGGCCGGATTTCTGGTCGCCGCCGCCTGCCCCTCGTCCGAAACCGTCCCCGCCGTTTCCCGCGTCTAATGAGACCCAAAGGTTTTAATGCGTTTGTGATTACATTCGTTCCCGCCCGACGGAATAACAATAAACGCCGCCGAGCCCGTACCGTACCGACCACGGCCTCGCGCGCCACCCTCGGCCCTCCTCGCCGTATTTTAATTTCCTTCCGGCGCGATACGTCTGCGGTACACGTTCACGCACAAGCTTCTCGATCGGCCGTCATTCGACGACGCTAACCTAACTCTACCGCAAAAAATAATTTTTTTTTTGTAATGCAGTACCGTTTAGAACATAGTGCGTTTAAACAACATATTGGCACTCCTCGCATTGGCAATGTCGACGTCTTCGGAATTATCGCAATAACTGTGATTATTGATGGGCACCGTTTTTCGATTGAGATTGTCCGACTTCATAAATTAGTTGCACTGTTAATCTTTAAGAACTGGAAATGCGCCCGTCTTCGCGACGGGGACGAAATCTTTTCGGATATTTTCTTTTTCTTTTGATTAACGATTCGTCAATTTCGAGAACCTCATCGTCTCCTTTCGTCTTCACCCCTTTTCCAACTGTGCTATTGAATACGTCATACTAATTAAAAGAACCGTTGGATGACTTGGACAACTAATTAATACAGTTTCAAATAGACAGATTTGTACCGTACTAAATCAGCGCATGTTTCCGATACGTATCACAATAGCTATAGGTAGTATATTGAATGACAGCCTTTGTTTTGTTGTGTTGTTGTTTATCCGCCGTAACATGCTCGATAATAGATACTATGATAACGGTATTAATTAGTAAATTATTTCTAAACGTTTGATCCTATAGAAAACCATGTGAACAAAAATGAATATTAAACTGAAATATGGAAATGCATTGTGTGCAGTAAATTACATTGTGTGATTGGCAATCGCTGTTCCACAAATTAGATAACTCGGATTCGTCGTTAATTGATTTGCGTGTTCGTTTGTTTCGCGTAATATTCTTTCTTGTATTAGTCCCGTCCGACAACATTTTACAAAAATAACAAATCATTTTTGTTTCAATTAATCCATGAAAGATGAGTGAATGTGCACTTCAGACAAAAATATATTTTCTGTTAAATATACGTGTTTCACAAAATCGAAATAACTTCTTCAACCTACTCCAAATACGATTTTGAATTAATTCTATTGACTATAACATAAACGTTATTAAATCTCACAATCAGAAATTGTAAAAAAAGTTTTTTAACATAAAGAAAACGAATTATAAAACAATCTCGATTTTTAGGTATTGGCTTTCGAAGTAATAATCTTAATTTTCACTATACAAAAATAATTGAATCTTACTTTGTTGTCGTTTTGTTGTTTTCAAATTTCTTGATAATACATAAAAAATAATAAGAAAACCTTATATTTCATTCATGTTTGTATTTTTCTTACGCTTGACTAAAACTACTTTTAAGACTTAAATTTCAAAAAGACGTGCTCTCATAGTTCTAGAGAAAAAGTAATTTACCGGCATTTAATATTGAAATGATATTTCCAAAAAAAAACTTGATACGACGATTTATTTTTATGTTACCTATTCTGTTCCATTCATTTTTTAAATTACGAATAAAATAAGGGATTCATATTTGTTGTTGTTAAAAGGTTGTTCAAAAACGTCGCATTGTATTAAATGTATTTAACCAATGTTTGGATGTCGGGAAGTGGTATTTTCAATTTAATATTATTATTATTGTATATACAATTGTAAAAAAACTTAAGTTGAATTTTTTATTTTGAATATTATAATTGTATTTATACATTTAATACTCGCCCACTCAAATGGATTGTCATTCGTTTGTTGCGATATAATATATTTTGGTAAATCAATCACTATACGTTATATAGTAACGTTTTGAATAATTAATTACGTAAGTTAGGTATATCAATGGCGGATACTTTACATTTGAAATAATCAAAACATTTATTGTGAAATAAGCATAGTATAATACGGAGTAAGAATTATTGAAGGTGGTGAACCGACAGTTGTATAATATAATTAATAATATTGGTATTATAATATGGTATGAGCAATTTCTTCTTTTGCGTGTGCGTGTGTGTGTGTTGTAAATGGTGATTTATGTGAGTGTCTTATAGCGTACACACTCTTTCGAAGTATATTTGTTGCGGATTGTCAATATTAAAATGGGTTTTATGTTATTGCGGCAGAAATATCTGCTCGTATAATAATAGTTGGGACATAGTCCAAAACGTGCGCATAGGAGATAGTAAATCGTTTAAAATTTGGTGGATAAAAAGAAAATTATAAATATATATAAATTTATTTATATTTTTGCATGCATTATATAAAAATGAAATTCCGAAAAATTATCGTTTGAATAGTTAGTTAGATTTAAGATTATTTTTTAAACTTTAATCTAATAATTAATTTTTAATCCATTGTAAACAATCACATCATAAACATCACAAAATAAAACGAAAATTTTTCGCTCTACTTAAGTAAAAAATTAAGTTAAAAGTCTAGACGAAAGAATAATGGATTAAGAATTATAATTGTAGAAATACTAATATAGACTTAATACTCGTATGTTAGGGCTGATACTAGAGAAAACAATTCATTAAATTCTTAATTCTTGTCGTTATAACAATATATTTTATTATATTATTTATTTTTTCGCATTGTACATTAATTCGAGCTTATCATTTTAACAGTTCGCAATGATACGTTAATTGCATTTGGTTTCAAAATTCTATACTTGATTGTCTATATTCATTATAGTGATATACGTAAACTATTTCTATAAGCTCTGTCAACAATAGGAAAAAAAATTAACACACCGTGTCGTGTTTTAATTGTCATTGGACGAGGATGAAAGAAAAAAAAAATTTAATGTCATCAATTTTATATAGTAATTTTTTTATAATATTGTTGTGACAAAAATGAGAAATGACAGCACAGAAAATATGACTCGTTCAACTCGAAATGTAAAAACGAGTGGGAATTTACTTGTACTGTTCTTATTATATCAACTTGATATTAACATAAATAAAACCAAAACAGCTAATAAGACAAAAAAAATCATTGTACAATATAATTTTTTTTTATTATTCGCTGTCTCTTTCAAAATATTTAAATTCAATGTTTCGGGCTTAAAAATAATACCCATAAAATCAATTTAATTAGTATGAAATAGGTGCATTTGACATAACAAGACTTGTGTAGTACTCAATATAATTTTACGTATGCAGGAAAAATATTCAAATATATATATACAATAATACAATGTTCTAATTAAATTAATTTACAGTGTCAAATGTTGGTAGGTAATGCTCTTTCTACACGCGTCTAATACATTACGTGTTCTTTCATCGAAAAATGTCATTTTTTTACCTGATTTAACTACCGACTACTATCGTATTATTGAATACGTCGCGTTATTAATTAACATACCCGTGTCTGTTATTGAACTTTTTTTTGTCATTCAAAATTAAAAAATACAATTACTTTCGATTTATATCCTGTTATATCGATGCATGTGTTATTGTTTTCCAGGGTATTCGAGAACATTTTACTTGCCAGACATTTTGTTAAATACCGAATGGGATAATCAGACTTTGGATACATAAACAAACACGTTAAATTTAGGTCATTAAACCCTACGATTAAACCAGCCAGACGTTTATTACAATCGCGCAGTTTCAAGAGTCGTAAAAATAAAAATATATTCTCACAAATTAACTTTTATTTGTCTTAATTGCAGAAACGAGAGACAAGGATCTCATACAAATATTCAGATTAAAACTATGTTTCCCCGATCCGATATGGATCCATTTAAAACAGTTTCTTAATTCGAGTTATCGGTTACAGAAGACGTATAAAAAATTACATAAACATTTGTTGAAATAATTTTTAAATTTCGAAAGACTACATAAACCTATATACATTATTTATCATATAATTCAACAGATATTCAATCCAATGGAATTTTTGTAGAAGAATTCTGAAAACATAATATTATATACAAGTGACTATTAACAATGCATTTTTATTAGTTAGATTTATTATAAATAAACCATAAACATTATCCTATTATTTCAATTATTCATTTCAATAAGTGTTTCAAAATTAAAAATGTAAATATATAATGACAAGTATAAACATAGTGTTATGTTATTTTGATTTTCTTCTAATCTTGATTAATGTATATGAACTTTTACATACTTATAAAACTCGTTTAAAAAAGATGTGAATCTCACTACACCATTAACGGCAGTAATTCATAAACTTTTCGAAAAGAAAAATGATGACAATTATCGCACTTATTTGAAATAAATTTAAATTCTTTTAAAAGTAATAACAATAATAATAATAATAATAATAATAAAATAATAATAATAATAAATTAATTTTTGTTATTCAAGTACAATTTTGTCAGAAAATTGATTATAAAGTTTAAACTTATTCAAAACCAATTGACTTTGAAAAAAATTTAGATTTTCAGAACTGAGTTCGAGTTTCCCTGAATTTTATGATTACATTGTTATTTAGACATTAAAAACAATATGCGTTCGTAAAATTAATGAAATGTCGCCAAGTGTGTTGGTCGTTGACGAGGTATTTGATTACATAGGAAACTTTAATTTACGATATAAATGCTATTTATTACACAATAAAACATATATTAAGCAATTACAGAATAATGAATTACGATATTACTGTGAACTTATTAAACAAAAAAATCGATGTTTTGATTTTACATATGTAGAACAATAGAGGGTCTGTCCGGTTGACGTTCTTAATCTAACTCCCGGATGCTCCGTGGCTATGGGATGTATACAGCGCTATACCTAAGGATGGGATCTGCTTGCTCAGCGGATTTTAGCCGTTCTTTCCGTGGTCACGTACACCAGTGTGTATATAGACTAAAAATGCTAACTTGCTATTCAATAAGCCACTACACAATATTATGTTGTTCGATGCTTGTAAGTTTAGGGTAGTGTTTTCTAAATTTAATTTAAAATCGTCCATCGAAATATAAAAGGCGTGTATTGTCATATAGTAAAAAAATTACATTAAAACGACAGAATGTGAAATAACTTCATGGTTGAATGTATGTTTTCACATGTTCGTAGTTTGATTGTCGCATTTTCACGGCTGTGTAAACAAGTTCGTGATGAACGTTTAAAAGATTTGTGTTCGATAACGATCGTGAGAACGTTTTTGATTCGGCTTATATTTCCTCTGTACACTTATATTGAAGTCAATAATACGACAAGAGAAAAAAATACGTCACTTAGAACTTTTTTATTTACTATAAAAATCAACGTAGGAAAGTTTTTTCTAAATGAAATAACGAACGTGCATAAGTATCGGTGTTTTGGAGTGCATTTTCGATGTTTTGTTCCGTTCTTAAAACTCATCATGAACGAAAAAAGATAACGTGATAACACATTACACAAATCGAATTGGTAATTAAGGTGATTTTTTTAAAATAACGTTTTGTTCAGATTTCGTCGTTCAATCATTACATGTCGAGACAACACTCGTGATGTTATATTTTATGGCAAATTTAATATTTATCACGTCATTATATGTTTACATATTATCGTATTATCGCATAATAATCATTGAAACATCTACGCTTCATGTGTTGTCATAACCCGTTTGTTTAATTCTGACTATTATGAGAATCATTATCATGGGCATTGTGTTATGTAATTGCTAATAAAATAATTTAAGAGAGTAATATTTAATTATGACAATATACAACATTTTCCCATAATATCAGCTGTATAGGCTGTATCGGTTCAAATGTACATCAAATACGGAACACCGCGTTAATAGGGCTCTCCAAACGCGGGGCTGGATACTCATCACGTATGAATCACGTTGAATGAAGATATTATGTAACTACGTCGAAAATATTGTTGATATTTCATAATTTAATTTAGATTACAGATGTTGGGCGTAGTCGATATACTGGGGAAAAATTAGTTTAGTAGGATTATCTAATTAACAATTTACGTTAGACATTAGATTGGTGCGAATTGACGACTTATCAGTTTTTAGAACTTCAAAATGCTTATATTTATAGCTTTAAATTTATTGCTGTGAAGAATAAAGTAACTAATGTCCCTATAATTATGTAAAACAAATAACGTAAAAAAAAAAAAATTATCATATAGATAAATATATTATACAGACATATTACAATTAAACAATATTATTTAAATTATTCAACATTGATTTTGAATAATATTAATTTAGAATAAAAAATTCACTTTATAAAGTGTGTACTTTTAGTGTCCATGAAATATCAGTAAAGAACTAATAATAAAAAAAAAAAATATCATTACTTATAGTAACACGTGTAGTTGGATTGGCAATTCTGTTCTGTATCGCTGCGGTGGCATATATTTATATATGGACATTTTCAGATGCGCTTAAAAATTATTTTTAAAAATACCGTTTTAATATTATAATATTATTATGCGAATCATCGATTGTTATTGATGTTTGTGTAATTTGATATTTATAATAATTAGACGATTTATTAAAAATGTGGAATTTTTGTCAGATTTCTCCCAATTCAACAATAGTTATGACGTTTATTCCGGTTTATTTGTATTTTACCTTTTGCCATTTTCAGGAAATTAATGATGCTGTTTTTTTATTCGCAAAACTTTACCTCCAAACGTCCTGCGGGTCTATAATGCCTTTGTGTGCTTTAATTTTCTCCCTCGCCACTTCCGCAACGATCTTTTATGGTCAATGAACTATTGTTAATTTTTTTTTACATCCGATCCTATCCATGAACTCTTGCGCATCTGTCGACTTCAAAAACAGGCATCTAGATACATAATGTACGGCGTTGTTTAAATTATTATTAATAAGAGAAAAGTGTTGTTGGCAGATTTTAATTTGCCGCGAGTTAGTAAAATTCTTTTTCGGCGCCTAAAATAATTACGTTTTTTAATTAGTCCAATCAACTATAAAAACGAACGAATAGATTCGAAAAATATGCCTAAAACGTACAAAGTTGATTTTTTCGGTTACTTCGTCGTCGTGAATAATAATAATAATAATAATAATAATAACAACGAATATGAATCACACGCGTTCAAAATAACTGTGTAAATACGTGCGGTAAATAACGGACAACTTAAACACATAGACAGTTTGAAATCGCGTTTTTAAAAATACTTTTTGAGATTCGAAAGGATAGAGGGGAAAAAAACAATTTAGTGGGAATTCGTCAGGAATTAAACTTTCGGCGCACGAAATAGTGAACGCGTCTCGGCGTTATGTGCGCACCGGACTTGTGTGTTGTGTGTGTAAGTGTGTGTTGTTGTTGTTTTGTGGCGTAATGGGGCGAGTACGCGCGTGTATAACTGTGTACTCGCACGACACGTTAAGAGATCTGAAAGAACGTCTGTGCACGCCGATTTATCGTTTTACTAGCGGAGGCGCGGCCAAATACGTCTTCGAAATGTTTCGTTGAACGAAAATCAAATCGTTCCATGCAAGTATCACACGTTATTAAATTGCATTCTTCTGAAAATTAAAAATGTTCGACCAATGTGAAAACGTCAATACTGAAATCGCAGATTTCCCCAGACGACTACTTAAGGGGATTGGACAAGTGGGTATTACCTGTCTCTGACCAAAGCTCACACGAAACATAGTATTTTAGACGTTTTCTAATTCTAACGCATCGATCGGTCTGGATAGTAAGAAATCCGAAAATGGGGTTTTAATCAACAGATTTCGAATATTTTTCTCCGCGAAAATCCCCCGAAATTAATTGAATAAAGTGCAGATTAAAAGATTGTCAATGTTCAATTTTCCAAGATTACGAGATTAAAAAATGAAAAAAATGATAAAACATCGAAAATTCGATCTATATCATAATAGTTCACGACGAATTCCGTTTTTAGAATTTTTTTTATAAATATGGTCACCCTAGGTTAAACCTTTTTTATGTATTATTCACACACGTTACGTGCGTATTATCATTGTCATGTCATGCGGATCACGAACGTTACATTTGACGGGTCGGCGGACCGCGAAGACAGGGCCGTTGTCATTTTGGTGGCGTGTGTACCTTTTCGCACTCTTACGGTGACAATAAAATAATGTCCTTATGCTCCATTTTCATCGCTTTATGTCCATGCCGGGACGTAATGCAATTGTTGTTTTGCGCGAGAACAATGGTCCGGGCGGTCAGCTATCGTATTGTAATAATGATAATCATTATATTGTTATTATGTTGTTCGCGTGTCGTGTAAATATTCTTGTATTGTTATACTTCGCGCGTTGCGAACGATTTTTAGATTTCGTGTAAACACTGTTGTCACCTAAACAATTGTATTCAAACATAGAAATGTAACTCTAATTATTATCATAAAATTTATATTTTTATATTTCCGACAATGTGAGAAAACCTAATGAGTACTCGTAGCCGTAACCCACTCAACTACCCCCTAAATCTGGCTTTAGTTTATGGTATTCGTGCAGTTATATATATATATATGTAGTTAGTATATTATATTGTTATAAGGGTAATCCTTCTGTAGGTACTTTACGCGCAGCGTAGTACTTTCGTAGCGAATATCCATCCTCTCCCTCGTGAAAGAATAACAAAAATAATAAATAAATAAAGAATAATAATAATGCGCCACACCATGTGTTTTGTTTTGCGATGATTCAAACCCCTCCAGTAATAATATCGTGTGTATATATATATAATATTTCGAGCACGCTATACGACGTATTCCGACTATCGAGCTGTCAATATAATAATGATTTAAAATACGGTGCGGTCAATAAAACTCTAATTCTATTTTATATGTGACTAGACCGTGCTGATACCAGCAATTTATATACATTTATTATAAAATCTGAAATACGATCGTTGTCGACGCCCAACGTACGATTTATCGATAATTGTATTTCAACAAAGGATCATCGAAAAATAGGAAAAATATTTGAGCAATTTACAGTAAAAATACTCGACCATTTACAAAAAAAAAACCTCTTTATTGGCACTTATATACTAGACGCTATTGTAGTTTTCACTATCTAAATTATACATTATTATGGGCGCTATTAATTCATACATTAAAAGCGAACAAATTAAATTCTAAATGTTGCATTGGTATATTTAAAAAGGCATTCGGTGTTCATGAATGAATACGGAAATATGAATAATATCAAACCGAAATTTGTGATATACGTTCGCGTTTGAAATCGATGCATATAATAAGGTTATAAAAGAAGTGGATTGCAATCATGTGGCAGATGGTGTGAAAATCGAATTGAGTGAGGCAATTCGTAATCGAACGAATGGGGCTGTATGTTGATCTCACGTGCCGTGCCTATTTCTATGAAATATTTCGATTTTGAACTCCAACGAGCCATATGCGTTGTGTTACTACTATTCCAAGGATAAAACGTTCATTTACACGGTTTCTCTCTAGTATACTAGTATCGGCTAGCAGCTGTTACATTTTCGCAAATTTGCAAATGCACCGACGAACAGCGGTCGCGTTGGTAGGAGTGGTCGTTACAATGATTTTAATGCGTGTTTACACTATAAATTATAGCGCTATTAATAATACTTTGATATTGTGTTACGCAGTAAATACACGCGAGTTGATTTGGGATTGCCAACAATTCGTTATATATATTAAAACTATTTTATCTTTATTACACATAATCTGTCCAATTCAGGGCCTAGATTCATGCGCGGCCGAAGTTTCGGTGTGATTTCTTCGATTATATAGACGTTTATCAGAATATATGAATTTTCAGGTTATAAAAACTTAAAAAAAATTACAAAACTCATGTGGCTTTTATATATTTAAATGCATTTACGTATGTTATTATTTCGACTAACGAAATGAATTTTTGTTTTCTTTCTCAGTATGTATGTACAATACTAATTAAATATTATAATTATGTAGTAATTAACTGAACTTAATTTAATTACAAATATCATAAATATTATGTCATTGAATAAATTACGTCCAAAAAAAACATTCATTCGTTGCGATTGCATTTATAATTTATAAATTATTCGATTCAATATTAATTAAACCATTTGCGATTGATGTCGATTGTGTAATTTTTGAAATATTTCGAAAACATTTCTCAAAAATGATTATATTAATTTTCTCACGTAAATATTATAACTCTTTTCACGAGCACGATATTATTATTGTAAAAATGTGGATTTCATTATACCTCTAGCATTCCACAAGTGTAAGACATTATCAGTTAATCATCGTGTCCGTGTGAAAATCTGAACGGCTATATAATCATAAATTTCACCTAAACTGCGTTCATGATTTATATTTTGCTTTTCACATTATTATTATAATTACCTAAGTTCAGATATTAATTAGTAACTATTATCATAAAGTATGACATCTAATATCAACTATGTCAATAATTTATTCTTATTATACATCTAAACGCTTTGTATACATTGTCATTATGTATAAAATGTTTGCGTAATTATAATTAATGAGCTAACTTTGAATACGTTACATTTTATTTTTTATTTTTAAATATAAATTGTAGTTGATATTTCATAAGTTACCACTGATATTCTTTTTTTGTTGTATTTTTAAGGATGCTATTGTATATGATAGGCTAATAAATATGTTAAAATAATATATATAGCATTACATATATAAGTTAATTCATTTACCATTTTAACAAAAAAAAGTTTATAATTTTATGAACATAAATACACAAATTTGTATGATATGTTTGCGTTTCTAATACTAAATAATATGAAAAACTATTCTGTTCCAAAGAAAAAAAACAAATAAACATAATATTTATAATGCATTGTTACAAGACAAAGCAATTCCATTTGGGGTTTGTACTTTTGTAACGAAAATATACGATTTAGTAGTTACGATCTAATGTTGGAAATAATTAATATTCATATCTTAAATGGTCATTGTAAATGTAAAAATGTAAAAACACAATTTCAATATTTAAAACTATACAATTGATCTGCACCGCAAAAGTAATTAAGTCTGGGTAATTTCGTGAAATTACGAATTAATGTATTTCTTTTCACTGTTTAAATGAAATTACTATTAGTATTTTGTTGTAAATATAATTTTTTTTATTACTTAGGTACATTCGCATCATGCCCACGCACGGTTTATACGTTCTCCCCGTTCAACATAAATTATTTAATTATAATTCAAACGTTTCATATTATGTTTTCGCGTGATCATAACAATATTATTGAAAATACCTCAGACGTATTATATAGTGTATTTTGTATTGATATTTTTCACTACGTTTGAAATAAATAATTACATTCCTAACGAGTTCCGAATTTCTGCAATTATTAGTTTCGTTAATACTACGATTCTTGCATTTATACTAAACCACGCGTCACAATATTTATAACACTAGTTATTTTCTCTCTTGTAACCCGCTAATACAATGCACGCGATAATAATTTAACTGTAATTCGCGCGCGTCAGCTCTTTGTGGAATGTATTTACTTATATATAATTTGGTTGGATTTTCGATTTTGTTATTAATTATATCACATTACATAGTACGTTGTTTGGACTGGTGGCGTGCTTGGCCTTTATGCATATCGATACAGAAGTATATGCATATCAATGGTTTTTTTATAAGTTTGAACGCGTGAAACCAATCAACAGCATTTTACATAGTCGCACAAAATTTATAATTGTGCATATTAATAATGTAGTATAGATGTACTAATAATTATCTACCAACACAGACAATTTGCAAAAATTTGATTTTTAGTGGAAGGGAAACGTTCTGACTGCCCTCCGCGGAAAGTTATTTAATTTAAGCCTGATAAATCGTATCTATTTCAAGTGTCGTCAATCGCCATATATACATGTATACTCGAACTAAATTCAATGTACACACATATATATATATATATATATATATATATGTATAATAATTTTTCTCATTTGTAACTCTGCTAAGTTCTTAAATTTCGTTTCCATTTTGGTTGAAAATTACATTTTTATTTCTGGAAAAATTTTAATTTGAACGTGATAATATTGTCTTTTATTTTAAATGGAAAATGACGAGAAAACATATAGAAATATGTGGTGTGTTGATTAAAACAGGGCTGGGCAAAGATTCGAAAATATGTGTATTCTTAACCAAGAGATATTAAAAAACCAGATTAAAAAAATTCGTCGTAGGCATTTGAAACGTCTTGTGAAATAATTTTATTAAAAGTGTGTCAGTTATATTATGAAGAAATCGTGTTTGTTTCAATATTAATAATAGGCGAATGATGACAGAAGAAAAACAACATAATATACGTGAAGTCAAACACAAAATCTTTTTGTTTATTCGTAAAAGTTTTAGAAATAATATTTTTGTCGACTTTATCTTAAGAAACTATAATTTATTCGTTTTTCTCGTTTTTGATTTACAACAGTGGTTTCTTCTGACAAAAACACGTCATAAATAGAATAATAAACGTATACCGCGACACGTAGTTTAATGTCGAAAAAAAAAACAACAAACAAAAACGATAAGAGGATCGGTGTTGTTCCGCTGCGATTCGAACGAATCGGACCACTGTTCGGTAGCAGGATGACCGCGACGAATTCGCAGTTTATGACGCGGTTCGATTAAAGATATTGTAGCGAAACCGCGTCTGCCTTTGTCACCGGGTTTTCGTTCAAATTCGTCAATAAAGCTGCACTGGCCTTTGGCAAATTCGGACATCGGGTTTAGTTCAATCTCGACGCGAAAACTCCCGAAGTTCTTTTATATTAGCGACTGAAAATCTTCAGGTGAAATTGACTATATTTACGTGTGTATCGCGCACAGATAGATAGACGACGTTCGGCCGCTCGAAATTTTCGCCGGAACCGTCTTTTATGTATACAGGCCGTGTACATAATATATATAATACGGTTGGCGGAAAATCGCGTGCCGCGTTCGTGCTCGGAGGATGTCATTACGACTGAACGCCGTCGTGGCGGACGATTAAAAAATAATAATAACCAAGTCCCTCCGGTGCTTTTGCGGGCCGACTGGCGAGAGGTTGCGCGTGCGAGAATTATACACGTCGAACACTTGTTCGCGCGGTAACCGGAACCGGTAATAATACATTGTCCGATGGCAATAACGAGATACGACGGATTATAATTAAACGCACCGGCGCCGGATGAGCGCGGGTCGAGTCCGAAACTCTGTAGAAGGGCGGCTTCGAAGGATTTTTTATTTCGTTTGTTTTACAATAGCAGAACAGCGAGAATACTCGTGAGAGTGAAATACGGCGTGACGGAATTTTCGTATTATTTTTTCAGCGTCTCGTTTGTTCAAAGGGTGGAAAAGGGGTGAAAAAAGTGACAGTCCAACCTCTCGGGAAGGAGAAAAAAATATGAGGTGAATAGGTTCGGAGGACGCTGAATGAATTTCGTGATTTGTTTTGCCGTTGTAAACCGTGTTTACGGATACTGCGATATCCGACTTAATTTTTTATAAAAACGACGAGAGATATTGTTTCGATATCTTTGAACGTGATACTATTACGTATTTAACACATTGGCTGTTTTTAATCGACACTTTAACCATAACGTTATGCAAAACTTGATATTGCTGGTTGTACAAGTTAATAATTAGTCGACGGCACTCACACCAATTTGTATTTGATTCTTATGATTGAAATTCGAACCTAAAACTGACGGGTAAACAAATTTGTTTTTTTTTTTTTGATAAAAACGTAGTAATGCAATTTCTGTACTTTCAATTAAATTAAAAAGAAAATCTAAATAAGCTGTTTGTCCAATAATTGCCGACTGAAATAAATTAAGTGTTTGTAGTGGGCGGATGGTAGTACATCATCTCTAAATCCGAACCTTGTTACGTTCATAAGCACAACAAATAACGATTTAATGAGAAAACGAGCGTTCCGAAATCGAGAATTAAAAAAAAAAATTGCAAATCCTCGCGTGATGCCCGGTCCGCGTGTTCGTGATTACACGTTCGTTTACGCTAACGACAAATTCGGTTCGGCATTTTGATTCACCTCGAATTTCCTATCGTACAATCCGCGAGATTCGCAGGTTTTTCTTCGCTATCATCGCACCCGTCTGGTTTTACGTGAATACATATATCGTTTGGCACCCGCCATTCGGGTCAACGGTTATTCCCGTTAGTGTTGTGCTCTGCGATGCGTTCAGCCGTTATCGTAACCGCCGACGGAACAGAAAATACAGTGTTATGGTCCAGACACAGAATGTTGAAATCGTTGTGGTGTTTTGGGCTGCAGAATATTCACAATGCACGTAAATACAATATGTTATGTACATATTCATTATTTTTTACTTTATACATACAAGTCAAATTAATAGTATATACACACACACACGAGTATATATAAATATATTTTTTTAAATTCCGTGGTATATTTTTTGCAAACAGCATGGGAAAAAAAAGGAACAAACAAATTCATTACGTGCGTTATTTTTCAATTTTCAGTAGACCGCAGTAATATTATTGTAAATCACAATACCATATGATTTAAATATTACGTAAATATGCTGTTAAATTATGTTGCGGTTTTTAGTTTAAAGCATATTTATAATATATTTATAACAAGAATTTTTGAAATATTTTTAAAGTTTTTGTTCATTGTAAATATTCTGTAATTGTTTTAGAATAAATTCATTTTTTTCGGGTAGTGTTTATTTTTTCAAACGATATACAATATATTTTTGGTTCGTTGTTTACTAAACTACGTATATGGAGAAAAACCAGTATTGATCGATTCGATCTCAGTCTACTATATCTCATCACATTGAATTACTTTATTACAATGATCTTTCCTAAATGCATCGGACTAACGACAGCTACTCAATAATACAATAAATCTTAAATAATTTTTTTCTTGATATTGCGTTACCAAGAATATATTAAAATATAAAAATATCGAAAAGTTTAGAGAAGTGGCTTTACAGATTAGTTTATGAATATTTGAAATGTAACAGTCGTGTTTATTATATAATTTATATAAGCCAAGAAAAATAGTTTTGAAAATCACCGTTACAATTTATGTTATTGAGCCACTGTTAGTTCGTGAACTATACGACTTCAAATTGTTAATTACAACGGCAATAATAATTACGATGTCATTAATCATTATGAAGGTTATGCGTCTTACTTTGTTCTCTCCTTTTTATAGTTACAAAACGTTTATAAAATATTTACGGATAGTTTATTTATATTATAAATAATCACGCGAAAATCGTTTATTCTAAATGATAATTGTAATTATTTATATTTTAATCATTAGTAAAAATTAGTAATTCTTTTTCTGCTATAGGAACTTTTAAGGTGTTTAATCTATTTCCATTATAGACGTGAACCCTCATAAATTACGTTATCATCCTTCTGATCTTATATTTATTCAACATTTAATGGATTAAATTAATAGCGTTAATTTAAACGTTATGGCGTTTCGACACATTTCGTGTATTGTATTCTGTGGCGTTGTAGTTTTTTTACTAACTCATAATGGGACGATAATATTATTTTATTATTGAATTCACGTATGCCAATACGATGTTGATATTAACCTATAACGTATATTTCTTTTGTGCTTTTTGTCGGTGTTCTGATAATGTAGTCAGAATCGAACACGAATATAGTATAAAACTGCATGTGTTAGAGTTAGGCGAAATATGTTTAATTGAAAACTATGACCCAGAATATACTAAACCGTATTAATGTAACGTACCTATGGAATATTAAATAGTTTCACGCGAATCTTCTATAGATGGTTTGTTTATGAACTAGGCATGTTAAATTTTTCCTGAGAACTCCCAATATTTGCTCATATACTTAATACGTTTAATGTTCTAATTTGCGCTCGAAGGTGAACACAAGGCAAACGAAATTCATTATTATCCTTATTTGACTTCAATTTCAGACGAATTTCATCTAATCGGTTTATATAGCTGTCAGCATTACTCGAATTATTATTCGATGGATCCAACATATACGTTTTTCTAAAACGTAGCGGTATATGTTGTGTTAAAAATGAAAAAAAAAATTGATTTTCTCGTGGATTGTACAATTGTGGCGTATTTTAAGATCGAATGGGAGTTTTTAAATGTTGAATAATGCTGGAATCCATTATTCATATTTTACACGGTTTTTGTCATATGTCCGCGAATATTTGTACACAAATGACCGGATTTCGTGTACATAGAAAGGCCGAAGCGGAATTTGAAAATTCGAACTTGGGTGGTGGGGTGGGAAGCGTAAAAACGGACCCTTTGTATAATAGTCTGTAAAGATTCGTATTGTAAGATGTTTATAAGACAGTATTATATAAAAGGTCCATTAAATGGCCGTGTAAAGCTATATAAAAGCTACTCAGAGCAATATCTTTAACTGGTTTCGGACACACCTCCTTTTCAGAGCTTTACGTAACAAGTGCCGTGTTTCCGTTTTAATAGTTATACAGGCAACTTTACGTGCTTTACCGCACTAACAACAACACATTATTTGAATTTGAAAAACGAAATATGTATATATAATTGAACAATAATAAAGTATATTTTGCATCGTATAATATATTTAATAGCTTTCCGTGTTCAAGTAAATATAATGTTAGATATCGTGACTGCCGAATTGTTGTATTTTTGCAAAATGTTCACTAGACGGGAGATTTAGACTCAACATTTAATTTATACCACAGTTAAGTAATACTTCCGGGTTAAAACCACCAATGTGAAACGTGCGAACGCTTTTCGTTTAGTTGATGAATTTCTAAAAAGATCAACAACAGACTAAATCGATTTAGTAGTGCCGACCGTTTTTGGTATTCGAGTTGTTTTAATAAAATTATTGAATAATTACGAATAGGATGGTTTTGATAATATATTCGAACAAGAGAACAGGAAATATACATATATACACATATAATAACAGTTTTAGCACATTTTTAACAATATATTTTTGTATGTATTTTGGCATTATCGTAAAACGTAGAATATTGTTTTGAAAAGTTTTTATATTGTTTCGAAAAACACTGAAATATAATATACACTATAGATTTATTTTTATGTACATTTATTTGTTTTCATCATTAAGACGAAAAACGTTGAGTACATTTAAAATTACGTTCGTATATAGTTACATATGCACTCAACATAGCAAACAAATATAATTCGGTATTAAGTTTCTCGACTCTTGACTCCGCGTATAACTTTCTCAAATCCAGTTTTGATATTTCAATTAAAATGCAAGTATACCGCGGAACTATACAATACTCGTTGTAGCATCTTTCATTAAACTTTAGCGAAATCTTCTCGAATTAAACGCGCTTAATACTAATAGAGAATTTTAATTAAACAGTAATTGATGTAAACGTATGCCTCATCAAGCATCACCCGCTATATGTGCATAATGGCCGGTTAATTGAAAATCTCGAGATTTAAGAGCTTGACGTGAATTGGCCTCTCGAGTACAATATAAAACTTCAGTAATAACTTTTCACCGTATTCCGCGTATAGTAATAATAATAATAATAATAATATGGTTTTCTAGAAAATGACAATTAATCTTTTCCATGTATATAACACCAGGCCATTCACAATATTACAAAATTCGGCGTTTTGAGCATTTTAATAACGCGATGCGTGCAGTATATAGCATAAATAAGACAGGTTGGATGAAAACTCTAGTAATAAATATTAATAACTATTACATAATGCTTAAAACTGAAATTTAGTATCAGAGCGTCTATATAATATCATGTTGTAATATTTTAGAATAATAGATTAGAATAGATTTAAATTTTAGAATAGAATAAAACACTTGTTTTATTTTAATTATTAAAGTGTGATTATAATTTTTTATCCATAACAATATTCGCGTTAAATATAAAATTTGAAAATCATACTGTAAAGACCATATACAAATAGTTATTTGTTTTTTTTTTTTAGTAACTTTTAAAAAATGTATTTTCAATTATAACGGAAAAGGCTCAAACGTTATAATATTTCTTAAAGAACATTTTTAATTTACTAGCTTAAAATTATAAATGTTGAAGTAAACGATATGTGTTTTAAATAGATTTTGACGTTTCACTGTGAAAATTATCACAACGAAGCCTAAATTATAAAGAATTATAATGAATAAATACGATATGTATTATTACGTATTGTGAGTTAGGAATTCATAATTTCGCAAATTTGAAAAAAAAAATAGGTAATAAGCAATTAGGGTACCTATATGAAATCTATATTGTATTCTGTACAGGTATAAAGTAGATTAGGATGAAGATAGCTTATTTTAAGTAAACATTATCCACGAGTAGTATTCTTCTTGTTGGATTTTTATCGGAAGCTGGTTTTTTTGTGTAAACCCTGTACTTTTGATTTGTTTGTACATTTAACCTAAGTATAAGAATATTGCAATCGTTGAAGTTAACTGTGATTTGTGCAAAACTTCCTTTTAAAATAAAAAAAAAAAGTAAACATTAATTTTTATGTTGAAAATATTATTTCCTTATATTAAAATTATATTTGTAAATAATTATTTTGTACTCTTATTACAATTTATTTTAGATTTTAGTGATATACTATTGGCTCAAATTTCGTGCTATACACTGTTTAATAAAACATTTCATTGAGTGAGCTGGGATCAGAGGCCCCCTCGTGGATAAGAACCCACGTGACACATCTCCGTTTCCCTGCCGTTAAATACACAATTGTAGTTAAAATTCATTCCAAGGAGAATAAAAATATGTAACGTTATATGATTTTCTGCATTTTCCCTCCCTTCCTTTTGGCGAAAAAACCTGTGATATAAACGTAGTGACATTTGTATCTGTATTGTTTATCGCCAACGATTTTGCGGATAACAAATCGTTGTGCAAAGAACGTTGATAATATTATCGTATCCTAATTGTTATTCATACGCACTGCATGTACGCGGTAATTGTTTGACTGTGTTATAAATACGAAATCACATGGTTGCGATCGTTTTAAACGTTTGTACAATATTCGTCGGCGGGCGGTTCAGAAGAGCTGAACCGCCGCAAACAACCAATGAATATGGGGAGCTGAAGTGAATTTCAATAGGTTCCGTCGTGTTTACTTGTGCATTAGGACAATGACGGACGGATTTAATTATGTCAACAAATGAAATCTATACGTTATCGTACTACCGGCAGCCGTGATCAATGACCGTAAAAGCAGGTCCTCGTCGATTTTAAACTCTCGTTATTGTATATCGATCGGTGCATCAGCAACTACTCGTCTGGTAAAACTGAAAAATTCCGAACATTTTCTCTTCAAAAGTGCCGAATGACTTACGTGAAATGTCCGCATGAATAGATGGAAGCGATTCTTTCATTCTAAAAACAAAAGCGTTCACGGTAAAATAAATAAATAAATATATTGTAAAAGAAACGATTTTTTTCTTTACGTCCTTCAAAAAAAAAAAAAAAAATAATAAAAATAATAATACTAATAATAATAATAATAATAATAATAACAATTTATTTTCAAGTTTTGTTCGTATAAAATGAACTCGATTCATTTTGGAACTCGTTTATAAATCGCGAGTTGGTATAAAACTTGTTAATCGAATTTAACGTCCACTAACCACTAATTAGGTACTAAACTCCTACACTTTATTTTCGTAATGTATTATACATATATATATATATTTCTTTTTTTATCAAAAGTAGTGTAATAACACGTAATATAAACATTTTGTTTAAAGTTTGAAGTTTTCAAAATCGTACTAAAAGTGTTTTTTTTTTATTCATTTTTATCTAATTTACGGTTTATTTATGGACAATTTTCAAAATTGTATTCACATACCATTAACAAACGTAGTCTTTTGATTTTCAAATAGCAACCTATATTTTGTTCTACACTATCTTAAAGAAATACAATTAAAAAATGAAAATAGGAGTCACTTTTTGCGTAGTTCAGCAGAAATGTTGATAACCGTATCTTAATTTTAATAATAAATGTATATTTGATAGATATTAGATAGTGGTTATCAATTACTTTGATTAAAAGGGAAATTTTAACTACTGAGCTAATTTTCAATATCTACTACTACAGTATCTCTCCACTTCACTGTGTCTCAAATTTAATACTCATACTCGGAAAATATATATGGAGTTTTAAAAAATCTAAATAACCATGAAAATATATTCTTTAAAAACTTATAATGAGAATCATAGATTTCCATTTAAAAATAGAAAGTCGATTAAATTGTAAAAATGAAAGAGATGTTATTGAAAACATTAAACTTTTGAAAAATATAGAATGAGCATGTAAAATTTTTTTCTAAAAAAACAAAAAAAAAAAAACAATAACATCAACATACGCATTATATTACATTATAATTTTCGATTGATAATCGTGCTTTGAATATGAAATACAATTCAGTAACAGAGGAATTAACCAGATAAATCCGCGATGTCGAATGAATGTTCGTTGTACAAACACCTGAATTATTATCTTAAACGAGAATATCATAACATAACGTATACAAAATAACAGTAAATAGTAAACCGAATGTGTGATTGTATTTCCAATTGATTTAACATTCAAAGCTTCTCGCGATGTATGGGGTTACATATTACAACATTCATTATAAATAGGCACGATTTACTGTGTACGGTGTATGTGCAGCTTGTATCGAACGGATTTTCATTTTCATTTTATAACGTGATTGTATCGTATTATGTATATAATGCGAAAAACGCATTTAAATTTATTGTAATGTGCAGCATCTTACGCTGCTCTTATATAATATAATGAAGTTTTTTTTAGCTCGATAAAAAAAGTGTATTATGCAAAACGCAAACGAGGCGATACCTTAAAACTGCGTATATTAAGTACTATCGTCTCGTCTGTTTAACTATCGGCATGGGACGTAGTTTTATTATATTTACATGAAATCCACGACAAATTACTTTAAAAACGTGGTCTAAGCAAATTTCAATGCAATAACTTTGTATGTTATTTTGTTTTTAAATTTATGTTCATATAAGATAAGTCGTGATAAATGATTATTAATATTTAATCAAATACGTATTTTTAATATAGATAAACGTTTAGAAAATGTTAATACCATGTACGAAAAAACGATACTTGTAATTACAATAATAGTAATAATAATAATAATAATGATAACGTTGATTCCGAGTGTAAGTCTAAAAGTATGTTTTTTTACATTTTTTTGACTGGTTAATCTACGCTTTGCATACGTATGTTTTTACGTATATATATATATACATATGCATTTGTATACGTATATAAATATATACATATACAATGCATATGCACGCATTAAAATAATGTTTCCAGCATAAATTCCCAGCAAAGATATAATAGAATAATTATAATTTAAGTTAAATTTTGTGAAATTATACTTTAAAAAAAAAAAAAAATAAAAAAAAAAATAAAAATAATACAAAATGTCGTATAAAATTGTTGTTGGTTTTATGTTTGATTTTAAAAATGTCAGTTGTGACCTAATAATAACCTACTCCCTCATGCCATCTGTTATTAAATCATATTTTAATTTGTTTTATTAGAGTCCATTGAAATTAACGTTCTCTATTTCGTATAGATTCGTTTGCATATTTCTTACCGAGAGTATTATTAGTAAGGTTTTAACATTATTTAATGTTAAATCGGAATTTTCTAGTATATATATTATGTATGCGTTTTGCGTATTGTTTTTTTTGTCGCAGCGGTCAGCTGCAGTTGACATCAAAATAATATATGAGTATATTTTGTGACCACTATAGACTCTTAATTAAATGCGCATCGTTTATAACGTAATATCCTATTTCTATCATATCCATTTATTCGATCGGAGAATTAAACTAACCACCACGTTTAGTGTAACTAATTAATTATGTTTTTTTTATATAATTTAAAAAAACTCATACCATGTACATTATATCTATAAAATTGTAATTCATGCGTTTAGTGTATACATCGAAATTTTCCGTTGTGCATCGCACGTTTATCAAATACTATAAAATAAGGGTGACTTCATTCAAATTAAACAAAACTCCTCGACCATTTAATGAAATAAAAATGCGGTTTTATTATATACGCGAAAACGTATTTAAATTATATATAACCCGCCACTAGTTTATTGTTTTAATTTCTAGAGAATAACTATTAAAAAAAAAAACATTATTAACATTATATGCCGGCAGTTAATGATTAGTTTTAAACATTTAGTTAATATAACACTTGTTATTAAAAATTATTTGGACACGTGATGAATATTTTTATACATTCTGAAATGTGTAAATAAAACGACGTTTTATTGTTATTATAAAATTATGAATTGAGTTCATTTCAGACGTATCCAATGAAAAACAAATATTTCATTCAATATAATGTATTATTATGTAAAAGGCCAGCTGGATTTTCATATTATAACAAAAATATCACCAATAGACATACTATTTTTCAGCGTAAATAAAAGAATAAAAAATAAAAATACCCACCTGCAGAGATTGAGCAACAGCGGCGACGAAACGAATAAATTAAATTGGAAACTTCGAACGCATGGAACGCATTGTGTTCATATTATCTATATGCGTGTATTATTATTATTGTTACGAGTAAATTATTTTCATTTTTTTAAAGAGATTTGCAAAGTCCTTACTGATAATATTTTGGACGTCACTGTATTTACGACACTTTTCAATTTTCTAATCGTATTGAAAATATACTTGTTATCAACAACACGTGTAGTACAGTGACAAGCATTTAATCATTTTCAATATTACAATTTTTTCGCGTATTATAGTGGCCAGTAAATGAGGTCAACTGCGTAACTATAGGGTGACATGACAGGCAAAGACCACAGGCCTATTACTTCAGAGGGCCCATCATGTCGGTTATACAATCGGTATAATAAAATTAATATGAAATAGAAATATAATTTAAATTTAATTGTCAATGATGGCGTGATAGAAACTTTGTCGAACTTTTTTGATGTTGTTTAACGAATTTTTGTTTTTTCGCACAGAGAATAGTGAGTGACGCATGTTATCAGATTTAATTTCTTATTCTAAAAGTCATCATGGGCCAGTTAAATATAATAAAGATATATCGGAAATATTTACGTCCACTCTGAAAAATGATATAAAGTAACTTGTTTTAATAGCAAAAAAAAATTTGTTTTAATCAGAGAACTTTTTATCTATCGTCTCTCTGAAAAATAATTTTTTAACAGTGAGTTTTTCCGAAATGTGTACAGTTTTTTTTACTATTTTTAACAATTTCCGTTACAGCTGCAAGCACGTAAAGTTCGTTTTAAAAACTTAAAATTATGAAAGAACGTTGACGTAAGATCGTTGAGGTAAATTACCATTAATTTTAACCGATCAAGAAACAGTTTGGTAATATAATTTAAAAGATATAATTGATATGTTTGCGTAAGCTTCATAGCAAGAAAAAACAATTTTCAATTTTAAGAATATCGATTAATGATAGCATGACTATTAATCGTTGATTGTTTTTATTGTAGTGATGTTAAGGAAAAGTGAACATAATTATCTTTAAAATATTTTGTCTAATTATTTATGGTGGGAATATTTGTTAAAAGTAGCAGCGTTCAACTGCTTTTTTCGCTACGGGCATTGTGTAAGTTACACCACTGTCATGTATACTCGTGTAGTATTGTTTTGTAACATCGCGTTTAACGATACTTAGGAACAGATCATTTCAGCGTAATGACTTAACACCGCCGAAGAAAATAACATTAAAGAATAGAGATGTGATAAAAGTTAAAATCTCAATGTCGTCATTTAGAGTTTATTCATATCATTCCGCTTTGTAAGAAAAAACGCGGATGTCCACCAATACCACTCATACGTGGTGTAATATAATTAACTCGATACCCGTTGCTAAACAATTCAGTTTAAACAAGTTAATAAAACTTTGCGGCCTAAATTCGGAAACGTATTTTAAACGTCGATTTATATATATATATATAAAAACAATAATTTAAACGACATTTTTACACTATGTTGAACACCGTGACGAAGTAATTCAGAAAATAAATCAATGGAACCGAATTTGGTAAAAGTTTTGTATGTTATTGTATCGTATACCGACACAAAGCGCGACGGGGCAAATAATAAATTAGTTTCTTAAAAGTATTTAGGTTAGGTATCTTAATTCGACCGCAACGAACGGAATTCGAACGTTATTGTTTCGTCATCGGATGATTCTCTCGCTTATCGGTATTATTATTATTATTTTTTATTTCAATGTGTTAATTTCAAATTAATTATTTGTATATACGTATCTAAATTAAGTTTAATTCACAACAATATATATAAATAACGTTAAATACTATAGTATTTTTTGTAGTTTTTGATAACTTATACATCATAGTATTGAAGACTGTATATATAAAACGTGTGGCGATTGTAAGACGGAGGTCTTGTCCTATATTTTTACGATATTTTTTCAGTGTTAATTAGCAAATGTTTATCTTTTAATTAAGATAAGTTATATTTTTAAAGTTAACTTTTAACTTTTGGAGTTCAAAAGAAAAATACACGTAACTTTAACTTGTATTTTTTATATTAACTTAATTCGACGAGTGAAAAAAAATTAGTTGACTTGCTCTGTCTTGGTAATTATTAATCGTTTATTACCGCAACTAGTGCGTTATTTTGCTACGTGCTCATATTACGTTTTGCGTTAATTTCGACGACGACGCTAGAAATGTATAATATATACGCGTGTTGTATGCCTGCTGAGTATTATATAGGGTGCTTATGAACAAAGAGTTTTATGCCGAGTACACGGACTTGAGGTGGTCCGAACGTTCTCGAGACGTTTTAGAAAGGATATTGAAGACGGGGCTCTTGAACCGGAACGATTAACGTGAATATCGTCTTTTTAAACACACTCGAAACGGTTATTGACGGATATTAAAAGTGTACAGTATAGTCATATACGCTGTGTATATGCGTAGGAATTGTATACAATTCAACGACATCGCACTCGTTGCGCGTAAAATCGACCGGGAGTTTTTTTATCGGCCAAACTCTGTTTCGTTTAGATACGATCAAAATTTTATAACGTATATTGTGTTGTACGTACGGGCGTAAAATTTCGAAAACATGCTACGCCGGCACATTAATTGTTGATAAACGCTTGCACAATAACATATAATATAATCGTGATTTCCTGGATTTTTTCATCTGAAAGTTCTAGTGCGAGATCGAAAGTTTCATATGGTGTATTCCAGTCAGTTATCGGTTGGTTGACTTTATACCTATACTTGTGGTAAAGTGTACAAGCTAATAACAGTCTAACCATCCGACCGCATACTATCCGAATTTCAAAATAAGTACCTACACAGTATGCACTTTACCCGTATTGAATTGCTGTTTCCATAATTTTTCTTGAAAGTTTAGTTATGGAAACGTCAAAACTATTTTGGAAAGGTAGGTAACAGAAAACCCGAAAATGTATTTTAGACATACTCGTAAAAAAAAACAAAAAAAAATTCGCTATTATCATATGATTTATATTATTGAGACAAACAACGCGACAAAATGGAATTTTACGCACACGCTTATTATCGATGATTAAACGAGCCAGCGTAGCACGTTTTCAAATTTCGCTGTCATAGTAAATGACAACATAAACTATTCTACCTTGTTTCTTGTTTCGATTCGAATTAATAATATTATCCTGTTTTGACGTTCTGTGTGCCTCGAGTTTGGTGTATGTTGTCGTTACATCTACTGCGAATCAATAATAACGCATGTACACGTTCATAGTGAAAATGTCATCTTGTATACGGAAAAAAATTTTTTTACCCGAATAATGCAATCACAGTACCATTGTACCAAACACCATTCGTGTTAGAACGAATACGCTCGTCGACAGGCATATGATTTAATTTTCCAGTTTTTGCGCGCGTATGTATGGTACGATAGTGAAGACCAAGAAGTCACTGTAAACATATAGTGTATATTTTTAATCTGATGTATTATACGTAGACAACAAAAACGATATATTAATAACGTGCCCGCCAAATCTGTCCGCGGGGGTTGAGTCCCGCGAATACAACATTTTTGCGTAAATGTTATAAAAAGCGTTTAGCACTTAAATTACGAAAAAGTAATCAGTCTTGGGCATTATCTATTATTTTAAGTTGGAAAGCAGTGATAGATTGAAATCTCTCGGTAAAACTCAGTTCGCTTGAACATGTATTACGTGGATACATCAATTTGATAAATTTTAGGATTTTCGTTTTATTTTAAATTATATTTTGTAGAAAAATTTAAAATTAGATATTTGTCGATAGAAATTGAATAATTTTAAATAATATTATTGTACGTTCACAGTAGGTTCAAATAAAGAAATTGATTTGGTTTGTTAACGAAATACATTTGATTTATGGTTTTCTCTTGAGAGTATAATTATATTGTCATCACATTGCGTGTTATTTTTTTAACAATCATCTATCAAAGTATTTTTTTTTGCATGTATATGTATTTAATTTATGAATACTTATAATATGTACAAAGTAATCCGTTATTTATGTTTACGAATTAAAGTACTTAAGATTATTTCATGATATATGGTAATTGAAGTTTTTAAGAATAATAGAGAAATGTAAACCAATTGTTTTTGACTTGTTGTTTTATGCGTATAATACAACCATAATTTTATTAGTTTTTCAATGTATATATGTATAATGTTAATTACAATGAATTCTTATAATACTTATTTTTAAGAATTCATTAGAGTAGTAAAATTAATGATATGTACATCATTAAATTTAAAAAATATATGAATTGTAGCTAAAACGGAATAATATCATCTTGACTAGTTAAGATTCATTTATTTCGTTTCTCCTTTATTTATATCTTAAAAAATTACGTATCATAATTTAACATATTTCAGAGAACTCAAACTTTTCTTCGTAGATTATTTTGATTTTCATAAGATGACTACATGTTTTGTAATAATAAATTCGATCAAGTTTGGTATGGAAGTGTCCGATTCACTGTATTTAAACAGGATGAAAACTTTTCTAACATTTAGTCTGTCGAGTAATTAAAATCATAAGCTTATTTTAATGTAGATACAAGTTGAATATAAGTTATAATTCAGAGCAAGTAACTGGTGTTTCTGCGTACGTCATTATTTGAAAAGTGATATGGTGGTAATTTATACAGGTATTGAGTATAATGTACATTATATTTTATTGTTTGATAGGTAATTGAACAGCTGATTTTTTTTTTGACAGAAATCTTATCTAAAACAGATTAGAAGAAATTTAATTTATTTGGATTTTATTCACCAGTTTTGGTTTATATAGAAAAATTAAATTAAAAAAGTAAAAAAAACCGTTTATTAAGTAAAATATAAATAAGTGTTGTTTCTTATAGTACCTTTAACGTTGTGTAATTAAAAAATGTAAAAAAATATTATTTTAACTTATTTTTCATTTATCACTTTGATACTTAGTATTTTTAATAATTATAAAACGTACATAAAAATTCTTGTATAATTAAATCGTATGTATTTTGTTATATTTCATTTTAATCTACTGAGTGCTTAATTATATGTCATACAGTCATTTAGCTCAATTAAATGGGACTTACGTAAATAAATTAATAACTCAAGGCATTCGTAGAATAATGGCGGAACTCAAGAATGTCGTAATTAGTACTTCACAATTTTATTTATTTGTTTGAAAACCACATTACAAAATAAACGGTTAACAATTTTTCACAGCTAATAGACGCATTGCGCGTTTAAATGGTAAATATGTTTGCATGCTGAAATTACGTGTGAGTTGTAACTATTGTTTTCGGTTTATGTTTTGACGTGCTGAACATTTTAAATTTATAATTATTTTATTAAAAAAATAAAAACATTAACCAAAATTCAATTAACTTACTTCGAACGGCAGTTACAATTGTAATAAATTTGACTATTGTTATTTGGTAATCATATTTGGTGAACGTACAGCTTCTCGTATATGCGTCAGGTTATATAGATTATAGATTGGGTTAGAACACGTTAGGTTTTGCTTTAACAGAGATTCGAGAGAATTGTCTATATTAAGTATAGAATTAGATTTTATAAATAATTTAAATCCGAGAAGATTTTAAAAAAGAAAGATAACGTTGCAATAATTTTCAATAACTTAATGGGATAATCCACGATTTTAGCACCCACAAAAATTTAGTTGTAGTAGCACTTACGCGTATACATGTGTATTATGTGTATATCCGTATATCGTAGATAAGTTTTTAATACAATTTTTGACATGATCACGTTTTATTAACATTGCGGTGGATACTAGTGATTTTTCATTATTTTTTAAAATTTTTTTTCGTTTCAACGAGCTTAAAGCAGTAGCGATGCCATTGGAGCGTTATTTTTACTTTTCGTTACTGACAACGGTCTTTGTCACGAATGACATCATTACATGGCCACCAGACTACGAGTTGTTGCTGCAGTGTTCGCTTCCGCTGTCATTTTTTTTGCTCCGTTCCTTCCAAACGATTTTGAATAGTGCACAAACCGCATCGCAGCGACGGAAACAAGTGAGTCGACAAAGAGATTCCGATGGTAAATACGACGACAACCGTACCGAACGCGACAAAACCGTCGTATTAAATTAATACGGTTCCGGTGAGAAACGAGGACGTCGTTCGTGAATATAATCGGATATAAGAGTTAACACACAAAAAAAAACACCCTCATACATCGTGTATTAAGTGTCGCGAGACTATTTTTAATTCAGTCTGACCCTGACCGATAGCGAAATAAATCGCTTCCGAAAATATTCTAAAAAATTTTATCGTTATGCCCGAAATGATTTTTGGAAGCCTCGAATTCGATCGTACCCAATCTGAGTTTTGTTTAGAGGGGCTAACCCATTTTGAAAGCTGCCAGGTTTTAAGTTTCCATTCTATCCGAGTCCAATTTCGGGACGGGCTAAGAGCAACAAAGTCCGGAACGCACGGCGGAAGGTCAAACAATTGCACTTATCTTGTCCCATTCATCAATATAAATAGTTATTTAAAATACACAACATATATTTTCCGAACATTTTACGTTATAGTTACTAACATCAGACGAAAGACACATGTTTGTATACGTATATGATGTTATTAATGTTCGCGTTAATATTCAAAATTAAATAGAACATTTGAACAATAAAATTAAGTATAATGTTTATCCGCTCTCGATCTTTTTTCTCTTAAACGTGATAATAATTTATCATTTCCTTCATATCAATAATAATAATATAATAATAATACCTCTCCCATTGTTGTCGCTTATATAAAATAGTAGATACTCAACGTTTGAAAAATGTCCGTTATTATTATGTTTTTCTATACACGTATTATTATTATTTTTTTAAACGGTGAATTTTCTGTAAAAAAAAAATAGTAAATTAAAATATATATTTATATATATAACTATAACTCGGCTATTGCGATATTAAATAATACATTTTTCTTATGATGCAAAGTATTTTGTTAGTTCACATTGTTGTCATAAGAGATACTATACTTTTTCATATGTTTATACCGGTTTCTGTATTTTATGATCGAAAAAATAAAATACCCTTCAGTTTTAAATATTATATAAAATAATATTTCAGATTTATGGCTATATTAAAAACATACATATCCTTGTATATATCTAAAATACAGTGCATCCTTTTATGTAAGACCTTTTAAATCGCCGAGATCTTTTGAAGTTAAAATGAAATACGTCAATAATGATCTAGTAATACCAAAAGTTTGTAGGTTTTTTGCAGAAACGTATAAAATATTTTAATAAAACCGAATATACTATAGAATGACTTTTTTTACGTGTTTAATACTTAATATTATAATTCGTATACGAAATTCGAACAAATGCATACTTCGATGAGTTAAGTATAACTGATTTTAGAATACAAATTTTCGCTAGATTGTTTTGAAAAATTACCCAGTTTGGTTGTAATAAAGTTATACAAATCATATGATTTTGAAGGAGTACATTTTTGATCATAATCGATAAGTAAATATAAATTCGTACTATTTATGTTTTAATCGATTTGAGTCTTTTAAGATCATGTTTGAAATATTTTCATAAAACTTGGACCCAACCAACAAATTTGTCGATAAAATTGTTGGTTCTTGTTGGATAATTCTATAAGCTTTTAGAACTTATTTATTTTTAGTATAAAATATCGTTGGGATGGTTTGATTGAACCAACAGTGATCGACAATGCTGTGATATCCAAGTCTGGGTATTAACGAGTTTTGTAAGTTAAATAATTAAAATTAATTTATCTTTTTAACTCAACAAATAAAAAAATGTCTTTTCTATCGCATTAACTTCAACTTACCGTATTTTAAAAAATTTTATTTGGATTCATTAGTATAATTTTGAACTGTCATTTCTAAAGGTTTATTTGTCAACATATCTCATCTAAACGTATTCAAGATGAACGCACGTGTAATACTTGGAATGAATAAAGACAAATAACTTCAGATTTAATATGTAATTGAATTTTTAATCAACTTTAAGTTTTTATTTAGTTAGAATGATTTGGCTAACTTAGTTTGCTTAACGTTAATGATGATATTGTCGACAATATTATTTTATGAACATTTACTTATTCAAGTTTGAAGTTTAATAATTATAATTATAATAACAAACAAAATAAAAACGATCATTGTATTAAATTATCTTGTTTAATTTAATACGTCAATACACTCAATTATGCGTTGTAGTATTTAAAACTATATAAATTGTGCATCAAAATATCTTCGACGGTATAATATGTACTGACATATTACGTTATTGCGGGTTGTGACCGTTTTACCGCGGTCACAGTTATGGCATTGCATGGCAATTGCTGTTGTCTTTTTCGTGTAGAATCATGTATCCATTCACAATATTTTCAATCCGAAGCATTTCGCTATGTATGAACTGTGAACGTTATTCAAAAGTCCCTTGAGTCAATTATATATATATTTTTGTTTCAACGTACTTTTGTGGAATATTTATGATATTAAATGATTTTATTAATTTTGTCACTGGTGGGTTCGACGTTAAGATTTATCTATTGAACGTTTAAAATAAAACAAATAAGAAAGTCTGCTTCAAGTGTTTTTTTGTAAATTGTATTCAATATGTATTCCCTACTGATGCTTGTATACAATACGGAAAGGTATTGTAAAGTCGCAGCTTGTGACTTGTGAGAATGCCCACGAGAAAAGCAACAACGTCCCTTGTACATTGATACCCGTCACTTTTGAAGTTCGTTATTCAGATTTTTTTTTATTGAAAACACGAATGTGAAATAAAATAGAATCGAATATATAACACGCCATTTTTTACGTACGTCCACGTTGTGTCAGTTTTGCGAGTTATTTGTGAAAGACACGTAGAATAACTATATTTTATATATTTTTATATAATACATGTGTATGTATATATGTCGTGTTTATATAGTAAAACTGATATTTTTATTAACTGCAGGGTTTCCAGACTAGTTTTTCGTTTTTTTTTCGTTAATACTCAATATGAAGTAACAATGAACAAATATTGTGTACAATTTTCGTGTTTTATCAAATTATATAATTTGGACAGTTTTTTCACCATTATATGTACGAAATTTATTTGATCTATTTATAATTTGTACTAGAAGATTAATGTAGCAAATATGAAAATATTAAAATGGTTGATAAATGACTAGAGAATATAAAATAAAAAATGAGTATAAGAGGAAATAGAGAGATACATTGAGACTAATAAAGGAAATGTATGTTGAAGGAAAGCTAGGAAAAGTTAAATCGAAAAAGTCAAGATTTTATGTGATTGAGAGTGTTATGAAGACGGCTTGTATCAGTGTTGAGGATACGAGTGATTGAGTTAGATGTAAGTTGATGACTAGGGTAGCTAACCATAAATAGTCGGGTTAGAAAGAGAAGCAAAATAATAATAAAATTATAGTTATAATAATTGAAACGCAACCATCAGGCGAAGTTTCCTTGGTGCTTACCATCTGCTCAGTTTTTCTCAGCGGTTACTACATCGATTTCCATGAAGTTTTAAACATGTATAACGAATGTCGTAATTTTAGTCCTGACGATGTCTGAACTTCAAAATTTGATCAAGAACGCAAGATATAAATGGTCGAAATTCCCCGGGGATATAATAGCAATATGTTATCCGTATCTATGCAATCTTTGATTAATATTTCGCAATTTAGTTACATTATTTATAGGTCCCGTCTGCCGCGTACCGACCGTCAGTTATAGTCAAAAACACATACGTGCACCCACAAGAAAACGTATTTTTTTTCCAATTATTTTTTGATAAAAAACGGGTTCCGTTATATTATAATACATTTCGTTGTTTTATATCACATTCAAATAGCGGAGTAATCGATGAAAATAAAAGTTATTTTCGAATCACGTAAAAATCGTATAATTAAAATTTTGATTTGGAATTTTCAAACTAAGTTTACTAAAATTGCTCTTATACCAGAAAGCCCACTCAATGATCTCTATGTTTAATATTCGTGTTTGCAGGATATTACTGTAAAGAAAATAGCACCGGGGGTTACATTACGTCTATTCAGCGTATTTGGTTAGTGTTTCTCTCTCTCTCACTCTCTCTCTCTCTCTCTCTCTCTCTCACTTTGTCTTTCTCCAGACTGTCTTTTGGTCGGACCGTCTTTCGACATAGATATTTTACAAGTCGATGCACATTTAGCGGTGACGAGGGCAAATATTGAGAGGGTGAGCGATAATGTAAGGAAGTCAATAAAACAGACATACACACATAGACACATACTCACACACACACATATACGGTATACGGAATCGAACCCTGGTTTAGAATTACAAATAAAATCCGGTGGACTTCGGCGACCATCATGACGGATTTTCTGCTTTACGGGAAGAATGGGGATTATAATATAAACGGCGACGAGACGATATCCGTTTCCTCCTCTTCCGGTCTTTGTTGATATCGTCTACGTTGGTCAGTTTCTACCGTATAAATAATAATAATAATAATAATGAATTTTGAAATGATTCGAGCGAATAATGACACCGCGTGTTGAGCGTAGTTGGGTAGATAGAAAATCATTATACATATACGTTATATACGTTGAAAATATATACGTCGAACGAGCCAGCGGGATTCAAGATGCGTCGATGTATCCGTAGTTTATTTATAATATATTATTATTATAACTGTGTGTGTAATATATACGTTATAAACGTAGACGACAGGCCGTGGCAGTAATGAGTGTATGATAGTGTAGCGTAGTGGCAGTTGAATTTCTTTTAACGATAGTAATAACAACCGCAGACAAGACTGTTAACGAACACACGCAGCAGCTGATATTATTGTATAAATATATATATATAGCTAAGAGCTACGAGTGAACCAACAGTATAACCGATGAAAAGATATCGGTTTAGTGGAATTTTAATAATGATAATTCGAGAAAACCCCTCTGTGAGACGAGTTGCGGGTTTACTGTACGGGATGAGAACGTCTGAGTACACTGGACGAGGCATTCACAAAGAGTCTGCTGCTGAAACCGCAATACTCGAATCAAGCGAATTCAAATCTAATACTGCCGTAAAATATAAAAGCCTTTGAAAATAACATTTTCCTATGCGTACACAACTTTGGTTCGTGTGCGGTGTCAATTTAATTATATTCCAAGCCCGTGTAACATCCAAACGTAGTCATATAAACACGGTTTTAAAAAATTATCAAATTAAGAACGCTTTTGCAGACTTAGTTGAAAATAGTTAAAGTTCAGCGGTTATATTGGTTAATATAAAAAACACTAGCGGCGGATATAATCATACGGTCAAGAGCGGACCGTATTGATATTTGTTTGCGGTCCGGGAAACGAATAATTACGTCGGGCTACACGATGAAATCATCGCTACTTATAATTCGTTTCAATTACACATTGTTATTGTTCTAATAAGTTCGTTCACAATGGTTATTAAGGTGGTTCGGCGTCTTTTTCTTAAAAAAAATAATTTGAAAGTCCAGCGAAATAAAACAAATTGTCCGCGGCTCGATCGACGATCACACGGGGCGTTGAATAGGCAATTCAGTCACAGCGCATGTAACACGTGTAATACGATTTTAAAACTTTATAAAAAACCCGATGGACCCTTTATTATTATATTTTTTACCACTATTTTGGCGCTATGTTTTATATATTGTATAGTTTATTAGATCATATGACGTACAATAGTCGTATTCAAATGTTCAATATATGTTTTAACCGTCTTCTTGAAAATACCTACTTGGCTAGTAACTTCACTAGTAGCTCTGTATAATGTGCTTGTTGTCCGGCGGTAAGATTTATCGCGGAGAAAGTCGGCTTTAACATAAACAATATTTTATCTTAAGCGATTATCCGCTTAATGACCACTACAACTCGTCGTAATCGTCGGTCGTGTCATTCAACCTGACCGTTGTCCCATTACGCGAGAGTTTTTATATCCTCTTAATGTTTCGATTTGGCGTAAATCATTTCGATAGTTTTACAGCGGCATTGGTCAGAAGACATTATACGGCTGTAAAACGCAGTGTTAGTTATCACCTCTGGATTATCTGTTTTTGACGTCAACCGTTAAATTAAATGCACGTGTGATTTTTTTATAATTATTTCAAGTACCCGATGTTAAAATGAAATATATACATAAATATAATACGCGTGTTTGTCAAATGTTTTATTTTGATGTTTTGTTCCTTGTAGATTAATTATTATTAAATATAATTTAATTATTTACAAATAAACAGATAAATATTTTTTCTTTGAAAACATATTACAGGGTTCTCCTTCAAAAAGAACTTAACGTAATAATATACTAATTATAAAATAGTAACTCATTACTAATTTATGTTATACATTCGAGAATTGAAGAATTCTAATAATTTATTTTTTTGATCCAATTTGATATTTTTTTAAAAACATTTAGTGAAATATGATCATGATCTCTTTATCAATAATTAAAAAAATTAAATTTTGTGGTATTCATTTCATTTTCTAACGAAATATGTATTTAAAAATATAATTTATTTTGAATAAATTGATATTAATTCGTTGTTATTTTTTTTTCAGAAGGTCATCCTGTCAATGACAAAATGCAACATCGGGTGAGTTGATTTTTAATTTTTAATTTTAATCAAAACGTGGTCGTAATGATGATCGAGTATTATACAAAATTATCACAGAAATCTAATAATGTGATAAATGAGTAAAAATTAAATAAATGATAAATGGAAGATAGGACTTGCAATTATAATTATTATATATATTTATAATACGTGTAATTATTATAATAATACAAGTGAAGAACAAACAGTATACGTTAAAGTAAAAAAAACCGTTATTTTGTATGTAAATTTTAGGTAAATCTAAGTAACACTGTTTTATGGAGCAGTATTTTGTTAAGTTATTTATAATACTTATATGTACCATACGTATATCTGCTTATATATATATATATATAAATATTTTGTAGTTATACACCGAAGAGACAATGGTTAAACAATAGTTAGAGAGAAAATGTTTCTTATAATAAGAAATGGTTAGAGAAAACATGATATACGGGGGTTAAGGACATATTAACTCCTAAAAAATTAATTAATTATTATTTAATAATTTTAGAATCATTTTGAATAAACACAAGAAACATTTTAAATATTGAATACGTTTCAAATATTGACAAAATCGTACGTATATATGCATATTTATTTGCCGCTAAATATTAATTGTTCACACACTTGTGCATCTCTACCGCCTTAATATGCCGAATGCCTATCCACTATTTTATAACAATGGGTTTATTTTAAGTTATTGGATTTTAGTTTTCAAAGTGTGGTGATCGTTACTTTGAAATTAAAAAATGATGATTCAAACCTTTTTAATGACCATCTATAATGTAATTTATCTCATTCGTTCACTTTAATATTATACAGGTATGCGCAATTATGATACACTTATACACAAACAATTATTATTATTATTTACAATTGCGTATTATTTACCTGAAAATAATGAAGTAAAATTTGTTCATGCAATTCATTTTTTTACCATCGTTTCCCTCTTAAATTTAATTAATTATATAAGGTTAGCTTTTTTTTTATACTATTATATATACACAAATATGTAATTGATATACAACGTATCTTTTGAACAATAATTTTTTCGTGATTCCGCGAATCGATGTATTTGAATATGAACACGTTTTCGAAGAAACATATTATAGATTGAATTTCTTTTGAAGTTTTTTGCGTTGGGCTATCATGATGTATGTAAATATACTCAAATATAATCTGATACGTACTTACTGATCCTGAAGTTCTGAAGATGATTTTTGATAGCATTAAAATCGCTTTGAATCGTGTTTCATCGATTTCCGATTGTACTTCTGATCGGATTATGATATGGCGACAATATGGTACGTCTTATGACATTATGTTGTGGAAGTTGTTTCTGATTTTTATTTTCTAGAAAATTCATTGATAAAGTCAACCGCGTAATTGTGTTGTTAAATATAGTGGATAAAAGACGATGTCTAATTTTTTAATGGTCGCACGCGTAATACGATCGTACTTTGTACGACTCGGCCAATCGTAAAACGACTTACATCATATCATTATTCACTTGTTTCGCGGATGTAATTTTGTCTGGATAATGTGTTATGTCATCGGCGTAGGACGATAAAAATTCAGTCGGCGTACAGGCCGAAATCCGCACGTGAACTTTTTTTTCCTTATCTCATTTATGTGAATTTATATGACAACTTGTACATTCTGTAAGACACTATTTTTGACGTACTACGAGAAAATTGAAGGAACACGTCATGTCTCCATCGCCTAACTCGGGCGAACGAACGAAGACACTTTTTATTTTGACACACCATACTACTAAGTCCTCTGTTTCTTCGTAATTGTCACTCCGACGAATTTTTTCGCCCAAATACAATATCCGTATTGTTGCCATTATTTGCCGCGTCGTTCTACCCGTCCGCTGTAATTGTACGCGTTTCAAACCACTCCTTCATAAAAATCGTGATCGTGGTTTATACAAACTTCGTAGGACCGTTGTCTCGTTATCCGCACAACAACCGTTACCCCGAAAAATCCGGTAAACCGTCGTCCTGCATACCTCCTCCTGTTCTTTCAGCTTACGCATATATCACTACCATACGGATATTATTTGTTTTTGGGATGTTTGTTATTAACCGCGCTAAATACGACCCGAAACCGGCCTAAGCCGTCAACCGTACCAGCTGCAATCCGATGTATCTTTTTTATAACACGGTTGAGCGCAGAAACGTTCGCACAAAAGGAATCCTTAAAAATATATCGGAAACCAACGCTGCTAAGCACGGAAATTGGTGCGACGTTGACAAATACAATACCGATATATTATAACCGTGTGTAATTATTTGACCAAGGAATTTGAAAAATTGACAAACAGAAACCGAATGTTACGATAATGAATTAAAAAATGTTATCGATTGTAAATGCATTTGTTTAACTTGAACAAATATCGAGTATTTTATTGATATAATATATTATGAATTTCAAGTTTACTTATTAAAATTTAATTTTTATGAATAAAATATATACGTTTAACCGAGGTTTAAAATTACATTACGATTTAATATCTATTCGCCTAGGTTTGTTGGCTGAATCATTATTTCCAAGCCGTTGACCCGTGCGGCTGATTTTCGTAAAATAATTCTACACCGAAGTTTTCGTGATAAAAACGAAATTTAACTTTTTTATAAACTGCATCAAAGTTGATACTTTTCGTCATTTTAAACTTAACCAGTTGAAAATGTCGTTCGTCAACAATTAACCGTTAGTTATATTCAACTATAACTTATTGGACTAGTAATTTTTTAATTAACTCACCTGTCTTACAAATTCGTACGGTGCCTCACACGGTCCGACGCGTACCGTTTTGGGACGATCGTACCGGTAGATGTGCGTGTCAGCGCAAGTTTATTCGTTTGTAGCGCGTTAGCGTTGTGTCCCGCTCGGACGATATTCGTTTAATTATTGCTTAAAAGGTGGACGCGACGATGATACGAATATTATTAATTATTGCCGCCGTCGCAGTGCTAAGGAACGATTGGGATACACCGAGGAGCGTCGTTTGACTGCAACTGGGACGAGGGTGGCGAAAACCGACGGTTGTATTTCAGTATTGTTCGAGGTCCGCAAAACTCGGTTGTTAATGCAAAACATCGTTAATTAATCGCACATTAATTTCCATTCTGAACGTTTTTGAAAAGAACTTAAATTAAAAACAAAAATAATAATGATAATGAAGAATACCATTTTTTTCATTAATTATGCAGTTTTGATTGGCGCGCTCGTAAAATATATCGAGACAATCGAAATTGTTGACGGTTTAACGCATATTCCTGTGTATATTGTATACAATATATTTGTTGAAAACAATACAACACTTGTTTATTAATCGATAAAGCAGTACATATTTATTTCACGTACAAATAAATGCGTTTAACCGAAGAACGGTAATGTACGTAAACATGACGCATATTCATTATTATTCAATAAGTGGTGGCTGATAATAGCTGAAAATTCTTGATATGCTATCTCTAGTTGGTTGACTATGACGGTGGACAATAATTTGTTCGTTTCGTGAATACCGGAAGACAAAAAAATATGTTGAATGTCGCGGAAGTTTCCATTTATACACGATTTTGTATTTTAAATTTGTGGTTTTTTTACCCGTTTAATTGTATGTTTGTCATGTTTAGGACATTTGGAAATTTACTAAATTCAATACGCTCGTAGCTATCACGCGACCCGCTTGGCCGTTACTCGACATAATATGTTTCCAATGGGCGATCTTCACCATGATGAAAATGTGTTTTTGAAAATCAATCGGGATTTTTTCAAATCGAATTTTTAATCGTTTAACAATACACGCACTATATTTAGAAATAATTATATTTGAGTATATCTCGTCGACTGAATATCGACCTAACCCAATCGAACAGTAACATTTCGCATGCGGACTAACTGTCGTATATACAAGTGTTTTGTTTATTCGAATATTGCTAAAGTTTTCGTGAAAAACAAAGAAATAAAATCACATGTGCGTTTGAGATTCTGTTTTACATATAGGAGATTGATTAAGGAGTCATGTTAAACATGAAAATATCGCGATCGTAATCACGCGACGCTCTTGAATGCTTCGTTTTCCGCATACAATGGTTACAACGGCGGCGCTCTGTAATGTTATCTACGGTTTTCGTTATTTGACAATGACTCGTTTCGAGTACCACCGTCAATAAATATAATGACGTCTGACAAATATATTCATTTGGTATAACTCGGCAACAAGAAATATAAGAGTATTATCCGAGTATAAGCTAAACGACTCTATTCGTTTATACTTTTAACGAGTTTTGAACGATTTTATTGCAAAACATCGTAATAATAACAGTTGAAATGCAGCTACTAAAATGATAATCTGAAAACTTTGGAGCGACGACGATCGCGCGTAAAACAAAACTAAACCTAATCATTTCGTACGATTCGGAAATGACAATATCATCTCTTGTACGCACTGGAGTCGCAGAGCTGTAGAATCCGTATACATAATGGATAAACGAGAATTGTAAGACGTTTAAAACCGCGTGGATATCCTTACGAGTTTGTTTAAAACATAATCCATTTGAAAACAGTGTACTCCAAACATTATTGCATTCCACTGGAAATATCGTTTGGGTAAATGTTTCTTCCCCCTCTGATCCACTGCAAGTGGCGAGTGTTAAGCGAGCTGTTGGTTTTCCGAGGATATACCAAAATGTTTTTATTCTTTCTTTTTATCTTTTTTTTCTGTATACGATTTTGGACAGAAGGAATGCTCTGAAAGTTTCATATAACAATTCTACTTACTGGAAATTGGACACAGATGGTCCTTAAATAGTTACTTTTTTGAATCACTCTATTTTTTTTTTCGTACGATTGTAAACAATTTTCTAAAACAGCGAATGAAATAAAATTATGATGAAATTTATGGTTTAACCAGTTTTCAACGAAATATATTTTCGGTTCATCTGTTCTGTGATTCAAAAAATAATAATTCTACTAGTGATATTTCGACTTAATTAAACATCTCGTTTATTAAACTCGGTTACATTCGATTGTCGTATATACTGGTAATTAAACTAAATTATAAACTATATTGTAACGAACAGTGTATACGAATTAGAACGAATTGTACGATGTAATTTTTTTAAAACGTATTTTTAGACTTTGGTCTTATTGAATAACAGTAACTGTACAATATTACGTGTAGAACTAAAATCGTATTAATTATGTACATAATATTTTATTCAAACATAAATAATAATGATGATAATAATAATAATAATAATAATAATAATAATAATAATAATAATAATTATAATAATAATTGTTTTGTACGAAAAAAGTGTAATAAAATACGCGTTAAAATACATATTTAATTCATCAAGCTTAATAGAATATATTTAAAAATAATTTTCTATCGAATTGGAAAGTCCGCCAGATATCTCGCACTGACAGTTATTCGTTTTCCGTGTTTTCAAAAATTGGCGGATGTATAACGGCATACCTATTGTACATAGTGTTCGCGTTCATCTTGTAATCGGTCCTATCTTTTCTGTTAATCTTGTAGAAACCATTGGGATGCTCCCCAATCCAACGTAATTCGTCCATCAGTCCTTTTGATGTTTTGAACTCTCCTTTACTGTTTGTCATTATGGAATAGTTTTCCATCTGTTATCATATTGTAAAATATTAATATCATATTAATATTATAATGTTAATCACACCTAATGAATTAGTAGTGGAATTCTATCACGAAAATTGTTTATTTCGTGTTATTAATCATAACATTATATAACTTGATCACGCGTAATGTTATCGTATATACCGTTTGAAAAATAAATTATGTTTAACGCCATTGTCAGTTGAAACGTAATTGAAATGTCGAGTTAAATGTTATGAACATCATCAAGTTGTATCATTTTTATATTCGATGTTGTAAGATGTTTAAACGTTATTTAATTTTTATGCTTTGTTTTATAAAATATTTTAACTTTCTTTATTTATTACGTCTTAAGATATTAAATTTATTAAATTTTAATTTTAATTTATATTTAGACAACTATCTACTAAACAAAAATATAGACTAAAGTAAAAACGAGTCTTTATAAATAATAATACTAATATTTCTATATACAAATAAATAAATATATATATATATAAACATACCAAAAATTATTAACCTTTTGTTTTATTTTAGTAATTTTAATAGATATTATTTTGTAATTTATTTCGTTAAGATAGGTCGATGAGAAAATGGGGTTTTTCTATAATTTTAATTAAAAAGAAAAAACTAAGTATAGTGATTAGTTGTCGTTAACTGTATTTTCACATCTTGACCGGTGTTTGTGGATGAGTGTAATAGTTTATAAGCTCAAATAAACTATATGGAGCGCAATAGTGTATTTATCAAGTAGATTTATTTTTATACATCCTTTACTGTTTAAATTATTGCTTCAGATTATTCAAACAGAAGAGGTCGCAGGCATAGGTGGCACTTGGTAGTAATTTAATGATGGTGGGGAGAGAGGTATAAATTAATCACTGATCACAGTCCCTCGGACGGTTTTCAACCGGAATACTGCTTAGTTAATTGTTTGTTTAACCTAGATTTGTAATTTGTATGAAAAAGTAGGAAACGCCAGCACATCTCCTAAATTCTAATTAACATAATAGTATGTCAATAATATTATTCTGAATATTACCAATTATTCATAATACCATTTTGGTGACTATTTTTTGCACTCAAATTTCATTTCGATGTGATAATTATAAAATATTGACGTGAATTCTGATGTTCTTGTAATAGTTAAAAACACGGTTAGGTGTTTATTTACATAAACAATAAAATTGAAAAAAAATTTAAAACGTTCAGCGATTCTATTGTTTTATTACGATTCGGATAATTAAGTTTGAAACGAAACTAACTGTGTTATACAAGCTTTGAAAAGTCTAAGTGTATAATTATAAAATATATTTGTACGCAAAATATGATTAATGTTAGCGAAATATTAAAATAAATTACTTAAAATAAGCGTGCAGTATTTATGACGTAATTAAGATATGTCGGTAGAATATATTATTAACGAGGCTAATAAGAATACACGATAAAATTATGTTTCTTATTTTTCAAAGTGTTTAATCCAAAAATTATCGTTTATTTTTTTCATATATTGTAATAAAGTTACACGAATACATTTATTACAATGTTATGCAGTCACGTATTTTTCTTTTTCTTATTGATCTTGTGAAAAGTACGTCCTCAGTGGCCATTCAGTTACAACGAAACGTATATAAATATCTACCAATATATATTTCTTATATAAATATTTACATTACATATTTTACATTTTTTATATTTTATGGAACATATCCGATTGTTTTAAAAAATTATCGTTTTAGATTATTTGGTTTTAGACGGTATCATTATTTTATTAGACATGAATTGTTATTATTTTATTACTATATATTAATATTACGATAACATTTTCTGATTAGAAGGTTATTTTAGTTTACAAACGTAATTATCTTGATCAAATATCAAATGGATTATTTTATTACAAGTATATTTTCAATATTTTTGTAAGTGATGAATAGATAAAAATTAAAAGTTTCGTATTGTTGATCGAACAGTAATTGCATAGTTCAACTGAAAACCTCATCAAATCGAATTAAGTATTTTTTTGAGAAAGCTTAGACAGATCAGTTTCAATATAGGAACATCCGATACTTAACAAGTATAAATTACTCTAGGAGTTATAATTTGCAAATTTAAAAAAAAATTCTAGTATAATAATGTAGGTATGTTATTTTTTTCTTGTTAATAATTTATGCAAACATTTAGTATTAATTATTTTAATTTGATAATGAAAAATCGAATGGCATTTCACAGAGTTATATTTTTCTAAAAATGTTTAGTAAAAAGTAAAAAACATTGTAAAAACGATGTTAAAAAATATTAACAAATTTGAGTAAATTGACAATCTCCTGAAATTTGAATTATTATCATTTCACCATGAATTACAAATCAGTATGTATCAACAGGTTTGTTCATGCTAAGCAAAACGAGACAAGTTCTCAATACAACTGCAGTCGTTTTATGTAATCTGTACTTTTATTTTTGTATCAGTGTCTATCTGATATTCGTTATGATTCAAGAGCTTTAAAAATGCAAATTGGTTCAGGTATAATATCGTATAATATTCAGATGAACTGCAATATTAGATATCTATTACGTTTTTCTTCTACCTTAAGTAGATTTAACGACAATACGATTTCATATTAATCAAACATTCATTAACTAGAATAATTGACCAAATGTGCATTTTGCTAAAGAATTAAATACAATAATAACTAACACGCGTAAAAAACAGTTTGAAATTTCTCCGATACTATAATTGCATAAAGTATGATTCAAAGTAAATATTTGAAATTGAATAATTAATATATGTGTTCGGGCATTTAATCATATCATATATTGTGTTGTACGAAAATCTATTAAAAATTTCACGTACACATTTACAGAATTTTCTTTTGTTATGCTTTTTGAAATAATTTCTACCTAATTTTGTTTACGTATGAATATACCCGAACTTTGATAATAATACGTATTATTACTGACAAAGCAGTTATTATTATAATTGTCACTATGCGTTAATAATAGGTGAAAATAAGTGCAAGGTGTTTAACGCCAAACGTTTTATCATTATGGCAATTGTGTTCAAAAGCAATAATCAAATTACAGTTTGTTTGTAATTTTCAGACGGGAATATTTACAGTTTTAGTCGACGTTATTAAAATTACAAAATTTCGTATATATTTATTATAAAAAAAGTTGAAAAATAAGTGATTCAACGATACCGAAAAATAAATATAACTCATAACCAATTTCGTACCAGAACACTGAATAACACTAGCAATTTGCTGTGTACATTTGATTTAGTAATGTACAAAATATTGTGGCTGTATACACTTATGTATCGTAATTGCCGTCATAGGTTTCAAATATTATGTCTGTCTAAATATGTGATATAATATTCAAAATATGACGGCATTAAAGTTCAAACATTCGTAAAATTGCTCTTATACTCAAGAGAAGTAGTAGTATTAAAAAAGTACCCCAATACTTATGTTATGTATACGGACCTTTTCCGCCAATTCTTTCGGTATGTCTTGCTTGCCATTGCGGCTCAAGAGTTTCAAAAGATGATAAACGTCTTGTGGGGTGGCGCCGGCCGTCTTGTAATTTGTGATAAGTGCACTGAGTACCGGCAAGTCCGTGAGTTTCACTGGTTCGCTGTCGGCCATGTCTTCTTGATAGAGTATCACGTTGGTCAGCACGTAACCAATGACCTCTTTGACGATTTCTTGGTACGGATGTGTCATACCGAGATCCTTGTGTATACGGCCATACAGAAACACCACTTCTTGCGGTTTTTTTACCGTCTTGCCCAACAACCGGCTCGACGTACCTAGAATGTTGGATATCGGGCCACATGTTTTGTCGACGATACCTTCAATCGGTTTTATCGATCTCAAGGTTCTGCCTACTCGTTGTGTGGTGTATTGAGAGCCGTCAACTATTTTCGAAGGTACCCTGCAAACGAACAATTACGATTTAACCTGACCTGCAGTGACGTAACATTTTACCCTCCCTCTATCCCAATCTCCATGGAAAAATATTAAATGAGCCCCTACAATTGTTTTTAGACGATGCGAATTGAGCGATGTGGACATTCGGTTTTTACTTTACTCGTCTGGAAAAAGGTTTACAGTTGATGTATAGTTTGTTTTTAATTGTGAAATTGTATATTAATTCCGTGGAAAAAATATGATACTTCCTAATGTTGTTAAATAAATTTAAATTTCTTTATGATATTATTTACGAGCGTCTGTACTGCTGCTAGAAATAGTGTTTTTAGTTGTAATTTTTCAGGATATCGGGACATATATATATATATATCTGACTGCACGATCAGACATACTTTGATTTGAAAATATTCAGTTTTTTCATTTCTTTTATCTTTTCTCGCAAATATACGTGAGCCTTTCGTAATGTATGGAAAAGATGAGTGGTGGAGGAGTTTGTATATCCACAGTTACGTTATTGATGATAATTTGTATCGTATACAGTGCCGGGACTCGATAGACGAAAGCTCGCTCGGTTTACGTTAAAATGTACTTTTAAAACGATTTTATACAACCGTCGGATTCAGTAATTTAAATTATAGGCTTAACACATTAATATTTAAAAACAAACACGTATTGCTACGTATGGATTGCTGTTTAAAATAAAATTACGGGTAATAGAATTAAAACTATCGTACTGATGTATTGAAATCATTTGTGAAAGTACTGAGAAATATATATATACAAAAACTCAAATCTTTTAATAAGAATAAAATGTATAAAGAAAAAAAAATGGTTTTATTGGACGAGTTAGGTTAATTTGGGTCAAACATTCATTCAAATTAACGAGAAAATCATATTATATTCAGATGATTTTATTTATTATCTACCTACACTTATAAGGACATTTCGTCGAATATAATAGAAAATATATTTTCTCGTGATGATACGTTTTCAACATATATGTCGGAGAGTTTCAAATTAATTAAATTTCTCAATACATTTTTATGATTCGATAACGGATTGAACGTATTAAGTATCGACGTAAGTAATACAAAAATCGTATCAAAAGAGATATATAGAACGTTTTAATTAAAAGCAAATGTCAATGGATATTATATAGGATTCTTTTATACTAAATTATTTATTTTGTTAAGTATAAAAAGGTTCGTTTCAATATAATTTTCAATGATATTGAACTTTTATATTTTTCTATTTTCTTTATTGATGGCGTACAAATGTGGTTTTTAGGTAAAAATGCGTGTTTTCTATATGAGGTCAGAATTATTTCTTATTTTATTTAATTAATTATTATTATTAATTAAACGACATGTTGCATTCATTTGATTTATCAGAACAATTTATTATATTAGGTTGACGATATCCGTAATATTGAGTGTTTTCTTGTTATATGTACTTTTTTGCGTTATGCATTTGAGTTCAATTAAAATTCATGCAGTAGTTGTATTTTACAACGCGGTCGACAGAGAACAACGTATTCGTGTTTCGACATGTCATCAAACGTAATATTTTAAATTGAGATTTGTTTTATAATTTTAGTAAGTGAAACGATACAATATCAAGTTTCGTTACTTAAGAAATGCTTTATAAAACGGAAAAATAATAAAGTAAAAAAGAGTAGCAAATAAAAATTAATAGAATAGTTTTAAAAATCGATAGTTACAATAATTTTCTTTTTATCACGTAGACAATTACAGTGTTTTTTTATATAATATTATCGTAATTAATGGATATGTGACACACGTAAATTAAATAAATATAAAAATTTACGGCCATATTTGTAACATTATACTGAACATTATGACTAATATGCAGAAATATATGAACTTATGAAATATAAATTTATTGAGATAAATTAAAATAACATACTTGACAATACTTCTGCCCACGGTTCCACCGATGCTTTTAATTTTGTTTAAAAAACTGGTCTCTACGGAAATAATACCGATTGTCACAAAAATCAACTGTAAAAATATAACTACGTGTTCATTTTAATAATTCATTACCAATATAATTAAAAACAATTTCAGTTGGTGAACTTGTAATGAATAACATAACATATTTTATGTAGGTGTATTTTAATTTGATTTTATTCGTTTGACATATAAATATTTAAATATTTTTAAAAGAAACTAGCATCATTTGGGTGACCATGTTTAGAAATTTGAAAAACGGTAATTTTATTCTAACTCAACTCGTTGCTAGTCTTCCGCACTATAACACTTATATTTTGTCGTCTCGGACAATATCATAGTTATGTTCTGTAATTTTGGATACTGAAAGAAATTTATGACACTCATGTAAACATGCAATGAATTTTAAATCATAATTTGCATTATTTTAATGATTTCTAGGAAATAACAGGTTTCTTTATCTGTCCGATTAAACGTTAGTACGGAAAATATTGTTTTTATAGATGCATTTATGTCGGTAATGACTTATAATTAATATTTAAGAACATCGTTGAGAATATTTTTCTCAAAATATTTTATTTTCCACCTTAACAATATTTAAATATTTTTCGACTTAAAAATCATTTTTCCATTATTGTATTGTAACGTTTCAACTTTGTCCAAATTTCATTGGAAATTATTATTTTTATTTTTAAATAACTCTCATGAATGTCAGCTTAGGTAATTATATATAATATTTGTATCCAATCTAAATCTTTCAAAAATTCACAATAACAATACTATATTTCCACGTACGATAAAAATGCGTTAAATTAGTAAACTTCTATTCATTTTTTTTTTAACATTTTTTCGCTATATAATTTTTTTATCATTATTTAAAATAAACAAGTCTAACTTTAAAGTAAAAATATTTAAAATATGTTTATAGTATTTAATAGTGGTCTAAAAAAAATTATATTTTTTAAAATGATGAAGATTGGTCCACGATTAAATACTTTTAATGATATAAAAATCTAAAAAATAAAATGTCATTAATACTTGTATCGTTACGTGCAGACTTCTAGTTGCACGGAATCGAGGAAGGTAGTTGGGCAAGGGATAAAATAGAAATAATAAAAATTTCGCATTGAAGAATACGAAAAAGTTGATCGTGGAAACACTTAAGTAATCGTACATAATTGAACATGGGAACATAACACTCCAAACTTCGTTCGTTACGTTTGGCACGAAATCTCTTTTATCGTAATCTCTTCCCGTTTAAACGTTTGTCAGGACAATGGGAAGCGTGATGCTGGATAACGTTATAATTTCGTTTTAATCAGGACGTATGGTCCGCTTAAATATAATGTATTTTGATATTTTGCGTCACGTTGTAACGGTTTTGCGTTAATTTTTTTTCCGCATTTGGCACCGCGCAGAAGGAAATTCCGATCATTTCGAAAACATTACTGAACGCTCAGTGCGGCTTACAACGATTTCGTAATGGCTTAGCACAAATGACCGCGCACGTCGATTACGATACCCGTTGACCCCGGTTGCCGAGACAGTTTGAACCGCGTCACCAAGAAGTTTTTTGTAAAGTAACATCCCGTCACACGCAATGCGGTTGTAAATTGTTTTCTCGTCTGTGAAGTCGTGCTACACTCCGCGGACCAGACGCGGACTGGAAACCAATCGTCCCGGGAAGATGACTGTCGTAACAGCTCTAGTTTAGAATGGACCGATCAGTCTAGGTCGTACCTCGTAGTATTTTCGAAAAATGTAAAAAAACCATCAACGTTAAATATTCATATAAAAATATATATACATACAAAAACTCGTCGATTTTGAATTTAGTGCACATTGTGAGGAATTTATCGAATTTAAGCGTTGAACCAACCGTGTGCATGAAACATTTTATTTGGTTTAATTATATATAGTTATTACACACTTTCGATAATTTCAAAATACACGACTATTGATGTATAACTATAAGCTACCTGGGTTTTATGGTCGGTTGTTACATTTACTTTTTGACACTGTCCATAGTCATTCAATTTTTCCGATTGTCAGGCTCACCTGATCGGTTGATATGGTTTTCAAAATTTTAACGTTTTAATAATTCTAACAACAAATAATTATCAAACGTGCCGTCAAAAAAGTACTGAAAAAAGCTTATTTGTTGAAATTGAGAGATATTTACTTACTTTCTCGGCCAGTCCTCCTTAGCCGTAGATCGATTAAACGAAGTATGTACCTATCCCAAAACTCCAAATGTAAAAAAAAATATTTGAATATACGTACGAATACTACTTAATGAAGTCACGTGTAGAAATATGATTTTGAAAATTAATGTTAAAAAGAAAAAGACAGAAAAACTATACATATATATCATATATCACACATGACGGTTTCGCGATTTGCTATACATTACAGTGACGGGATAATGGTGTTTCCGTTATTCCTTTACTTCAGAATTGTAAATCTTTGCGGAATTTTTCACGTACACTGCAGTTTTTAATTTAGAAATAGGACGACTGATTGAAAAGTAATATTATTTTCCTCGACGTAAATTGTGTTATTGTTTTTTCCTGGCTGCACGACCACGCTATTATAATATATTATGATACGTACGGGAAACAAACGAATCGATTCAAACTGTGGGCAATATGGACGACTACAGTCATTCGTTCGTCCGAAACCCTCGCAAAAAAGAAAAAAGAAAAATGTTCGTCTGGATTTTGATTCGATTTCTTTAGAGCTCAGTTTTCTGTTGTCGGCTATAGAGAGTACACGCCTACAGATACAAACGCATAGAATGGGGAAATTCAATACGACGTCTGACATGTTACGATCATGACACGAATCCAAAATTAGTTCCTCGTCACCGTCCCTCTCCAACTCCCCGCCACGGGTACGTACGTTTTTTTTTTTTGTATCTGTGACCCAATGACTAATGCGAATGTCGAATAATTGTCTTACTCGGATATTTCGGCGTATCTGTTGTTTATTTATTTGCTCGAGTGATCGCTACGAACAACTGTATCTAATACAGCTTTACGTCAAGACTATAATATGATAATCGAACGCGTGCCAAATGAATAATATGTCCGGATCCGCTCGATTTAATAATGTTAGTGGTATTAATCTATACCGTAACGTCGCGCGCGCGTTTATCGTGGAAAAAGAACGATACAATATATATATATATATATATATCTGTTAAACATTAACTATACCGGGTGCAGCGTTGGACGACTTTGATCAACCGATTTATCAAATATACGCTATGAGTTTTAATTTTGAGAATTTGTACGCGTGAACCGTTCGATAAATAAATATTACGAGGTGTTCGTTTAGGCTAATCCATCATAACATGTTATATTATTGGCGAAGAAGATCTTATATTATTTTTACGGGAAATTGTTCGAATATAAAATTTAATGGCATCGTGTGTTTTTAAGGGGTTTTCTGTTTTCGTTGGTATGAGGGTTATTCGGGACGGTCGACACTCGCCTGTACGTTTTAACTCCGTACATATTTTTGTTTTAATATTGCCATATTTCGCTTATATTGGTCGTGAGATTATCGACGCTCCGTTTAAATTAACCGTCTGTAGCGAAATTCGGAACATATGATAAAATATCGGACGATAATTTTACTTAAGAGTAATGTAACTGTTGATCGTGTTATAAAGTCCTATAAATAGTGATTTGTTTTTATCAATGGCAGTCGGTTATCCCCCGAGATTTTAAGCGAATCTCATTCTTGCGGTTCTTATTCATTATCGAATCGTTTAAGAAATGATATTTTAGACCGTTTTCAAAACCGTATTTTTCACACATATCTGAAACAGATATGATTTGTTTTCTAAACGACGGATTTGTCTATGTTATCCAATTAAAATAAATACATGAAAGTGCTATTTTATTTTTGATATTACATTTATGAATATTTCTCACTTAGAAATTCGATCGTCTTTTGTGCAGTTCAGTGGATAAGGTCGAGCTCGTATCTTTATTACAATTATAAATTTATATTTGACAAATATTAGATAATGGTTATGAACTACGTTGATTACAAGGGACATCTAATTACCTTAAACATTTCTGATAAAAGGTCTCCAAGCATAAATTTACCATATCTACTTATAGGGTACTTCTATACTATATCTCAAATTTGTGTACTTTTAACTCGGGAAATATTTGTCGAATTTAAAAAATCAAAATACCACCAAAAAAATATTCTTTAAGAATTTATAGCTAAAAACATAAATTTCCATTAAAAAGTCGGTATCGTTACGATAGATATAGGATGGAATTATTGAAATAATGAAAAAAAAATGTTGCACACTATTTTCTGAAAAAAAAAATCACAAATTAAATATATATTTCCCGAGAGATGTAGTCTTGGCTCGTGATAAGAACTCCCCTTTATGCGTAAAATTAAATTCTACCTTGTTCAATTGGTTTGTATCACGCGTAACAGTCTGCAGTATGATAGTCTGCATTCGCGGGAAACGGATATTCGTTTACTCTGATGTTAATTTACTCGAAAATGTTGACTTTAAAATACTTTATTTCACTTGTAATTTACCAAGTTTACGATCAAATAGATAAGCGATAATTATGAAGAACTACATTTTGTTTAAACGAAACAAGAAACAATTCAAGTGAATAATATAGTTATTAGAATTGCAAACAAAATTTTTTTTATTCATGTACCCTGTAGAATAATAAATCAAATTTTAGTTTAAATTTTCACGTTTATATATATTAATTTTATTTCTATTGAATAAATATCAAATAGTTTAAATTTATATATATATAGATTTCGTTCTGAACGTGATTATATCGCATGTTTCGCTGTTTGTTTTATTTAAAATTTGTTCGATTATTGTAGGGAAATATAAACAAAAACATTCCTAAAATACCATATGTGTCAAATTTTCGATCGATAGAAGAGTTATGACAAACTTTTGAAACACACTTATCACAAAACGTGCGTTTACGAATAACAAAAAAGAAAAAACATTATTGTAAATCCAATAGTTTCCTAGTGTCTCTCAGAATCTGGAACAAGTTTTCGCCGGTTACACTCTTCTACTATAAACCAAACATAGTTCACGTTCATTTTGATACGCAAAACACGTAGCACAAAAATCGTGAACCATTTTTTAACAATACGATTACACTTCCATTGTTAGGCGTTCAAAAATTTAATAAATATATAATATTTATTAAATTTAATTCGTTTACATTTACGTGTTCGCATTGAAAAAATTTCGTGATTTTTGTTAGTTTCATGGAGAATAATTTCAATTTTGATCATGTAAAAGCTTTGTTGTAAAGTACATCGAGTGCGCGTAAAATCATATTTTACGCGTCATACAATATTAATGAATGTTAGGTGTAAGTTTTTATTACTTTTTGTAGACTAAAATTTCGTTTCTTGGAGATCATCTTTCGTATAACCAAACATTAGTAGATTATCGATTTTCCACGCGACATTTATACGAGCAAGTGTGAAGAAAAATATTGATGATTCTCATGGTTAGGCATCAATTTGTTAATAAGTTAAATATTAATCGTCAACCTAACATTAATATAATTTCAGTTGTACTTTGGAGAACATAAATGTCTCAATATACAAGTACGACTCTGTTCGTGTTCGATCAGTGTAATATAAAATAATGTTGTCTTAAAATTTGCTGTATACATGTATAATATATATTTACATATATTTATAATCGTATACATTGTATATGGGTAGTTTGAACCGAAGTTGATTTTTTAATAATAAATATTACCATTCTGTTGGTCATAAAATGTTATTTCCAAGTATGAAATTCCAGTGCGTATAAATTATATATTATACAACCCCATCGAGTATAATATAGTATATTACTCGATCGGGTACTATATTAGGATCGACAAAAATTCTGTATCAAAAATATTTTTGAATTCTCGATGTAAAAAAATAAATAGTTACTCCACAGTCTAATAATCCGTAAAATTAATCGTTGTTTTTTTTTGTCATAATATTATTCTAAAAAAGTAAGATATAATATAATATGTTATTATGTTTAATGGAAACTCTATAATTTGGGTAAAATAAGATTAAAAAAATTAATATTTTATATGTTGTTATAATATATATAATATAGTTATCTGATTTTTTATTTTCACAAAGAAAAATTCCCGGTTTATTTAAAAAAAAAAATGTTCGCTCGATATAACCGCGTATTTCTTGTCTTGCCACGTTGTTTAACGTTAATACTTTACTAACAGTTTGAATTGAAATTTACTGTGTTCGAATTTTTTCTCCGATCAGTACGTCGGTTTCCTCCTTTATACGCTATACTTTATTTATCTACTTTTTAGTGTAGTCTACGAATGTCGTCGTCACTGATTATTTGCTATTACATTTGAAAATTAAATGATTACGCTCGACCTGTTTCATTTAAAGAGCAATGAAAAGATAAAACCGGAATAAGTGCGTTTACTTCGTTTCACCGAGGTAAAAAATAAAAAATAAATAATAATAATAAATAAAAAAATAAAAAGAGGAAATATCACGATTATGGTAATTTTTGCTTTTAGTCGTGTGCCGCTGAATGAAAACCTTTACCTTTTTTTTTCTTCTTTCTCGCAACAGTTTCCGTACGCATAAATCCTCAAAATCAACAATGTATTTTAACCGTTGTACACGCTATAGGTTTTTATGTGTCTATCAAACGGTTAAATCGAAAAAAACGCCCGCTCGAACATTTCACAATACAGCGCGTATCGCGCGTAACAATCGCACAGCTTTACGGTTACGGCAATCGCTGTCGCAACCGATGCGTACATACAACACGTTATATTATTATTATAAAGTCGATTTTTCGATATTACGAAGGAGTGAATATATATGTTTTACCGCCATATGCGTGCAACGATAATTGTCCACATGTGTGTACGTGATGCGACCCGTAGTGGCTGCAGACGGCCGATTGCATATTGCGTGGCCCGTGGTTGGAGGGGTGACCGAGGGCTTAGAAATCCATTTTCAAATGAGAAAAATCAACTGCAGTCGGAAATCGAGTTTAAATGCGCGTACCACGAATCAAAATACGATAATATCATTTTGAAAAAAAAAAAAAAATAAATTCTCCAGCGAATGTCTGAATTTTACGATTTCATGTCGATGATTTGTTACGTGTTGGTATTCGCGTTACGATCCCCAGACTTGAAATTGTCCGTTTTACCAATCGCTGGCCCTAAGGCGAGCAGCATTTTCAATTACTATATATACGAAATGATTTCGATCGATAAATGTGTGTTGACACTTGAATGTGGAACAAGGCACTCAAATATGTTCGCTGTATACATTTAATTCGCCGTAAAATTATCGATGGGAATCTTCAAAGTACCCGATGATTCAAAATACCGTTAAGTACGCGGCGTGCAATGTAAAGTACTAGACGATATTCAATCACGCGTTCAAAACAAGTAAAACCGGACACAGAGAACATCGACCAACAATCAACACGTTTGGAAGATATGTGAGTTATTACTGTCAGTAGTGTGATAACCGGGAGGATACAATTTATCCATATTTTTGCAAAAAAAAAAACAAAGTACTCTTATTAAAGAAATGATTATTTCACTGTGTTAACAGGAGAAATCGTTTAATATTTTGATTTTAGACGACTTATATGTAAGCACGGACAGGAAATGACGCATCTTATGCTATCACGAAATCGTGAGCATACCAAATGTTTTTATCAGAACAAATGTTCTGTAAAGTGTTAAAGGGCGTCGGTCACTATGATTTCGTCTATATGTGTGAACGGTGTTTGAAAAACAAATTCATTTATCCAATGCGAGTCGAAAGGAAGACAGCGTCACGGTTTACCGAAGCGTGTATAATTCCAGCACTCCGTCCTCACAAAAAAAAAAAAAATTACTCTTTAGCTACGCGTGTTTTCCGGTCGCACGTCGTGCACGCGATTTTTGAATTCCGGAAAACAAACAATTCGGTATGAATAACCGACCGTCGTTGCGTCGAACACGAGACCTCGGCGGACGTGTACACCGGTACAGAGCGTGATGGCGGTGGTGGCTTTCTGTGGGTGAAGGGGAGCGGTACGCGCGAAGTTCTTGTACACCCGTAGACAATGCGCCGTCGAACGCGTGCCGTCGTCGTTTGTACAGTATTGTGACGGGGATAGGGCCGTCGGCCGAGTTTGATCGGTTTTGAACGCAAGTTGACGTCGACTCGGAACGCGTACCGTTTGTAACGTCGAACCGTACGGTCGAGACCACTGCGAACACGTTATTGTTCAAATAAAAATCGATGTACCCCACCACTCGTAACGGGAAAATTTTAACGAAATACTTTTAAATTAACCGAGTCACAGGGACGTGCTCGGATGGACGTGAGGATGTCGTATCTCACCGCGTGACGAGTTTTCTTGAATCTGGTTTTGTGATACGACTCGGTTAAGCGTACGATATTTCTCGAATTTTTACCCAGTCCCATTTCGATCGATGTAGCGCAAATTGTTTCTACGTTAGCGTATATTCAAAAATAGCCGTGTTCGCATTGAAAAAAAGGAAATCGTCACGTTCAAATTCAGATTTCTTCGGTAATCGAAATGTTATTTTCAACCGAAATTCAATAGGCTTTTTTAAATTTTGTATTTTATAACGCTATATTGATTTAATTTGCACATTCAAAAATTAAACCTATGAAACATGATAAACGCCATTGACATGCATATTCCCCACTTCTCCTTGTTAGAAAAATCTGGGCTCGCCGTTGCTGATTTATAAGGTAATTAACTTTTAATTATTAAAAAAATTGTTCTTATTAACTTCAATTTATCTACATAATTTCATCATTAATTTTGCTCAATCTGTCAGTGTTCGTCGAATCTACGCGATATCATATTATCATATAACTATGAATATTTATGTATATGTTCGAGAATTATTTATATCGAATGTGTTTTCGCTTTCCGATCAAATCCAAATGATTGCAAATTACGATTCTATTCGACGTTTTAAAAATTCGAAGATTATATTCTGAACACCTTTGAATGTTCGACTGAGATTGAAAAATATACAAACAATTTAAAGGCAATATTTTGTATATATAGATATATAGATATATAAATAGCTAAAGTTTCGAATAATTAAAATTTTGGTCATAACAAAGTTGTATACGGTATTTTATTCAAGTGCATACTGGGTGCATCTTATGTCATTTTTAACGATAACGGAATGATAAAATGAAATTCCAATAGAATGAAAAAATGTTACGTGTTTCTTTATTTTCGACACAATTTTTTCATAATAATTTATTATTAAAAATAATGCATGTGTACAAAAACGGGGTAATTCACTTTTTTCAAACGTGCGCCACATTTTTTTAAATAGGTTCTTTAGTGTTTATTTTTTTATTTTATGAAAATTTTGTTGGTCAAAATATAAATTTTGTTTCGTTACTTTGCTAACTATAATAAGTTAAAACTTTATTTATTAAAATAACTGGAATAAATTTAATCTAATCGGTTTGAGTTCATTAAAACGATTAAAATTACATCAACATATATATATATAGTAAAAAAAAAAAATTGGATCTGATGGAGTTGATTTAGATATTTCAGTTATTTGTTACATTTAATATTTTTAAAGGGTAAAGTAGTGAACTAAAATTGATACGTGGACTACTAAAGTTTTCAAAAAAATGAACGCTAAAAAATCCATTTGAAAAAAAGTAAACATGGATTATATTGGAAAATAATTTTTTTTGTTAGTATACTTTAGTATACTTTCATAATATTAACATTTAAAATTATCGTTTAAAAATTGTGTGAAAATAACGAAACGCGTGTTTTTTCATTTTGTCGAAATTTTATTTTATCATTAAAGAAAATCTGAGTGCAATGCCATAAGATACACTCTGTATGTTTTTCGCGTAAAAATACAATATAACTTATTTTGAACGCATACCAATTTTAATTAAATAATAATAATAATAATAATAATAGCAATAATAATAATAATAATAATAAATAATAATAATAATAATAATAATAATAATAATAATAATAATAATAATAATAATGATAATAATAATAATAGTAGTAATTGTCGTAATAACAATATGTGACAGAGGAGATTATGAAAAAGTTAAAGCCATTTCATTATTTTTCGGGGAAAAATAACGATATATTATATTTTTTTATTTTACCTGAAACGCGAAGAGTCGCCGAAAAATGTCGAATTCGGCCATTTTCCGTGTTGATAAATGCATCGTCAATTTTCAACTTTAATTATGTTTAATTATGTTTAATTCAGCAGAAAAGCGAGTAAAGACTTTGAACGACTTGTGCAGTTGCACTGTTAATATACTGCGTAAATGCCGCCAACAGTTTCCAGGCCGCGTCAAAAAACACAGCCATTATAACGTTCAATATTATTCGCACGCGTGTACAATTACACTGCAGTTGTTCACTATCCAAATGTCGTCGAGTTATATTTAAAAAAATGTACATCATATACATTTACGCGTAGCTGTTTATAATATATATATATATATAAATATTAAATTTGAATAACACATGCAAGTGACGATAATTACAATAATTGTCGTGAAACCTTAATAGCTTGTTTTTTTACCCGCAACCGTGTCGAAAGTGGAAACCCATATTTTAACACTCTACGCGGCCTACATAATTATAAATAATGTTAAGTAGGCGTGCGCGCTTGTGCGTTTTATTGCGTGGATGTGTGCGTGTGTGTCCGGCGAACGCGCACATTATCAGAATTATACGAATAGAAAATGACACCCAACGATAATTACGACCGTGTTTTTGTAAATCGATTGAAATTTACATGTTCGCGTAGGCTTATTGGCTATCGTACCAGCCTATAGTTTCAGACGTTCAATATGTACTATCTGTTACACCCGCCCAAAGTATTCAAACGCATTTTTCCTAAAATCGTTCAAACGGTAAAACGTTTCCGACGAGTTTGTCGAGTACACCCGGCGCACCACACGTTTCATCCTATAACAATTTTTTCGTTAAGCGCCTTGTGCAGTTGAGTGTGGAATGTTGGCTCGAATAAGCGGATCAACAAAATACTGTCGATGGACAACAGTTTCACCACTATATCCTTATCCGTTTGAGCTAACCTACCGTCTGAGTGTATTGTTATCATTGTAATGTACGTCTGTTTTCATTATTAAACATTATTGGGCATTATTAAAAAAAAAAAAAAATTGGTCTCCATCCATTACAGGAAGAATGTTAATACCATCCCAATACTCGAATTCCATATTTTTTTATTTTCATCATCACCACACTATGACGTTTTCGTTTGTCTTGAAATCTATTAGTACGCTGTTTAATTATACCAGTTTGTTTTACGCTGTTGTTCAAATTGTGGAACTCAAATTTAAAGACGGCGTTGCAGTTACACATGGGTAAAGTAGTTTTATGACACAGTTCAGTATGTATGTATGTATGCATTTATATATCTATATCTATATATTTATATTTATATATATTATGCTGTTTGTATGCATTTCTTAGATAGATAATGTTATATAGGTAGATAGCACACTGAACGACAGCCAACATATTGGCTATTTTTGTTTTTCATAATGATGATTTTATTAAAATATATTACTGCTCTGAAGAAAAACGCAATAAAGGCCGGCAAATTTTTTTTTGAAAATAAGGTGATTTCGGTGTCTTGTTTTTTTTTTAATGAAAAGGAGTAAAAACTACAAGAAATGACATTAAAAGTAATTTTAAAGTATAACATCGACCAAAATATTATCCGATCCTAGAGAAAAATACAATATCCTAAAAAATAAAGCGAAATATACAACGGAGATAATGCACTTCTCTTTAGTATTAGTTTTAATTACTCTGTAGGTATTATGCGTTAATTAACGCGCGTTCGGGAGGACGTCTGAATCCGAGTACAATAACGACAATAATATAAACGCGAAATAATGAAATTATAAACAGTTGAATCGTAAAATGAATGTAGAGTATGCGAGAACACAGTTTTCCCACGGCTGACGTTTTGTATAATATAAAACAATGAGCCTGAACTGAAAACAATTTTACGAAAAGTAATTTTGAAAAACTATACAACGTATTACTACTATGTTTTGACATTTATCCGTATTACGAAAATGTGTGGTTTTTTTGAGACTATTTTAAAATCGCACGACTGGTATTTTGAGAACTTTTTTTTAAAAATATATATATCGTACCGACAATAACAGGTGCGAGCTACACAAACAAGCGACTTTTTAAACGCTTTACCATTTTTGACAGGACCCCTTATTTTTTTACTGATTTACGACCGGGGGATCATTTCAGAGTTATACTAAATTGACGGTATCTATTGTTCGGTTAATAATATATATAAATATATATAGGTAAATAGATACGTGCGTATTATATTGACTCGGAACGAGGTTCATTGAAAAAATAAATAATAAAAACGTACTATGATCTTTTGCGACTTCCGACCCACGTGTTATTTTTCTTAAAAATATAAAGGTCCACGAAAATCCAGCTTAAAAAAAATGTACAGAGGGAAGAAAATCCCAATTTGGAAGACGCCCAGCGTGAGACCGGTAAAGAATGCGAACACTCTCCCGTAAATCCTTCCGTCTTATTTTTAATCCCGGGAAGCTGCTATTCCTCTGCAGCATAAACGTACACACACACACACACACACACACACGCACACATATATATATATATATATATTCGACGTGCTCCGGTTAAATCGGTTCTGACTAGATTTTAGGAATGCCCCCTGAGGTTTTGCGTGGTTTTTCTTTTTTTTTCTAACGCATACGGAACTGCAAAACGCATTACGTAACGAGCGTTTTACGATATTATTATTTTTTTATCTACCGGCGTGCGTGATGTTTACTTTTGAAATTCGACTCGCGGCCAATCGAGTTTGCGGACGTTCAAAGACCATTTATATAATATGTTTAGTTCTTGTCATCCATGCGACTCGCGTACCGACCTATACACGTGTATATTGCACGAAAGGCATTGCGTTATATTTTAATGATTTAAAATAACTGACGTTTGAAAAATCAGTGGTCGTACTTGAACAGGCCGAAAGAGGATTTGTAAAATGGACGGTAAATTGGCAAAATAGTTCAGGGCGACTGCTTTTTGTATGGCGTACAAACGATTTGCGCGTATACTAAGTAATTGTTTTTGAAAGTATATTCACCGATTGACTGCATTCGTTTCTTTCTAACTTTTAACGTTAAAAAGTTTAAAATTAAATTTGTTTCAAAGCAATACAAATAACAATGCAATAGAAAGAAAACTGATCTATAAATAAAAATAATTAATAAATATATATATATATATATAATTTTCAATTTTTAACGAGTATCGGACTTTGATATTGATGAACTTCGAGAACAATTTAAAACCCTCGTGCTGGTAATGAAGCGACTCGAGTCTTTATCAACCGTGTTATAATTATATTTTCAATTTAATAAAATTATGTATACAATTAACCAATCGATAACGTCTGCGCAAACCTATGTGCACTACCAACTAGATTTTCAAACGATATTATCATAACGATAGCAGGAAATAAATTACAGCTAAATAGTTAAAGTCGGTAAAAATTAATTTGTTAGCATGTGCGGAAAACGTATGTATAGTGTAACCGAACCACTTTTTGTCGACGTGCGTAATGCAATTTGAATAACGTAACAATGTAAAATCTGCATATTACACACGTAGGTTGTAATATATATATATATATATTACACAGTCGAAATTACCGCTGACGCATTGTACGCATCGTAATTGATCAATGGAGAATAATGTACGACAACATAATCGCGTATGGCGCAAACTGCGAACAGCGAATAGGAAATTAGACGTTTCACTTACACGAGTAAAACGAGTATTTTAATACAAGTGTTTCCGATGGGTCGTCACGATTATATTGCTACGATGTTATTGTTGTTCAACGATAGAAAAACCCCCTCCAAAAAACAGAAAAGTTAAATTTTCTGACGTGGCGATTACATTGTTATCATCGTTATTATTACTACGTCTGTTCGATAATATTACACGTGCAGAACGTGTAGCATCTGTTCTACGGTATTTCAACGTCTCGCAGTAAACTGCAGGTTTCATACAATGCACCGCCTACCAGCTCACTTCATAAACGTTAATAATTACATATCTGTCATGCGCACGCCGCCGTTCAAACGTTCGAGTCGCCGTTCACTCCGAAACGATTCGCAGCGGGAAGATTTATATAATGCGTTTAACGCGCGCACTTCTTGCGCGCGAGCGGATACGAATACGCGACTTTCCGGACAGACAGTTACGAATCGCGACGGTATCGCCACGCGCTCGTATAATGGTGTACGATAAAAATTCATTTCGTTCGTTCACACGAAAAGAATATCATCGGATTCACGCGTAGTAGTCGTCTGTCCCCGCGGACCGCGTATACACCTCTTCCGTAGCGAAGCGCCAAGACGGTCGGGGTTTGTTAATTGGGCAGACGCTCGAAACTCCAGTTTTCCCCGTCCGTCCACAAGTGTCGTCCGTTCTGTGTTTCGGTATGGCTACGGGTCCGCTGCAACGCGGACAATATTTGTAACCGACGTGTTTTTCTTGTTTAGATTTTCTGCGTAACTGCCCCCCGTGCACGATTATACTCCGACCGCGAACCATTCGATTTGCTTGGTGACCGTAGGACACGAGCGAGTTCGAGTCTGTTGAATGGGCGCCTCCGTCCACTGGCCAACCCTGTTTGTCGAAGTTTACCTTTGGGGTTTTATTGGTTCTGCAGGCCACCGTGGACAATAACGGTCCATCGCTTCCGTCGAGTGTATGATTTTTATAGAGTTCACGAAAGTATGTGTAAATATAGGCAATATTATTACAAAAATACTGTTAAACATATCTTTTGTAACATCGTTGAGACGAGTGTTTACGTCTAGATATTTTTCGACATTAAAATCTACAAGCGATTCGTCAAATAAACTCTTGTCGTAGTTCGAGTTACTAATTTTTACTGTGGCGGTATTATGTATCGGTTCGCACTTTCATATTTAAAACACGTATCAACGACAAAACGTTAGGACGGGCTTGGAATTTCATTTCGAATGAAACGACTCGAAACAATTCGGACGTCATTTGTCCGAATTAATGGATTGAATTTTATATTTGATATTGTTGACAAGGATGCTAATAATCACAGAATCGCGTAGTATTGGCTTGCCGGGATGCAAAAAACGAAGTTGGCGTATATCCGAAAAGACGAGATTCGATACAATTAATGGCAATAAAAAAATAAAAAAATACTTTACTCGTTCCGCGAAAATCGTTATTATCATAACGCGTCGTTCGGGGAAATATAAAAACGCAAACGACGTGACGGAAAACCAATAATATCGGATAACAGTAATAATAACGAACGATTTGTCGACGGCGGCGTAATACGTATAATATCCATATAAATTATTCGATCATCGTCGGAGGGTTTGCGGTATATAATCGTATAAAATATATTTTATACGATATATAAACTATTATTATACATAAATAGTCTAACGGGCGTTGTCGGCGATAGCGTCGTCGAGTGATTTCGCGAGCAGTGATTCCGAGAGACGTCTGAAGGCGGTTGCGGTGCGCGTTGCCGGATAAACACGTACTTACGCGCTGCATGTGTACCGTACGATACACCATACTTTATATGTATAAACGATATATGAACTCGACGTGGTAATCGACAAAAGTTAATGGAATCTCGAAAACGCAGCTCGACGAATTCCTATATCCGGCGGCGGCGACGTATATTCGCATAAACACGTAATAATATATATATATATACTTTTCTCGAACGGCAAATTACCAACGAATCCAATAAAATATTACGAGAAACGGAGGCGGCTACGGCGTAATATCGTTACGGTATATAATATCGCAAGCGGGAGCGAACAAAAACAATTTTTTTTCAATTGCCCCGGCGTCGACACGCGAGGAACGGCGCTAATACGATTCAGCGACGTGTGCGTGTACCGCAGTTCCACCCGAAAGCACTTTTATGTATGTTTATAATATATACATTCCAATTTTTTTCAAACAACCTAAAACTTAATATACCAGTGGCGTACATACCGATCGCCGCGATTCGCAGGAAAGAACGGAACGGTGAATTCAGTTATTTTTTCTCTATGCTTGTCTCACGTTACGAGTTACCTACAATATAATATGAATAAGCGATATACGTACTGCGTTTTGCCGTGCGTTATTGTTTCGTTGGAAATTTTCTGATCAGTGAAATCCGTTATAATCTTACGAAAACGTTGTCAAAAGATGAAAATTGTCCATCGGACGTTATATTCACGTTTATAGTTACATTAATAATAATTATGATAAACTCGTTATGGGCCATCATTACGATCGAATATTTTGAGTTGTTGAAATTCGGAAAATTACATTTTGTACTACACTATGTGTTTTCCTTATTATTCAGACGCTATCATGTGAATGTAATTTCATTTCGCCATTCTCATAATATATTAATAATTGTTGCGTACGCCGCTGCTGTTGTTGGTCATCATAAATCATCGGGTCGCCTTAGGTACTTTCGTCGCGGAAAAAAACGACGTACTTATAAATTCACGAACATTTTTTTTTTGCACATCGACCCATTCAAGTCTTCTTCTTTTTTTCGCTACCAAAGAATGACCCGGTTATATTACCTTCTGAAAACATAATTTATTATTATTTATTGCCGTTATTAAACGCTCTTTGAATGGGGTCTTCGTTGTCGAGGTTTTAGAGATGAAATTTTCGAGATATTTGGGGGGAGAAAAAATATGTTTATTTTTTTTTTAACACCAGACTATACAATTTATTACTACACGTAAATACGCGTCGTCACACGACATCCCAATAAAAGAAATGCGGATGAAATAAACCGTTGATCGCCTGTTGCACTCTGTTGTCTAGGTTCTATCTGTTTCGGATGTTGTACATAATAATAACAATTTCGTTTCTGTTGAGTGATGCTTGAAATAAATCAATCGACGTTGTGACATACCGTTCGCGGAGATTTTCCAACACATTTATTGTTCTTCTTCCGACACGACAGTTTCCCCTCAATCTTTTCTGTGATATTAGTTAAAGTAGTTTGTGTCTTTAATAATATATCCCGTGTATTTCAACTTACGTGTTAGTTCGCCAATAGTTTTTTTTTTCTGATGAAATTGTCAACGCATTAGTTTCTTGTGTTTAAGATCTGAAAATTCTAATTGTAAGCCTAAACGTATAATACCTTAACAATATTTAAAAAAAAAACTCAATAATCATTTATCACGACTTTTCGTTGGGTGTATCGAGTTTGAATACCTGAAAAACCACAATGAGTAATGATGATAAACGAGATATCGTTCAGAATCGTTTTTGCGAAAGCATTGATTACACACGATCGGTTTTAAAATTTCAAATGATAATACAACTCTGACGACGTGGATCGACTCACTCGAACCGTCGGCCGCTGCGTCCACCTCGTTTTCGTTTTTTTTCTCCCCAAAAATCCATTCGCCGTAACGGCGCGATAACGACTCGACTGTTTCCTATCGCGTTAATTAAATTTAATCTCGACAAAAGCATTTTCGGCGATCCGCTAACGTCCATACGCATAACCGGCGCTGTCCACAAGCCGTGTAATCCGAAAAGTAAACATTATTAGCAGCGCGACCTACGGACGTTGGTAGAGTAGGCAGACGCGTATATAATATGATTCCGGTAGGAGGTGAGGGGGTCGTGCGCGTCGTGCGGAAACGTGCCGTGCGGAAACGTGCCGTGCCGGTTATAGCGGCGGACTACCACGCGGTACGGACGGGAACGGAAATATTGATGTGTTTGGTGAGCAAATAATTCATATAAGTCGATCCGTCCGATGTGATCATGCCAGATTCGCAGGCTCAATGTTTATTAATGTTATTATGTTTTAGTGTTTCCGATCGAATGGATTCCTACAGAAACGATTCTCGTAAGCGTGACCATATAAATTGTTATAGACACTACGGATTGAAAATCTTTTGACGTTGAACATATATGTGTGTATATATATATTTGAAATTCAAACCTTGTCGTTTTTCTGTCGAAGAAATTTATTTTTAAACATATTTACAGTTATTTTTTTCGTGTGATTTCAGTTATATTTATACGTATAACTTTTAAACAGTAAAAAAAAAAAAAAATTCTTTTAGAATAAATCGCATTATCGAAAATGACATTTTTCATAAATCATCAAACGTTTATATATTTTGGTAATATGGCCTATGTAAGTTATTATTATTTTTATTAAAACAATTTTACGTTTTTAACGAAGCGTTTTTATCTCGCAAAGCGTACGAAAGATCCTTGCATAAGTATGAATACTAAATAATTTCGTTTTCAAAAATGATACCTAATTAGAAAGAAAATTACAATTGTGAAAAAAATAAAAATACTACTACTAAAAATATGAAGAAAACGTTATTTATTTATAGTTCGTGGAAAACGTTCTTTTGTTCTCGTCTTATTACTACATTGACTCGGGAAAAATTAATGACGTGGTTCAGTACTCTCGGAACTATACCGAGTTTATTTCCTAACAATGCAATTCTTTATTTCTTGAAATAACAAATATTTTATTTCTAAATGGGTTTCCATGAATAATTTTGAACAAAATATAATATAACAATGTCTGTAATTCATAGGTGAAATTTCGGTAAAATGTTTACGAATATAAGGGCAAATTCATTTTTGCTATACAAATTTGGGGATCGGGTCGATTTTGTCATGTAAACAAACAGTTATATGAATAAGTTATTACTTATTTAAAACTTAGTACTAAGTATACTTAGTTAAAATTTATCAATTTGAATAATGAGTTAGAAAATAACCAATGTGAAATTGATAGCAATGATAAATCAAAAAACGTGTATTTTATCGAGTTGAAAAGTCTTCCAAATTACTTTTAGTGTATAGTATGTTTAAACTGTTTTATAATATTATGTATGAATTCAATTATTAAAGCCATAGATGTAAGAATTTTTTGGTTTGACAAGCAAAAAGAAGTCATCAAATTCTATGGCACGTAAGGCTAATCAAATCCAATCAAAAATTTTATTTGACACGTCGGTATAGAAAGATTTGTCATCCATTCCGAGTCTATACCATTGGCCGTCGTTCAAGTGTAGATCATATCGATGTACAGAGAACTGCATTTCCGTTTTTTCTGGTCCGCTTAAAAGGGTCGTAAAATAAATAAAAATGAAATCATCTTAAGTTTTTATCACAGTAATCGACCTCGTGTTTCGCCGCCGAAACGATCATTTGCACGCGAGTCACGCAAGTCGAAACGTTAAAATTCTAATCATGGGATGCTCGTTAACCGACTCTCGGCGACGAGGGGGCTAAACCCGACTAATTTTTACCGGCCCTTACCCTCCCCCTTCTCCTATCGGTTGTATCGTGCACCTTGCTGCACTCTTTATCTCTACGCCGGACGCCTCTACACCTCCGGCACAGACCGGCGCACGTCAGTTGATCATAACCGAGATACAGCCGTGTCCACTTCGTTAAATAGGTTAATATAATCGGGCCCGGAAAGAAATTAAAAACGAAGTAAAATGGATTTTGTTTTTGTTTTTGTTCGTTCGGGTTTAGTGTCGCCATGAAAACCATTGGAATCGGAATGTAATGCTATTTAATCAGTTATAACGAACAATTAAATTGGACGTTATAAAACAAGTTAAACACGTAAATTTTGTTGTAAACGGCCTTTAAAATATGTAAATAAAATTATAATTTTTACCATTTTACAATACGGAATCATAAACACACACACATATATATATAGAGAGAGAGCATATAACCTTATGGATTTAAATAAATTCTCGTAGTTGGCACGCTCATGTGTTGTAGAATTGGTTATGATTTTCACGCACTGTATCACTAAAAGGTCGATTTTTATATAAGAAAAACATGTCTGTTGTATTTTATTAAGATGAGCTCTGTTGGCTCAGTCGCGACTATCAGATTTGAAAGGAAAGTATATGTATATATATATTTGTTTTTTCCGTTACCAATTCGTCTCCATGCCCAAGCGCTCGTCGAAGTCACGTACACCGACAAGATTGTATTTACGCCATAATATGGTTTGGATTTCTGTACGTTCACGGTTTGTTTAAAATAAATAAAAATTCTACGGTCTACCAGGCAGATAAACATACTCTGCAGTAAAATATTCAATCCTGCAGCTAATAATACTATCGTCAAAAATTACGTTCGGCAAACAAATCGGAAACCAACATTCTAATTTCAGATTAATCAACAAACATCAAAGTTGATCGCGAAGCATATTATAGTGCTTGCATTTTATTATTTTCTGTTTAAATAGACATATACGGAATGTATACATTTTTGTTGCGACACGTAATCATATGACGTATAAGTGACGGCATACAGATTGATAATTGTAATAATAGTAAACGCATGTGTTTACAATTATAATTAATAGGAAAACATTATACTGTGTAACGAAAATATATCGTTTTCTCGTAAGGGTTATTTATTTAAATATTTATTTCATGTTTTAGATAATTGAAATATAATATTGTCTTAACAAAAACACTAGATTTTGTCCGTTACCTTATCTAGAAGAAAATGTGTGTGATTTCAACGGATTCGATAGACATCGGAGAGATGTCACACGAGATGAAAACCGTTATTTTTGTAACGATATTAGACATGTTATCGGCAATATTGATAGTCATATATTTTGTACAGTGCTTAGATTTTATGGAAAACGTATCGACCCGCTGGGCAACATACATAAATTGACCAAACGTCATATACTATGGTAAAAATAAACAATATTCCCAATTAACAACCAAATGGTTTCAATGGCTATCGTGAACAATTTTTACTGTTTTCCAAATGTTTTTTTTCCGTTTGTTTGCTGACGGCACGGAAAGTCTTACCGGGTAAATCGGACGACGTACGTTGTGGATGATAACAGTGCGGTTGTGCGGTCGCCGGTCCAACTCGGTAGCTCCGTTTCTTTTTTCGAAAACAATTCCGCGTCGACCGTCCAACCTGAATCCGTTACATCCTCACGAGGAGTGGCCAATAATCATCAATGCAGTTTTCGGTTAGGTTTTTTCTTCTTTTCTCGAAGGCCGTCGGAACACCGTGAGAATCATTAACCGTCGATGCCGCGGTGAACACTTGACGGTAAACGATGATTTTTACGATGAGCGGCCAATAAATCATAACGTGCGTGCGCAGGGCGTATGATCAATAGGACTGAACGAATCGATTATCTGTCCGGAAACCAGCAGACGTTGCGCGTTCTCGTTTCCGCCGTGGAACGGCCGCGGGAGAACGCGTGTGCGGCGGAACGCGGACGGACGGGATAGAAAAAAGACGCGCACGCCGCACGAAAGCAATATCGTATCCGCGACGTCGAGCGCCACGTCCGGTATTAGATTACATAAGACGTTCCGAAGAAACGCGCGTGTGTCCGGACAACTTCGAGACGCAATATAACGGCGGCCCCGTGATTGGCTATTGTCAAGTGTGTTCCGGACGTCGTACCACGCTTACTTACCTATATAATACGTACGTATGTGTACGTGTATTTACGGGCGAACGATGTCGGGAAAGAAAACTTCTTCGCGCGTATTACACACGCGTTTAAGTTTACTTTATAACCTCGTCGAGTCCCTCTTCGCCCGCCGCCCCGTTTATCGTTCGACGTCGCACGCCGCGTGCGTTAGGTTTTTTCGAAATTGAATTCTGCTGTCTCGAAGCTATATATATATATATATATATATATAAATTTACTTGTATATGTGCGTTAATAGACATTCGAAAGACTATTGCCGCGGTAGTTTATCATTATAGTCGATTGTGTTGGGATGCTTGTATTACGTTTTGAGCTCTTAAAAACTTCGTTAAAAATCGTCTTAAACATCGAAACGAATGTCAACAATAAAGTTTGTAATTTTTTCGGGACGTTTTTAATCACGCCGAAGGAATGTTTTGGGGAATTCGAAAAGCGTGTCTAACAATGTATCAACTAGATAACAAACCTACGCGAAATAGTGTTCACAGACAAAATAAATTATGTTAAGGAATTCGAATTGACGACGTGGCGATAGGTCTATAAACATTCGACAATTATTCATAAGCTTTAATTTTTTAATTGCTCACAGTATTCATTTTTAACTTTTCCGCGTATTTCTTTGCGATTGAAACATTTATACAATAACAAATTTCCTTGCGCTTACATGCATCACGCGTATGGTTTTGTTAAAATAAAAATGCTGGTGTCCTTCGTACAAGTTTCCCGACTGGCATTTAAAGCCGCTATTGATTGTCACGTAGTATTCGTTGTAATGAAATTCACGATTTTTTTTACCAGCGGGAGCTTTAGTACGTGTCGGTTTTCCCGTCAACACATTTCGGATCGATATAAAATATTTTATGCAAATAAATTTCATTTAGTCTCGACCAAATAACGTTAACAAAATGGATGTTTCCTAATAGTTTCCGAGAAAATCGCTTGTTGTCATCATTATTGTATATACATTATAATATTATGATAATAACTGTACCGTTGTCGCTACACTGCTCCGACCGTGCCGTTTATATAATATGCACTTGAAAGTTGGTGGCACGTTGCTCTACCGGAATTGCAATATTCGACACGCCGTGTGTACACCGAGTGAGCCACAATTTCTAAAAATATTATTCGATTTCTACGATATACGTGCACAAAAAAACGGTATTTTCTAAAAATTCTATATCGTTTTTCTCAAATGTATTCGGACGTTATAAACCCGTGTATTTATTCGCCTCGGAGGATATGCCCGACGGTATTATCGATATACATATCCATATTGAGGGAAAAACTTACGTCTGAAAATAATTAGCAAAAAAAAAAAATAAATAAAAACAAACTGTGTTAATGACACGAACGTGAAGACTATACGCGCGATTTCCATTTCGTTCGTCTCGCCGACCGAATTTTTAGCTAACATACTGTCCGATCGTATTGTGTACATTATTGTGTGAAATATTGTTCGTTCGGACACCATTAAATTTCAACTGGCCGGACACACGGTATAATTACACGAAACTGCACGCGCATAAATGATTTATATCGGCGCAATCTGCCGATATGTTGATTATTATACGCGTTGTTACGAAATTTAATCTCGTGTCGTAATTTTTGTACGGGCGCGTGTACGACAATATATATATATATATATATGTATATGCTTTTAATACATTTCACGCGCTAAATTTAAAACTATCCGGACGCGGTAAAAAGGATTTATCGCCGCGGGACCGCGTGCCGGGGTCGGAAAATAGTCCGTTTTGTACTTAATGTCCGCGATAAATTTTGTAAAAAACCAATGGGCCGAGATTTCTTTAACGATCGTAACAGAACATCGGACGAATTCTCCGCGCGGAATATGAGTTTGCGTGAAAAACTAATTTGCCGGTCGTGTCGTACCGACTATACGTTCGGACGGTTTCCGCGCGTACGTCTACGCAATACAGTGATATTTCTGCGTATCGACACGAATTACGGACGGTAAATCGCAACGAGAACGACCACATACTAGTATTGTTGCAGCGAAGACGTACATTATTATTGTTAATTAATTAATTAAGATGCTTAATATATTTCTAACAAATCTTAGACAAAGATAACAGTATCGTCGATAGTACGGTAGATTATTTCAACTACTATAACATCGTTTGCTACGATTTCTGATTGTTTAATTCAATTCGGTAATTAGCACAACGTTTGCTTTTGAAAATGTGTTAATTATTGACAATGGTCATATTTGCGATTTTCAATAGAATAAAATATTGTAAACTTATGAACAATATTTGTGCGTTCAGATATGTACTGATATTTTTTTTTGAAATCTTAAAAAAAGTGTAATTTTCTTGACTCATTATTGGGTATAAAAACGGACATATTTTTAAGACTTCTCGGCGGAAATATGGAGAAAAAAACAATGTTTAAATCATATCTTAGAGTTGCGCACATAGTTTAAATATCGAAAATACTGTAGGAACCGACGAGCGCTTCTTTTGCACATGCTTGGGATTTCAAAGGTATAAACGTGAGTTGGAGTTTGGAGATAATATTAAATTTAGTCTATCAAATGTCTTAAAACACAAAATTCCTGTCCGATAATTAATCATCTCTTTAACGCGCACGAAATAACGTAAAATGCAATAAAGGATAATATATCGTTTTATTTTATACAATATATTACGATATGCATTAAGTGAAAACGTTTAAAATATTTCCGGACAGTTATTAATGTGACATATTTTATGTTAACAAAAAAATATAAAAATCTAATTGACCAGACATTTGTTATTTGAATTATTCTAATAAACAATAATTCGTTTAAGATGTTTGATATATGTCAGATTAAAAAAAATGTATGACGTATCGATCAGGTACTTTTTTCTTCATTAAAACAATTGTTTGCAATCTATTGCGGTCGGCGTACATGATTTTCACGCAAGACAAATATGATTTAGGATCGATGATGTGACGCGCACGGAATTTGTAATTTTATATACCGGACCTAGAGTTTAACGGGTTTAATTAATATAATTTTCCAACAGACAATGCTGACGACAGGTTGTACGGACGTCGAATAATTGCATACATATAGACGATCCGGCGTCGGCAGTATCAGTCAAAAGAATGGATAGGATATCTCACGTCGAGTTTGTACGTCTCAAAATATTTCGCTATTTCAATACATCATATTATTATGCTCGAGGAGCTATAAAATATATTGCGCGATATAATATATGTATGCGATTGTACACGTCGTATTCGTCGGTTAAAATATCGCGTTCAACTGCCGAGTGTCTTATCTCTTCTACCGGTCTCCGCAGAAAAGTAACTGACGCGGTTTCGGAACATTTTGAACGGACGGGGTGTGGTGGCGGCGGGTGATCGACGACGTCGCGTCGCGTACGTATATATGACTCGCAGACCAAAGGGAGAAACGGGGAGACAGATATATATATATATGTATGTGTGTGTGTGTGTGTGTAGGTGTGTGTGTGTGTGTGTGTGTGTGTGTGTGTGTGTGTGTGTGTGTGTGTGTGTGTGTGTATGTATTATAGAATAAAATGGGGTATGACGAATTATGGTCGATAGCCAATTTACTGTTCCGTTTCCGGTCGATATATAATTTTTTGTCGTTTCGTTATCGTGCACAGTACTACGCTACGAAAAAATATCGTTTGATCGAGTTCTGGTTTTGATACGGCGCAAAATGTTATTTGTACTATTTCAATGTGATTTGTACGTAGTGCGAAAGTAGTATTACATATTATTAACCCGTTAATATCGCATTCAACGTCATTTTTAATTTTTGTTAATTTGTACCAGTTGGTGTAATCAAATTTCGACTGAAAATTATAATGTAATTGAATAATATAATAGATAAATAACATGGTCAAATTTATAAAATTATAATGTATAATAATAATAATAATAATAATAATAACAGCTGTTTAAAAAAAATGTGCGCTATTTAACCCCAAGCTTTACTCTTTATGTTTTTTCATCAAACCTACCCTCCCTCTCTTATCAGCCACCTCATCACCGCTAAAAATAATTAACACCATAATATATAATATGTATACGTATGCGGTGCACATCGATCCGTCCGTCCGCGATGTTCGCGATGGATGGACGGTAACTGCAGTGATGTGTGCAATGGAAGGGACGGTGCAAGGGGCCAAATGGCACTTTAACTATTATGACCGGTGTGACCACCGCGGTATTATAGCGTAAAGAGACGACAGATAGATAGAGAAAGAGTGAGTAAGTGAGTGAGTGAGTGAGAGAGAGAGAGAGAGAGAGAGAGAACGATGCAAACTACTGAAAATGATGACAAATTAATTATTTACGAATCCCTTGTCATAATTAATATTATTGACATCCGGTGAGCACACGTAGCGTAGTCGCAAATAATAAAAATAAGGCAAATGTTTGGTTTAGTTTAGTTCAAAATATGTTGAAATGAAGTCGGATCCCGTCTTAATAATGTGAATTTGTTATTAATTCAGTGCGGTCAAGTTTGTTCAAAAATATGCCCTTAGTTCGGCCTGATTCAGAACGTTTTTTCTTGTTCTATTCAAAAGTCTTTTCAACAATATTATTTTTATTACAAAAATAGTATGGGCATTTTCAGCGTGTAAAATAATTATCCATAAATAGTTTTTATTAATTTTTCCGAAGTACATGTTTTTAGCGAAACCTTTTTTGCTAAAAATTCACATTGAAAATTGAACAATAAATTTAAAAGATTGAATGATATAATTGATTGTAACCTATATTAATATTGATCAATATAGTCCGCCTGAAAAAATAATAGGAATTTCGACAAATAAAAAAGTAAAACACGTATTTCGGTCGGTTAATATCAAATGTTTCATCCAGTATTTCAATATTTTTATTATTTGTATATTAGTATTAGTATGTACATTGATTGAACATAAGAAAAATGTATCAATTGTTCTGTCATATTAGGATATCATCTATGCGCATTTCATATAATATATTATAGGTACAAGATAATGTTGTGAAATACGTCTTTGATTTCAATGTCTTAGACTTCTTAAAGGTAGAACCATAAAGAAAAATATAGCGATTTATATTAATCGCTATGATGACTTTTCACGTAAATTTCGGGCATATTAACTAAAAAAAAAGAAAATTGTTTAGTATTTTAGTATTTTTTACTTTTTTCGCCATTTTTGTTTCCGAAATGTAATAAGGGTTTCTAGGTGTCATGCGTCTGGAATTTCTTGGATAAACTAGTTATATTTTTTATTTTTCGTAGTCTTGTATCTGTTTTTTATCGTGATAGAAAAACATTGTAGTTCGCTGTTTCGTAACCCCCTGGAGAGTTGTTAAAATCGTGTTCTGTTTTTTATTCCTAACAATAAAAAAAACCTTTTTAAACTATAAACGTGTTTTAAATATCTGATTTAAACACACCCAATCTCGGTATACTATGCACGTATATATATAGCACAGCGAGAGTATGTCTTTTGGTGATGTTGCGTGTTCACTTGCGACAACTTTGTCGATTTGTTTCGTATCGTTCGTCGTCCAGGCCATCCGTCACTTTCACGAAGTGATCGATTTCACTGATGGCGCTATACACCTACTGTTTGCGCGTTTAGAATTATTTGTCGACCGAAAATATGTATATTGATTCGACAGACGAGGAGAATAAATAGCGCGAAACCGCGGACTCCGAGGCGAATCGTTTGCCGATTATTCATTCATTTCTCTTTTTTTTTTACGTTTAATGGATCGCGCACGCATTTAAAGTTCGGTCCGTTCAAAAGTAGTACGAAAAGTGCTCTCGAACTGCTGTATTGCACACTGTGTCATGCGGATTTATATACGTTCGACAATTGACATCTGTTCCTTTCAAAACTGCTCCCTCTCTCGTACTCCGGTTACGCGTGTTTTCCGCCCTCGTCATTTGACGGAACGCGCCGTGATAAACCGTTCGCAACCGATAATAGTATTTCTGTTTTAAAATTAATATCCTACGAACGTCGCAAGTTTGTATGCTTAGATTTTTCTCCCTCTCGGGTTTAAACGTACTGCACCGTTATAGTTGGCTGCTCGTCCATCCCGTATGATAGATAAACCTGTAATCCGCAGCAGGTACCAACGCGCACGTGATATTTTCTTTGCTAAAAACGCCGTATTCTTTATGTCCGACAAGGATTCGCACGAACACGTTTTTCTACCGAATCCCTAATAAAAATATAACTAATACGTTTGTATTTTCACTGTAATATCATACGCGAACAGAGTAAACAAATATATTCACAGTTTGGTAAATATAATGAAATAATGAGTTGCAGAAGACGTTAAGTCAGATTTTATGTCATAAATCGTATATGCGAAAAAGAAACAAGTTAAGTGTTCGAGTTGCATGCCGTCGTTTTAATTATATGAACGTTGATAACTTAGTAAACGCAAATGTCACATTTCCATTTTAACTTTTGCAAACTTGAGATTGACATCAAATTAATTATCGCGGTCCTGTTTAAGTGTGAATAAACATGTTTGGTTTTTAAATTATTTCTCAATTTATTGTTTATTTTTGATAAATATGATAGATTTGTACACGTTAAACAATTTGCACTGTCCATTGTATTACACACATTATGTTTGATTAGACGTATCTTGCTTTTTGACGAATTATTTTTGAAAACATGTAATTGAAGTTCTCCGAACACTTTGTATTCTATCACAGTAATATGAACACTGACCGTGGTGTTTAGGACGTTCTCTAAGATTGAATTTTTTAATTTTTTCAATAAGTATGATAATAGTGCGCGCAAATATTCTAAATTATGTTCAGATTACTCTTTCGTCGTCGACAATATATGAATGTATTTTATGATGCATCATTGTGAATAATTGTATATAATTAATTAACTGCTGTCGAATAATATATATCGAAATGCGCAATAGTAATTGCTCGTCAATTGGTGACCACGAGTTGGTTTTTTATTTTATTTGTATTTGCTTGAATTCCCATTTCACCTCGTGCAAAATACTATTTATTCCGTACGTTATTATATCGACGTGAGTTCATGTTAAAAATGCATAAAATTAAAATAGGTTTGACAGTGTCGTCGAACGTTTTCGCGTGATCGTGAAAAAAAAAATCTACAGGAGAGACAACTGCAATTATGTTCTATCATAATCATTACTGAATCATATCAGTTCATTTGAAAAATGTTTGAATTTAAACACTTTTAAAAATTGTTTAAAAATGAATAACATAACTTAGTTGAGAATGATTGAAAAATCGACATTTTTCTGAATATTAAATTTATAAAACGGCTATATTGATTTTTTCGTTTCGAAATTAAAAATATATTTACTGTAGCACAGAAGTATACCAATTATTTAAAAAAAACCCGTAATATAATAATATTAAAAAGAATAAAATTATTGCATTTGTTACATACCCGTGGGACAACCTGAATGATTAGAACCTTATTTATATGCTCTAAATACTATAGAAACGCATTTATGCTTGTGAAATCAATGAGATACATCCTTTGTATTTTTTTCATATCTATTGAAGTTAAAAAAAACCTTTGTGATACTCCACTTTTTATTTTAATATCAAAGTATTTATTTCACATAAAAGACTGGTATTAAATAATAGTCTTATTTTTATACATTTAAAAATAAAACTGTTATAATTGAAATAGAAAGAAAACAAAAATAATATGAATTCGTACCGTTCTCAAAAAATACAATCGACCAACAGAGATTTCGATAAATTTTTAAATACAAATTCAAACGAAAGCTAACGTGTTTTCGTACACCGGGAAATTGGTCGAATTGACGCGTATTACATTAAATTATAATTGACTCAATACATCTTCGTGATATTCATTGTAATGTTTTCTCCAAACTGTCATTATTTCTGACCACGTGATCGGATTTTTCATAATGATTTGTTCGAATTTTTTATAAATTGTCACGCTTTTGGAACTTTCTATTTCATTCAATTTGCGTATTGAGCGAGTCAAAGTAGTTTCCCGAGTTTCTAAATGGATAACGGCCACGACGGAAAATTCGTTATTTGATATGGGGAAAAAAACTAAATTTGTTTCCGAAATTATTATTATTATTATTTATTATTTTACGTTCTCAACGGCTAACACAACGTCGGAATGTAATAAATTAAGAGTGTTTAAATTATCGGCCGTCAAATAATTATCTCGAAAAGCGGAGCCGTTAAAATTACAGACTGTCGGTCGGTCGGTCGGTTTGAAGTTTCGAAGGCCATAGCGTTGTGGCGAAAAGGACCGGAAAAACTTGCGGTTCGGGTCGGCATGGACGGTCGACGCGAAAGCAGCACCGTAGGATTTATTTACTATGTCAATTACGGGCATAGAGTATACTGCGCGCGTACTGTAAATTAGTGGCAACCATGTGGTTTAGTACGACATACCGTGCAGCGCGTGAAAACACCATATACATACATATATTGCAGTGGCGTAACCGCGGGTGGCTTGTGGCGTTCGACCCTGTCAGTCCTTTCCCATACACCAAAATTTTGGAAATATTTTTGAATTTCGAATTTTTATTATCTGACTATGTAAATTAAATTGCTTCAATATGTATTTCATACATAATTTAATCGTATGACCATGACCGTGGCCGTAGTTAATGATGTAATATGATTACTGACTGTCTTCGTGTCGTCAAGCATATGGCAATATTACCTCTTGCTATTCGTATCGAAAATTTTATTAGTGTTATCTGTTAAGCCGCCGATTAAAAATATAAATATTACATATTTTACTTTCAGTACGGCTGGAAAATATAACAATTTCAATTTTGCTACGTTTTTATGAGAAAACACCAAAAAATACTTTTTAAATATTGAATACTTATTGAAATACTTTCCTTTATTTATTTGTTTTGTTTTTATTAAGTAGTTAAAATTTTTTTTAGATTTTTGTTTGACATTAAACAATAATTGAATTGCGTAATGTGTTCCGACATTATCTCTTATAATATACCGAAGTATTTTACTGCAGATTAATTCAACTATGTTTTTTTAGTGAAAGATACAGATCACAGAAATGGTGTAATAATTGTACCACATTTATATTGGTAAAATCGGTGTGTACGCGATTTAGTTATTAAATACATGTACGTGTACGTTCGTTTTTGTTTTTGAATAACAGCGTTATGACTCGTAACTTACGAATTTGTTTTCCCATTAAATGTTTTTTTAAATACGCTTTTTATTCTATAACCCCCCCCCCCCCCGGTATTCGATAATGTAGAATTTTTTATTATATATTCGAGTATTTTGTAAGAGTTTCGAAATGGTTGTACGTTGACTTTTCATTTGAAACTCCATTAAAGAGCATTTAATTTATACGTTTTGACGTAAGTGCATGTTCCTGACATCAAACAAGACTCTACTGATCGCGTCATGACGTATGACGTGATTCAGAGACGGCTGATTATTATAAATCGGTCTGTTTACAAGTTTACCGACTTTCACGTTTTTCCGTCGACCGTCGACTTCATTCGCTCGGCTCTAAACCGTTTATTATTCGAACGCGTCGACAATTCTCGTGCCGTTTTTTACCGCCGAAAATCGCACGATCAAAACCAAACGTGTTTTCCGTGTAAGAAAAATGTAAACTTATCGAAACGTCAACAATCGATTTTCGACCTGCGGGATTATAAACGTGTTAATAATAAATGTGTACACATTTCGCGCAACTAGATGTTCACGCAGACGTCGGCGTCTAATGTATTGGTAATAAATACGCACGAATAGAAATTCTATACAAGGGCATGAATATTTTTCATCGTTAATGATTTTTTTACATTTGGGTCACCTACATTTTATTTTATTACATACAACTTTATACTATAAAATGATTCAGGAAACGCCTATAAGATTTCGAGTTTTAATTTTTTTGTATTTCTGGTAAATGAATAGGTAATTTATCAACAATCAGTTTCTACTAAAAACATGTTTTTGAAATCTGGTTTTATTTAGTTCCATCGGAGCGCGTATGTGGTACGAAATATGTCTTCTTCCTATGAATGGGTCTCACGCACAGATATGCGAACTATTATACTGTATATTGAATCTTGTTGAAATCGAACGTATAATACTAATACTCGAATAAATGTTTAATTATTTCAAAGTACACTATATAATTCTATGTGTGAATTATTAACGATTTTTCAAATATTTGTTTTTTTTTTTTTAAATCGTCTAGTAATCATTAACAATCTTGACGATCAGTATAAAACTAGTATGTATTTCCTGTGAGGTAAATAAAATATATATATTCATAAATTCGCGGGCATGTCCTCTAAATCCCCGTCCGGGGGAGGGAGGTATTCTCAGGCATAATTTGTTTTAATTAGTAAATTCTAATTGTAATCGATTTCTGGTATTAACCGCAACACACGAACAATTTATATACATCGACCAAACAGTGTTGTCGCAACGGACACAATGCGTGTTACACTCGTATATACTTTGTATTTATCTGTAATAATAATGATAATACAAAGTCGGGCGGCAGCTGTGGGACGTACGTCAAGTTTTCACGAACGTCGGATGATTGATGTGCGCCCGTGGGGATTCGAAAGGCAACAACAGCGATGACGACGACGAGGAGGACGCAGTACATTTTGCGCGAGACATGACAACAATATTGGGTCTCACTACCGTAACGGATTCGGTACCGGCGACGTATAAATAAATATACGAGTATATATATATTTACGCAAGTGAACGACGAGGGAGTTTTTGTGTTATGCGTGCGGGGCGATGGATGGAAAACGGATACGTGCAGGATCCAATGAAAATATTTGAATAATGCGACTAAAATTATTATATTAGTATTATTTAAAATCGACTCGGACGAATTTTATCATAAAACATGAATTCAAAAGAATAGATTTATAAGAGAAGCGTCTATTATACTTAATTAATTAATTTTTTAAAAATTCATTCCCCCCCCCCCGTAAACCTTGATTAAAAACTAGTTAAACAAACATTTGATGTCAACATCAAGAGTAAAAAAACACCAATATTTTTGAAACCATTTTTTGTTTAATGGTTTGGTTTATGTTTTGTAGTTTCACGTCTGTGATATTATTGTTGTCAGGGTATTTTTGCGTGAACGTTAACGGATCAATTTTTTTTTTTTAACGAAAGTTATTCGGTTAACTTGTCAGAATAGCCTTTTGTTGACGAAAATATACAATCGATACAAATCATTCCGACACGCGGTAACGTCGCTACCTAAGTCATCTATATGCGACGTTATGAGCATAACGAAAATATATAACTCGAGCATCCGCCCACTCAGTGACAGTGCCTGTCGTTAAATTTGCCTAACGAGCAGGGATGGTCGATTATAAGAACAACGAGTTCTTGCGTGTGCGATTTTACTGGCACCGGGCGGGTGGTTCACTCCTCGAATATCAAAACTCCGAGCTCTAATGAGCGGCAAACAAGACTAATATCTAATTAGAGCCCATTTGATTTTTATTTATTCATTTTTTTTTTTTTTTTTATTTCCTAAACACGAAATTTGACACCGCTGTGTAGAAACGAGAAACGGTCCGAGAATGAGGGCGGAATTTGAAATTGATACTTTTTGAAACATGTAATTGGCCTATTGGACCTGACTAGAGATTTATTTTTTGTACCAAACGGTTAAAATGATGTTTATATCGATTGCGTACTAAATATGAAAGCTGGAAATAACGAATTAAAATACTGAGTGTGTTTATTAGCGCGTTATTTTTTTTCTAATTAATTTTAAACTCAATATGTCCTTTTTTAACTCAACGTCTTAACTTCAATTTATACAAAAATACATTTTTTTTCAATGTATGTGAGCCCTAAATCAATCATAAATTAGTTACCAATAATCATATACAGTTTAAGAAACATTATTTCCAGTCCGTAAAATTATTTTCCCGATTATTATTTTTCCCTTTTCCACCGCATAAATTATCATTGCTAAAGGTTTACATCAAATATACTATAGTGTTTGGTGACAATTTACATACTAGTGGTCATAAATATGTAAATTAGTTATATTTCATATCATTTTTTGTGTTAATTAAAAAAAAAATCGAGTTCTGAATTAAATAATCGCAACTTGTATATAAGTTGATTTACTTTTTTCAAACTTAACGAGGAAAAAATATAAGCCGTTTTTAACTTAACTTTACGAGTTAAAAAAAATACAACTAACTGTCCCGTATTGACATATTAAACGTTTCCTGAAAGAATCACGTTTGTTAGACGGAAACTTAATGGTAATAATTCGAATGAATTTATTATTGAAAATCTAAGCAATGGTCCTCATTAGCGATCATACGATTTCTTTCGCACGATAACAATTTTCCAGCATTAGACTAATAAACAAACCAGTGTAATACGTGTAACAATTATTGCGTTAATTTATTATTGGCCGATATTTTTCTTACCATCACCTCTATTAGTTTTGTTAGTTCACAGCGATAAAATCATGTATCGGACGATTCCGTTAATTATCTCATATATATTTTAATAAGTGCCTGTTTATTTGTTTGACCTATTATCATTTAGACAGTTCGGTTAAAATCAAATGAATTTATACACTGAACGCGATTTTCATATTTTTTTAAATGAATAAACCTGGATTATAAGCGACGACGTCATAGTTCTTTCACAGAAGAAATGAAATCATTTTTATGAATGTATAAAAATAATTATTTAAAGTTTAATTGACTGGGAAAAAAAAACATTAAATTGTAAATAACTTTTATTAACTAAATCCGTTTTATACGTTCTATAGTATTATTTGTATTTCAAGATATATAAGACAGACTCAATGAAAACGACCGTAAACATAGAATCCAAAAAATAAACCATAAAACATTTTGGATTTGAGTGGTATTCATAAAAGATCACGTGAACATTAAATATAACAATATATTTATTACAGTCCTTATTTTATTTTAAAATTATTTTTAATATTTCATTACTTTTTTTTTGATCTCTCACTAATAAATTTATTAAATATATATTATGTGTATCTTATGTATGGATTTTCTATACATTTTTGAAAATATTCTTTTTTCATTTTTGGGTTTAAAAATGTTGAAAAAATAATATGATATAATTCAAACAATGTATTGTTGTAATAAAGCGTGTCATAATTCATGAATTTTCGTCTTTAAATCTTAAAACAAATGTATAAACTTAAATGTTAGGATGATAAAAAATAAATAATTTATAATTTGAATTTTGAAACGAATCTATTTGTCAAAACATTTTTATCAAAAAGTTACGTATACGTATTGGAATTAGTTTTGAAGTATTTTCGTTTATAAATTTGTTGTCTTTCTAATAGGTTTGAAAGATTAATAAGAGTATTATTTTAAACTTTATTTTAAGCTTTGTTTTGTTAATTCACGCGTGAAATATCCTTCGTATATTTTAAATATCTTATAAGCATATGAATTATTATCGTACATTATAATTATTTAATTTTAGAAAACATCGTCTGGTGGCTTATGTTTTTATGGTGGTAAATGAGATAAATTAAAAAAAATCAAATAGATACAATATAAGACGAACGGTAAATGTATTTTTTTAATATTAACGAATACGCGTTGTATTTGGCTACTTATCAATTTAACTACATTAATGGACATTAATATGTACGTTCTTGAATCCAAAATGTAAAATTATATCTACGTTTATATTCAACTTATGAATCGATCAATGCTATACCGTTCGAGTTTCATAGTTTCACGGGAACTTGCCTCGTAAAAGTTTCTCGAATTACATCAATCACTCTTGATAATATTATAATATATTCTGTATACATGAAGATTCTGAGATATATTTTTTTTTATATTGAAATTATTTTTGCGTTATTTTTGCTACCCGGTACTTTGGATATATAGTTTTAACTAGTTTGACGTACGTGCATTTACGCGTACACAACAGCAACAATAACAACAACATCAACTGACGTTGAATTATCGTTTATTAATTGTAAGAAACAGTTTAACATCAACCTTTTACACATGCACTTGGACGTTGTACTTGCGGATTAGGACGATCGAGAGTGCAACGAACGTAATAAACGTAAAATATCAATGATATTTATTTGAACAATGAAATTCTATAGACCTACACTGTCGTGGTATTACGATAATTCGATTATCCATTTCGAGAATGCAACGACTCAAAAATATTAAAACATTAGTCGAATACGCTAAAATATCTTTTAGTTCTGCAAAACAGTTTCAATGTGTAACGCGATTACAATCCGTTAAATTATTGACTGTTAGATTGCATATTTTCGTTTTTGTATAAAGTACGTTTGCATAGTTGGATGTTCTTTATATAATCGTTCTTCGGAACAAAGTCGTTTTTGAGTTGTTCCACGCATTGATGACCAATATTTATAGATTAGTAATTATTAACAATTATATAAATACTGTGTATTTATATTCTTTATTTATTTGTGTAAACACCGACAAAGTGATAAATTGATATTACGTAATATTTTTTGAATTTATTTTGCGTATAAATAATTACATTTACAACGAATGAATTTCATACATTTAAATCAAAACAATAAGACGTCATGTTTATGTTATATTATTTTAAGATTACGTATGTATTGTTATTGTAATTGAGTTGTGCAAACATTTAAATTAATAGTTAAGAAACTATTTATCAGTGAATCATAATATTGTTTAATAAAGTCTTTAAATTTTTACAATGTCGAACCGGATATTTTTTTCCTTTTTAAAATATAAATATTTATTTCGACGCGAAATGTATGTGTACTCTAATATATGACATTATCATTATAAACTAATTTACAAATACATAGTATTATTGATATGGTTAGGTTAGCCACGACCAATAAAAAAAAAAGAATTATTTTATATTATTCGTTGGGATACTCCAAGTATCATCTTTTTTTTCTACAAAACTGGTTATGGAAATTAATGTATTTTCATTTAGAATTTTAGGCATTGAATTTAATACACCAGTTATTTAATTATTAACGTATTACATATTGTAGTGGCTTCAATTTATTATTGTTTGTTCGTTTTATATTACCTGATTATTTATTTCTGTAATATTTGAAATTATCGTTGTTATTCAAGAACAAATGGAATAGTTTAAATTAATATTTTTTTTTAAATTTAAGTTTAATACGTATGAATTTTTTCATATAATTAAAACAATTTAATTCCATATTGGCTTACTGTTATAGTTTTTTTGAATAACCTTAATATTTTTTTCTTTTACCTTTCAAAAATTGTATTCCATTTCTATACAAAAAATCCGTAGATCACACGGCGCATCGGATAGGCAATTCTGATACAAAAACTTAGCGCTCCACTCGATATTTTCTCCGCTGCACAGAAAAACAATGAATCATATATATGTTTTCGGGAGTTGTTGGTAATTGTAGCTCGTTATGATTTATGTCAACCCGAAGTATTTTTAAGTAATAATCGTAATTTGCGACGCTGTGATGTCGGAGTGTCGGCGGGATTGGCGAATTTGGTAGTAGAAATAATAGTAGCAGCGGCGGCAGTGGTCGTTATAAGCGAAGGCAGCAGTTGACTTAGTCTTACGAGAAATCGGTCAGAAAAAAAGTTGTATCCAACCCAAAAACACTTGTATGTTGAAAAAAAAAGTTTTTAATGAATTCTAATATTTTCGTTTCAGCAAATAAATTTTGAAATCGCTTTTAGTTATTATTTAGATTTTCCCTGTTAGTTTATATCGATCTTTCTGTGGTTGATGCTAAAGACTTTAAATGTAGACTATAAGACTTATCAATAACTAATATCTTTCGAAAACTCAGTCATTCTCGGTCGTAATCTGTGTCATTATCAAGATCTTTAATGCGACGAGTAACGTTCGCGATGTAATAAACCAAAAGTCATCGTTTCATACAACGTGAAAACTTTGTTGAAGTTTGCTAAGTAAATGTAATGAGATCATACGATTGAAATTAATAATTTTTACATTTTATTATATGTGATTATACAATTTTCATTCCGATTTATGTAGTATACAATGTTGCATATTATACATACATAAATTTAATTATACGTTAACATTAAACTGATATTAAGTATAAATTAAATGTAACAAAGTGTCTTGTTTTTGCAGATTTATTGTAACATCGATTTCTCTCGGTATAAACATTAATTGATTATAATTATTATATCGTTGAGAGTATATTAAACACAAAATATTTAAAACCCAAAATCACAAAAATTATACACAATATCCGCGTATACGTATTTCGACAACTACGTATACGCGGATATTGTGTATAATTTTTGTGATTTCGGGTTTTAAACATTTTGTGTATAAAATAATCACAAGTTTTCTTATATATTTTATTGAGAGTATATTAATATTGTTTTGTGCATTTGTTTGGGTAAATAAAACTGTGTCTCAGATTTTAGATTCCGATCGTGGTGACGAGGACTGTAATAAATTTACAACGAGGCGTTTTTAAAAAAATTTTAATTTAGGAAAAATGAAATTTATTTAATTTGAAAATCGATAATTGGACGCTGATGGGACTTTTAAGAGATCATTTTGAAATGGCTTTGCACAGCCAATTTCCTGAAAACTGCGCACATGCTGTGTATTTTCAAATAAACTGAACTGGAAGAATCGTGTTTCGAATGTAATAATTTATGATAGTTTTCAATTTCGGAAATGGTTACCTGGAAGGGCACGTACGGTTAATGGATGCGAAAGGAAACCGTGTTATAAACTTACTGACAAAAATTAGAAATCAATATCGATACAGAAATATGAACGAAATACGAGCACTAAAAATAAACAAATAAAAGAAGCGAAATTTTTGGCAAATGGCCACTACGAATTAATTCTTTATATACATGAATTAAGTTTAAAAATGGAAATTATTTTTGAAATAAAATATACACGCACGTATGTCGTGGTTAATATTTCTTATCGCAAGTACTTCCATAGCAAACAACGTCCTACAAGCACTGTACTAAAACTACATATTGTTTATTACTTCATTGCCCTCGTGCAATAATTTAGTAGCATTTAATAGTTCAACGAATCAAAAATGATAAATAATAAAACATTAACTTGCACCCGTCTCAGTTAGATGAGAAAAGTGTCCTATTACAAGTCGTCATATCGTGTATTCGTACCGTTCTTGAAGAGCGGTTTCGATTTAAAATGTGTTTTATTGTGGATGTAATTAATATTATATAGATAAAACAAAATGAAGACTTGCCAGATAAACAAAATTTGAATATTCTTGTAAAATGGTATGTTTTCGAAAACTTTTGTTTATTTTAGAGTTTGTATATTAAAATAATAACTGAAAATATCCCTGTCAGAAGTTTAGAAACTGTAGACGTTAAAAAATGGTAGTTTGAGCGTAATTTTAAACCGATCAATAGATACACTCGATGTGAAAAGTTTTCAAAACACATTGTAATCGATAAACAAAAAAGAAAAGAAAAGAAAAAACTTAACTGGGATTTTACTGCTACTATTTCTCGATTTATTTTCGTAATTATTTCTCGCACAGGCACATTGGAAATTTGTAAACGTTATTAATCCCTTCCGGAAACCATATTATGACAAGATAAATCGTTGTGTAGAATGTATTTGTAGATTAAACACGTTCAATCATTAGTCTTCAAATCATTTTTCTTATTGTTTCGTCGTTATCGATCAAAACGTAACGATAACATATTAAATTAGAAGGGAACATCACGTCACATTTATTAAATTATTTTTATATCAATAATTTGAAAAAAAAATATATCGAAATAAGATGATTCAACAATATTATTGGTACGTTAATGCTAAATTTTGTTATAAAAAAAACACGTTATATGCAAACAAATAACAAATTAAAAAAAAAAAAAACTTCACGTAGGCATAAGATATTTTAATGAGCATACTGCATATATTATACAAACATAATTACCATAATGTGAATTTTAATTTTGAAAATGAATAAAAAAAACAACATCAGAATAAATTTTAATAAGCGACAGATGTATAAATACGAAGCACAAAATTTGAATCGCTGTAAATTTCCATTTTTAGAATAATGACGAAAACTGTTATTATTATTATATATTTGCACGTATGAATATCGCAAATACATGACTAGTGTTGGTTTGAATATGACTAAATATAACAATTTTTTTAGTAACTTTCAGTATTGAAAAAAGATATATATTAAAAGGATTAGTAAATAAAAATAAGACCGACCTTTACATATAATATATACGCGAAGTTATTACAGAAAGAAAGTTGAAGAAATTTCGTATTGTGGTCCTGTGTATGTCTTGATGATCAAGACTGAGAAGCTATCTAAATCAAATAAAATTTTGTTCTAATAGCAATTCAAATTTCCTAAATACGGTCTTACGTTTTAGTGAAAGCAATATTTTTTAAAAAAAGTCATGAGAAATTTATTTATTTATAATGTGCAAACGTACTATTAAATAAAATTTTAATTTCCTAGACTTTTGAACGTTTTTTTTAAAGGTTCAAATAAAAATTCATAACTTTTTAAAACATACTTATTAAATACATGATATTTTTTTAAAAAATTATTTATTAGACAATTACACATTTTAACCAAGTTAAAATTAAGTATAATTAACTCAAAGCTTAACTTAAATTAAATTTGTTTATATAAATTAATTTCCAAAGTTGAAAAAAAAATGATTAACCAGCCATGATGAAGTTAAATAATGATTGCTCACGCTACGATTACGCGTATTTTGTAGAATACGATTATTTAATACAATTTATTAAGCAGCTTTACATTGGATATCATCGGAATAGCATATAACTCAAGCGCGAGCTTTCTGATCAGTACACGAACCCATGTCCCAATTATAATAAGAATGATCAATGATAGGTAACACAAATTTTCAAAAAAAACTGTATTGTGATAATTAACAATTTTCCAATCTTTTTTTTTGAAATATTCATAAAAGCATATAAATTGCATTTCAACATCATATTGTATTGTATACTTTGTAAGTACTGTAATTCCGTTCACTGGTATGGCGATGTGCCGAGGGATTCCCTTAATAACACGCGCAAAAACGAAAAGTCATCGTAAAAATCGATGCTCCCCGCGAAAAATTAATAACAAACGATAAAACAGTAGCCAAGTGCGAGAGGTCCATCCGTTCCTACCTCTCAAAAACGCAACTGCTTTTTCGCACCATGGACCCTCCGCACACTCATGTTACAGTGCAGGTAGTTATTGCGCCTCTTCAAATAAAACCGAAGTCCTTGCGAGATCTGGCAACATCGCAACCTTTGTTATGCGCGACCATATGTACATAGTATACATGAAAATATTTCGTTTCGTTATTAAAGGTCGCGAACATATTTAACCCCCCCCCTCCCCCGAAATTCGCGCGCAGTCTTATTTTACCGTAAAAAACTAAATAATTTACGTAAAAGGTACGTTATAGAGTTGGTTACGTCAAATGATAAAGAACACAATAACGCACTAGCGCTAGAACGTACGTAAGCCAGAAAGAAAAACGTGCAGTGGTAGAATTAGAAAAAAAGCTGATTGGCGTGGTTGTAATTAAAGGGTTTGAGAGCGGAAGAACGGATTTTTTTTTTAATTAAAGGATTTTTACGCTAGCACGCGTCGAAAAGAAATTATTGTTTAAAAATTGTTCCGAAAATTGTTTTCTGACTTTTGGTGAACCATGAAGTCGCCTGAGACATTAAAAAAATAAAGTCGAATCTTACATTCGTCAGATCCAGACGAATATTCATGTAAAATTTCATGTCATTCGGTTGAACGGTTCCTGAGAAAATTGGTCACAAAGATAGCGGCCACTCTGTTTTATCATATAGATATGTATATGGTACGATTTTATTGATAAATTATACACAAGCGACGCTGGACGAGAATACGAATCCAAAGCTGGTTCCGTCGGCTTATATTTAAATGTGGGGGAGACGTCAAAAATAACCGACTGAATTCGACGGGTCTACCGTTCGACGAAATGTTGCATATTTTATACGACGAAAGGGCTTTTAAAGACTTTTTTTTTTTGTTATCCACAAAATGCGGACTTGCCTTCGTGATAAAAACTCAAGTATTTTTATTATATATCCATCAGTATAATAATATGTATTTATTTCGAAGAATTTTACAATATAGTTTTGCAAACCGTAATTTTTTACTTTTGCATTTTTTTTTTATACACTTATGGTAAGAACTACATTTTTTTTTGTCTCCTTTTAACAGCTGCAAAGTACGTATTTTTACTTATTAATAATAATAACAATGATAATAATAATAATAATAATAATAATAATAATAATAATAATAATAATAATAATATTACCAGTTTTAGCTTTATAATACTAGGGGCAATAGGGTTTTCGTGTTTACTAATATTGTTAAAAGTTATTTTAATTAGTCACGTTATGAAATTCAATTACATTATTTTCGCTATCACGTTAACGAAAATATTATGAAAAAACAACAACATAGAAACGTATAAAAATCATACAAAACACGACATTCTTTTATTTTATAATTGTTAAAATATTTATATTTACGGCAGTGAATCGCAATAAATTAACAACTTTATGTATACAACACACAAGTAGGTATAATTTAGAATATTTTTCGCAAAACATCCAATTATATATTTTTTTCGTCTGTACCAAATTAATTTTACCTTTTTATCGGATCAAAAAATAATAATGTTTTTTAGTATTACATGTTGGTGTTTTTCAATGATTATAAAATGTATTTAAAAACGTATGATATTCTCGTACCTGTTATAGGGTACTAGAGTATAAAACGAATTAATTTTTTTTTAGGGTTTTTTTGACTCAAAAATGTAGGTTTTTATTTACGAACGGTTACTTGCTCACGTTAGTGAGATAAACCTATTATTTTGTCAAATCCCTTTCGGATTACAATGGTATAATAACAATATCGGTCTCGAGCCCGTTTCAACTCTATACGTATATAACAATAATTGTCACAAGTTATAAACGCTCGGAATGCGATAGTACGAGCAACAGAAATCCCGTGCAAAGAACGTTGCGCGAGTTATAACAAATTTTAATTTCCGAAAAATAAAAACGAATCATATTTTATTTCAGTTGGTCGATTATTCGATCAGCTGTTTTTAAATTGTCTCGGTGACGCGTCTCAGTGGAATTGACCTGTCGCGATCACGAAGAGAAATGACTTTGCTCAGCCGGTTAGAATTACAGAAACGTGAAAACGTATTTGAATCTCGTCTCTGATTTATGTTTGGAATCATCAAAAATGCGTCTTTGGCGAACGAGTGTTATGTTTATTTGTCCTGCGCTAGAACCTCGAAATGTCTGTCGGCACGTACTCGCCGTCGCCGAAACACCGACAAAGTCGAAACCCGTTATCGCGTGAAATTTGTATACATATATACGAATAATATCCATTTCAATAAGCGTTGAAAACATTTTTGAAATTATAATGTGTTATTTCAAGATTTTTAGTTATGTAAATATTTATTATTATTGATAATGTATCGTAATTTTGTCTAAAGATATGGTGAAAAATAGATTAGTTTAAAATGGTTAATAGGCCGTACCGCATCGTCGTCGTTCATGAAATCCGCTTAAAATTTCAGATCAAAACAATTTTAACGTCTTCTCCGATCACGAATGTTATGAAAGCGTGTTCGTAAAAAAACGTTTAAATTTGGTATATTTAACTTCTTCGTTTCGCGAAACTTGTATGCTAAAAATTATTTCGATAACGAACCGGATATTTTCCTTTCCGTATGACGGACATTTTTCCAGTGAACGGCATCAAGAATTAAATGTCGTAAGATTAAGTAATTCGACATAATAACAGCCTTGTCGCGTTGTAAACAACAAAAACATCTGAACAAGTTGAATAAATATTGAATTATATAATTGTGTTATTATTAATTAATGTTAATTTCCAATTGACAAATAAACGACGGTCTGCCGTTTTTGCCTCTGGGTACGAGAAACGTAACAATATAATTTTAGGGTCAAGGAATATTTTTATCACGGATACACGATGTACAAACAAACTCGCGTCTCGACGCATAAGAATAAATCGTCGGGACCTCGGTACATAAAAACGACGGATTTCGCGGATTTCGGCGGTACGACTGATCACAATATGCGTGGATAGTAACATTACGAGCTATTGTGACAGATGAGTTTGTGGGAGTAGAAGGGTAGTTTAATTTGACGAGAACTGTTTGTTTACTTATTTTTTAAATCTGTACATACATTATGTGACGATAATGAAAACGTTAAAGTATGCAAATTTATTCCAAAAATATAAATGGTGAATTTATTATAATTACATTATGTTTATATATAAAAACGAAAAATGTCTCAACGACGTTCTAAAAAAACGACGCGCAATAAAAAAATATAAATCTTGTTCGCTTCAAATATATGTATATATATATTTTTTTTTTCCAGTGTGTTTTAAGTTCTACTTCGGACGTTTGATGGCATAATGAAATGTCATTGGTAGGCATGCGTAAAAATGCAAACTAAAAATTTAAACGCTTTGATGTATGAAATCGAATTTCGTAATTGGAAATCATTGTTGAACATGAAAAAATAAATTAAAGTCGTTACGGATATTACGCCGACTGGTTTTTTTTTTTGTTCGCTCTTTCGCTTTGTACAACGACACGTGAAAACTGTACGACGGCGGGAAATTTTTTCCAGAGCGTCGCTAAACGTTGTCGCGTATAAAAACGGTAATCGCTGTTGTAATTTTTCGATATTTTCCTTTTTCGCGATCAAAGGGACAATTATTACGCACCCGTTCGCCAATCTCGTTTCGCCGTTGATTAGACCGCCGACGATAATCGAAATGGTAATATTGTCGCACTGTGCTATTCGCGGCGCGCTCTTTGATGTCGGCCGTTCCGAGTTGCCCGCGTAACGATCAACACGACTACGATATAATGCTGTTCGTCCGTAATTAACTGATCGAAACGCGTCGTCGTCGTCGTCCCCCGGGTCGAAACCCCGCGCGCGGACGCCTGTACGACGTGCCGTTCGCGTCGCGTTTAGCACGTTCAGCGTGTTCCGCATAACGTGTCGTCGCGAGTTTTCGGAATGTGTGTAGCGATGTTATCGGACATTATTCGCAAAGCCAACCGGAACGCGATTTTACGGAAAACCAGATAACCGCCACCGCGATCCGACACGGTGCGTCAACAGCGCCTGTCCGACAATCGTTCCGTAGTTTTCGTGTCGTCCGGGGCACGTCCCACGTACACGAACCGTATCGCGACAATATACCGCCGCGTGTCCGTCATATGAAACACGAACGGTCGTCGTGAGCCGCACGCGTTTAGGTTCGCCGTTGTTTTATTATTAATATTACGACGCCGCAGACGATTAATCATCGGTCGGCCGCGCGCCCGGTCGCTTTTAATAATCAAAGAACCATTATAACGCTTTGCTGCGTTCCCCCGTCGGCGGGCGCGCGTTCGAACAATCGAATGACCATTAGTGGAAAACCGCCTTTTTCTCGCTCTCTATCTCTCTCTCTCTCCAAAACACGTCTCGTGAACGTAAACGTATTTTTTTTTTTTATATCATTTTCGAATATACACGCCATACCGTTATCGTGTCGTTACGGTAACGGGACGCACGTATTGTTTCGCGTTTTGCCGCACAACTGATTTATCGCCCGCGACTCGACGTTTTCGACGTTCCGCGTGTTCGACAGGTTTCGTAAATGCCGACGGAACGAAAAAATGTACCGATCGTCGTTTCGTCTCGGGCCGCGCGCCAAAACGAACGACTACACGTTCCGTCGGTTTTACTCGCGCGCAATCGTATGCATTGTTGTCGTCCGGAGACCTATAGTACGATTATCGCAGTATGTTTCGTTCGCGTTCGGATCAAGTAGCTTATTATCGGCAGACGTGAGTAGACGACCGCGACCGGTGTTTCGGTACGTTCCGCCGGTCCCGGCAGCACGACTATAATAATTATAATCACTATCGTTATTATTTTTCGGGCTTATTCGACCACTAAGACCGTCGTACCGTCTCAAATCCAGTATTCCCAAAGCCTCTTAACTAAATCTTACCGTCCGCCTTCCCTCCCTCCCACCCCCTACACGTCTGTTTGCCATCTGGTTCTTATCCGATATCGCCCGCCAGAGCGTGTTTCGGCTTACCCAGCCCGTCATAGTCTATCCTTCTTGATAATCTCTAATGTACTCTCCTTTCTACACAACGCTTCCATTTCTACGTTTTGTCTTCGTCGTCTCCGCTCTACCGTATTGTCATCACATGTCGGGCTCGAAATCTGTAGCGTCATTTTTCTCTTTGACATCGAAAATCTGTTCTCGTCTGTTCTCCTTAGCGGGCGTGTTCCATATAGAATTACTGGCCGTATCCGTATTGTGTCTTCCTTTAGCCTTTTTCACGATGAACGCGTCCGTAATAGCACTTTTTATGTACAAAATATGTTTTTCTATTTTAATCCGTTCCGTCATTTTTTAACGTCCACTTTTCACATAATATTTTTGTTCAGAACACATAAGAATTACACAAAACAAAAAGTTCGCAAATTTTACTTTCAACAATACTCTCAAAAGTACTTGAAAGTATTTAATTTTAATTTTTCCATACGCGCTGTTTACTTTGAGACATAATATTTTTTTGCAAATGTATTTAAATGGTTTTTTTTAAAAATTAGGTTAACAAGCCGGTTTGGACGCCGTTTGATACGCATTGTTAATATACGAGAATTGTGAGCCGTTTTAGTTTCTTAGAAACATTATTAACGTCTGAATGTGGTTGTTTAATATTAAATGGGATTTGAAATAAACGGTATGTTTTATTGTAAAGAACAAAGGTAAAAATATACAATGCGGGTATTTTGAAAACTATATTCAGATAAACTTGGCAGATGAACCGTTTGATGTGCACCAGTAGAATTACAACGTGACTTGGTATAATCACTATACTTAGGAAAACAATCATTCAACGACGTAGCTGTTATATATTTTTATTTTTTTACAATTCATATGTCGTTGACGAACGATTCAATCTGCATTTCTATGGAACTCTTGAATGTATTTTCTAGAATATCAAAATAATTAAGCAAACATTTAAAAGATTTATAGATATTTACACGTTAATTTAGATATCCAATAAAAGTCCCGACGGAAGATCACTAATATACGCAATAAAAATACAGAAGACGCGTGTTTACTGTATTTATTGAATTAATTGTTTTAATTTTGTACTAACAAAAAAAAAAGTCTTAAATGTATTAATACAAATATACTAAATAATTTCTATTGTGTTAGTGGGTAGATGTGGAATTTTCTAAATTAGAATATGATTGACAGTGACCGTTAATCTAAATTAACATACTGATATTTAAACAACTTTCGATATGGTTCGTCAAGTTGACACTTTATTAGCATATTAGCGTCAATGTGGTACCCTGTTATTAAAGCTAAAAAAAAAATTATACATTTCGGTTACGTTAAATATAATAAATCAATTTCTCGGTAGATATTATGTTTTCATTTTTAAACGAGTCGGTTTTTTTTAGTAAATATAAAGACATTTTGTGAAAACTATTATATAGATAAAACAAATAAAAAAATATGAATGTACTATTGGCACTTACATAATATTACGGAACAGAACGAATATATCGTTAGGAAAACATTTATTTTTGGCCGCAATCCAACTGAAATCATTAATTCGTGTACGCGTAACATCTGTTATTATATCAGATATAATATCGCAAAATCATTAATACTGTGTATTTTATATTTAACTCGGCGGACGTTAAAAAAAAAAAAAGAATAAAAATGATTGAAAAGAACGTGTCCCCGGCATTTCATAATGAAACGAATCATTAAAATATTTTTAATCGTGCGACACGAGCAAATGAAAAATACGTGATTGTTCGTGTGGTGTCGCTCGACACGAATATTCGAAAATCGGCCGTCTTAAAACAGTATACGATGTCCCGTGCGGTACGAGACGAGCGTGGTATAAACCGTTCTCGGCGCGCAACGCGTGTACAATCGACGGGTCATGGTTTTAATTATTTTTCGGAAACGGTGTGTTCGGATTACGTTTCGCGCGATATAATACCGTAATCACGCGATAACGGAAACGGTTCAATGGCGCAGAACGTTTTCGTTCGATTTATGAAACGCGGCGTAGATACGGCGTTTCTCCTCGTGCACGTCGTCGTCGTCATCGTCGTCGTCGTTGTTGTTGTGCGCCGCTGTCAAACGCAACGCAATCGTATATCCGACTTAGGCACGGTCCGTCTGTCTTGTGCGCTACTCATTTCGCGCAGTCGATTGAGTGGACTTCCGATTGTTTTGCCGGTCGGAATGCGTATTCCGGCCGTCGGACGTGCGCGCGCGTGGAGAACACCGCCGAACGGACAACTCGATGTTTTACAGACGCGCGGTCCACAGAGTGATGGAAGATTGTCTCGTGCATACCACCGCTTTTTTCGCGATTATCTCCGGTCCGGTATCGTTGCCTTTATGATTCGCGCGCAATAACGGAATGATTGCGAAGGTCACGTCGGTCGCTGCCCCCCCCCCCCATTGTAGCCGGTCATCTGGTTACGTTTATGCGTGACGCGGTGAACCGCTGTTTCTCTACCGGACACGTCGACCGTTCTTTCGCGTTTAAACGATTTCGTTCGGCCTCTGACATTTTTCTGTAGCTTCCAGGAACATCTAGTGTTTTCGGAAAGCTCGATTCGCACGTGAACCTTTTTTATTTTATTTTTCAATTCAAAAGCGCGCAGACGAATGCAATCTCACGTTGACATCTATGAATCGCGCACGTATTATTACATGGCTGCGTGCCGTCGTTTCCCGCGATGACTGCAGTGGCGTGCGCGGACTAACAAAACAAAACCAAAAACCTCCGTCGCTCCCACACCGTAAGTCCGTCCCAACGAGTCGTGCAGTTACGCGGAATCAATTTCGTTTTCTTATCGTTATTACGGTTCGTGCTATTGGCGCGATTAATCGATAAGAAAGGGGCATTTTCCCTTCGCCGCGGTCCGTCCGAATCCGGAAAACGGAAATAAATGAGATTGAAAACGGCAGAAATGCTGTGCGCCACGTTCTCAGCCCGCTAACGAACCACGTGCGGACGAAACGTGTCTGATAGCCGTCATCTGTCTACGTCCGTGTATGCATGGATCGTATCACTCGGCAGAATCTCAAAACTATGGTTTAGGGTACGGGTCACCGAACGACGGACCGCGATCTCATTTTATCCGGCCCGCAGACAAGGAGGAAAAAATCGTCCGACGAGAATGTCGACAGGGTGATCGCGTCGCTATACAATTGTATACTAAAGTTTTCATTACTTCCAGTTTTGTTTTACATTTAATGGCTCGAGAACAATTCACAAGTCCCTAATGTGGCACTCCAAGAATATTAATTGATGACCACTGGTTTAGGGGTTTTACGGGAAAGCTAAAACGGATTTATTACAATGTGTTAGTTATGTGTTTGAACATTGTAGTATGATCGGTGTACGAGTACGGATTAAACGATATCACGAAAATAAATTTTTCGAGTTCCGAATTTCACAAACCGGAATGGTTATATAATAATGTGTATTATATTGTATAAACTAAAAAAAACAGAATATTTTTATCGGTTAACTTCCGCCGCGGCTATTAAATGTAGTCGGAGTAATTTTTTACGCGTTTTATCGTCGTACACCTAATATTATGTAGATAATACGAGACCGTTTCGTATTTTATTATACAAGTCGGCAGGATAAGTTATGATCATGTTTATCGCCCGTCTGCACGAAAAAACGAAATGGGTACTTCTCAGAGCGTTTTCCAATGATATTGTGTTGAAAAATCGCGAAAATAACGTGGAAGGTTGACGGTGACGACCGAACCCGCGGGACGGCGCGCGAACGTTTTTATCTCGTTATTGCCTCTGCGACATTTGCCGTTCGTGCCGGCGGCGGTTTCGGCGTCAAATCGTCGACGAGGCGACAACCGTTCTTAGAGTCTCGAGCACGTCTAACCGTTTGGACGATAGATAACTTCGTACGTGAACGTACCGGATGATTCCGTTTGTCCGCCCGAAGATCGAAATACGACGGTCATCCGGCCGCCAACGGAGACGTTACGCCCGTCGCGGAGGATTTGTGCGCGCAGAAGTAAGCCGTCCTATCGAAGTGAAGACGCTAATGAAATCGACCGTCTGGATATCTCATTTTATATATTTAAAAATTATTTGTAATATGCGGCGTATTTTATGATTTCTAATTTGCGAGAAACGCGTTTTGTTTTGGGGGGGATTTTTTTTTTTAGGACGGTGGTTTCGCTAGACGCGCGGCACTGCTGGTGTCTCTGGTAATAGTATCATTACGGCCGTCGGTTATAAAAGCCGTGACGTGTATGAGCACACAACATAGACAATAACGCCGGCGTGTGCCGTTAATCCGAATTCTAATATTTTATTTGTTTCACTTTCGTAATTGTGTCTATAATTTTTTTCTCAACGTTTTGAATTGTAAACCGACGTTACGTCAGAATTAAAACAATGTTTACCGCGTTTCCTTCGATTATTATTGTCTGTGCGAACCATGTTCGAATAAAAACAGTTAAATCCGTAGAAGCGAATTTTAAACGTCTATTTGAATGTTATAAAACGAAATTAACGCCACGCTGCGGAGTTCGTATACCATAACTTTTCAACTGTGACTACACCACTGAAGGTGACTTCCCAACGTTTTCGATCAATTCGATATACGCGTCCCATAATGACGGGCGATTCCCTATATGAATAGATTAGCCGATTGTCGTGGACTTGTCAATCGATCGTAAACGAACAGTTGTTTGTTATTCCGTCGAATGTCGAGTCGTACGTCGAGACCGTTGTTCGTGTGCAAATCGAAAAGTCATTACACGACCAACTCGAATATCGTTAATTGTTTCGATGTTTCGTGTTCCGATCGCGTCGGAAAGACGAAAATAAAAAAAACAAAAACGGTTTTATACGACGACGACAGTACGGGTATAGAATACGGTATTGTTCGTGTCGTATGAAAAGCACATAATACAATACATATACTAGTATATATATATATGTTTCGCGATACTCGCTGCGGTAATGCGCGCGATATCATCACCCTTCGTCGTCGGTAAAAATAAACAAACGTATCTTGGAAACGCCACCGGACCTTACAGTATTACGCGAGTATATTTATGTGTGCGTGTGTACTCGATTCGTATGTTTTTCGTGTTCGCCCGACCCGCGGCACGCTTCCGTTCGCTACACTAATCGTGCGTGAACAGAGATAAACAATAGGCGTAATCGCATTATATATATATATATGTGTGTGTGTGTGTATATGATAGGGAAACACTGCGCCCGTCGACGGGGTAATGTTTTCCGACGGGACTTTCGCAACACGCGCAGAAAAATAACCGTCCAAGCGGCGCGGCGTATTATTTACCGCGTCGGCCGACCGACGTGTGTCGCACACGATTTCGCGTTACGTGTCGTTCGGGTCCGCATGCGCGTAAGCGTACGTTTTTCGGTTTCGTGATAAATACGACGAACGCCCTTTGCTCGCCATTCAGAAAAATGCATTGCAAATACGAATCCGTTTTCATTCCACCGTTCGTGATTGTTCGAATGTTTTATGTCTCTGATCGATTTGCAGACGCTAAAACACAAGAAAAACGATTATTTTGCAGTTTCAGTGATAATTTCAGAAAACCATCGTAAAAAGAAAAAAAAAAACAAAACGGAAAAACGTGTCGAACAAAACGTCGATCGGAAGTCGACAACGTATTATTTCACTATAAATTACCGTTGAGAATTGCATGTGTATAAAAACGCGTATAGTAGTAGTGGATCGTCGTGATACGATTGTATAATGAAATCGCAGATTTACACGAAAAAAGCGGTTTCGAAGCTAGAACACAAAATGCGAAACGCGAAAACGAGGGAAAAAAAAGGGAAAGAAAAAAAAAGGACACCGAAATTACAAACAATCGCCGCGGGCGTTCGAAATTGTGCGAAAAGATAGATAAACAAAACCGGCGCCCGTGTATCACAACGACGCAGCAATGCAGTGGAAACCGTCGGCCAGTGGTCGCGCGTGTCGCCGCGTATTGCCGTACAATTACGATTGGATTTGTTCGTCCCGCGAACCTGCTGTCGTGTCCGAAAACGATATGACGTCCGCAGAGGATTTTCGTTCCGTCTTCGCGACGTGTTATCGTTTCGGTCCGCGTGCAGTGCTGCGATAATTCGTGCGCCCCGTGGGCAGACCGCGGTCGGGACCAAAGCGAAAAGGACGAAAATAGTTCCGAGTGAGTATGGTCCTGCCGCGGACAATGCAGCGACACTGTACAATGTATAATAACTTTGTTTTCTCGTTTTGAGTTTCGCCGAGTTTTTTGTTTTTTTTTTTTTAAAATTCTTTCCACGCGCATCTCAAAGCAGACGGACGCAAAATCGTCAATTTCAAACGATGATCGTCGTTCAACAATAGCATATTTGTTTATCGTATTCGTTTTTACCTAATTTTTTTTGGTTATTTCATAAATTATTTATCGTTTTTTTTTTTAAATATTTACGAAAAACAGCGCGAAACGCGTATTTAAACGTTTGAATTTTATTTAATTTCAGATCTGTAACGTCCGTACAAAAAAAAAAAATGTTATATATTTATTATGTTATGTTTGATAATTTTGTTTCATTCGTTGCTTATTCATTATTAGGAAATCACATTGAGACGATAATCTGAAATAATGACTTCGACAATTGTACAAAACAAATCATTTATTCCCACATAAGTTTTGACTTGAAAAGTTTTTCTTATTCGCGACAGGTTTGCTTATCGTATTTATATTATGTTTATCGATGTTCTGTCATTTCCAGATTTCAAAATATATGATAAAAATGACACTCGTGTAATTTTATGCGTCTAAATTATAAAGAAGATTATACTCAAAAACTTTTTTTCTGCATAATATAAACATATATTATCTTTGAGATGTGTCGACGAAGTGATATGATTAGAGGGAAAAAATCGATGGCATATCAAATAATAATAATATTTAATAATAAAAAGCCTTATTGTAAAACGTCAGCGCTTTATTTGTTTTTTAAAAAGAGAGAGACAGCATACAAAATAATACAGTAAACGAATTATTCCGACCCGTACTCTCGAAACATTCAAATTTGCCAAGCCGTACGAAAAATTCGAAATAATTTTTATTTGTTGAATTTCGCAAACGTGTTTCGCGATTCGACAACGTAATAATGGCGTTCGAGTCTTACGCGTACCGCATAATTTTGATCGTGTCTCAGATGAAATATAGTGTTTATTAAATGTATTGAATCTTACTTTTAAAATATGCTCGTGTACGTGTGAACACGCGTCTTAGATGTTACGAGTTTATGACGAAACTGTTGAACGTTTTACGTTGCGTTTTTTTACATTTCTCGCGGACGGGAGGAAGAGGAGGCAAACGCGTTTCTTTTCTCAACTAAATCATCCGAATGCGTCGCACTGTGCGCATGTGTTCGACGGGTGTTGTTTTTCTCTACGGTGGCGCTACAATAAGATAAATTAGATAACGTTTACGACTACCGGTGCACATTCATTATATTTAACAATCCACACACGGTTGTCCGAACAGACTCGTCGCCTTTGCCATTTCAGTTGGTGAAACGACGAAACCGACATTAGATTATCACATATCTTGCACACGTTACACAATAGACAGACAAGTGTATAACCAATATTGTGAGTGTTATCATACGTGGATGTTGTACGCGGTTCTTAGGTGATTCGATAAAAGAAATATCCGTAAACAGATCGATACGAAACGATCAAATGACGAAAGCATAGAAATGTATTAATCTTGAACTCGAACGATGCCGGACAATTCGGTTAGTACAATATGTTACTACGTTCAAATTGTAGTCATGCTCGTTCGTGTTGACACGAAAATAATTAAATATAAGTTCGGCGAGCGAAATCGGAAAAAAGTACATCTATAGACGAGTGCGTGTGATGTGACGCGGACAATAAACACGATTGTATTGGAATATATACCGAAATCCGATAATTTGATATACATATATATATATGTAAAACCGACGACGACGACAGCTGTGACTTGTCTCTCGACGAGTTCTTCGTTCGGTGTGGGAATTAAATTCGAAGACGATTATTGTTATGATAAACACGCGTCATTATCATACACGTGATACCGAAGACGCGTGCGAATGACAAGAAACCGGATTTACATTTGAACACCAAAAGTTATATATATATATGGTGTGTGTGTGTGTGTGTGTGTGTGTGTGTGTGTGTGTATATTGTCGTTTCCGGGGAACGGCGTCGTGACGTCGACGTTGACTGATTAAACGCTCGACGTAGTAAAATTATATTTCGTTGTCGTTGCGCTATAGCGTACACCCCGACGAAAAACTTTAAATGCGCGAATGTCAACGCGCTAGCGCGATATTCGAATTCCTTCTCGACTGTTCGTGCCCGGCGACCGCGTGGAAATCATTATTTATCTACTTGAAACTTTATAATTGACTTGGAACTCGGGCGCGCTAAAAAGTGACCGAAATCGCTACCGACGGCGCCGTTTCGGTTTTCATTAAAGCTCTCGCAAATTCAAAACGACCAGTTATACGCCGCTATCGGTCGTGGCAGTTTGCAACGATGTTGAAACAAATAACGAATGTTCTCCATATCGTTTTGTTAGCTGTCTTGTAAAGAATACTTTTTGAAAGTTGTCAGAGTACGTAATACTTTGATGTGTCAAAAAGTGTTTTTCTTTTTTTAAATTGGCGTTACTTGGCTTCCAAATAAGTGGGCGGTAAAGGTTTGATTTGAAAAATGTATAAAAATATATATCGTACATGAAACAATGAAATATATTCTAAAACCAAAATCGACCTTTATACATTGACTACAGTTATTATATAGCGATAGTGTCGAACTATATCATTTTTGATTTTTCAACCAGTTTTTAATTTATATAAATTATTATAATCGGATAAATTTTTTTTTTGTTTTTTTACGAAAAGTATTGTTTGACAAAATGAAAAATATAACAAAAATAAAAATAATTTCGAACAAATATTCGTACAACGGTGGATTGAACTAAAAAGGTCCGACTAGGAAACGCGTAACAAAACGTTATGATATTTTAGAATATTTCGATGAGAATCACCAAATATTTAACGTTCATACGAGTGAATGAAGGACTTTTCTTTATAAAAATCCACAGAAGAATGATATATCGCATAAACTGCATAATTCAATAGCTGTATTTTATTTGAAATTCGAAGTGTTAACGTAAAAGATAGATTTTGCTGTTACGGAAATCGGGTCGGGGCTTTAGTCCGGTAACGTTACACGAACATTCCCTAAGCAAAAATCGATTTTCTTTGACTTGGAACGGTGTAAAATTTCCGATTTCGCTATTACAAACATGCAAAAATATCTTATATTTTTTAATGTATTTCAAAATGCACTTTGTCTGTACATCGAATCATTGTTTTGAAAATTCTCCATTTCCGTTCATACTTAAATGTCCCGTACACTTCGCCCGTCTGTTGTAAAATTATATATTTTCATTCGTCCAGTGGGATTTTGCCGGTAACATTTACGTATCCGCGCGAGATATGATAAAAGAGAAAAAATATACTTATGTATATGCGTAGAGTATACTAGCAATATTATTATTATTATTATTATTATTATTATTATTATTATTATTATTATTATTATTATTATTATTACAATAATAAGAGGTAGAGACGCGCGTCGAACGCGCAATATAATAACACATTATTCGATTATGATTAAAGTCCGGTTTTTCGGGAACGGGGTAGTCGTAAATTACGCGTTCATCGGTCACGCGGACAAACGAAATATATATATCGCACTCGTATGAATATTTTGCACCAGGCGATCGCGCACATTATACACGTAATTTATTCGAACCCGTCGATTTCGCCTCCGCTGTGTTCCAACGTTTGTATACGCTATATATAGTGTGTGCACCATACAGAGTGCAATCGTATAACGTAAATACTCGACGAATAGGGACGTCGTTTAAAAACTGAAAAATCGTCGGGATAATAATAGAATAGTGAAAAAAAAATAGTTTTCGTGATATCACGTTAAAATCTATTTTTAATTGAAAAAAAAGACCGAGAAAACCAGTGGATTACGTTTTCAAGGATCGCCCTGTATATACGCACGTTTATCATATGGAATCGCGGGCCTTCCGCCGTATCTGCGTATTATGTTTTACGTGCGATATACGTATGATAAATATTGTACACATAAATCTCCGGAACGAACGAGTGCACAGGTTATTATCGTTTATTAAAATATCGCGCGGCCGCGTTGATAATTTATTTCATATTTTACGCGCCATAGTATTAATAATATCGTATTGTTATTGTCGTTTCTATTCATTTCCACGTCGCACGCTATCGTTCACGTGTTCGGTTCGCGCGCGTCGTGTTTAATATCGCAAAAAATAATAATAATAATAACAATAATTACCTAATAGCGATAATAAAAAGCACGCCGGACGCGAACGTTTCGAATTCGACGACACGTGGCGAAAAAACAAAAAACACTATCACGACACGCATCGCACAAGGAGAAACGTATTAAAATTAATTTCGCTGGAAATCGCTTCGCGGAACGAGTCGTTAAACGGTGTTATTTTTTTCATACGCTAATAACATGGATCGACGTGGCGTGGCGTGCGTGCGATCGTCTATTGCGTCGATCGGCAATTTCGACACATACATTTATGTGTATATACGTATTTTTTTTTTGCGTTTATATTGCAGTCGGTCGCACGCGATCCGTTCGTGTTTTAAAATCCGTTCGTCCCGTGTTCCTGCGACGTCAACAATAGTGAGACAGTCAATAGTTAACCTTGAACGTATATTAACGTCTTATTCAATGTAAATACTATCAGTACGTTTTTGGAAATCGTATTTATAATATTTAAAATAAAAAAAAAAATTAAAAATTCGACTGTGATTTCAAGCTTTTCCGGGTATACATTACGTTTCCGCTGTCTATTCGATTTTGTCGAAACGCGTCCGCCGTATCGTATTTATTTCGTACGGTACGCGAACGCGTGAAAACACCCTGTTTTTCAAACTCGTGAACAATTGTCGGCCGACAACGGACGACGGAATAATCGGTCGAATATTGTTTTTCCCCATTTCTCCCGGTCGGATTCCATGTCCGTCGCGGAGTGATGATCACGCGATCTCCGATGCATCGTTTAATCGGGAAACGCGCTATTCCCACGTTCGCGGAACGACTCTAGTTTGCGTACGCGAAAACGTTTGATCGGACGCGACGATGGGCGCCGGAGTCGACGCGTTTGGTTCGCCGTCCTCCGGTGAATTCCTACCGTATATACGTACAAATACGTATTGTATTCATGTTTTCCGATACGTTTTCCGATATGTTTTCCAACGTTACGGTGTAGATGTAGTCCAGTACGATGGTATCATTCAATCGTCGTGTGCAGTAACGAACGTGTGCGAGTTTCCGACGGTAACACGCGGCACGAAAATATACCGAAAAGATATTTGTTTTCTCGTTCACGTGTCAGGGTGTTGAAAATGTGTATTTTTATTCGTGTACGACGGTATAACACGTGTCGTAAATTGCGCTTGTGTTTATATATCATATAATTCTAATCAAATTATTCGGTCGAAATCCGATTTTACCAACGATTAAAAATAATTAACAAATGCGCCCTTTTACCCTTTTTACGACTGTGGTAAAGAATGGCTCCAAATGAAACGCACGTTTCGGCATATTATAAACTACTAACGTCGCTCAGAATCGTTTTTTCCGTCTTTTCAAAAATTATCACATAAACATTTTTTTTTTTTTTTTTAATAGCGTTCAATAACATTTTCTTTTTCTTTAGTAAATCAACTTTTGTGTTTTAATTAGACGTTTGTTTTTTGTTAAACGCAATAAAGTTGTTTCAATGAAATAAAGTTCGAATCCCAATCGTCACAATGATAAATTATAATAATAAATCGTGTGTTTCATTGTAGCCAACGGCGTATACTATACGTATATTATACACAATGACTCGAAGTATGGGGTAAGCAAGGCTCTTATTTAATTACAGACGTAAGCGCAATTTTCGGAATGCGAGTGAATTCATTCCGAAGGATTAAAATAATTTAAAATAGCTTGCGACCGCCGGCCCGACGTCCTGTGCGCGTAATATTCATATATCTGTTTACGGAACACGACCGTCCACAACGAATATCAACGAAAATCCGTTTTATTTTTTATTCCAACAATTTAATTGTTTTGTATTTTATCGTTAGTAATTTATATTTCGGTAAATTATATTCGAATGAGCGATTCGTGAAGTTTGCGTAAGTTCTTGTTCAGCATTCGGAGTAATTGAGACTTGACGAAAATATACGAAAGAATTTCATCGAATCACATTGTAATCAAATAAAAACGACTTGCCGACAATTGTAACTTTTTAATTTTTTTCATTTTTATAACAAAATTAGAAAGTTACTGACTTAAATTATAAAACAGGATTTATTTCAATCACAATAACCGTAGTAATTCATTTATACGGCTTGTTATAATCAAAAATGTTTTACGTATTAAAATACAATATTGAAGTGTATTTCACTTTACTCAATTCATTCGAAACTCTATATTACGCAATATAATTTTCGTCGTCCGGCTAATTTCGGGTTCCTCGATAAGTTTTATTATAGTATTATGATGTATAGTTTTCATCAAACGACCGTATAACTAACCACGAACGTCAAGTATAAATTGTTACAAGCGACTTGATGATACCGTGTATTTTATTTATAGAATAGAGCCGAATAAGTCGCATTTGATACGCTACTAATTTCAACTCGTCGGGGCGTTCATATATTATTAACTCGAGTCGAAACCGTGCGGCCGTATTATAGGGTACCGCCGATTCATCAGCCTCTCGTTTATTTAAAGGCGAGAAGAGTTCCGAAAAGTCGACAGCGTTTCTGAACAAGAAACTCCGGCTTTTGACGGTTCCATTAAAACATCCTTATTCAAAATTAAATTTACGATTTACATCCGAGAACTGGCCAGTAAAATATTTATCGCGCTCGTTCGAGTGAACGAACTCGCGAGGTTTTGAAATGAAATCGTTAAACACGGTAACTGGTATCGAAAACTGCGAATAATTCATATGATTTGAAAATAGAAGAAGTAATTAAATAAACTGTTTTATGAGTGCTTAGTACTTTTTTGGACAGAAACTAATCACGATCGTTGTAAAAATTCGGTCTTATTTAGAGCGCGTTACAAATTAAATTGACTATTTGAATCCAGTTAAATCAAAACTTGATTGCGAAAATGAATTAATTTCATATAATGGGTCGAATTTATTTCACGTTATGAACGTCAGTGGTATTAAATAAATAAAATACATTTTTATTATTTATACTTTGTAATCAGTTATTTTATGTAGAATAATCAATTCAATAACCATTGATTATAATTGTATGATCATAAACAGTAAATAAAAAACCGTATTAATATCTATTGAAACATTATACCGAATATTACTCATCTGAAATGTGATTTGTATGTTATTAAATGATAAAATATTTCTTAAAATAATAATTTAAGTACATACAATTTTCATTTCATAAATGAAATTAAAAATGATTTTCATTAATTTTGGCCTAAATTAAAGAGTCATGTAATGTTCATAACAACCTTGAATATCATTGTAAGAGATATTGGTTTTTTTTTTTTTTGCTTAGATTCCTTTGTCAATAACGAATATTTAAAAGTATTAAAATGTCTATAATAATATCGGTAAAACACGTATTTCACTTGTTAATGGTAGAAAAACAGGAATAATAAACAACCATCGCCGTTGTCGATATCGAGCGCACGATTGATAATCTAAATCGGAATGTGATGGTCAAGATGACGGAGAGTACGAGAATAAAGACGGCAGATGGAGGGTTTGCGCGATATGAGGAAGTGTCGACAATGACGAAACGAAATGTAACGGAAAAAGAAGCTAATATAAACAAAAAAAGGATCGGGCGACCGTTTTCTCCTATAACGTCCAATGCACATATGCCGATGTAACAAAGAGTTATCGACCCGGCGATAAATACGAATGGTATGAACATTGGTATGTCGCGTTTTGCGGATGCTAACGCACGGACAACGGGGGGAAAAGTATCTGGAAAACGGATTGAAACGCGCGGAATAAAAACATTCGAAAAATTATTCGAGTATAACAGTAAATACACTGAGTACGAGGGCAATACGCCGTAACAGAGAGAGCCGACACGTGGAACAACAAGTGGACGGGTTCGCGTACTCGGGCGTTGTAATAATTAGTCGACCTGGCCAGCCCGCGTGTGTAACGTCGTGTTTTTTTCTCCGATACTGGTACGGTCGTCCCGCGGGGTTGTCCCCCCCGTCGATTATTATTGTGCCCGGCCGACGTTCGAATTTATTCGCATAACATTATTATACTCCGCGCGTTTTCGTAACGACATTTGCGATACGACGTGTCGCGTTTACGTGCACACGTAATTATTATTATTATTCATGGAATGGGATTTGGCGATACGCGCGCGTTTTATGAAAAACACATCGCGCGATTCGAACCGGCACGTATTATTGTTGTCGTACGCGTACATTATACAGGGTGTTTCGTTTGGAACGCCGGACTTTTTCAAGACGACAATGGGAACGCAGCGACTGTTTAACGGAAAACGTTACCGAGACATGGTTGCAAAGTCCCACAAGAACTTTACACGATATTGTCACAGAGTATATGTGGTTCCAGCCACTCGCCATACTGCTCGTGCGACAGTCACGTATCGCGCGAGAAATCTGTGGGCCGACTTCATTCGCGAAGCGGTGACCAGAACTGTCCTACCCAGGTCGTGTGATGATCTTATTCCGCCGGACTTCTTTCTTCGGGGCTGCGTCAGAGTTCGTGTCAACGAAAACAAACCACGCGAACCGTTGAACAACTCGAGGAGAAAATTCGTCGCGGTCGTTTTGGTGAACTTGACACAGAAATGTGTCAGCGAGTTAGATCGACAATTTTGTGACCACAACCGAATCTCGCCAGCGTAGCCGAGGCCGACTTATGGAAACACTCTGTAGGCACAAAGTTCGGACGCATTATTTACATTTGTGCGCGTCCAATAAAATACCGCGGCTTCGTTTCGCGAGACACGCCGTAACGTCACGTGTCGGTGACACTCGCTTGACGCGGACGGTTGTTTGTCACGGGGCGCGGAGGAATCTCTGTATAACGCGACGAAGGATTTGTTTTCTTTACGTCGGGCACACGTCGTGTTAATTTCCAAGACAAGTTCAGTACTCGTATGCTGTATGGCATATGTTATTATTTTTAATGTTACGTTACTAACCGAAAGTATTGTTATTCAAAGTTATTGCGAATGAGTTGTTTCATTCCCTTTAAAACCTGAATTATCGTATATTACAAAGTAGTATCCACTACTATTATAAAATAACGTACTGAATATTATAATACAATTAAAGATACTAGAAACGGTGTAGTTTTTTATAATTTTAAATTAACGAAACGTCTAAAAAACAATTTGTTCTCGAAATAACCTAGAGAATGATCTGACGAGTTTAAACGTATTGTCAGAATCAACATTTATATTCGTCACAAGCGATGAAATTTTTGCCTAGTTTTCCCGTCTGAATCATCGTGCTATGTGCACTAAACAATTAAACTCTTTGGAATTATTGACATGTGAAATGTTCACGCCCTTGCGAGTAGTAAATAAATCTTTGATACGCTTAAATTAATAATCATTGATTTACTTCTCACGCGACGACAATACGGAATACATTCTGAGTATTGCCTGTTCAATACTCCATAGAAAAAGTGGGTTTACGATTTCTTAACGATGTCAGAGCCGATCATTTATTAAGGAACGGGACATAAGCAATTTGATCACAAATCACAAGATTTCAAGGTGAAAAGAATAGTTTTCTTAAAACTATAAAAAATGTTTTAATAAAACTCTTTTTTCTAGTTAAATAGTCAAATTTTGATCATTTTTCTTTTTCGTTTAAAAGAAAAATAAATTTTGCAGGTTGCAGGATTCCGATTTTTTAATAGACTTTAAAATAATGTCAGAAAATAATATCATAAAATACGAAAATTTCAATTGCTTAAACGTTTATTAGAACTTGCAAAATTGTTCGAAATCTGATAGTTCTACGGGGTGTAGTGATTTTTCACGTGAGATAACTTTTTTTCACTAAAAACGTTTCGGTTCCGACAGCCTTAGTAATTATTATTTATAAATTCTTAACGAAATTATTTCGTAAACACTTAATGAGTAACAAGTTCAAAGCTAAACACCTAACAACTTAGTATAATCCATTAAAGTTTTGTATAGATACGATATGAAACTCATTAAGTTTTCATTTGGAATTGTAAAAATAAAAAATGACATCTCACAAATAATGTATAAGAAGTATGTATTATTTATTCCTGTATATCATTCTGAGTATTTACCTGAATATCATCTGTGGGATAAACATTTTCCCGAACTGTAATTTCTGCGAAAAACAATGCATCGAATCAATTCTAGTAAAGTAATTTTTCACGGTATTCCGTTACTCCAGAATAATAAAAATTCTATGAAGTCGAAAATAGGGGAAAAACGAAAATTGGAATAAAATATACAATTAAAAGAAACATTTAATTATGATTGAGTTCAGTATAAACTGGGATATGAAACTTTGAAAAGAAAACGGAACAATTTTTAACTATTAATAATATATCGAATTTATGTCGAGAATTATTTGAATCCATTTCAGATTGAGAACTGTAGATAAATAATAAGTGTTCATAATTTACATATACACATAACACACACACCACACACACACACACCACACATATTTATATGTATATATATATAATTACTGAATAAGTATGAAATTGTATAGTAAAATGAGATATGAAAAGCAATTAGTTGAAGAACAAATTAGTCAAATTAGTTTTATTAACAAAAAAATGTTCAACCTATTCACAAAGACTATAATATAAGAACAGTTTATTAAAAAAAAAAAAAAAAATTATGAACCAGCGCGAAAAATTTAATTAAACCAGAAGAAAGAAAAAACCTTGGATATTGCTTACTCATACAACCAGAATGGACAATAAAGACTCTAAAATCGTGTTATTTAAAACTTGGTTATTTTTAATAAGATTACGACAAATTCCCAAAATAAACATCTTTCGCAAAGACAGTAAACAATTAAAATATAATCCAAAGCTTACAATAATTTATGATAATACTTAATTACATAATTTATAATATTTACAATACGAATAATAATTGTATACTTATGAACACGATAATAAATTACAAAAATTAACGAGAATAACAATAATTAATAATGTAAGATTATTATCTCAATTACGACGATAAAATAAATGTAAGTAACTTATATTACAAATATAAAACTAATATTTTACCATGTTCGTTATATATACATTTTCAAGATCTGACCTCTGTATTTTATCCGAAAATGGATACTTTTTGTTACTTCAATATAAATTTAATGATAAATTATTATTAAAGGGAAAATTTTTACATTATACCTGTCCGTGTGCACGTTACTTAAAAATGATTGAGAACACACTGCAGATAATTAAGAAGACACCATCATTAGGGTCGACAGCACGAAAACAAAAATCAAATATTACTGACACATTGTAGGCAACGAAATGCTATCGAAAGTTGAAAAACTATACTTTTCATACCTAATAATCTGTTTTCCGAAAATTAAATTGAGAAAACGAAAACGTGGAAAATTGACATATATAAGACAAAACAGAATCGAAAAGTCAATATTGAAAGTGGAATGTTTCAATTAATAATCAAAAAATTAAAGAATGTCAATAGATATTAGAAGAATAAAAAAACATTAAAGCTACGTAAATCATATAGTTTTACAATTAAATATAAACAGACGATTTATACGTTTTATTAATACAAAGAGATAAATGTTTACGTTTAAAATAGTGAAACTAATTGTGTTGAAAGTTTTTCAGGTGAGTTACTTTTGATCTCTTGATTGTTAAATGCTATTTCTTATTTTACCATCTCGTCGTATAGATAAATTTATCTATTTAAATAGACAAAATACAAAAATCTCAAAAATATTGTTTCTATGATCATGTACCGATATCAATAACAAACTGATTGTAACAATATATGTTTCTAAAAATAGGTAAATTATAATTTGGTTACCTAATAGTTATACTTTATAATTCATACGTGGGGTAGATTTTAAGCACGTTTTTACTTTCAAAAAGTGAAAATATTTTAAATTTGTTAAACAAAAATGATAATGATAATAATAATAATGGTAAAATAAATAAACTCACCATGCAAGTGATGTCCACAGTTACAAAAATCTTCAAAACTAGAAAGAACGGAATATTTGGACGTTTCGAATGAGTTATAGAAAATCATCTGGGATTTCTCACGAGGGTGAGTACTGCAGAATAAGCATTGCGTCTCCTGGATAACCGAAATTCATAAGCTTCCAGGGAAAAACTTGCAGTCTCACCGCGCGTTCCTATGATCTCGTCTGACTTGCCCTTGTAGTTCAAACACTTACGGTTTCTTCTGAAAGTCTTTCTTATCATCACAACAGATTTAATTTAATTACAATGTCAAACGTTCAAATTTGTCGGAATAGATTTTAGATCGTTTATCATATGGACTCTTAGGTCTATTATAAATTGGAGATGCCGAAACCTTTTACTGATCGTTCAACGAAAAACATATATTTTTCTGATGTAGTTTACTTCACGTTTTTTCCAAGGAGAGACTGACTGGCTTTAGTCGAAGCAGCTGTATTATATATAGGCAGTAAATTATAGCAATGTTACGACTTGTGGACGATCATTTATAATTAAGATTAAAACGTTCAGACAATACACTTGGTCGTCAAAACGTTTTAAGATTTACGCACACAATCTAATTATCATAATGTGTTGAACCTTTACTTGAACGATTGAAACGTTCAGACACGATGACATTTGCGCTCGTATAAACATTTATAGAAAAACAAATGAATGGAATACACCCAACGGGTCGGGTCGACAAGACGCGTCGCCGGTCCGGCTGTTAAACCGCCGTTAACGCGGGCGTGTAACAATAACAACGAACGGACGCGACTTCGGCGACGGGGCGGAAATTAAAACGAGAAAACTTTATTATGCGGAGACAATCGAGCGGAAAAACGCGCTCCGCTCGCCCGCGCGACTGCGTTACGTACGAACGACGCGAGGAAAAACGGTCCGAAAAACGTTGACCGCGTGCGGCGGCGGCGGAATGACGCGTTTACTTTTTGCTCGTCCGCGGCGGACGTCAAGTGTTTACAAGTACGCGTGGCCGTAGCCGTAAATGTTGAAACGGCGAGAACGGAAAAAAAAGAAAATAAATAAAAATAACGTACTAAACCGGAATCGATCGGACCCGTAGCGGGTGACGGATTCGACACGAGGGAAACGCACACGCGCCGCCGTCTTGGCCCTTATCCGAAACGGTCTAAACGATTTTTAATAAAACGTCTTGTTAATTTATGCATAAGGCCGGGCGCACCGTCGCTAAAAGCTTGATAAAAAAGTAATGACTCGATATAGAAATATATTAAAAAATAATTGTTTCCGGTCGCACGAGAAAAAAATTGTGTTTTCAAATATTAAACTTTGCTTGAATATTCTACACTATTCGTTCTACCGTCATGATGTAATGTACGCCCATATAAATATAAGACATGGTTATACGTTAGTTTTGGATTTTTTGTTTTTGAAAAAAATTCATCACGATAAATAAAACGCCGGTAAAGCAAAATTGCTTAAAGCGACTCGTGCAATTTCGCTTTAGTTGATTTTAGTCGTAATAAAACATTTTGTGTCGCACATCAAAATTTCAACAATAGTCAAATAATATTTAGTCATCAACATATCTTCTGACGAAACCTAACGTCGTCGTTTCTGTTTTATGACATTTGATAATAAACATTGAATTTATTATTTACCTATATTACATTTATTTTCTTCTTTTTATTTTTCTTCTTCTTGTCTACGGCCTTTGAGACCGCTTTGACAAATAAATTTCACTCCACTGTTCCTCTATCCAATCGTTCTATCAATTCTGTTATTTTTTTCATCTGATCTACCCATCTTTCACGTCGACGTCCTAATGGTCTTTTAGTCCTCCATGCATTGCCTGTCCATTATACTTATATACTTATATACTTATATAAATAAATAAATATATGAAATATATATTTTATTTTGTTATATATATATAGTTATATATATACGAATGTGTGTTTTATTAAATTATTTAATTTTTACAATAATTTATTAAAAACTTTATTATTTAATTGCAATAGTATATTTATAATTACCTGTTATTATAATTAATTATTAATTACTTGTTTAAACTCTAATATGAATATGAATACGTAATTATATACCTTAAGGACAATAGTATTTTTGACTGTAGCTGCGGCAGCCAACGATTGAAATGATTTTTGTTTCGGCGGACCAAAATAGCGCGTGTTCTATTTTGATAAAATAATATTAGTCATGACTGGAGACGAAAATGTTTTCATCCGGTTACGCTTTATCAGTGTGCGGGTTTCCCATTTAACATGAATGTTTTACTTTTCATTAGTCGCAAAAAATAAAGTGATTTTGCTTTTTTCTGAGTGCGGTCGGCCGTGCACGCATGATTATGTGTAGTTGTCGCTTACCGTAGATATTGTATAACCGTTTTCTAACTGATCTATTATACGTATGTGAATACCGGCGGGGGAGAAAAACTGTTCAATTTTAATTGTGTCTGCGTGATCGAACTTGCGTGTTTTATCATCCCAAAAATGTATAATGTTGTAATATTCTTATGGAACGTGTGTTAACATGTGAATATGTTGATTTCATCGTTTCAACGTTATTGTCGTGGTTCGACGAATGGGTTAACGATCGTTTGAAAGACGACTCTGTAAGTGGTTTTAAGCTACAAATTCGGATGAAATATTCTCGAAATGTTCGAAACTTGAACGCATTCTGTATACGTCGTAATAAACGAAGCACTTTATTTCTGTTTTACGTTAAAAATATATCCGTTAAACGTAGAACTCACAAACAGTGACTACAATTTCTTGGAAACACGAACGTTTCGGATACAGAGCACAATACAAGGGTTGTTACTTATTCGATAAACATCTTGTCGTTCGGAAATAATCATATTCCCCGCGTGTAAAATAATTTCTATTTTATGCGAAACGTAGGCACTTACGTCGGAAAATATTTGACTTTAATTAATTACAATCATGACGGTCACTGTACCCAACTGACTAATTGCGCATAAGTTCGTAATTAAAAACCTAAAAAAAAAAACCACAACCACTCACGCGTATTAATAATAAAACTAATATAACAGGGTGGCGTTATCGGTATTCGGATATTTCCTTCCGGTACATATTTCGACAATATGGACATTTCCCCTAGAGATACTACATAATATATATACTGTTATATATATGTTAATATTTTTTTGCGGAAACTTATCGATTTCGACCGGAAATTTTCCATTTATTACTCATATCGATTGTAGGTGTGTTAAGAGCACTTGCCAATTTTTCCTTCGCTACCGCGTGAATATTATAGTATCGTATTTACCTATATATATATATAAGTCCACTTATGAAAAATATCTTAATACGCTCGGTAAAATGGTTTCGGTAAAAATGTACGTTCGGCGTATTAGAACTCGTACCTTTAATTTCGATTCCCTGACACGTGCGTAACGGTTCGGAAAGTTTATTATAAAACGTTCGAAATACGCGGGGAAAATTATCTGTAATTGCGCGTGCAGTGGAAATACAACGTTTGAATAGACATTTAACGTTCCATTCACCGGACAGTACACTCATCCGCAGCGATCATAATAGTGTCGTCGTGGTTTAGAAAAATGTTCGAACCGTCTAATTTGTTTATCGTGATTTCCAATCGTTCGTGTACCGGCAAGAAGAGAGGAGACGTCAAGAGTACGGCTATTTCGTGTACGCGCACAACGTTACACATCAGTTATAGATCCCTGTCTGTATGCTCGTCAATCGTCGGCACATTGTTGAACGAGTTATGCGCGTATTTCCACGTAGGTACATTTTCGATCGAATTGAAACGATTGTTTTCCCGACGAGTATTTATAACGGCGACTGTTATCGAAATGTTTTTCGTACCGGAATGTAAAACGTTATTGTAACGTAGAAATGTTTGTTTTCGTCGTAATAGGAATAACAAGGGAATTAAATACGTATCGTATAATCGTTATCGTAGCTGTTCGTTAAAAACATAAGCAATGTGTTTGGACGCGGCCAATGAACGGTGTTATCGGATTATACGTTTCCCAGTAGCTGCGAGTACAACGTATAGGTTTAGAGGCGTTTCGGATATTTTATTTTATTGATACACACATCTGTACAATATAGACAATATTGTAATATCTTTCGGGTGGATAGCGGAAAATCCGCGCAAAACACGAGTTTCATAATATTGCAATGCCGACGTCCAATAAAGCACGCAGTATACGCTTTGTCGACGTTTCAATGTACGTTCACGTCTGCTATATTTTATTATTATTATTATTATTATTATTATATTCAGACTATATCAAACCGTATAAAGTATACGTACCTATAGCAGCACGTCGTTGTCGATAAACACCTATTGCATAAATAATGATTTTCAAAAAAGTAGCGGGACTATGGATATCGGCTCGAATGAGATACTTACACAGATATTTTATAGTTGTATTGTTGTTATTTTGAATTGGAGAGCGGCGATAATTAATTGTGTTCGAAAAATTATCATGAACTACTATGGTTTATTCTAATTAACGAATATGATAATTATTGTGTACATATTATACACGTTTAAGCTTGCGTTACATTCGGAGCTCTTAAAAATTACTGAAACTGTCCGTGTCAACCATTTTATCGGGGGATTGTGAATTTTCGACGGTTTTTAATTACGCGTAAGTACCGTGATAATCGATAAACGTGTCAAATAAACTACCAACTAGATACAATTAGCTATCGGAACGTAATGCGGGTCGAGATGACCCGAGCACTCTTATTCTACACGAAAATAAGGTCACAGACGAAATTAAAACAAAACACATCGTCGTAAAACCAATACATTCTTCGTTTCACTCGGTATCTGAAATGTTATTTGTTTAACCGCGCGTCGAGTATCGATTGCTGCTATGTATCGTGTACCGTGTCGGACGTACCAGCTGATGGTGGTCGAGATATTATGCTGGATTCAATCACAAATATGGAGACTACCGAAAATAAAAAAAAAATTTGAATTTACAATAATAAATATCCGACAATTCAAATATGTCGAATCGCTATCGTCGATTATCAAGAATGACGATGAAAATAATTAAAACGTAAAACGAACGGATACTCGCAGCGCGATACGAATGAATCACAGTAAGTCCGGATCACCGACACGACTGAAGTATCGGATTTTTTTTCGGCCCGGCAAACAAAATATCACGGCGGTTCGGCCATCGTATTACTCGCGCAGCTTTTCCACCGGTTTCTCGTGATTTTCTCGCCTCTGTTGTTCTCCCATCATTTGAGCCTTAGAGTAGTACCAGCCATCGGCCGCCCCCGCGTTTTCAACGCCCACGACTGAATGTCATCCGACACTTAGTCGGAGACGCTGGGATCTCGCCCGGGTGGTCGACCCGTAGTTCGGTCCACTCTCCTCGACCAGTACGGTGACCTAGGCACCTCCCGGCGTGTCAGCAAACCGACGGCGTGGGGCAAAAACACTTCCTGCATGGCAGACGCCATTCACCTTCAGGAGGAATTTTTTTCTTCCGGTCCACCTCCCCACAACCAGGAGGTGTCGAGTCACGTGGACGATTCGCCCGGCAGCTGGGACCGTAAATCGACCACCCGGGAGGCCCTTGGTCCGCGGTCACTTATTTCAGCGTTCGTGACTGTCTCTGCGACGGAGACGTGCCGTTATCCGCCACCTACGGACGCGATCAGGTGGTGTGGGGGCCGGCGCATTGTCTGGACTCAGACCCGGTGAGGGAGGCCCCGAGGCAGCCAAGGCGATTAACGAGACGCCCTTAGGACGCAACCAACTCTTGCTAGAGAAATTCGACAGTACGAGCGTAAACGACTGATATGGCACGCACGCGTGTATTATACCTGCACGACCGGATACCGTGCACACGTCCGCCGGTTAACATTTTGCGTCCGTCCGGGATCAATAGAGACACGCGTGATCCCCCCAGACAATATTGTACGTTCGTGTGGCGCGTTGTTCGACGTACGTGGTCAGAAGACGATACGAAACGCGCGTATACGACGTGCCCCGCGGAGATATCGATGCGACGGGCGTGCCGTGACGTTCGGTTCGGTGTTTTCGAGTTATTATGTTGATAACGTTGCGTCGTGTTTTAGATTTTTTTTTTTTTTGTTCGACCAGAATGTTTATTTGCGAAATCCGAAATCGTTAGCCTGTGAAACTATTTTGGTTTTTTTGTTTTGTTTTTTAAATCGACGTTGAACGTTTGTTTTTTCAGACAATTTCAACAAAACTATTGAGGCTTACGATAACGTGCTAGAGAACGACGCGACCGACAAAACGAGTCTAGTCGCCCGTATCGTTTTGGCTGGCACTCGGCTGGCGATTGCCGCTGCTGAATATTATCGATTCCGAAAGGCGTTTTCGAACTTTATAAACTGTTTATAAAATTAATGACGTGACCCTGCTGATTCCGTTTCACACGCCAACATTTCGATAAAAATTATATATATATATGATTTAACCGTCTCGATTTTTAAAACAAAGTTTCGATTCCCTTGTAATTAAAATCAAATTACAGCCATGTTTATTATAGAACAGAAGCATAACAATTATCTGCAAAACCAAAAAAACCAAAAAACAAAACAAAACTTTACAATATCGAATAAAGTTTTTACGTTTGTTAGATGTCCGTGGGATACGTATAAGGACAGACATATTCGGTCACCACCTGTCCACTTTGTCGGCATACGCATTCGATTTTTGGTCGAACGGCTCACACGAACACACAAAGTATATTATACAGGGTAGTTTTATATCATGATCACTATAAAATAATATTAATTTCTGTTATACTCATACAATTTTTTTTTTAGAAAGTTTTTCACATGTTCCATTATGTATTTTTCACAACTCTAAATAGTAATTTATCATTTCGATTGAAAATCCTAATAGAGAACATAATTTTGTGGAAGTGACACATTTCGAACGAATAGTTCTCGAATAATAAGCATTTCGAGTTTAAGATTCTTTTTACTAGACGTCGATAACGCGTACGCTCATCGAGCGCTTTGAACCCAGACAAATGTCCTTTTTAATCAACGTGGTTGAAACCACTGCATATAAATGAATTAACGAAATAAATACGCGACGGTCATTACCGTTTCTATAAAAAAGCGATTCTTATGATCAAATGTTTAAGTAACGACAGAACGTTTTCGTTCTAAAAATATAAATCGCGATTTTCAAATCGGAAGTTTATTTTTTAGGTTATAATTGTAAGGAAAGGACGTAAAATTTCGAAAACCGTTCATAAATAATACGTTAACGGTTTTACGTTAAGTACAGTAAGCACACGGGTACGGCTCGTGAATGAATGTTCCGTATTCGTTTACCGATTTTATGCGTTTTCTCTCGCCGCGTCCTTCTGTTCCGTGTCTCATCCATCCGCGAACCTTGGCCGCCACACCCGAACGTCCTGAGATTCCCCTTGTTCCCCCGGGACGCCGCACGCGAATGACGTCGTTATCCGATACGCGGCCGAGTATAATCCGGATTTTCTCGAAATTGCGCGTACGATCTCGTAGGCGGCCATTGAACGACGAGTCTATTGTCCAACGTGCTGTACCGTAACGTTCCAGACGTTACGGCTGACGGCGATGTTCCGAAAAATATCTAAATGTTTTTATTTTACTTTTACTACGATCGTTTTCAGAGTTCGTTCGTATCCGCTCCTGTTTTTTTTTCTCCGGTAGTTTTTTCAATTTACGTGTTTTATTACGGTTGATATTTCCTAAATGAATTTTCGTGGTCAAAAAACGAATTCCCATGCGACGCGTAGTGGTTTCGAAATGTTCAAATCTCTCGATATTGTTGTAAATGCAACATCATGTGCTAGATAACATAACTGAGTTGTACTAAAAACAAAAACAATCGAATTATCATTTCTTTTTCGTCTAATGATTATGTGAACCATAACGTGTCCACGAGTTTGATTAAATCTTTGAACTTATTGAAGGTTTAACTCATAGAACGTTTGGTCGCATGCACCGATAAACGCTTTTAGAAAATAACGACGCGTCTCCATCGTACTGAAGGAAATGGAGCTTTCCCGTTCCGGTCAGTACTTATATTGTTCGTGTTCATTCTGTTGTTTCGTGTTCTGCGCATCTCGTATTACGAGTAATTGTCGAAAAAATTTATTAATACAAGAAACATTGAACGTCAGACACGATAAAACAAAATTTTGCGCGGAATAAATATTAATTGCGATCTCTTTGAAAATATAATTTTACCAGTTATTATCCGTATAATTATGCGACGAGAAAATTTACAATGTATTAGAGTATACTGTCGATGATAAAGCTTTTACAAATAAATTAATATCACGTGCTCGATAGTAAATAATTTGATTAAATCGTAGCGTACCTTATAATACGATTTGTGCAATTTAATGTGAAAATTTAATTTAGTGGATACACGTGCATTATTATTAAAACACCAGCACGTTTTAATAAATGAAAGCAAGGAAAAACTGTAAAATACGCATAGAAATCCAATTATCAAACGTCAAATGCCGAATCGTACTTTATTTATTTTTCGTTCTGCACACTGTACGTACAGAAAGATTACGATACGGACGCGCATATTGTTTTTTTACTGGCGCGGGCAGGAACGGTTTACCTACGTGGCGTATTCGCGATTTAAACGATGTGGTCAAACGGTATTACCGTTTCGGAAACCTTCTACGCCGCTGTGGTCGTTTCCCCTCGAAATGATTGTATTTCGATTAATTATACGTTATATATCGTACGCGTCCCGCAGCGGGTTCGGCGTGTACCCTAATCAGTCACAATGTGCACGGACGCACGCGTCCGATCGAAAACGATCACTCCTCCTCTTCCAAATAATAATAACAACCATGCAAAAGGTAAGATTCTAAAAGTGTCGCGAAATCGTACGCGAGACGACGACGGTTCTCGGATTCTTGCCAAGAGCCGTGTCGTCGTGTACGCGTGTCCAAAAACAATGCACACGCCAGCGCGACGATAACGTCGGCAGCGGTTAAAAACAATACGTTCGAAGATTAAAAAAAAAAAAAAAAAATGGTGTCGGATTGCGAACGCCGTGAATGTTCGTCCGCACGGAACGCTCGAGATTCTTGAGTTTTATTTCTATCTCGAATTCAAAAGCAATGATAAATCGTCGTAGCGGATAAACGATTCTAATCTAGCGGTTTGTTATAACTAATGGATATCGATTGTGTGTCGTCGAAATATCATATATCGTCGAGCGCGTACTACACTTTTGAGCTTTGAAAAAGTACAAAATTCGTCCGCGTCCGAAGCCGAAATGTTTAACGTTTTAAATTGTCGTTTGTAAATCGCGTTCGAAGGGACCACCGGTAACACGGAAAAACGTGTTCCCATTGACGTACCGACTGGTTATAATTCGCTATCGGTACGTAACTCGTGACGTGTTCATATAGGGTTTTCACGGCACGTAAAGTAAAAGCACGCGGTAACACGACGAACAATGTGTGTAATGTTGTACGTAATTGGAACGCGACGCGGTGGTAGTTTTGACGGGCCGGATTGTCAATAAGACGCGTTTCGAACGTTTTCTGTTCGCCTACGTGTAGGTAAATGCGTAACAATGTATTGTGTTGAAATTGTTTAGTCGGACTAGCGAAGCGTTCGGATAACCCGACACAGACGCATAAATTAAACAACTACGGACAAACTTCATATGCACATGAATACCATTATGAAAATTTGTTAGAAAAACAAAATGGAAGTATTACGGTTATTTGTAATTCGTTCTGTTTCCGTCACAATTGTTTGAAAATATACGCCCGTGTTGATTTTATTCAGCGCGAAAGAAATACGTCTCTTAAAATTGATATGACATCAGAATATAATTGTGTAGCATATATATTACTGTTATCGTAGATCTAGTGTTTTATCGAGAATACGAATTTTTGTGCGTAGAACACGTTTGAACGACATTTCAATTATTTCAGTCAGCTATCGAAGGAAACTTAAAATCACGGTCGTCGACGAAAATAATTTCGCATACGAGTTCTTTACTACACATAAATAGAAATTCAATATATTTAATATTATTATTACTTTCATAATTGACACGGAATAATATTCTAAAGATGACAATGTTTTCATAATTGTTATACTTTGTAATCGCTTGAAAATATTATGTTAACAAAACTTCATATGTTTTCAAAATAAAAAAAAAAATCTCCCGAATTTAATTATTGATGCTTTTGGGTTAGGTTTTATTAAAAAAAAAATGCTTATAGAATACGTTTAAAATACTGATCAGGGTGATTTCGAAATTTGATTCGAACGCATCTTGGACCGTTCAAAACAACCAAAATGAACGCGTATTTCGTTGTTTGTTTTCCTTTTCTTTGTATGCGTATCCAGTGCGCGTTTGTTGGGTACGCGCAGTTTTTTTTGCCCATCGGTCGATTTCTGTGTTCAGACCAGATATATATATAAACATATACGACCGTCCCTTCGGAATCGGTTAGGAATTCCAGTTAAGAGTTTTTTTTTTATCGTCCGGTCACGAACGTCCCGCTGCCGATATTTCCCGTCGAAAGCAGACGATTTTTAAGCGTTCGTCGTTTGTCTACGCCGGACGACGCAGCGCAACGTAATATTCCGTCTCGGGCACCGCGCGGAGTTTGTACGGACTGCCGTCGCAAACAACAATAGTGCCAGAAACCGTTTTGCAGCCAGACGAATTCGATGTTATCGCCGTACGCGGTTTGTCGATTACGATTCGAATCCAAATGCGGTCGAACCGTCTGTTAACTATCCTAACCTAACCCAACCGCGTCCGAAGATTCGTTCTCGTAAATCAAGAAAATTGCCGAATTTCTAATTAACATTATAAGATACGCGTGTTCGTTTCTTTCACGCTACACGAACATTGATTCTACATATCATGTACTCGTCTAATTGTCCGTTCGCACACCATAATATATAGAATCTGACAATAAAAAATAAAATAAAATAAAATAAAAAATAAAAATAAATAAATAAATAAATAATTAATTAAAATAAAAGTTTCACCGTGAAAAAATACTTGTCGTGTCACTTTTAAACCAACAACGTTGTCTAAAAAATATTCGCTTTATATTTCGTTTAAATATATTTCGAGAAGTTTATTTTTTTTGTTTCGTGTCCATTAATATGAACTCGGGATCACTCGTAATTGACACGGTTTAGTTGCAAAAGTGGCTTTTAGCCATTTCACTAACGGAGATTTAAGCTCTTGACCTTTTTTTTTTGAATTCGTGAATTATTTTTTATACTTTAGATAGTAAATATATAGTAGAAAATAAATGTAAAAACGAAATAATAATATACGTGCCGTCGTAACCGTTATCTTGTCATCGTGCGTTTATGTGCAAACGCAGCGCAACGCGAGGATGTACTGAAATTGCCAATACGGAGCGCCGTGTCAACGTCGACGGTCGTTTGCAAATAGTATTCCTATTAACCGTCTTAGTTTTTTTTTTTTTTTTATTTAAAAAGAAAAAATACCAATAATTATAACTCGCGAAATGTTCAAAATTAATAGTTACGTAATATTAGTAATATTACTAATCAGACACGCATAAGCATAATGAACGTTTTAATTATTTTGCTATCCCTGCGCCAAACGTTCACAGTTACGAGATGGAATATATTATCCGATTTGATTACAAACAAAATTAATTGATGTAATACGTATGCGACAAATTGAACGTTTCGTCTGGAAGTTATCGTTATCAAATTGTATATAACGTTCTCTGTTCATAAATCGAGATTAATGTAAAACGAAAAAAAATCGTTTATTTTATACGTTGAAAAAGTGTAATTTACTACACTTATGGTTTGGCGCCGTTGATAAGCTTAAGTGACAACCTTTAACGAATCATTAGTTTAAATACAGATTTATTTATATCCTCCCACCGGCCTCGGAATAATAGAAGTGTGAAAGTGAGATAAATCGTGTAACGCGTGACGTCACTAAACATAAATCTTAATGTCAAAGTTCAACGGTTTGTTGAGTGTAACATTTGATATGAAAAGCACTGATAAAATATGAACCACTGTATTTTGCAGTTTGAACGTAATAGAAATATTACGAAATAATAAATTATAACTATTGTATTGTAGAAACAATTTTTTTTATAATTACAAACAAGTCTTAATGAAATCAATATAACATGTATTTAAAGACTATTTGAATAATTTTACATTTTACTAGGTTCTGTGTGACGTCGCGAATTTATTGTATTTACAATGATGCGATTTATTTTGTTTGTGAAAACTTTTTCATGTAGAAGGAGTAGTCTGCCGGCCTTATCATATGTTGATTTTCAGTAGAAAATTGTGTAGTTTTCCTAGGCGTACGAAAAATATGATTCAAAATAGTATGATTGGTAAAATAATTATTATTTTTTATTTTTTATCATTTTTAAAGTGTGAATAAAATTTGAATTTCAACAAACTATAATGAATAACAATAAACAGAGTTTTTCGAATGATTCGCTTTCAATTTTAAAATAATAATACAACATTAACAACGGCCGATCAAGTAATTCATTCGAACCGACAGCATCTGCTACTTTTTTTTTTACGTTTGTATTATAATTTACACTTGTAACGTAATTCGTATACATCGACGAAAAATTATATATTAGGTCGAGTGCATTTTCATTAAACATTTATATGATAATAGTTTTAAACGAAGTTTATAATACGTAGTACATAATTTAATTACATAAAACAAAAGCATTTTTTACACATTTGTACGCGATGTAACGTAGTAATCAAGTAGTTACTAAAAATATGCATTTTTATTATACCTTTACTCATATCAACCATGTGAAACCGCTCGTTAGTTTAATGTACTAAAATGATGTCTAAAAACCAACTCAAAGTGAATTGAACGGAAATTAATTTTATTCGTAATTAATTATTTTTTTGTTTTACCGAAACGTCAAGTGGAGTATGTGGTACAAGGAAAGTGATGAAAAACGGAGCACGTTTACCCGGCATGATTAGTCTTTTGATACGTTGTTCGGTTAAATAAAACTTAATGTTTACTAGATTTTTATTTTTTTGTTATAAATTCCTATTGCTTGTGATCATTTTTTCAGTTTGTATTTAAAGTACGTGGTTCGATACGTATATTTTTAAACGTTTATAATATTGAAGGCGATTCGAGTTAAATAATAATTATCTATACTTTTTCTCTGCAACTCATTAATTTTCACTCGTTGAAATGGCAACTTATAATTACTTTTCAAAATAATCATTCGTGATCTAAATTAAATTGATAAACAAACATCAATTTAAATATTTAACTTTGTTGTTTTATATGTCAGTTTGTCATATCCAATGCGATTCCTGAAAATGTTATTAAATGAAGCAAATCACAAAATATAACTATAATATTATTTAAAATTCTTAAACTTTATTAGTATAGAAAAATAAGTGTACGATTACAATGTTGAAATATTTTGCTTACTTTGTTATTGTTAAACAAATGTAGTTTTATGCTTTAAATATAATTTTAAATCCATTTTATCTCACATGTAAAACGAATCTATTTTTCAATATTTGTATTTTTTTTATTGAATTTTTATTTTATTTTTTTCCAGAATGAATTTCACACTGAAGTGACACATGAAAATCGGATAAACATCAACAACGCGAAAGAAAGTAAGTAAAATAATAACGTAATTTTATCACAAACGAGTTTGAAAACAAATACTATGCAAGAGCACAATTAGATAGGTGATATTTTATGTGATGTCAATCGCGATTTTTTGTTTCGTTCCAATTAAATACGAAAACAATCATTTCGTAGTAAGCTATTATTTTTTTTTCATTTAAGTAAAACTAGGCAATATAAGACGTGGAATTGTTCGAACTCATTGAATAGTACGATGATTGCGTATTAATTTAACACCGACGGTGACAGATTCCACGTCGAAACGTCCGAACAGCCATTTGTCCGAGTAGATTAATCGTCCGCTTTCTGGACGTCCTCCGCTTGAAGCTCATATTATTATACACGTAAACCCGTCGGAAATATCGTGCACATTTCTCTTGTGACAATTTAGTGATTTAGATTTCTATTTCTACACAAAGTGTCGTTGTATTTGTCTTTTCGTTCGTTGCTCCTCTGTTTTTCGAAAAAAAAAAAATTGGAAATGTCAACGATAAATATATTGTAATAAAAATGTCGATATTATAAGTATAAATCTAGAGATGCTATACAACATTTTTGAACGTAAAGGCAATTTTCATTTTATTCTTGAGATTTTAAAATTAAACATCAAAAATGTTCATTAATTTCACGATTGTGTTTTCCGTGATGTTCTTGCTTACAAGTATCTAGTTAGTTTTTAAAAATTAAACAAAATAAAATATCTGTATTATATTATAGATTTCACGACATTATAATTTACCCTAGCTATCGAAAAACTTTTGAGTTATCTAATTTTATAATATTCATTAATTTAATTAGTTTTAAATATTATGATTAATTATCGATATTAAAAATCAATTTTATTATATTTTATAATATAATATACATAATATATTTTATTTAATTATTTTATTTTTCCGACCAGAAACTACCAATTCAATATGTTATCATTATGGTGGTTTATTAAACTTTTATAAATTAATCGTTTAAAATATATATCAATAATAGCTTTGAATAAGTATATTAATTAATTTAATTTAATTAAATTTAGACTTCTTTATGATAGTTTCATCAAACAAAAACATACATTTTAAATCCACATAATACATTATCTTTTAAATGTTTACCCATGAAAAATGATTTTCATAGAACTCTCTTACGTATAGTTTTGTAAATTTAATGTAAATCATAGGTTTGGAACATTATTACGGAACATATTCGAACGAAAAATGAAATTCGATCCCCTAGGTTAATTCACACGATATAATATTATATATTATGTATTATATTACGTATAATAATAAGACGATATATATATATATATCACGTATGCGTTCACGTACTCGGCCGACGACGTCGATCACTTTGTCGAAGAGAGTTCTGTGCGAGATTTAATCACACGCGGTGGGATGAAGATCGGTCGCGTGTGCCATTAGAGTCGGCGAAGGAGAATGAGCGGGTTGAAGGAATGGAGAGATGGAGAGAGGTATGCTCTTTATTTTACAACGTTAGTTAACCGGACGGGTGAACGGGCGTATTCTTACCGTTATTTAACATGCCATTAAGCTGTTGGCAATATGAGACGGTTATTTGCATGCGGTGAGGGCGGCGGAGTAATCAAGCCGAAAGAGGCCGATAAGAGTATAAAACCGACGAGTGGATCGGGGTCGAATTAGGTGATACTGTAACGTCGAAACGATTTCGTAAAGGGCGTGTTATCGTGAACGAACACGATTTGGTTTTTGAACGGCCGTGATGTTTTCGAAATATGCTGCGTTGATACGTCGAGAAGAAAGAAAAAGTAATTTACGTACTCGGATTAATTATTTGCGTTTTGAGTGCGTGTATATATACTAGATATTTGAATTAGAGTACGTGAATTCGCTATATTACTTTATAATTATATGAATACAGTCTTAATCGTACATGATTTTGGCGTGAGCCTAAAACGTTTGTTTTAAAATATTTTTCTAAATAGAAAGTTCAACTATTTATTAGAGAATCTTAAAAATTGGTTTATATTTACTACAAGAAATAGCATCAATTAACAAAACTCATATCGGGTCCGGCATAGAGGTATGGTGTTTTTTAAATTACTGTTACGCGCGCTTAGGTGGTCATACTTTTTCGGAATGGTCAATATCTACTCGTCGACATATGATATTTTATTAGCAATAGAGCCTTGATCTGTAGCACATCGTGTGTTTATTTACAACAATTTCATTGAAACGGGTCGTTAGATTCGTTACTGTGGTAAACCAACAGAATTTTCGGTACTGAGCACCCGTGACAACTGTATCACAAGCCTCTGCACTGTGAGAAAGTAACTGTTTCGTGTGGCGTATCTCGAACCAGCATTTTTTGGTCTTATTTTGTTCGTGAAAATAGACGAACATTGACTGTTAACACAGATCGCTACTTTACCGTGTTGCGTGATTATTTCCTGCCAGAAGTAAGAAGACGACGCATCAACCTCAACACGGTTTGGTTTTAGCATCTTGGGGTGACTTGCCATACATCAAGAACAACAATCGTTTTTTAAACAGTATTTCCCAGGACACCTGATTTCATTGCACGGGAATATGGAATGTCCTCCTCGATAACCGGACCTGTCTTCTTGTGACTACTTTTTATAGGGCTACCTAATAGCTCATATTTAAACAAGCAAACCACGTACTCGTGAAGCACTTTCCGAAAACATAACACCACCTAACTCATATGATTTTTTGCAGTTGGTTATTTATTTATTTTTTATTTTTTGCAAATGGAAATGTACTAGTAATGCATGAAAACAATAAATTTTGAAATTGGTTCGAAAATAAATGTGTGACAGTCATTTAAAAAACACCATACCTCTTTGTCGAACCCTGTACTATATGTATGTGTTAAACATATTGCGTCTTTTAGTATTTCCGTTGATTTTTTATTAGCTGTTTATTGTTTAATGAACATCGAGTTATTTTTAAATTGAATATTATCAAATTAGGCCGCTAACATAAGTATTTTGTTCACAATATATACACTATGAACATAAACAAACCACACACACACACACATCTCAGAAATATAAATATTAATGTTCAATATATTAGCGTAATTTATGTAGAATAATATATACATATATAATATGTGCGACAAGAATATATTACAATCAAATCATAAGGAAATTATGAATTTTCCAAATTTAATATAAACTATGTAATACATCCAACAGTATAGCGTATATACGATTAGGCCCAAAGTTTGACAGAAATTTATGTCAGTTAGAAACGTTAACACGAATATATTATCGTACTATTCAAAAACATGGAAACTTTTCTTCTCATTTATAGTTTTCAAATTTCTAATTGCAATTTATCACTATATATTAAGTAAAAAATCTTTTTTTTTTTGCAATGAAAATATTTTCATTGTAATACGGTATGATATTTATCAAACTATAACACAGTGTCTTCAACTCGTCTTTCTTTGGAAAAATATGCGCACGTGTGTATACAAAATGTAGAATTTTACAATGGAATAATTGGTAAAAAATTCAAATAATTAGATTAATGTGATAACTGCAGGAATTATATATACAACGAATTTAAATGTTATTTGTATTCGATATTCGAATTTATAGACAGTTTTGTCGGGTTTTCCAATTCGTTTTTTCTGGTATCTTGAACACTATTGGTGAATTTATAAAACGTGTCAAATAATAAAAGACAACGTACGCAAAATTTAACACTTGAAAATCGTCGTTACGCATGAATAAATCGAAACATTCCTTCTAGCCGAAAGGATTCTCAGACAAAAATAACACATCGTTATGAAACCAATATATTCTATGCTTTGTTTGAGAATCTAAAATAATAACGTCGAACATATTATTATTGTTGTGATGATTAATTATCTCTCGGATTATTTTTTTTTTGCGTTTTAAGTGACATAAAAAAAACGATAGGTTGACAAAATTTTTGGAGAAAATTCAAAATAACTATACTGCAATCTTTGAAATATAGAAAATGAATACGTGTCAACTATACGATTGCCGTTTCCCGAAACGGATCGTATATTTCATAACCATTAAAAAAATATATACGAACATTCCCGAACTCTAGTCGTAATAATAAAATTCGTATTTAGAATACGACGCAGGTACATGTGTTTGAAGTTTTTCCAAATAAACAGTATTCCTTCGGGTACAGCGGATTAAGACACTCTCGGAGTGCAAGGAACCGAAAATCAAAATCGCAAGTTTTGCATCGCGAGTTTCAATCCGTTATATTATTATGTTTACTCGTTATTCGTGTGTGTATATATATATAAGTATACACGCGCGAAGTATAAACGGTCGACCGTCTTATATCAAATAATAATAATAATAATAATATTCTCTCGTGGATATGCAAACGGCTTAATACTTAACATTTGAGTGGGTTCTTCCGTCGACACTACTATACCTTTGGTGGAATGGTGGCGAGATGTTAGTCGTCGACAGTTCTACGAATAAACCGATCGTATTATATAATAATAATAATAATAATAATACGTACACTGTTGTACAACGGCTGCGAGCTGCTATATAGTCGTGTCTTGCGGTATTCGCGCGCCGACCGTCTCGTTCCCGTTCGCATTATTAAATTCGCGCCGCGTCCGACATTAGAATGTACAATAATATAATTTTCACCGTCCGCGTGCATTATACTTACACACGTACACGTGTACCGGCGCGACATTGTCGGACCGTGCTCCATTAATATCGAGTTTTCGAAACGGTGTGCTTGTGTCGTCGTCGTCGTCTTCTTGCGAGAGGGCGTGCAAGGGATTCCGCGGCGGTTAGAAACGAAAGCACTTTTGACTGGAACCCATTCGTCGGGATCGTCTCCGCCTGCGCGCGTTAAGTAACGTAGTAATAATCGCATAAGCGCGGCCTTTATTTCCAACTGTAGCGCGCAACGGTTCGTGTCGGTTCGTTTCAGTCGGTTTTTGTTGGTAACAAGTGTTTCGCCGCGAACCGTCTACTGCCTGTCGAGACCGGTCGAAAATGTAGCACGTTCGTTTCGTAGGACGATCTGAACCAAGACTTCAGACACAGCCCATATGCGCTGAATATAAAACACAAAGTCTTCGCCGTCGCCGAACGTTTATTCACTTCGGACGCTCGTATTTATCGGCCGTCCACCGTCAACCGGGCCTTCGAAAACGTCCGGCGCGTGCTTTACGATCGTCTACGGTTAAGTGCCCGGCGGCGGCTCGTTCGACAATGATAAATGTTTTCATATTTCCATTCTTAATTTTTTCACGGGCCGCTGCACGATTGCATTCAAAACGATCTATTATATTTCCCCTTCGTCTTTGCAACCGAACCGTTATTAATTCGTAAATTTATAATATTCAGGAAACGCTTTTCAAATGTTTTCATTTTTTCTCTTTTTTCCTTTTTTTAAATACGATTGAAATAAATATAAATATGTACAGTGTTTAATGAACTCTAAACTGTAAACAAACTACTGTTTATAACAATACGGTTTTTACTTCCAGTCAAACAACTAAATCACGGAAATCATAATATTTCACCGGTTTGCTGTATTAAAATATCTATAACCGCGACAAGAACAGTTTGCGTATTACATTATTTTTATGATTAGGCGGGGCGATTCCGTTGTATGCCGTAGCCTCAATTAATAACAGAAATTAAAAATTGTCTAGAAAGCGATCGCGAGCACACCTAACCGGTGTTCGTTCCGGCCAGTCGCGTCTTCCGTGTTGTGCTCGTTTGTTTATGAATTTTGGCCGATGACGTCACTGACGAACGACCGGAAATGATTACGGTTTGCTCCGTTTGTGTATCATGTGTGCACTATAGAAAAAAAAAAAAAAACCTTATACTATTATTAATCGTAATAATAATTACACGTGTCGCGTGTAAAATGCCGCGATGTCGTTTCCAGAATATCGTTATGGTAGCGGTAGTCGTCGCATAACCTGCCAACTTACTCGGTCGAAACATTATACGTCTGCAGCAGACGGAGCTTACAGTGATATTATTTTTCACATCATTTCGACCGCGTTCGAGTCTCGTAATAATGATATAAACATTATTACTGTTGTTGTTGTTGTTGTTGTTGTTGTTGTTGTACCTACGATGTCATATTAAATTGCATTATCGCACGTACGATTCGTGCAACAGACGTTTCAATTGTATAACAATAACGTGCGTTTTCTCGATTCGAGGAGGGCGTGTGGCGAATAATAATAATAATAATAATAATAATAGCTGAAAACTTCGACTAAACCAACGCGTATACGTGTGCGTAACGTGTATATTTTGATATCGAATATAAGGCCGCGAATGACGGGAAATCCAATAATGTGTACTGTAAATGTCTGACAATCGTAGAACGTTCTAACGTGCGTGACACGTTCGTTTTTATTAAACAGCACAAACGTAATCTATACGAATGACTGGAAAATGGCTCCATCTCCATACGGCCGTCACAATTTCTCACGTGCTACGAACGCGATCGAACATATATGCTTATAACATTTGTATATATATGAACGGGGTGATTTTGATTATTTTTGTCATGAACCCAACTGTATATCAGAGAATATGAATAATTCTTGTCATTTTTTTTTAAAAAAAAGCTTTTTGCACATTCCATTCTATATTTTTTCATAGTTAAATATGTTCACTTTTGATAATTAAATTTCAACTATGATTTCAGTTCTAAATTCATAAAAATATATTTTACGGGAGTTCACACATATGTTTAAGTATAAAATTCGACGAAAAAACTAGTTATATTAAGCATTTAAGTTTGGGAGACGATGACGCGGAGAAATCCAAGTCAAAATATTCAATGACAAAAAAAAAAATCAAGAATAATAGATAAAAAATTAAAATTAAAGATATTTTTTCTTTTTTTTGTTATTAAACCCGTTTCAACTAAACATTTTTCGGTTCTCTTGGGTACAGTCGGCAACACATAAACTTATCCAAAGTTATATTATTATTATTATTACTATTACTATTATTATGTCGCATAGATAATACGCAGGCTCTTTTACGGATTATTGCGCATTCGTGACGACAAATATTATTTTGACTGTGTTGAATAATACGAGTAGTATGTTGTATTGAAATCGCTATTTAAGGGCTACGGGTCAGCCTGTACAATTACAGGCTGCATACATACAGTCGTTTTTATAATTTTCGGAATAGACGTTTAAGATTACATTATATATACTGTAGACGCTATTAAATCGATTTTGTAGTTATAGATTTTGACGGATAAGAGCACGATAATTTTTTATGTACATAATCTTTAGATATCGTTTCGTTAAAAAATTGACGAACCGTTAAACATACATTTCTGTTGCAAAAACTAATGAGTTTTTGAACAGATTATTACACGAGTTTACTACATATGTCCATGTTTAAAATGTTTTTATATAATATTTAAAAAAGCAATTTTTCATTATTTTCCCTCCCACAAATGAATAAAACAATTTCCATACGCTTTACTTAGACCGTGCAAGCAAAATTTTAATCGTGTACACTCTTATTATTATTATTATAGTTTTTATAGTTTATTTTTAATAAAACCTATTAATGATAAGATCCAATGTAATGGAACGTTAAATTTTAATGACCATAATTTGGGACGATTATACGTATTGAACAGTAAAGTCGTAATGTTCGTAGGAAAAGCCAAAATTAACGGTAGTTTTTTTTAAATATTGATAAAACTTTTAGATTTGGATTACTATTAAATCCAATGTAGTAGGTGCATGTTTGTTGATAATCAGTTACAAAATTTCATTTCCGCAACTGTGGCATTTTTTGCACGGTCAACATTTTTTTTGGGCCTCTATTACGCTAAACGTCGATTATTGTGATAACGGAAAAATTAGAACACGACACGTTAACGTAGTTCTATATTTTGTTGAAGAAAACTACGATTGAAATAGTTCTAACGTTCCATGAAGCTTATAAAAAGTATCATATGAATATGACAAGAATTTACGAGTGATTTAATCGTTTTAAAACGGCAACTTTTTACTCAAATCTCAACTTCGTTCAGGGTGGCCTTCAACAACCAGAACAACAAATTCATGAAATGTGATCAACGTACATTATTGACAAGTCTTTGAGAAATAACATAGTCGACTATGGTTTCTTGGGGTATTTACGAATGCATTTCGTCTCAAAAACGAAAAGAATTGCAGCAAAATATGTGTCTCGTTTGCTGACTGACATTCAAAAACCAAATCGGGAAACCCTGAATTGCAAAACGAATTGGATATTTTTAACTAACCTGACATCGTTTAAAAAAAATTTAAATAATTTTTGTGTATAAAAGTGCGTAAAAAAGAGAATTTAACAATGTTTTTAGCACATTGAAAAAACGTTGAGACTAATGTATATCATGACACGGAAAGTATTTTGAAGGCAATTGATGTATTTTCATGTTTGATCAAATACAACATTTTTTTAACAATAGTTCTATTAACATATGTACTTCTGGGCATATACATAATAAGTTGCACCTACCTATTACTATCATTTACACAGCGAATCTATCAGACATAGTTACGATTTTCTCTCTTTCACCGTTCAAAACTCGGTTCGGTATGCCGGCTGCTAATTGTCGTCGCGTATCATCTAAATACTTCAAATATTTCCCGTAATAATTATGAGGCACTGAAATGAACAAACGCTTGACGAACCTACTACACAAATGTTATTGTTATTGATTTTGTATAGATATCACGCTAAAAAATTTACAAAATTCCATATTGGACGTTATTATTGCACGTATGATATCGAGTTATCCATATTAACATACGTATATATGTACTCAAATATAATATGGTAAAACATGTATTGCATGATATGCGAGTACACTGTGTTGGTTAAATAATACTCCCGTGTATATCCATCCACGTGTCGCGTGTGCGTCATCGAGTATGATAGGACGGAACAAGACGAGCAAAAATAAAAATAAATTCGGACTGCTCAGACCGAGATCAATAAAAGATCAACGTTATACACAAGAGTAAACTACTATATTATTTAGATACGATTTGTGTCAAAGGTCGTCACAAACTCAATTACCGCGACTTTATACGGAACGTGCAGTATACAAGGGCGAATCGGAAAACTTGGCAATTTCCCGATAAGTAAGCTATTGCATGGATTCTTAGCTATCGGTTTTACTACGCGTTTTATTTTTCTGTTGAACACGTTTAAGTCGACAAACGCGCGAGTGGATTACGAACGTCATTCGACTTCAAACAAAATATTCATATTATACATATAACTGTAACGACAGTGCGAGTAAACAATAATGATAAAAATCTCTACAGAAAATCAGATATTATTATTATTAAAACTGCGTTTGGCTAGTACTATGAAACAAACATATTTAAATGCTCCGTAGCCACAGTTAAATAAATAAATAAATATTACTCGTACGGTAACCTGCTGTATCGGATTTGTGTATTCGGAACGCCATACGCAGTGGGCGATTGAGTCACGGACAATTTTTAATAACCTACTAGAATAGTTTAACGTTGAAAAAGAAAGAAAAATCACTGAGTCACCGTGTTATATATAACGAAGTCATCAGAGACGGTATGTGTTTATGTGGAAGTGATTTTTTCGTTAATCTGACCCGTAAAAATGTACAGTCGTATACGTATAGTGATTTCGTTATGATCATTTTGAACGATTCCGTCAGATTGTTATTACGTCATCGTCGTCGTGTTTTGACCGTATCTTCACTAAGTGCTCAATAATCGGATATTTGGAGACGTAATATACGTGCAGACATTTAGGCAACGATTGTTTCCGTACACCTCGGTCGACAATCAAACAGTTTCTGTCAGTAATCATACACATTTCGTTCGGTTGTTACGTGATAGTTTTCCTTTCCATCGTCGACCCGGTAAAATCGCCGTCCGCTGCTGAACCGTGTCCGCGAAACGATCGGACGCGGCGACCGGTCGATAGTCGACACGTGCGCTCGCGTGTGACACGTCCATGAGCGAACGCAGGGGGTGGTTTTAGGGGTTAAAACCCCGATATTTAGGATGATTTTTAAAAATATGTACGTAATTTTGAATTACTTTGCATGTTCCAACGAACATTTATTATTATTTACGTATTAACTATTAACGTTGGAAATATTTGTTATCTTTTATTGAATATTATTCACTTTACGCGCAATACGTTTTTTTCCATTACGGGTATCGTGTTTAATCATTGTTCGATCATTACGATTTACGACATACTGTGCATGTGAATTATTGAACTGTGTAGTTTTTAATCATTATATCTTCAACTATTGTGGATTATACACATTTGGGATGTTTCGTTAAAACGCGTTCTGGTTCGATTTTAAAGTTCTTTAAAACCGAAACATACAATCACCGTTCCAACGACCCCGAATTCTTTGTTATTAAACTTGTATAGAGAGGTCGAGGTTACATGCGAAGAAGTTATCGATATAATGGCTAAATTACCTCGAAGAATGGATATTTCAATATAATAATCATTTATAAAACTTTCAAATTTCGATGAATATCATTTGCTCGTATCGATATTTTTTTCAAACTCCCCCCCCTCCCTCAAAAAAAAAAAAAACAATTTTCCCCTACGTTCGCGCCCAAACAACGCGGACGCAGACTTCGTTTTTCCCGTCCGCGCACAGATAGATACACACGGTGATACGGCGAATTCCGCACGAGGGACCCGACGGCAATAAATTAATCCGGTAACGCTGTTAGCGCATCCGAAATCAAGCTATACGGCTCATGCGGAAGTCGACTCGCGCACGAAGGTGGTGTGTACTTTGTGTACGATGCACCGCATTTGCATACGTCCGAAATCGGGCGCGCGACCCCTTTCTACCGCGCCCCGTCAACGTCCTGTGGACTTTTATCCTCCGTTCACTACACGGTCGTTGTGATTTATGCGCGGTGTGAGATAAATTAACATGTACACACACGCGCGCGCGCGCGCGCAAGGTTGGGGGAAGGAGAGTTTTGGATTTAGTTACTTGACGCGTTATTTTTTTCTTCTTTCAAAAATGATCTTTTAACGTCATAAGTAATAACGCTACGGTCTTTTTTTCTTTTTGAACACAACGCGATAACTTTCAAGTTTGTACGAAAATATCTTAATCGTGTTAAATTAGCGACGGTATATGTCACGTTAAACACTTTACAGTATATCTTTTATGTAGTTTTCGATAACATAAACGTAGTAGTATTGAAGGCCATGTTGTATAAGTCGTTAGGAGGTTCTATAACTCATTTTTAACACTATTTAGACAATTTTTGCTTTTAGGCAAATTACTTTTTTTAAAGTTGACCTTTAACAAAATTAGTCTTTAAACGAAATGCCGTCACGAACACTAGTCGAGTAGTGATTTTGTTTAGAAAAATTGCTTGCGTTACTGTGAAGTCGGTCAGGACAAATCGAGGGATGAGCGGAAAATCCGAGGACATTAAATATCAGGCTGTTCCGTTTAGATTATCCGTAACTAAGCACCCTCGTGACTTACTTCTCAATCTATTCATTAATAATCAACTCCTTGTGCGGGGCATAAGCATTTCTCCGGTCTGCAGAAAAGCAGACGTTGATTCCCGTTTCATACTTGATTTGTTGTTATGAACATCACGATGCACGTATCCAAAATCACGTGCTAATTGAAATTAAAATTAAATTTATAACGTATATAGCCGTACACAAAAATATATATTGCGAGGGCTACCGAACGGGTGGCCGTCGATTGTTGCGTCAGATAAATCTTAACAGTTATGTGAAATATGGTTTGTGCGCGGGAAATGTTACGTATTATAAACAAATATGAAAATCAGTCACGCGCGCTTTTCATACCTCACCCTTATGACCATGTGGCGATATGTGCGAGTGTAATAGTTATGCCGTTCGCACGACTATAACGAACGATTATTAAAAACAAAAGCTCAATATAGTTAAATAATAAATTGTATATGCAATACGACAGTGTCGTTTGTCGAAATGTACGCAATGCTTGAATGGGATGACAAAAAAGTGCACACACATAAGCCCTGCTCGCTTGACAAAATATTCAGTGTACAAATTGTTTCTTATAATGACGATAATGCATGAAAAATAAAAATAAAACGTAAATACGAATGGAGACCGTATGATTTCAAATTGTATGCTACAATAATAAAGCTATACGTTGACCCGAGACCAATTATATTAAACCGTAATCGGAAATTTAGATGGAAAAAAACGAAATAAATTACCAGCGCCGGCGGGACCCGAAGCAAAAAACTGAATCCCTAAAAGTCCGGGGGGGGGGGGGGTTAGTAGGACGCGAGGTATTGCGCATAAATCCCTTAAGTGCCGTAAAGGACCTCCGCCCATTGTTAATTTAAGGTAAACGTTTGTTACATTACACCAAGCACGAACAACAACGTGCTTTATATGCAAGTTAGATGTATTATGTAAAATGATATTTGATAACGATGGCGGATGTATTATATTAACGTTTCCCGGTGTAGCGAATGATGTTCGTTTGAAGATTGGACGTTTTTTTTTTTTTTTTTTTATTGTATTTTCTTAATAACGTCGTGAGAAACGACGGACTGGTTCTCAACTCGTTCGTAAACATAATTTAACACGTGGCGGACGACGCGTCATCACGAAACGTCGTACGCGAAACGACGAAGGGACGGGCGCGGAACGAGATTCGTGAAAGACGATTTTGAACGCAAAAGTCCAAAGTCTCGGAGCCGGACCGGAACCGGGACACTCCGGATTACACGTTACGTGCACTTTTATCAACAATCACGTTCTCTGTTCGGGAATCCAGATCGTCTAGTTCGGGCGGCGCGACCGTATCGCGCGGCGAGACGCACGGACAATTATAAATATAATTGTATTCACGCTTTATGCGGAAACGCGGCGCCGTTATATTGTCGTTATCGCGCGCGTTCAATGTGTATGCCGGCGACGTATCTGCTCGCGCCGCGCACGACACAATACAACAATAGCCTAACCCGCGCGTGTGGTACGCGATTAAATCGCTACGAACGGAGCAGAATATCTGCTTTCCAGATGAGGTTTGTGTAGAATCTCGCGCGAAGATATTGTACAATTTTACCTAACCTAACCCGCGGACGTGGGAACGGTGTCGGTAGTGAAAACGCAGTCTGAATCGCGTTTACGTTGTTCGTCGGCGACGAGACTCTGAGGTCGTCCGGACGTCGTGATCGAACCCGGACGAGGTGACGAGGCGGAGGATTCAACGAAACGGTTCATTTTTTGTACGGCAATCGTACGTCCGACGGTATGCACATCAAACGAAAAACACAGTCCGCCGCGAGTCTCGGATTTCTGTAACACGTCGAACGCGAACAAATCACGCGGACAGTTCGTGCAGAGAGGAGAGCCCGTTTTCAAATTTCCCACGCCCTACGAACGATTTCCGTATTGTCATACTGTGACTGCCACAGTCGAAAACGAGAACCGATCTTTGCGAGGTGTCCGACATTAATAATTCTCGTCTTTTATTGTACTTGGTGTTTCGCATAAAACATTTCGTTTATATTTTCACTACTCGTAGATATGATGTTGTCATTTATCAAAAACGATTCTCATAATTCTCATCAAAATGATTACACACAAGAAATCGTGAGGCGTTGTTATAAATGTACGTGTATTAAAGTATAATGACCGAGTATAGGTAATATTAAGGAATTTTTTTTTCAATCGGAATTTTCACGTGTTTTAATCGTTAAAAAAATCCAACGAATGTTTCGCGATTAGTATGCATTCGCGTGTAAATGCACGTGACGAAACGATGAAACATGATGAATATACCCTCTTGGAAACGCTTTTAAGTGCGGTTTGTGCCTTCCGATAAAGGTGTTCATTACAAACACTATCTAATAATACGTCTACTTAATATAAACGTATTATTATTATAATGAATATACGACGGGTATTACAGTTTTCACGAAACTACGTAAATGGCGAATGTTACGATCAAATATTGAAGTAATAATTATTCAAAAGCGAACCAATTCCGTAAGACATCAATGAACAAAACAAAATTATAGGTTGACGTCGGGAAATCAATAGTTTATATTCGTTTTAGACGTAATGGAATAGCGATGCGATTTTGAAAACGTACTATACCTAATCCTTATATGATTATAAAAAAAAAACAACGAAATAAAATTTCGTTTTTAATCTTTGGCGGATGATCGGTGTCTCGCTACGAAAAAAAACTCACCATGTATCGAGCGTAATTTAAACATAAAAAACAATTACTCACGCAGTAATATTATATTGAATTGACACAGTCGTATTGTACCAACGCGGTACTTGCACAGCCGTCGTTTGAATTTCATATCGTTTGGCGTTATAACACGACGACAGCAACACGCATAACATATCGCACGCGTGTTAGTTTGGTTACAGTTAAAGGCGTGTTTGACATTTTCGAAATCGAATTACGGGAATAACATTATGACAATACGAGTATTTTCTCCGTAGGGTTTAACGCGATTTCCGGTTTCCCGAATAGTCAATAAATATTTTATTTTCAGTTCGCTACGTTATGTATAACGCACACGTACACTGGCATGGCCCGAACGAAGTAAACGGTTTCGTGGCGACGCGTTTAACTTGGTTTTTGTGTCATGTACACGTGATGTTTTGGTCTTTTCCCGCTTTTCCCCGTTTTGTTCGTCGCCGGTCATAATAATTCGATCGCGGCGGACGACATGTACCTGTTACGATACATGGTGTACAACGGTTCATTTAAACAAACGAGTGGTTTTTATTTAGATGAAATGACGTGGTCCGATTCGATGCGACGCGTACGCTTAATCGATAACCAAGGCCGTATCTGTAGTGGATAGGGTCCATGGGGTCTGGTCCTATCGAATTTTTCTCAATATTGTACGAGACATTTAATCATTTTTTATATAAAAAGTAAACCATCATTTTTGGCGTATATTATATCATATCGGATCGGCGAGTTGAACCGTTTTACATTCGGATACGGTTTGAAATGCCCGGCGATATAACGTGAACAGGACGCACGCGCGCCCGACCGACTACGTTAGGAATCCGCGCACGAGTTCGGACGAGTGGCCGTGCGCCGCAATCATCATTACGAGTGCACTATAAGTACGAGTAATGTGAGCGGCGTACGACGCGAGACCGAGTGCTTGGCGATGCACTTTACAGACGCTCGGAATGCAAAACATAATACGATATTGTGTACACCACACACTGGCTCGCACAATATCGAGTTACGTAAAATGTGACCGTTCCCTTATATTGAAATGTTAAATCGTACTCGTCTAACAGTTCGGATTACCCGCGCGCCAAACGAAAATCCATACGGACGGCGTACATTATTCACTCGCTTTATAGTAATAATAATAATAATAATAATAATAATAATAATAATAATATAATAATAATAACAATAATAATAATAATAATAATAATTAATAATAATAATAATAATGATAATAATGATAATGATAATAATGACAATAATAATAATGATAATAATGATAATAATACGTGGTAACACAACGACGCGGTGTATTATACGTGTGCTCGTTCGATGGTAGATCCGATTGGGTGGGCGGACGGATTTGTGTGGCGGTCGGTTTATCCGCAGCAAACATTCTTTGTGTACCTAACATTTTGTTTAGATTTTTTTTCTTTTTCAACGTTTATATATCTATTATAATAGACGGTGTTCCATTCATACATTGGATTCGATTTAACGCAGCGGGCGTATTTGAAATGATAAAACTCGACTGCGACGAGCATTTTGATTTCGACAATATTATGTGTATATTATATGTGACCGGAATCATGCTGAACGTAGAGTAGAAAATAATTTTCCGGTGTTTAACGACTTGTATTATTTCGTTCACTAAACAATATATAAATCAAAACAATATTTTCGAAATGCCAAGTTACACGCATATAACAGACACCTCATTCTTGTCGTGTTCTATACGTATACAGTTATCGAAATCATATACAAGTATATAGAAAAATAAAAATAATCATATATATTCAATATGAGTGTTTGTAAATTTCCGCATTTATCAAGGCTGCTGGGTACTTAATTCAATGTAAATTTATTGTTTTCGTTTTTTTCGTGTTTTTGTTCATATAACTTTATGTAAATAATTTTTCGTTCAACGTTTATGTGTCGGTTTTTAAGTAATTCTAGAGCTGTATTAACTAACGTTTAAAACTAATGAAATAAAAGTTCAAATACGTGTTTTAGAGAAAACATTATGTATTTTTCTGCACCTATAAAACCGTTCATTTCGAACATTAAAACTATAAATAACATCACGTTATGAATATATGATTGGTATTGACTTTGAATGATTAACATATTATTATTAATATTATTATTATATTTTATGTACTTCCGCACGTACGTAAACAATATTTTAAATAACAAGGTCGTGGACCATGGCCCGGGTTTCATGATACAGTGAGTTCGATATTATTTGATTCAACAACATACAAACCGTACGAATATTAAACCGATAATTATTATGTTAATGCTAATTGTCGCCGTGTTTCTAATATTCATTTGATTAAAATTATATTTTTCGGAAAACATTTTCAAATAAATTGATCATTATAATAGTGTTTGCGGTCGAGACCGCGGAACTGCGTTCAGCGTGGGGGTCTCGCCGGCGTTTGCCGAATGAGCGGCTGTTAGATATCCGCCATCGATCTCGTGTATAATGTAGACTGGCGAACGAAAACCACAATCGGAATTCTACAGTGCGTTTTTTATTTTAAATGAAAACGAGAAAACCGATTCGTTATAATACTGTGGCGGCGAACGGTAGTGGTGAACGAACGATCACTGGAAACCGACGACCGGATATTCGTTTTGATATCTTTGAACAATACGGTTCGTTTTTGATCGGCTGAATGTTCGATTTCTCCTCCTATTCGTCTACATTATACATACATTATTATTATTAATCCATAACACAAGTCGTCATTTGTGGGTATTGGTTGATCAAGTTTGAAATATTCGTGCATGATTTCTGACGATTCGATACCAAGGAAATTCGTCCGCTGAAATAAAAACGTTCGTTCGACCCGTTCTAAAACTCCGTGCAGCCAATGGCATGTACGAAATTATTATTGTATAACGTACTACGCACGTGCTTGTCTCGCATTCAGATGTTGAAAATAATTTCCTCAATTTTACAGTGTTATTATCCGCGGAGAAAAAAAATGCATTCATTTATTAATTTTTAAATTTGTACAGCTCAAAAATAAAACCGAACCATACCCGGACGATTGCGCTGCGAGTCTCGATTTCTTTTTTATTCGAAAAAATCAAAGAAAAATCGTCGTGTGTTCAAAAATTGCGTTGTTCTTCAATTTTCGGCGTTTCGGTTAATTAAATTAGAAGTGGAAAAAAAAAACGACCGGATATTATTAGTTTTATTTTTGCGTATTGTTCACGAAACCGATATAGTTTTCTAAGGACGTCAATTATAACTGTTCAATAAATAATTGCCAATCACCGGAGTAATAATAATATTACGTACTTGTTAAATAATGAACTAGTACATTTTTCACTCGTGTAAAGTGTGTTGAACGTGCAGCGTTCACACTTCACATGTTAACAGATATATCCATATTTTATTAATAATTTTTTTTGCGCCACCAATAATACATGTTAATTTCCCACGTGAGTTATCCGTCGCGCAACGTAAATCCGTTATTTGTTGTTGTTTTTTTTTTATTTTATTTTTTTAAGTCGATGGCCGGAAAAATTTACATTTTAAATCAATGTTATTTGAAGCGTAATCCGGTGCGAAATTCGTAGCGAAAACCGTTCTGGACGAACATTATAGGTTTAACTTACCCGTTTGATTTAATATACCGTTTAAGCATAATTTAGTAGTTCGTAATAATTTACGTGTATTAAGAGTGCTTCCCGTGTGATAATGACCGTACTAATAACATTTATATAATAAATTTATATTAACAATTCAACGAGCCATTAAATTGTAGATTTGTGTGATAGTTACGACGGCCATCAGCGACTCTCGGTCGATGGTAAATAGTCTAATTGACGTCATTACTAACTCCGTGGTTTTATTCTAAAAAGTACGTTTTTAATATTTTCAAAACGAATCAAATGCGTATTTCGAGACGTTTATCAACATCGTCCAATATTTACTCGATTCGGCGTCGGGTTTACAGTTTTTACTTGCGTATCGTCTCTAGTTCATGATTTTCACCGTTTGCTATTTATTGGTTTATAATTGTTTATCGTATGCCAGCATTTGAAATTAAACGAAAAAAACAAAACGAATTCACGCGAGAACAAAATTGCGATTAGTCACAAATAATAATTTTTGCGTTTAATATTTAAAACACGTATACTATGAATAACAAAAAAAAAAAAAAAATATTTAGTTATATACGCCAACCTAAATGCGCGTGTATGCGATTTGTGTATAAAATGAGAACACGTGTCGTGTTTATAATAATGCGTAAAATTTTCCCGTACAAAATATATTTTCGCAGTCTTAAAAAAAAAAACGACTGGAGCGTGATCGAATAACGAGATACGAATGTCAGCGTCGTCGTTTCGTACGCCAACGAGCAACCCTTGTAACAATAATAAATACGTATGTATGTACACTACACACGAATAAGCCGATTATTATTATTATTATTGTTATTATTATTACTATTATTATTATTATTATTATTACATCCAAAGGTATTAGCGTGCGAACTCAATACGTGCTGTTAACCGACACAAATGCAATTTCCATTGTAATATTCGCTATTGCCACACAAAATGAGGTTGTGTAAGTATGTAGATAAACGTAAGTATTCGGTCGACTATATAATATACAGTATAATATGTACGTCGATTAACAAGTGCAATATCAATGTTAAATAGCTTGATTTCAAATAATTGATTAGTTTGTAAAATAATTTTCACCTCCTAACATCACACTAAAAACGATGACTTGGGAGCATTTTATTTTTCCATTGAAGGGGGGTAATTGTTTTAAATTGATGTCTACGATCATCAACTGGTTTTGGTAAAGACTTCATGTATACATTAATTTGAAAACTACCAGACAAAAGTTGAACCGTTTGAAGTGAACCGAATCCAACTTTGAAAAAAATTCGATTTTTTCACAAATTTTGTATGTATAAATCGATTTTCGATATTTTAATTCAGACCATGTGTTAGGGTTTGGAAGCGGTTATTTTCTGTCATTGTTCAACACACTGTGAACACAGTAATTTAGACGTTTTCTGCTTCCGAAGAACCGATCGATCTAGTGGTATGTAAAGTGGTATGAAAACCGATTTGACTTTTCGTGAAATTCCCTCCGTTTTTAATTTCTTTCGCATAAACCCCAGTTCCAATATTGATTGAACAAATTTAAAAAGAAATAAAAAAATTTTCAGTATTCAATTTTTCAAGTCTTGAATATAAAAACCTGGTAGTGAGATCGTATGTTATGTATCAGAACGATGACCGCGACTCGGTATTCTCACATCGTTAACAGGGCACTCGCACTATCATTCACGTTTCACCCAAACGCACTGCGTAACTCGGATTGCCTATACACGACCTATTAATAAATGACCACTTGCCGTTCGTTAACAATTTTACGAAGCGAATAAAGTGGCGTAACAAATACCACAAATGGTAATGTGGTCTTTACCGAGAAACACGTTAACACGCGACTTTAATACGTTTATCGTGAACTCCATTGTTTTAATGAAAAAACGTCGAAAATCCGCGTTCGACGAAACGGCTATAGGCCGCGTGACGATAATCCGAACGCACTGCGCAATAAAGATAGTGTGTTCTTGTGTATACACGTGTACGTGATACCTACGAATAACAATGACGCAATGAATGTGCTGGTACAAAAGACTGGCGTATTTTTTTTTTATATATTTTTTTCGCTTAACGGCCGTATTTGGCGTTTCGTATGATTAAAAAAAAAAAAAACAATGTTTTCAAACGTGCCAAACTCAGCAGTAAATTAATAAATGCGTAACGCAGACGAACTTCGTCTGTCGGCTATGGTGTGGTTTTTTACCGGTTTACGTGATCGTTTATTTGTGATCGACCGCTGGCCAAACTCGTAAGCCGAATATAGAACGACGGGCGAACGATAAAACAACGCGTAAAAAGCGACGTATACCGAAATAACGTCTTATAACAACACGGCGGGACGAGAATATTTTTTCGTATACACACACACACACATATGTATATATTTTTTATTATTGCGCGCAGAAATTACGCTCTCGGTAACGCGGACGACTATGGCGCGTAAATCACGCTCGTGTATCTGGCGGCAAATCTACTCTCCTTGCTGGCCGAGAATTTCAATACGTGCGTCGATTACAATATCGTTTGACAATGCGCGCACACAAAACATACACGTGATTTCGTTCGTCGTAAGTCAATAGTCGTATGTAAAATACGTTCCAAAGGAATCGGCAATTTACACGAAACGCAGGTAAAACAGAAGCCGATAGGTCCGTCAATCAACCGTTGGCGGACCACAGAAGAAAATCATCGTACGGGCGAAATACGCATTGGGTGTGCAAAATATAATTACTTTACGTTCCGTGTATAACATAGGGCTTTTTGGCGATTTTCGCGCCGCGGACGTACCGTACCTAACCTGACCTAACCGTAATGTGCCGCCGGCACGTCGACGATGGCGTGCGCGCGACCCGGACCGATTAGACGCGTTCGGCGAAAATCCCGATTAAAAAATAAAATTTCCATTCATAATTACGCCTTCGCGACGGCCAAAATACACGCGAACCACGCCACAGCGTTGCGTACGATCGTTTTGTAGTGCAACGTACTCTAACAGTTGCGTACTTACGCGGCGGGGGTGGGGGAGGGGATAAAACTTCCCCGACAATTTTTCATCGAAGAATTAATTTCTTATGAGTTGTATATTTTCAGTCAATAATATCGGAAAACTAAAATCAAAACCCACCAAAATTCAGGTCTAAGTACGCCACTGGTTCTCGACCAGGATTATTCGAACGCGCGTAACACCGTGAAACACGAAAGCTCGCGCCCATCACACACACAAAACATAGCGTATTACCGTAATTATCACGACCGTTCGGATCACGCGCGGTCAGGTTTCCAGACGTGCGTATAATGAATATAATAGGATCGTATCGTAATGATTGTTGTTGTTAAATCCGTGAGACGGTTGGTTCGGCGGTTACGAAGCCGACCGTTTTATGACGTGCTCTACCAGAGTTTGCGAGCGGAGTTTATACACACTTAAAAGTTTAGTGGCCGGTAGACACGCACGGTAAAATCTAAGAACCGTATAAACCGCTAGTAAAAATAAGAAATAAAAAATAAAAAATAACAAGTATTATTTTATCGTCCGACATTCGATTGACAATAATACTATTGCAACGGAGGTTATGGGAAAAAATGCTCTACAACGACCGGGTAATATTATATTTTCAATTCGATCGCTATGACGTCTTGGACGCGTTCGGACGTTCGGAAATATTCTGAAACGAACAGTCACTCCGAAGAAAAGATTCCTTCTTCTAACGTCGGGCGCGTGCGTTGTGTGTTATGTTTCGAAATACGATACGGGGAAAGAAATCGCCCGTCGTCCACGTCCCCGCGCGAGGAGAAGAGGAAGAGCACGACGTACCGACGTGAACAACGGGTCCAGGGTTTAAAACCCAGACGGTTGGCCAGGTGCACGGTTGTAGGCAGCTGCGCGGTCGAATACACCACCTGCTGGTTTCGAAACCGAAACCGTACCGTAAGCCCTAAAAAAAAATCGTCGTGCGGGCCTGCCAGCGATTTCTATGTCGTCCCTATTGCCGGCCGCATGCACGCGCGTTCAATGTTCGCCGCACCCCGGGATCCTCGTATGGGATTTTATTCCTCACGCTTCGTATTGTCCCCGCGTTGTTGTCCGCGTTAACGTTTTAACGGGAGGTAGAGGATTCCGATATTTTATCGCACGCGTTATTATGTTATCGGCGTTCTCTCGAATACGTTCAACACTCCTGTGTTGTTCCGCGTCCATTGTTAACCCGGTGCGATCGCGTCCGACAATAGCCCGTTTTCGTGCGCCCGAATCGAAAACTACCCGGTCCCCGAAACATCGCGTTTTTCTTTCTTCACCCCCAACTCCCTCTCGTACGGTCTACAAGACCTGTTTGGAAAACGGTAACAAATACCACGAATAGGAACACGATACGAATACGTGCGTCCGCGTTGCCCTGTAAATGTTGTATTACGTCGGCGGGGGAACGGAAATAACGTTTCGAGTTCAATCACGAGAGTACACGCGGACGTAGTTTTTATGCGGTGCGGGCGATTTTTCAAACGTACATAAAACCCGACCGTAGCGGATACACCGAATGTCATAACGCGTTTTATCGGTTGTTGTCGTTGAACCAGGTAAGTTCAATGCACGCGCCGTCGTGTTCAGTATAACAGTCGACGTACGATGTATTGGAACGGTGGGGGGGTGAGGAGGAGGAATCGATAAGTTTCGCCGCGCCCGAGTTGGTCGTCTGTTTCACGGGGAAACGTTAGCAAGACGGAGACAACGAACGTCGCTATGCCCGATGTCTACTTGAAGTACACGTCGGGTCTTCCAAATTATCTAATCGTTCGCGATACAAATGGGTTTTACGTGTTACAAAACAGGGCGTCCGTGACGCCGAGGATTATTGCTTTTCGCCTTTGTGTAAATGTACAAAAAATATACCTTCTGTGTTTAACGCGTGCGGTCGACGAACTCCCGTCGACCTTATTTACACTTTCGAAAAAAAATAAAACCTGCATATCCGCGTCGACGGGAATACACTCGAAACCAGTCTGGGAACAACACAATTCTACAAACGTGTAGACCCGCTTTCCGATTTTCGTGTCCGGTATATATACGAATACGGTTTAGAGTGTCCACACACTCGTACAATAACACGTGGTAAAAAAAGAAAAAAACGTACGATTATTTACGTTTCACTTTGGCGCCAGCGAACAGTATTGTTTTGTGACGACGGACGGGCGGAAACGAAAGGACGACGGGTGCGTTCCGCGTTTCGTGAGAACACTATCCAATGCCACGTGTGTAAATTTAAAGCGTACGACGTTTTCCAAACGTATGTTTTAACGCCGCGTTTCGCGTATTGTACGAGTATGGACTAGAAATCGTACGGAACCTAACCTAAACGTGTTCGCGCGGGGACGTGAATTCCCCAAACGCCATGCTCGGGCGTAATCCACTTTGCGCACGTCGGCCTATTATTATTTTGCGTACAACAGTACGACCGGATCGCATACGCTGGTTTTTTATGTGTAATAACCAGTGCTCGAATTGGGAATAAACATGTAGAGGAACTAACGATTTAAAAGTGCAAAATGATTTAATACGAATTTCACCGCCCACGCCCTCATCCAACGACAAGACTAATTTAAAAAAAAAAACTACATTCTTAGCTGCATACATATAAATTCAACGAGAAGTGAAACCCCTAGCTGGTGATAACTGAAACTGATAACATTGCGTTCAGCGAGCACACTGTTGTACATATCTGTGCACTATTGCACTAGGCGCAGAACAAGCGTGATATGATGATATTTTCATATAAACAAACTATTTTGATTAAAAAATATTTAAAATTTTAAGACTGACAACAATTTAAATCTACATTTTAAGAAAAATTATTTCGTGCGTAGTTTCGGCAAACCAAAAAGAAGAAAAGCGAAACGAGACGAGAACGAGAACCGGGTGCGCGTCCGGGGGACGATTCGGAGACGAGACGGTTGGCGGCGTTGCCGACGACCGGCCGGGAATCGTTCCCGTTGGCTCGGATTCCGCGTCGTTCGGGGATCGCGTCAACCCCGACCGAACGGGTGGGCAACCTATAACCGGACCGCGGCCTGCGCGCTAACCGTCGGTTTGACGGTGAGGTCTCGTGACGACCGTCGGAAACGTGCGACGTTTCGTTTCGGCATACAAAACAATAAACGTTTCAGTTGCAAACAGATCCGGTGCGCGCGTGTTTGTTTGTGTGCGCGACCCGTTTCGACTTCGCGCGACCACGGTGTTGCGTACGACGACGGTGTTTGTTTGTTTTCCGTGTCCGGTGTTCTCCCAAAGGTCATTGGCATTCGAGTATCTTTGATGGTCTCGGCGTTAGCACAATTAGCCAGTGGTTAGACTGTTACCAGGGGACCGCCCGATTGAAATTGATTCGACCTACGCGGAGGCTTCTGCGATATTCTCGTGAGACGAACAATCGATAGCACGCTGCGCCAACGGTGCCGTGTTTTTGTTACTTTCCGTTTTCTCTTTCGCCGCGCACGTGATAATTCGCGAGAAATCGGTCTCGTCGAAAACGATTATGGTGTTTTGTTTGTTTGTTTTTTTTTTTTAATTTCCTCTGCGCGTTATCAACATTCGGACGGTCTTCGGACGGGACGGATTCGCGATGTATTATTCAGAGCTCGTGTGTGTATATACATACAGCAGTAACAACGTGGCTATGAATAAATAAAACCGTAATGTGTTCCGTATGCCTTGAAATCGCTTAACGACCGAACGTTACGGTGGATAATGGATGGCCGCCGTCCGGTTAATTGCGCCGTTCCGAAAAATCAATAATTAATTCGCGTTCACACGTACAACGACGTCACGTCATCACATTACGTTACGCGACGGGCGTGGGATAGTTCGGTTTTTTGTTCGAGAAACCGGAACGTCTCGGATTCCGACGGAACGTACTAATTTGAATCGTCTGGAACGGTACCGACGACGAATACGATCGGGCGAAATTTCCCGAAAACTCAGCAAGCGTTTTAGGAGACGCGTGGACTGCGTTGGAAACGCAAAATACGAAACGTCCGTTTTTCTATTCGCTGTGAACTGTTGGGTCAATCGAGCTAGTAATTTTATTCCGACGTCGACTGATCCACGCGGTCATTTGCAGTATTGTGCTTTCGATTTTCGGGTTCCGTCAAATGAACAAGATCGTTCCGTTTTAAACCAATCGAACGAACGCTCGACTCCGGCACTTCCGCAATCTCTAGCTCGTCTGCAGGCGTTTCCGTTGAGAGTGCAACGAAACGTTTTCCTGCGCACAATACTGAGAGACTGGTCGTGATGAAACCGTCACCGACGCGTACGTGTACGGTCGACGAACTCGCTGAATTCTCTCGTCGCGAACAATTATTTATTTACCACACTGCCACCACGAGCGCCCGACGTGTTCTACTTAAACTCTTTGACGCGACGTGCGCGTATCGACTTCTGTCGAACATCGTTTTCGCATTAGGTTCCGTCACGTCTCACGCCGTCGGAACGTCTTACGGTACCTTCACGGCCGTTCCTGTTCCCCGGGACCCGGAGTGTACGGGAAACGGCTACGCCCGCGGCCGACGGTCAGGTTGGCGAGCGCGCGATCGTACTCGACCGTCCCGAACGGCGCTTGATCGTTTTGTACGAACACGATTACCGACTCGGAAGTCCGTCCGTTCATTAAATCTCCATGTTGTGTTTTGTTTTTCGACAAACAAACATATTAACCGTAAGACCGTCGGCACGGTTGTCCGTTCCCGCAGACAATGAATAGTCGTAGCGATTTCGTGCGTGTTTTGGATTCGTACACCCGTCACGATCGACGCGGTACGGCGCGAGTACGCCGATCAGTCCTCGGTAGGTGCGAAACTACGTTTAGGTGCCTTTCCGAAGTCGCGAGACCGTTCGGCTCGTGTACTCACTTCATCCGACATTCGGCCCCAGGACTACGAACCGGTCGATAGCGTGTACACGGCTCCGCGGGATAACGTTTTCCGTTTCACTCGTCTGGTGAATAATAGTCGGCGAATTCAGTCGCGACCACGTAGACCGGCGGTGGTTCTCAACGGTGGCCGGCGAAGAGGTGCTGAGGGGCGATGGACTTGTTTCGGGCGGTAGGGTGGTTCGCATCGTTGAAAGAGGTGATTTCGTTTCACGAGCAGTGAACCTAACGCACGGAAATCGGCTCGGAAGCCGAGAAAAATGATACGCTTTGCAAGCGTACTGTTTTCATTTGAAGGGAGAGGACGTTGAAAAAATGTTTTGCTTCTCTGGAGGGTGACAGCTTTGAAATGGTCGAGAACCATTGACGTGGACCGTAACATGTCGTGATACGAACACGGCGGACGTTTTTCTGTTCACCGGGGGCAGATCCGCGTGCGAAATGTTTTGTCCGGCGGCACGTGTTTTACCGTCGCGTTTCCTCTCCCTTCGGATCGAATTAACGAATTATTATCCGCACCGAATCCAACCGAAATCCGAACACGCCAACAGTTTCTGAGCGTAATATGTTATATTGAGTTTATTGCGTGTGCGTTTCAATTAATATGTCTAATAAAAACGTGTATTTCGTTATAATAATAATACGGTTTTTATTATTATTTGGACTCGATAAATTAGAAGAAAAAAACTCGAAACGCGGATTTTCGATTTGTCCGACGTGGAGTCGACCAATCAAAAGGTTCGCATGGACATTTCGTCAATTTCATGAATAAAATAACACGCAGCGTCGTTTTCCGGCGAACAATGATAATACTAACAATGTAAACTGTCGTCGGCAAACGCGTTTTCTTTTTGACGTAACGTTTTCCCGATACGCGACTTTTCTATCGCGACTATCATTATTATATTTATGTTATCATAATAATTAAAAAAAAAAAAAATATATATATATATTTATTATTTGTTATAAATATTCTGTTGAGTCGCTCCGGTTTTCGCTTTGGCAAGGCGGTCCGGCAACGGTGCACTCTGGACGCCGCCAGCCGGGGCCCGAAATAATGGTGAACTCATCGTTTCCCGAGGGGAGGCGGGAGAAACTTTGAAAAATCGCGGTTTAATGAAAAAACTTTGCGTCGGCCGTCGCCGAAAGACCGGGTGGTCGTTATTTTCCCGCGCGTTTTTGTCATACCGCCGTCGTGTTAATCGTTTACGATTTTGTTATTGTTCTCGCGCAATAATAATATGTGCGACGAGGCGTTTGGCGACGAAATTTCGTCCGAAGAATAAAATCCACCCCCCCCCCCCCACCACGCGGATACATAATCGCGCGTTGGTTTTTCGAACGCGTTTTTTACTTACGCGAAGCAATAATGTCATTCGACATGCCCGGCCCTAAACGATTTGATCAATGTTTTGCGCGCGCAGCAGTGATATTGGTCAAGTATCTATGGATATTGTCTACGCCGGAATAACAATCATCGATCCTAATACAGGTGGTTATATATATATATATAACGTTTGCGTCCGGAAAGAGGGGGAAAAAAATGAAAAAAAAAATTAATATAAAACGAAACCGTAATGTCGACAATAATACCGTGCCGGATGAACGGCGACTTTAACTTTGACGGCTCAGCTGTTGCGTTGTTCCACGGGGGTATAAATTCTGCATGACCGGACGCATTCAAAGGCCGGTAGGGGTGGGAAGGGGAAATCATTTCGAGTCGAACAATTCGAAAGGGGAATTTTTGATTATTTCCAATAGTTTTTGTTCGAGTTCAACGTATTGATGTGTGTATATATACGCGTGGTTTATCTCGTGTCATTGTGCGCACCGTTTTTTTTTAATGATTGGTAAAATGCGACTTCGACAAAACGAAAATGAAAAAAAAAAACACGCGTTTTTATATTTTTGACCGACGGTTTTTCAATTTTAAATCACGCCCACGAAAACACAACTTTTTGTTTCTGTAAATTTCGGTTCGCCGTGTTATATGAATTGAAAATTCAACGAATATAATCATATTGATATTAGTCACAACGACTTAAATACATATACTTTACCAGAATTGTTATTACAATCATGTGTCGACTATCGATCCGTTCGATTATTTTTAATAAACGATTAGATTTGAATTGTTCCGGTGGAAAAAAAAAGGCAATCGTTCGTAAAAAGAGAGAAACGAGTGTTTTTCCGTTTTTATTATCTTCCGATTCTCAAACGAACCGTGCGTACAACGAGACACAAGACACGCCCTAGTTTCTATGTATATATATATATATTTTTTTTTTATAAAAATCAGCCGACATCCGTTTTAAGACAAAACCAACGATTATCGTACAACGATAATAATAATCATTCTCCGTGGAACAGCTCCTCGACAAGTACAAACGAAATATTCGTCTGATAAATCATAATATTGCGTCAGTTTCCCGTACACACGCGATTCCGTTTAATTCGCGTTCAGGCAACTTCGTCTTCTGCGCGCGGTGTATTATTGCGTATACGACGTCAACAGAATATCGGTTTCACGCGTTATCGGTGACCTGTTGAATAATTCAGCGTTCGACGGTTAAATGAAATATGCAACGCCGACATAACTGACGACGACGATCGGGTCGGGACTGCGTGGGAAAAAAAAAATAATAATAAAAAAATCACCTGTGCGCCCGATGCATTATAAACGACCAGACGGCGTTCCGAGCGGCGCGCGTAAGTCGTTCCGGCGCATAACAGAACGTTATCACTGACGTATCGTCGTGTATCGTCTAGCCGTAGTCGACCTAACCCAACTGCGACACGGCGTAGATAGGAAAAGAAACCGCGTGGCCAAACGGGATAAACGGGAAAGACCGAATATCGAATATTTTTTTTCTCTCCATAGATATATCGAATCGGACGACGCGTCTCAAAGTCCCAAAAGTCATATTGTTGTTCGTTCAACAGTCGCGTTTCGTTCGCGTCCGTCGTAATCTCGTGGTCGCGATGCGAAACTCGACGGGCGGTACGCGAGCCTAGCGTTTTAACTCGTTTGATTTACTGCCGACGTTGCTGGTGGCAGTAGGAAATTATTGTGTTCGTCGGCAGTTCACGTGTCCGCGAATCCGAGTTCCACGCCGTGTGCGCTACCGCGGCCCGGGGCGCGACTCTACGATAACGCGCGCGCGCGCGCGCGTGTGTGTGTGACACCGTAAAACACACCGTTATCTTGTTAGGCTTGCACGATTTTCGAAACTAATGCTCTGTCGGGTTACGCCGGCCGTTGTTCGCTAGACCGGGCCAACGGGTTGCGTTTAACGGAACAGATCATAAACGACGTCGTCGCGAATCCAAACGAACGCTTTTCGGATACGCAATCGGACGACGAACGGACGAGCGCGTTCCGAAACCGGGTCTCGCGTTCGGAAATCGGCAGTGATTTAAAACGATCCCTTAACGACGTCAACGAAAAACAAAAAAAAAAACAAATAAAAAAAACATTAAGACGAACGAGATTGTTTTTCCCCGCGGACGAATTCTTTTCCGAAGGAACGTTCGAATACTTCGCATCACGATAATATACGAGATAATAATAAAAAATAAATAAACAAACAGACAAAAAAGAACGACGCGGACGCGAGAAAAGTGTGTGTGTCTATTTATAATGTATAAGTTTGAAACGTCGGCCGTTAACATAAATTCGAGAACAACGTCGCAGCGAGTTAATGAAAAATGAGGTGATACGAGGACAAAAAAACTAAAAAACGAAAACAAAAAAATTTCCATTAATTCAGTTGCACGTGTGATATTTTATACGTATAAATAAAAATACTGTATAAATAATCCCGCACAATGACGCCGTCGGAAAAGGGTTATTTCGCCTAGAGGGATTTTTTAAACGTAAAAAAAAAACCCAGCCGTACAAATAAACGCGTGGAAAATGCAAAGTATCAAAAGCAGAGAGCATGTGTTGGTCAACCCCGAGGGGTTTGATTGTTTTTTTCACACACCGGTTTTAGTGACACCGAAGGTACCGTTTGTTCATTTAAATCTCTAACCTTTACTCGATCGTAAAAAAAAAAAAAATAAATAAAAATAAAAAATAGTCGCAACTATAACCCGCTCCGCAAAACACCGCGTATTCATAACGTAATAAAAATAATTCTATTTCGATACATTTTAGCCGTCGTGTTCGTAATCGTCCGAAGACGTCGAATAAACGGCCATAATACGGAAACAGCGAAAACGAGAAAATCTGTCCGATCCATTTTCCGAAAGATAAACCGCGTGCGGACGTGCCCACCGCCGTATCGTTTGCCGGTCCGCTCGCGTACCTTCGTCGACGCGACACACGGCCGGGAAGGACGGTCATCTGGGTCCGGGTCTGTCCCGTCTTCGATTGTTTCCGGTGCGATTTGTCCGGCTCGCCGGATGTCGGCCTCGCGATCGCCCACCTTTTCCTTTGACGGTCGTCCACGGGCGGCAAACCCGTCGACCACCGCCACAGTCGTAGGCAAAAAAACTATACACGCCGACAGGTTCGTTTCGGTTTTTTCCAGACTTCCGGTTCACGGGTGTATTCGCGTCGCGCGCGTAAAAGTTGTGTTATCACGTTAAACGTCGGACGAGTTAAAAACAACGGATTTTTACGACGTGTCTCGATAACGTCGTCTGCGGACTACACTTACTCTTGCGTCGACGCGGTTCACGTGTAATGAACACGTTCCTCCTTACCTCATGCGGTCTCCGATCCCAAAACGCGGGCCTAACACAACTAACCGTCGTGGTGGGATCGATCGGTCATCGTGTTGTGCGGGGTCGTAGGTAGAAACTATGGCCGGCCGACCGGGACTCGCGACGAGATGACTGATGAAAGCGACAGACGGAAACGCGGTTCGTGCGGAAAGCATTTTACGCGGCAACGTGTTGCTGTCTTATCGGTCCGCTCGTTGACGTTCGCGACGATCCTGGTTGGCTTCACGGCGAGAAACCGATAACGCCCGTCGGCTTAGGTGCCGACGAACCCGACGAGTTCCGATGAAATCCCGCGGGCCGCGGTCCGTTCACGTCCCGCGGTGTTAATAAACTTTCCGACCGATAGGCTTTCGAGAAGACGTGCGTGTGCGCGCGGATTTTACGCGGATTTATTTATCGTTTTTTTAACCGAATTTTTCGTTTTGTTTGGTTTGTCGCTCGCCAGAAAAACAAATAGTAGCGTCTGGTCTTTACGTGGGGTTTGCCGAACGTTCAATGTCTCCGTTCCGTTATGCGAAATTTCCGCGTGTGCAATTACATTAATGGAACGCCCAACCTCATTATTGCAGCCACTGAAAATTCTTTGCCGCGGAAAAAGAAAAAAAAAAAAAAATAAAACCCTTGAAACCAGGCTAAAAGTTTTAAACGAAAATATTAAATTACACATCAAAAATTGAGAGGGAGAATCCCTGATAAATTTGAATATTTTAGCATTCATAAAAAAAAAAAAAAATATGAAATTGGTGTTTAAATATTTAAGAAAAAAAAGACTCTTCTAAAAAATCCAAATTACTATACAAACTTTTCGACACACTCTCGGTACTTTAAATAAACTAGAACAAAAGGACATGGCGCGTCTTGTGTTGGTTTTCAGTAAACGCTGATAACGGGCACATGCGTTTTCGTGCTATACTGTTTTGAACATTATCCATGACCGTTGAACTTACGAATTTCGGAAAGCGAGTGAATAATTATTTGAAAATATTAACGAATTAACGTACGAGGACGTGCGGGATACGTGATTAAATCGTTTTTGTGATTGCCGTTGCCGTAAACAGAATGCAAACGAGTCGCTGATTTTAATAATTTTAATTCGAAGATGACTCGTATTCGTAGCGTTTGTCGTAAACCATGTCGTGCAACTGGTATAGCCCAACACGATTCATTCGACAGATTGTGTTTCTCACGTACGGACGGACGACAGATTCGATTCGAGTGGAAATTCAATTAGGAACGGAATGAATCGCCGGTGTTCCTTTCGAACGTGTATAACCGTTTCGAAATCAAACGGAAATTGATCTTCTTACGGTTCACCGTTGAACAACGTTGAAAACACTTTTTCCGTCCGCTGAGATTCGAGACTACGACGGGACCACTGGGCACGGCGAAACGTAAAAACACAAAACAAGGCCATAAATAAGGATCGGGGATTCGGACGTCGAATGGTGGATCGAAGAAGTTAATGCGTCCGCCGTGAATATGTTAAACCGGGACACTATAAATGACGTAATACAGTCACTGGAAACAACGCGGTAATTATAAACCGTCGTAGAATTGCATGACGTAACGTCGTGGAGCGTTTAGAACTAACGACGGGACGATAAGAACAACGTCTGTAGGTATCACGTTGGATTTATTATCGAACAATGAACATGAAAAATGAAATACAATGAATACATGAAAAATAAAATGTCTGCGCGTTTAATAACGCCGACGGGTCGCGTGTCGACGTTTAAATGATTGCATTAATCGTAGCGATAATGCGCAATAGCTTAAAGACAACATGAGTAAATAAATAAAATAAATAAAATAAAAATTACAGACTAAGAAGGTATAACTGGATCGCGTAATGCACATAATACGTGCAAAATAGAATGTCCGTACGTTTTAATAACGCCGACGAATCGATTATCGACATTTCAGTGATTGCATTAATCATATCGATAATGCGTAATTACTTAAAGACAAAATGAATAAATAAATAAAATAATATATACAGTCCATGATGGTATAATTGGATCGCGCCTGTCGTCACGTTCGAAAAATAATTAATCGTCATAATATTGTGTACGGTATTATCGCGTGTACAATAATGGGCGTTAAGTACATTTCGGAAATTTGATTTATTAATCCTGATTATTGATGTGATATGGTTGTCGTCTTCGAATTCGGGAAGCGAAAATATTCTTAAAAAAAAAAAAAGCCACGACGATGCGGTATTGTATGAAATCGGTCCGCTGGAAATTGCAAGTTGAACGATGTAAAAAATAAAAAAAATAAACGCAGTCTATATCGGTTTACGGTGTTTAAACGACGACAAATAATGTTTGAGAGGTGATAATATTTTTATTGAAACGGTTTGCTGTTCAAAGCCCCAACGGTTTTGGCCTTACGGCGGCGTGGATGTCCTGACCGTTTGTCTTATTCTGGTCATCCGACGAATCGTAGTCGACGTTGTTGACGGATTCGTGGCTGGACGAGGAGGCGGCGGTCGATGAGTAGAGAAGTTTGTTCGCCGGCCGGGCTGTGCGATGACAACAGTTGACTCCGTAAGCCTTGCAAGGTGTCATGTTTTTGGTGTTCGAGTGCGGTGGCTTCCTGCAGAATTCTTCGAACGTGCAAATGCCTTCCGTCCCGTTGTCCATCCTGCACGATTCACCTAGAAACGATTAAACAGGGGAGGGGGAGGATTAGATAACGTAGCATTGGAAAACTGTTTAGCGCACTTGAACTCGTGTGGACAAATCACGGGCGGCGCCAGCCCGGAGTAAGTACCGCGTACGAATTCGATTTGCTCGATTTATCGTTCGACAAATCGAAAATCCGATTTTCGAGTTTTTGTTGATGGTTTACGAAAACGATTGAAATACTCAATCATATCACTAAAGTATCATTAACAATGATTTTCATTACAATATTTGTGCAGGTTTATTTTTATAAAAAAAAAAAAAAAAAAATCGAGGTTCTTAAATCCATGTTGGGAGACTATGTCCTCTTTTTTTGGTTACGCCAACGATGATGCCTGTAAGTACCTACTTAAGGTGCACGCTGTTAATAATAAACATATGATAACGGCAATAATAATAAAAACGACGTCGTTCGTGTACATTTTTTACCCCCGTAATCTTAAACAATATCACGTTTACGCGCCAGTACCTACATGTATTTATTATCTTTTATGTACCGATATAAATTGCGCACGCAAGTCAAAAACGTACCTATCGTAATTTCTCCACCCCCCCACCCTCTCCCCCCCGTTTGATAATCATATAATATTATGTTAAAACTTTTGTTGAACGCGCTCGTGCGAAACACTGTAACATACTCGTAAGTAATGCAAAATGTTTATGCGTTATAGACCTCAGATAATACGACCGAGGAGGACAATCTACGGTATACAGAACTAACCGGCTGCGTTTAAATCGAGTTTATATCTAATATTCCCAAAGGAGAACAGTTGAACGGGTTTGGTCTCGTCCATACACGTTTTCATTTCCGGGTGGATTGATTGACGATACGATTATTACATCGTATATTCTACGGACGTGCGCTAGACGATCGGTTGCGTGACAAATAACGTTCCGCGTTGTTGTTTAGGGACTTACAGCACACCGAACGCGTTCAAATCGACGACGTCGGTTGTTTGCAATAAAGCGATGTCGTCATCGTCGACCTTGTGCACCGTGTCGGGTACGTTGCGCATTCGACTTACCGCACAGCTCTTCGCATTCTTCTCTGGTCCCTGGCAGATCTCTGTTTTCATCGCAGTGATGCACGCCGCCCGTGGCATACAGAGGATGACAAGATTTGAACACCGCGAAGTAGTACCACGCGACTATCGCATTGGTCGGACTCTTGTGAGTAGACGTTCTGCAATTCCATGAGAGAGGCTTGTGACACCTGGGGTCTGTAAAAACCAAAAACGCATGTAAACAATGTACGTCGGGTCGCGCGCGTTAGGTTAGGTCGGGTCCTAGTAATAAGAGAAGAAGAAAATTAAATCGATTATTTGTATGCGTGACGAACGCCCGAGAACACGGTCGAGTCGCTTCGACAATCGGAAAATCCGTGTGAATAATCATATTGATTGATTGGAGTATATCGATATCAGATGAGTTTTGGTGACGAATCTTATCAAAATAATAATAATAATAATAATAATAATGACGATTTATTATAATTACTGCAGACAAACGTTAAACACCATGTTCAAAATGATTTATCGAAAAGACAGATTTCAAATGAATTGTTTTTGTTCTCTCTTTAATTGATCGTCTACGGGTCTACGACATTATACTGATCACGCTGTATATATAAATATATTACAACACATCCGTCCCACAAACGAGTATTATATCCGGCGACGGTTTTATTGCCTGCCCAGAGGGATGTTTTCGAATACACGCGTGTATATGTATATGTATGCATCCGCTTTTTTTTATTTCCGTAATTGTTTTCGGAAAAGGAACGCGCTTGTATACACTTTTAAGCCGGATTTTTGCCGTATACAATCCAATCGTATATGTACATATATATATATATATAGGTACACCGATAGACGTTACAGCCTAATGTTTCCGCTGAAATCCACGTCAAGTGTAATTTATCGTCCATACATTTCTCTCCCTTTCGAAACCGCCTGTCTACTCTATATTCTGTTTAAACACTGCGTCTCGCCATGCGAACCGAAATATTTTGTGCAGTGACTGTTAAAAAAGAGTGAAATAGTGTGTGTGTATTTGTGTTTGTGTGTGTGATATATATATATATAGAGAGAGAGAGAGAAAGAGAGAGATAGATAGATTGAGAAAGAGAAAAAAAGAAAATAAATGATCGTTCACCAGCAACCGTAAGAAGATTAAATGAAAATCGAAAAATTCCGTTCTGACGGGATGAGAACGAAAACACGTGTTCAGATGACCTTAAATTATTGCATTTGTAACAATTCATGCGATCTATATGCATACATTATATACGTACATAATACGTACGTAGATGTCTAAGCCCGCTGGGGTTTCACCTTATACCTTTTAGGGGTTCGAAAATATTGCACAATTGTACACATTGATTCGGAAAATTCGTAATATTGTAACCGTGTAACCGTGTAAACGTAAAACGAATATTATACACATAGTACGCTCTAAAAAGAAAACAGGAATGAAACGCGTAATAAAAAAAAAAATAATAATTATAAATCGAAGCGTCATTTTACCCAATAGTTTTATTTTAATGATTCGTCGGAATGCACGTTAGAAAACTGATGTTTACGCCAATTATTCCTGACGTAGTTGTTTTATAATAATAATTACGTATATGTTAAATAATGTTCTTTCCTTTTTCGCCTATACATTTTGTGACTACAAATGTTTAGTTTGGCATATTGTCAAATGAAAAACGGTAATGATAATAATAATATTAATAATCGCGCGACGGAAATTATGAATATGAAAAAAAAAAAAGGAAGAAAAACTAGTTTCAACGAATTGTATAAAAAAAAAAAACCTGTTTCAAGTCCGTCAACACAAAACGAAACGAGACACCGTGTATTAGGTGCTTTGGGGTAAACTGTTCTGTCGTCATTACGTATAATCTCAAAACGTGAACATTTCGTCCCGAAGTCACGGGGCAATAGAAACTCGCGAAATAACAATAACGTGTTTGGTCGGGAACGGAAACGAACGGACGCGTCTCGTCCGACGTATGTTCATTATTGTTACGACGGTCGGGCGATGGAATCGACAGCGACGGCCGCCGCCGAGTCCGTTCTCCCCGTCGTACCCCGTCGCGAACGCCATAACGTCTCGTCTCTTCCGCTTTTATATGTAGCGCGTCGTGTCCGGGACGTCTGCGAAATTGCCCCGTATAAAATACGAAAACGTAAGTGAACGGGGGCGAGAGCCGTCACGGGGTGCGTACATACATATATGTGTGTGTGTGTGTGTGTGTGTGTGTGTGTGTGTGTTGTTGTTGGAAGAGAGACGATGGATGGCGGCGGCGCTGGGACCATTAAAACTTTAATGTTTCAAAAGACCGCCGAGCTTCTTAATTCCCAAAAGCCTTTTTTGTTATTCCGCGTCCCGCGGCGCGCGCTCACCTCGGCCGACGGTCTTCTTTTTACCGTATACATATTTCTTTTATTTTTTTTTTCTCGTCTTCGTCTTTATTTATATATATATACACGAGCGTGCGCGACTCGAGGAAAACGCTAAGGCCTGCTCACTTATTGGAATCCGCCACTCGAGACTACCGTCCCCGCCGACCGTTTCCGAACGGTATACACCGCCGAAAGTTATTCGACTCCGAATGCCGTACTACTATCGCGGACGCGCGGCCGTCGAGCTTTCCGCCGTAGCGGTTTAATCCGAGACCGGCGAGAACTCGGCTTATACTTTTCGTTCGGCGGAGTTTATCAACGCGGACAAATTTCCGCGCGTCTCTTTTGCGCCTGCCGTTTACGTTCCACGCGAAACACCCAAAGCCGTTCGCGACGGACGCCTCGCAACCACGTGCCGTCGGTGTTATCGAAACGGACGTTCGCGGTCCGTCATAAATTGTCAACAAGAAAAACACTGAAACTCACATACGACAAACAATACGTACAACGAGTAAAAGAGTGTCAAGAGATTGAAAATCGACACCTATAAATCACACTTCCGTAGATTAAAAAAATAAATAAATAAAACGTAATTTGATATTTTTACTTCATTCCCGTCGCTATTGTTCGTCGGTTGTATTTGCAACCGGATCTTTCCACGGTTTTTATCAGCGTGTTAAATACGATATCAACGACCGCCTTCGAAGCCGATAAATTCTCAAACGACCACCGAAAACTATACATCCGAAAAAACGTAGAAGTGGAACGTACGCGACGGACGGATTGCATTCGATCATATCATACGAAACGTTAGAAAAAAACACACACATTGTAAAACATCATTGTTCGCGCGTTCAACGTTTCGGAAAACACGACGACACTCGTCGACGCGAGATATTCCTGATTTACGTGACGTTAAAAAATAACGACGCGACCGTGTGCGTATAAATAATAATACGGTACACGACAAACTCATAAGCGTACGCGCGAGTTAATTTCATTGGCGGTGTAGTAAACAACCCGTCGTTAAAACCGGTCGGAAAGCTTAAAACGAATCGTACATTTTTAATACGTTTCAGTGTATAAATATATTATACATCGTACTCGACGTTACGCCGTGTAGCATGCCGTACAAGTATACGTGTTGTACACGTGTACGTTGTTATATAAATATATATATGGTTGCCCTGTTGTTTTATCGCGATGGCGGTGTTTAATAGGCAACGCGATTAAAACTGCAAAACGTCCGCGCAACGTTATAAATGTTTTATGCCGACCGGGCGCTCGCCAACGCGTAATAATAATAATCGTAATAATGATAATGATAATGATAATAATAACCGTTTGCGAGTAACGCGCGACATTTCGCGTATCGTGTTCGAGGACGACGGGATTGAATTTTCATCGAATTAAACGGATTTATATTTAAAACTAACGTGTACTAAACGTTATTATTAAATCGGAAACAAACGGACTTGCATCGTTCGTGAAACCCGCCGTTCCTCTACGCGAATTCCCGAGTCAATATTTTTACGAGTGTAGGATGTTCCTGACAATAATTTCCCGAGGGAGTGTTTTTCGATTACTATTACACTATAATAGCGATATCCCCAAAGCCGTCAACGGGGGGGGTGGTGGGGGAAATACCTAACGACACACACACACACACACACGTACATACATATATATATATATAGTATATAGTGATACAGATAAAATTTCGGATTGAAAAAAGCGCTCCGTGCTCGGAAATCATTGACAACCAATCGAGTCAATCACAACGTATTTACTGTACGTGTACAGGTAGTGCACGCGACATGGTTATCGGATCGGAAACGTCACGCGGTTACAAACTGGACGCGCGCCGCACCGTGTTTAAGGTGAACGCGCGAGAAAACGTGTCCGTGAGACTCGCGTTCGAATGTCACTACTACTGCTCGGTTCCGTATTGTTGTTGTTGCTGCTCGTGCGACGGAAAAAGACAAAGAACATTTCGATATTTGGATATTTGGTGCGCGCTTCACGTTCGGGTTTTGCGAGCCTATGTCGACGTGACGATAAAAAAAAAAAAAAACCGTTGTCGGAAACGGCGGAGTGGATAAATGAACAGGAAATTAATTTCTCGGCCCGGTACTTTTCGGGAAAATATTTACTGGAAACGAAATCCCGAATCGGCGACATCGCTTGTTTTACGGGCACAATAAGGATAGTATAATGGTCGGGACGGAGGAACTCAACGGTACAATAAACTACCGGTAATCGCTACTAACCTGGTCCTCCGCGCGGTATTCGATCGAAATCCGTTTTCCCGGCGAATAGTGTCGTTTTAAAAAAAAAAACCCCTCCCGTCACAAATCACAATGATAACAGTAATAATTGTATGACGAACGAGGCTGAACGTGAAAACCCAATAAAACAATACCGATCGATTCCCACTTTCGGACTTTTATAAATATATAGATATACGCACGTAATCATTCGCGAGTTCGGATTTGTATGCTTTCACGTATTTTTTCCGGTCGATCGTGTTGTATGCCAAGATATGCACGTAACACGGCGGTTCGTGATATTCCGTATTGAAATACACAATTTTTTATGATCAATAAACGTCGGAGTTCTACAAAGCATATCGCACTGATTTAAACGTCATTCGTTCGATTTTTTCGTGCATACTTTGGTGATAAATATTCGAATTCTCGGAGTGTTTTAGCAGTAGATAATTGTTTATTTATCGTTTGATATTACTTAATCACCTTAATAACGAAAACCAAATAATCGCCTATAAAAAGATTCGCAACGGAAATCTGTCGAAACAGCGCACGAAGGACGTTCAAGGGCATATTCGAAAACGAGTATTTTTTTAATGCGTATAAATCCTCACGCGTTAATCGCTATAGCTACGCCGCGTGCGAAATACACATATATATCTGGGTTTTCTTTATGTCCGTTTTATGATTTTCAAGAGGATTTCTCGCCGTTTTGTCTTGAAACGAATCAATTAATAATTCAATCGACGATTCGTTTCCGTTCATTCCCTTTGAATTCGCCTTAATAATGCCACGGATTACGATAATTCCTATTGTACTTCTTATTCGAATACAAACATTTTCTGTAGTCAATCACTACAAGTTGTTGGAATATGGTTATTCGAGAAATGTTGATTTTCTTTTATTATTCGATAAAATATCAAACGCAATTCGTTGTTTGTTATCCTCGGCATTAGCTTATTATCGTGCTGTCCATTAAGTAGAACGTTCTGCGTTAGGTTAGTAGACTAAATGTGTTTCAAGTCCGCGATATTTATCGTGAAATAATATTAAACGATTGCGGCAAATATCCCATAGCGAAACGTTCGTGTTCGTCGTCGATCGTAAATATTAGAATAAGCGGATAAAAGTGAATCGAAGAAAAAAATAATCATTTAATCAATGCCGGGACGTCGTCTTTATCGATTTACGTCGAATGTCGAATGACAATAAAAACCTAATTATCGCCATAACATATATTGTACTGTATACAGGCTGGTTCGCGCGTCGCGTCGCAGTTAATTAAAACAGAAGGTGCGGGTTTTTTTTTTCGTTCAAATTCTGAATTCGTTTTTATGAAACTCGACGAAAACACGCGATCGTGTTGGTGTTGGTTTGGTTGTCGTTTCGGTCGAACCTTGGCAAGAAATCGGAAATCACGCTCTCGACACGTTTATATTATTTTTTTCGAAAACGTGTCGTACAGACTTATCGCGCACTGCAAAGGTCAGGGACGAACGGTTATATCATTAATGTTTGTCGCCGTGGACGACGGCAAATAATTGTCCGCCACGTGATTCTATTCGAGTGAAGACGACGGTCTCTGCTCTGCGAGGTCAAATTGTTTGTTCGCCTAGACGCCGCGCTACGCTCGTCCAGTATTCCCGTAATCGTTTTCGTCGGCCGTCAATGTTTGTCTCACGATGCAAACGAAATGGCGTCGTGACGTCGGGCAACGAAAAAAAAACGGTAACAAACCGAACAGTAGAAGAATATCCGGCGAACGGATTTCGGTTCGTACGCGAGTAGCGGAGACCCGTTGTCGACGAAACGCGCGTACCGCCCGCCGCGAACGCTTTGTCCGCGAACGTAAAAATCACCGGTGTCGAAAACGGGACGAATCAATCGTTGGACGAATGCGCGCGGACCGTGGATGATATACGGCGTATGTCGGGAGACGAAACGACGGCGGTTTTTCTCTCGGCAACGCAACGGCGTGATATCGTAATCGTCGTGACATCGCGTTACGACGTCGTCCTGAGCAATTGTTCGTTGATTTTCGTTGGCACGAAACGGGCAAAAACACGTGTACCGCGATGAACGGATAGTGTCGGACGAAAAACGCGGCGTTTGATACGAACCGCCGGGAGTCGTCGAGTTTCGGATACAGACGCGCAAAAAAAAGAAAAACGATTATCTAGAAGAAGAGCGTTTCAACGCCGTTACCCGGACACCACCGATGTTCGCAGTAAAAAAAAGCACGTAACAAATAACAGGTACGTCGAAAACAGACGAATAAATAAAAGGAGTTTTACGAATAGAAAACCGCGACATGTTTTACTAGTGACGAGCGCTCGTGTATGCGAGTTATATAGTGAAATAAACTAAAAAATAGAAAAAATCACACCGATCCAGTGCGTGGGGATGTTTCGTATCGTACGGACTGAAAAAACGTCGTCGTCTGAAAATGCTAAACCGCGGACCGCGTCAATGCCGAGACCGTCCACCCACGTGGAGTCTCCCGGACAACAAACAACAAACAGCGACGTACGCGCGAACCGCGATACCAAAACGGTCGTCGTGGTGATACGTTACGTTTCGGCGGCTGGTCGGCTGCGGCGTCGTTATCGCCGGCCACCGCGACGGACAAAACGGCGACGCACAACAGCATTAACCGTCGGGCCATGGCTGGAACGCGTTCGGCTCCGGACTGGACTATGTGTCTCGTTCGCGGACGGGTTCGACGACGACGACGACGACGACGACGACGACGGGACCGGGCGGCTTTGAACTGGACGCGGACGCGCACGCGACGGTCGTTTTATGTGCGCAACACGTACGCGCGGCGTTGCTGCCGCGACGCGTCGCTCGGGCGTGCGCGCGCCGCCGACCGCTCCGGCGGGGGCCGTTCGTCCGTCCGGTCGCGACGGCCGTGTTTCGTTCGGACGATTTTCTACGGAGTCGTCGTTCGAAAAACAATCGCAGCGGGTCACGTTGTTGCGTCAAGACCAAGAGAATAAAAATAAAAAAACGTGTTCGATAATAATTGTCCCGGGCCTATTCGAACGATACAACCCTGACGTTTAAAGCGCGGCGTTGTGTTTTATGTTTGACGATCGCGGGTCGAATCCAACACCAGTCTACACGTTTTTCCCGGCAACGTCCGAAAGCATGCTGCACCGGTCCGTCGTGCAGTTTGAACGGTTTTCACGGTGGTGCACACATTTGTTCGTGCCGATTTTTCTATTCGGTTGGTGTCCGTGCGACGCGACGAGCGAACATGACGCGTCGACGACATGAAAACAACAACACGCGTTCCGTGCGAATGTTTTTTTAGTTGTTTTCGTACCGACGCTAGACGATTGGAAATGTTTCATTTCATTTTTCGATCAAACGACGGGGGGGTCGTACGTTACGACGGACGTCGTTGCAACGATACATAACGCTATTGTCGCGTATACTGCGTTGTCGCCGTTCACAATGAATTTCATATGAAACACATCCAACGGCGGGTACCGAATCAGGCCCCGCCAATTCGGAAACTTTCGTCCAATTCATCAATATATCCGTTTTGTCGGCATTGCCGTTTGTTGAAGTCCACGCAAATGTTGTTCGTAATGCATCATCGTTACGCGTGTTTCGGCGACGGCGGCTGTCAAAACGAGAACGTCGCTGGAGCGTTCGATAATATTTTTTAATTCGCGTGTCCGGTAAATCGTTTGGTTTTTCGTCACTTATTTGTGTGAAAACAACACATTTGCGTAAAATGAAAGTTCGTTACTCAAATTCATTACAAACGGTATTCTAGTAGCTCGAAATCGAAAACACTATCTTTAAAAAAATGCACTTGCACTTATTTGTGGGGTGTGTTTTTTTTTTTTACTAAAATTAAATAATTTTAAACACAACCCATACAAAAGTATTTACAATCTAATAATTCTGATGAATTTGAGTTACTGTTATCTATTAAAATTAATATTTATCGTTGATATGATAATACAGTATTTTTCATGGTCAATCACGAAAAAAAAATGCAATTGTTTTTAGAATTGTGTGAAATATTTTTAAAAATTAACGCAAAACGTGTGAAAAACACGATTTAAATAATGCGTAACTGGTAATTATTGTTGTAGCAAACAGAACGCAAAAGTATAACTAGTTATTATTTTTTTTTTTTAATTTTAAGATAGTCCTTCTTTGTAGTTTTAATTGGAAGCCATATTTGGCAAATGTGATCGCACAACACGTTGCATAATAGATTATGTTTTGAACGTACGGACGAAAAATTCCATTCAAGCGGAAAGTCCATTATACTTTGTTTGAAAAGCCACCTAAATATTTCAAACCGCGATTCAAAAGGCGCGACTCGAGAATAAACTTAAATCTGCTCGTCTTGTGATTCGCTATTGAATATTCCGGTAAGACTACTTTTTCTGACCGCTTAGACACAAGACAATGGGTTCTCGTTGAAACGAAAAACACAAAACAAATAAGGATCGGTTCGGACTGCGGATGGAAGTAACGAATGCGCCCGTCACGAATAAGTTAAACCGGACACTAATAAATTAAATAATATTCACTAGAAACGACGAAGTAACTGTAAATCGTTGGACGATTACTTAACCCGACGTGGTCGGGCGATTGACATTAACGAATTACACGGCGTTCGTTAATTAATGTACATTGACGAACGGTGTCGATTGTTCGATTAAAACTGACGAAATGAAAAACGACGATTGTAGATATTACGGTCTAGATTCTTATCATATAATAATGACGTTATACACGAACAATAATGTCTAGGCGTTTCGATAACGCCGTAGAATTGATAATTGGCATTATAATGGTTGCATAAATCATATCGTTAACGTGCAATGGTTTAATCGTGATAAAAATTAAGTATATAAAAAAGCATTATTCTTTACGAAAAAAAATATTGTTATAATTAATAGCTAAAGAGCTATAGTTGGTTTGCGTCACGTGCGCCCGTTGTGTCTTTCGAACAATAATTAATCGCGTACATCGGTATTATCGCGTACAACGACGAACGCTATAAAAATACATTAGGAAAACTTTTGTTTGTTTTAAAGTGATAATTGTTGTTTTTGGATTCGGGTGGCAGATACGTTAAGGGGAAAATACGACGATCACTGGCAACGTCGTGTGAGCGTAAGGAAATAGTCTATAACACGGTCTACGACGTTAGCCGACCACGAATAACGAGGCAGAAGTTTTATTGAAACCGTTCGCTGTCCGACCGGCGTCGACCGTCTCCGTCTCATCGGGTCGACGAGTTCGAAGATCGAGGCGACGGCAGATCAAGACAAGCCTTGCAGCCACGTGTTTCGTTCCTGACGTTACCCTGCCTCGCCCCGGCGGGCTTACTCGTGTGGACCGCGTTTTCGGGCCGTCGAATTTCACAAAGCAAGTACAGACGTTTAAAATTCCGAACGTCGAAACGACGAGCTATTGTCGTTTGTACGAGGAAACGGTATTGTTGTCGAAAATGAGTGTACGAGAACGGGCGTACGACGGTCGAAGGCAGACGACGTACACGCCGTGTGAACCCTATGGGATCCTGTGGAATGCTACGCAAATTATTGAACGAACATTCGATTGTTACGCTCCGTGGTGTTCGTCGTGCGGGGTACCGTTCCGGGAAATTACAGACAAACGGCGGATGTGCGACTCGTACGGTTTGAACGAAAGAACGACGTATTGTTTAGTCAGTCGGGTCCGAGATTGAAGGCGTCGTATACTTGGCGGGTTTCGTCGGCGGATCCGGACGAAAAACGTGACGGATCGGTCTGTGGACGAACGCGGTTTTTTTTCCCCCCCGCGACGGACCGAACGAAGACCGCCGCTAGGCCACCGATTTCGGCGAAGTATTCGTCTCGTGTTCGTCCGGCAAAGAGTCGCGGATCTTTGTTTCCTTTCGTTTGAACGTCGTTCGAAACCATATTACCCGAACAGCTGGATTGGAAAACTATCGTTTCCCTTCGTAATCGAAGTGTTCCGGATGCTAAACGATTTCCGAACAGTTTCGCAAGAACTTGGACTGAAGTATGTCGATGATGTTTTTTTAATGACGTCGTCCGCGCGCTGTGTGCGAGAAAAATACGTATTCGTTAAAACAAAACCGACAGTTTTGTAGAACTTGGGTTCTTATTTTTTCTTTGAATAAGTCTACAAGTCACTCGTTCCGCCAAAAGAAAATAAATAAATTACACGGTTAATTGTTATTTAGTCGTCAAGTTTCCGTTCGGATATTTACAATCGAATCAATCGGATTTTATAAAACCGGCGCCCGCCGAACGACGGCCGTACACAGACGCTCAGAAGTTATGTACTATTTCGGTACTATTAAATGCTATTGCCGTTTATTCTGAAAGCAAAAGTTTGTGGATCCATACGAACGTTCATAATATATCATCTTTAATCATATTTTGGCTACCGCAGCCCGTTTCCGTTGCTGTCAAGACGGGTGCGTCGTTAGTGCCTTCGATATTTTTTATTTAATTTACCGCGCGCGCCCGGTAAATCCTTTTGTTTCTCCTAACTCAGGTATGTGAATAAAAATTACGTCTTCGTTCCGAGACGCGCGATATAAATATGCGTTGTGTACTTGTATTACTTTAAATATTAAAACAAAAAACAAAAAGGAGTAGAAAATCTACAAAAAATGCACTTTAAACGAATTTCGTTTTTGACGAATACAAAATTAAATAAAACTAAAACATAAACAAACAAAAGCAACTAAACATTTTGATAAACACGAGCAAACCGAAAAAAGTACGATTGAATCGAAAATACGATTTGCTTATTAATTCGATTGTTGTTTGTATTGAAATTTAGCTATGACATTGGCGTGTAGGTAAAACTCGTTAGTGATGATAGTTCTGAAATCGGCCGTAAATGCTATTCGCGGCCACTTGTCGGTAGTGTTTCTACTGTTATTTCCGCCTAAAAGACTAGTAAGCGGGATAAAATTGTAGAACTCTGGGAAGGTTAGGTTCCCGATCGATCGATCTCCAGTAGACAGATTGATGAATTCCAAACAATTTTCCGACTTTTCACAGTTTCGTGCCGTTTTTAGGTTGATTTTCACGTCGGTGTAGCGTCCTCCTATGGCGAATATTTTCGTATTCCTGAAAAATAGGTAAACCGAAACGTCCTGAAACTATGGGGATCACGCCAAACACGGTAATTGTCGACCTGATTCCGTCAGGCCTAAATAAACGACCGTCGCCCTACGCGGCTGCCCGTTTCGCTACCACGTTGGACCGGCCCTGGTCGCGAGTGTTCGACGCGTGTATTGTCGTGCCGGACGCGCAACGTCACGTTCGTCCGTACCCACAGAGCGCGTAACGACGACGCATAGTGTATTTTTTACATAAAAAAACGGTAATGTCTGCTGCGAATCGTTTCACGTTTCTCCGGACAATATGTGCACGCGCGCAATGCGTTACTGTTATTATTTGTTATTATTTGTCGGTGCCGTCTGCCCGTCGCGTACGTAAGCCGGTACACTGTCTGTATGTAATGGGAAATTTTTGATATCCGCGCCGCGGCATCGAATCCGTTTTCCAAACCGCGGGCACTGACGACTTCGTGTGAAAAAACCCGACTGAACCGTTCCTTTGGTCGACCGTCACGGAGACCACGGTTGGCGCCCGCAATCCAAATCGGCGTTCCGTCGCGGCCCCGTCAACCTAGGACGCACACCACGTATAAACGCGAGCCGCCGGGACGAGTTTCGACTTCACTTCGCGAACGCCGTTCACCAGAGTTTTCCGGCACGCCCGTCGGCCGTCGTTCTACACCATTGCTATCATTGTCTTGTTTCCGATCCCGGGTTAACCGTCCCCCCCCCCCCCCCAGTCGGTCTTATGGCGTTATCAACACGTTGCTATACGAGTATAATTATCGTACGCAATTGCTATTATAACCGTTTTTAACGGCGACCGACCGGTTCGTTCGTGCGTTCGTGCGTCTCGTACGGAAAGACATTTGTCTCGTCGGCAAACTCGATTCGAACGGCTTCCCGTTTACCGTTTGGCAACGGAATACACGACGAGGACCGAATTCGTCACGCGTCCGATCCATAAACGTTGAAATCGCTAGTCGCATTAACCTAATAGCGACTTAGAAACCGATCGTGCGCGTGCGGTTATCAAAAAATACATTTAAATGTATACGATATCCGTTTGTCCGTGTGTGTATCGTTCACTTATCACGATTGATCATGTTCAAATTTGTATTTCACTACGCGCACGGTCTATAGAGAACACCGTGTTATACCGCATTAAGTAATATCTTTTCAAATTCAAAACTATAGACGAACGTATAGATGTTGACGGGACGATTACTGTTTTCGAGGGGATAGCATTCAAATGCGGATTTCTATACGTTTGTCTAAGTATACAAGAATTTAATTTATCGTTTTATTTGTTTTGTACGAAATGAATAAAATCGCCCTGCTTTGCTCTGACGTCAATAAGAATTTTATGTAAAAAAAAAAAAAGGAATTTCTCACAACATCTAATTGAAATTGCAGAACTCATTATTATTAAACTTGTACTTCACCTGACAAAGCGTATTCGATAGAGTTTAATTTCAAGGTGTACCGGAATTTATATATATATAAAACGATCAAAATTGTTTTCGATTGTTTATGAGTGAGAATGAATATTTGAAACTTATTCAAAAGCTAAGTAAAACAAAAATCAAACGAATTATTGCAATAACACTATAATCAGAATAATATATAGTAGTACATATATCGAATTTTTATATTACGTATTATTCTCGAAGCGTGCGTATATATTCGCGTAGTTGTTTTTATTTCTCATAAAATTCGATTTTAAAATACGAGTGTAGTTCAATATTGTATTTACTCGATTCCGAAGAAACTACCCGAATTTTACACAAAACCAAATTACATACTACAAAATAATCCATGAGACGTTCTTTACAACGAATATGACTCTTATCCGTAAACGTTATGGTTCCCGCAGTTTTCGAAAGCAATAAAAGAAAACCTACTCGTTAAAAACAGTACCGTACGTGTCAAATTTCACGTCAAATTGACGTAGCTACGCGAAATTCTCTGAACACTAGTGGCCCGTATTTCGAATACCAAAAAAAAAAAAAAAAAACGCTATTATCTAAATAAGATCGTTATTATATTTATCGTTGCCGGTCTCTACGATTCAAAAACCAGATGCTGGAAAAGGAGCTGGTTAAGTCCGCAACCGGAAAAAGTTTCAAAAGACGCACAAATATTATTTAATGTCGACTAACAATAAGTCGTTTCTCTCTCTCTCTCTTTTCTTCTCTTTACGCAACAAAAGACTTGTTGAAATGTTTACGGCAAAACTCGTTTGTAACGGCGTACTGCTAACGCTACAATTATGTCCGTTATTATACAGTCGCGTATGTATTATATTGTGCAGTAAATGATAATAATTTATATTTAATTGTCCGCGTTTTGATATCGTTAATTTTATGACAACAACTGTTTTTGTTTTTACAGTAATTATAGCTCTTCCCAACGCGATATTCTCACGTGCGATCCTATTCGGTTTACTTTTTTTCACTCGTATTTACTCGTATACGTAATGATAATATCTATCATTACGATCCACGGCGGACCGCGTAAACAATAATAATCAATTAATTTGAATTGGAGTTGTTTACGTTTAAAATACGTAAACGGCATAAACTCTATGAAAAAACGTATATGTTTTTCGAATAACGGATACGTCGTGTTCAAAGAACGATTACCGATCGTGTGCTTCGGGTCTACTCGGGAGCTTTGTAAAAAAAAAAATCCACGTTTTTCCCGCAGCCGGTTTCGGCGATTCGTTTGTTGCGAATTGTTTTGAAAACTAACTTGGTCATATTTCTGATTTACGTACAACGTTTAAAACGTCAACAACGGTTCATCAGGACGATGTTTAGCATAAAACGACGCAGTTTAGCATATTTTTAATGTTAATTTCATTTTGATCACGGCGTTCGATGTGATTTCGCGTGCACGCTGTACGTTAAGCTCTACTCAGTAATTCTGGGAATTATTTACGTTCGAATTATATTATTTTACATATTTTATTCTCAGACGACGTCACGGCGCGCGCAAACATTATCATATTAAACTTGATCGTGTTATTTTCGGTCGTCCGAGGTAACGACCGCGCGGCGCTCGATCAGAATTACCGCGTGATTCGTGACGCTGTGGACGGAGCCGTAGCCGTACCTCTTCTGGCACCTGAAGCAATTTAAATATATGCGCCCCCCCCCACCACCCCAATCGTAAAAAAAGCCACTAAAAAATATATTTTTAGCGTAGAAAAAACCTCTCAAAGTTTAGCGTCCCCATTGCTACGGCTCTGGCTGTGGATTTCTGTTCCCGAAACGCTTCTTCGCCGATTGTTAATCGGTTTTTCGAAATCGACGCGAAACGGACCGCGCGTTTAAACACGCCTAGGCGAAATTAAGATTAAGGGTTTCGAACTACAACGCGCCACCGCGAAACGGTCGCGCAGTCCCGGTTGGCCGACCTTTTCGACCGAATCGAGTTCGTGTCCCGGTGTCACGCGAGACGGGAGTCGATACTTGGCCGTTGCCCGAGACGACGCGCTTCCATCCGTATTATTCCCGTCGTCCGCGCTCCAGACGGTTCGAGTGCACACGTTCAAACTCCGAGCACATAGAAATGTGTGACGAAAGAGGACGGGACCGTGAAAACTCGACGGTTGGCGGTCACACGTTGTCGCGGCTGGACGACGACGGACCAGTACGACGAGACACGTGTGCGAAAACGATACGGGTTTTTTTTCTAAACGTTCGGCGTGTGTAGTTCGACCGACTCGGCCAGTCTGACCGATCAACCGCGTAAGCTGAATTTCAGATTTTTCAAAAACCGCCTCGAACAACGTCCGCGCGCACGTCGAGTGTTATCGTCACGTTTCCGCGTGCGGACGTGTCACGCGCGATGATCGTTCGAGGAGTTGGTTTTCGTACCGTCCCTCGACTCGACTAGCCGAGCTCTCTCTCTCTCTCTCTCGGGGTTCCGTCTTGGAGAATAAAATCGAAAATGGTTTCGCTTAGGTTTTATCGGGATGTAATAACGCGAATCGCGTCCTGTCCGCGAACTCGAGATTTCCGTCTGGGTTGAATGCCGGCGTGGGTGGAAACGGCAAAACTCGCTCGCGCGATTGTTAGTTTATTTCTCCGCGTGTTTTCCCGAACGAGTCACAAAAAGAGGTTCTCGGGTGTATTCACATCGTCCGGGAAACATTCGTATGGAAACGCCGAATTATCTCACGTCGATCGGCCTGCGACCGATTCCCCGGCCGGATCGGCCTGCGACAAGTTCAATCGACACGGCGAAACGATAAGAGATCCGATATTAGATATGGCGTGCGTGCGTTTCACGGAATAGGCCGAGTTACTTTTTACGATTCCGTTCCCCACGACTCCCGTCGAATCGGCTCAAGCGTTTGAAAACTTTTTGACATTCTGTTCTACTGAATACGACTGTGCTGTGTTTGTATGTACACGTAGATGTTTTAATCGGAATATCTGACCGGAAAAAATGCATTAAATAGTGGACGTATATTGTTCTTAGTTTTTACCGAAATGTATAGACAGTTCGTAAAAGGAAATGTCGAGTATATTATGTTTATCCGTGTTTGCTCCCATCAACATCGTGTCGAAATTCAAATGTAAAAATAGAACGCAATAAATGTATTGATCACCGTTGTAGTGTCAAAAACAATATTGAATAACAAAACAATAACAACGACCACAATAATAATATAATTTTATATAAATTTGAACAGTATTTCTTTTTATTCGTTTTAACGTTTGTAACACGACAAAGTATGTAAATACAGGTTTAAATATTCAATGGTTGAAATAACAATTTTTATTTTGTTATTTTTATATTAAATAAAAAAAAAGAACAAAAAAAAAAAAGATTATTTCAAAAAATATTGCAATCTATTACGATGAAAACATACACGATAAAAATATAATATGTTGTTTACGTCAAACATTATACGATTTTAAATAAAATATGTTTTATTTTTTATTTTTATTTAAACGAAAATTGTTTTCATCTATTTTGTCGTTGTTGTAGAAATTGTTTTTGACGGGCAAAAAATCGTCGATATCGTGCATACTTTTTTTCTTCTAAACGTAGTAATAAAACGCATCGTCTGTCGCGTAAAAAATTTTTAGGATGATATCATTATTATTGTTATTATTATTGATAGTTTGCAACGACGTGTGCGACGATGAACGAGGCGGTAAAAAAAAATGCACGAAAATATCACGTGATATTGATCGTTATTATACACGCGTCGCTCGCACGACGGACACTGTAAGTAACACACAACGAAAAACAAGAAATCTAAACGGAATCTTGGCGGAGGGGACCGTTAGCTCTGCAATGGGTCTCGGCGCTCTTTGCCGTCAATCGAAACTTAACGATCACATCGAAAGAAACGTACCGGACGAATTATTGTGACGCGTATTCACCGAGTTGTAATCACGAAAAATAGAAACGTGCTATTATAGAAAAACATTTATCATTACCACGCGGACGAATGTAATATTGTTCGTATCGTTTTCCACCGACAACTTGATCATATACGTACGTATATTCAAATGATTAACATGTTGGTGATTTTTTATCGATATATTTTATGCACGCGTATGCGAACAATATTTGAAACAACAAGGTCGTGGACCATGGCCCGCGCTTCGTCGTACAACGAGATCGACATTATTCGACGCGTCCGTAAATCAACACCGTTAAACTATAAAACCGATACGGTTATCGTGTTATTATTGTTAATTGTTGCCGGTTTGGTTTTTCTTTCCGACGCATTCGCTGTCGATACGTACAACGGCGTCCATTTCGCGCAGACGTTTTTTCGTCGATTAAAATGGAATATCGCCAGATAATGTTTACAGTGATCGACGTCGTTCGTGACGCACGACGCGAAATTTTTTTTTCAAATTCGAAATGCTTCGGAATGCTTCGGTCACGTCGGTCGACACGTCCCGGACGTACGGGGATCGTCTCCGAGTTGAACGCGGCACGAACGAGCAAAAAAAGGATTGGAACGTTAACCTGTTCGCACACGTGTCCTGACCGACCGCGTGGAAATTTAACACGCGAACTGAAATTAATCTCACTTTTGTTTCGAGCTGTCGACTCGACCGGTTACGGCTGGTGTCGTCGACGTTATTTTTTACGGTGTTTGTCACGTTATCGTCGTCGCGTCGCGCCATGTCGTCGAATTCGTCCGACCGTCCGCGTCGTGCGTGTTTGTCCGATTTGTTTTTGTTTTTTGTTCTTGATCCAAACGAAACGTTCCGGGGCGCGGTCGTCGCACGTTGTTTACGGCCGTAAGTCTTATCGTCGTCGATATCGAACGGGGACGACGACGGGGGGGAGGAGACGAAAATCGTTCTCCTTGAAACCGCGCGCGAACGTTCACACGACTCCGTGAAATTGAAATCGCTCCGGCGCGTGTCTCGCATTTTTAACGCGCGGGAGCCTTGCCGAACTCGTGCGCGGCATACGTCGCGACGTCTACGGGAAAAACACGTATGCGCCTTTTGCGCAACGACGATTAGACAAAACACGTGATCGTTTTTTACGAGTAACGGGTAACCGGAAAAACGCGTCGAACGAACCCGAAAACGTTTTGTTTGTTTGTTTTGTTTTATATGATCGTCTCGTTTCTGAATAAAACGTCCAAAGATGATTGAAAATAGCTTATCGTCCTGATAAACATCTTTACATTCCAATCGTCTAACATTCTAACGTGTTTTCGTACAATAAATTAACAATGAAAAACAAAAAAATATTCGACGTTTTTAACAATTAACTTTAAATTCGCGTCTTCCCGTCAACTTTTGCGTTCTGTAGTTTTATTTTCGTCTCGTCCACCCAATTATAAACTTGTAAATAAAATGCTGTACAAATAAAGACGAACTTTTACAAGAAATACGAATTCACTAATTTACCAATTATTTTCTTCTATTGAGTTGTGAACAGGGTTATATTTTTAATTTTTGTTCAAATCAACGGCTGGAATCTGAAAGAAAACAACCGGACAACAAGTAACTGAAAATTACTGAAAATCTCGTCGATTGGGTTAAATTATTTTCTCATCGTGCGACATCGTTTCCCGAAATTATATCAATTATTTGTATATATATATATTACGTCCTCGTAAATGTGATTGTAATTGAATGCAATTGTAAAATTAGACTTAAATACGAACGCGTTTAACTATTACGAATTAGTCTTCAGTTATCTATTAAAAATTATAATGTTTTCATTATTACTTTTTATCATAAACTTATCGCTTTTCTATAGAATCCGTTTTATTTGTTGTTACTGTTGTGTAATCATGTGACTTGCGATAATGACGGTAATATTAAATATTTTGAAACCCGTTGATTGTAAAAAAAATATATTATTTTTATATAGATAATTTGTTTAAAGAAAAAAAAATAATAATAACATGACGTTTAAGAAGAATATGATACCGATATTTTTATTCGAACGACAGCGTATGACTCCGCGGCATAACAATTTTTCGTGTACAACAAAAACAGGTTTTTTTTCGGTTGATTGATAGTAAATCAATCTATTCCGGTACGTGCGTCATGGCGTCGAAAACAAAACAACGAGAAAACGAGTACAATAACAACAACGACCAAAAACTCGCGAAATAAACGTCTAACAGAACCGTCGTACTTCGCACAGACACGCGAAGAATATTATTCGGTCGTTTATTATGGCGCGTTCAAACGATGAGACTTTTGCTCGGCCTATACTCGTGTGTGTGCTCACGACTTTGGAAGCTAACGCCGGCAGTGACGTTTCAGCGACTCAAATCGCGTTTACTTAGATTTTCGCGTGCGCGTTTTTTTTTTTTTTCAATTTTTCCTCATACTAAAGATTATCGTGTGTGCGTTTTGTAATCAATAAAATCGTTAGTTTGGGTTGTGCGTCTACTCGTATTATTTAATTGTTTTGAAAATTTCACCATCATCGTTACACGTTATGTATATCGTGCACGTATAAATGTACGGTTTTCGTTTTATTTCGAACGTCCGCCATTCAAGTGTCCGGCGAATTGTATTTGATCGCAATTTTTTTTTCCAACGCGAATGAGTAACGTAATCTCGCAAGACACGCGGCAATAATAACGCGGTTAATAATTAACGACGCAACAACGGCGACGACGGCGCGATAACACATATCGCACGCATGTACGTACAGTTGCACTAAATACGCATAAAAAATAACGTCACGGGCGCCGTGACGTTTACTCGACGCGTGTGAAATCGAATCACAGGAATATCGGGACGCAACGAATCATTTCGAACATCGATATGAAAGTCCACCGTTAAGTATACTAATTTTATATTATAAAAAAAAGCTTCGACACTCGTGAAACACTTGTACTCTCGAGTACTTGACGACGCTGATAATGTTATGTGACGATTCGATTGGAATGAGACAGACGTTTCGACGTGTACGTTTGACCGTCCAAGGAGTGTGAAAACCAAATTTGGTTCGTTTCCATTTCGAGTTGAAACCGGTCAGTGTGACAATGCGGCGCACGTAGTTTTCTGCCGGTTGCAGTACCGGGGAACAGTCGGCTGACGAAATGATCTATACGCTGGCGCGGAAAGTAAATGGATAAAACAAAAAAAGCGTTCGTTTCGTTGTTTTGTTTACGTCTTCGCCGGCCAAAACGTGAAACACGTTCAAACCGACGGTAGCGAACCGACACGGTGTTATAACATATGTATTGCAGTCGAATATAGTGTGTGTTATAAAACGCGTTCATGCGGTATAGACAATATGTTGTAATGGGACACAGCAGAAACGCGCAACAAAACCCTTGTTACCGACCCAACTATAAAAGTACCTGGACGGGATCTTGCTCGTGCTCAGTGGACAACTCTCAACCGTATCAGGACGGAGCAGGGACGATGTAATTACTTACTCCATAAATGGGAAATGATCGACTCTCAACTATGCGAATGTGGCGGTAAACAAACTATCAATCACATAGTCCAGTCATGTCCTAACATGAAGTTTGAAGGAGGGTTAGTCAAACTGCACGTGGGCAGCCCGGCAGCGCCAAACGGTGTGACGAACTCAGTATACGTTTGTGATATCTTCTCACTTCTTACCCATTTACTATAGTTACCGCTGTTAATGTTGTTATTTTTATTTTATTATTACCACTATTATTGATTTATTTTAATTATTTTGACTATTGTTTCGATGTTACATGTTTTACTTTTACTCGCTATTTTATTTTGTAATTAATGTTACGCCGAAAATGTCATATGCATAAATAAATAAAAGACAATGTGTTGTCTGCGCGTGTACAGCGCCGGGCGAATGAGTCAACGTCGTACTATTAATAATCCCTTCAACCGTGTATCACCGTTAAATATATATCGTATAAACGTCATATTTTTAGCCGTGTTTTTTGAACGATTATTGTTATTGTATATATGCAATATAACGCGAGACACCTGAGGCGAGGGACGTAAATAAATCGGCGGTAACGCACACGACGCGCGAATATAAGTCAATGCTGATGGAAGTCCATACATCACGGACGCGATATACGTTTATTGTTATTTGTTTTTATTTTTTATACGCCGCGAGAGACCGCGAGTTCATAAAAACCAAACGCGATAAGCGCCAAACGGTCGGGTTGAGCGAGAAAGACCGGATAACGAACACGATATCGGTCGTCGACGGCTTTTAATATTATTATTATTATTGTCGCGGTCGGGTCGGAGGAACGAAAAGTCTCTGTAAACGGCACCTGTCGTTTAAAAACCGTCGCTGGTGATATAAGGTACTCATATCGATCCGTAGTAATTTCTCTTTGAAACACGAACTCGTTTCGGTAATAGTCCCGTAGTAACGGTCCGTCCGTCCGAGGACGAACGCGGAGGACGACGTTTCACGCGTCTAAACGCGGTAATCATCGCGTAATGTATATTAGTGCGTGTGTACTCGTGTGTATCTCGTGCGTAAAAACGATACTTAAAACACAATTGAAACCGTTCGCGCCGCGCCGTGTACACGATCAGTGTACGACGAATGTACGAACACATAATGTATATACGTGTACATAAACCGAACAAGAACGACGTAAAAACGGTAAATTACGCGAATCGCGCGTTTCCCAGACCGCGGCGGCGAGAGTCGTAGACCGATTATCGCGCGCACGAAAGCGTTTTTTTTTTCTTTTTTTTTCGTTTTGGTCGGGAAACATTAACCGATTTCGTGACGATCGCGAGGTCCGTCGTTCTACGACAACGACATCGGACTATGGCGTTCGCGCGCGGATACAATTGTCGTCCCTACGAGTCGTCGGCGACTCCACGCGGATTACGGTTTTATGGGGTGAAAAATTATATAAAAAAAAAAAAAAATGAAAAAAACTACCGGTGTGACGAGAATATTCGTTTTCCCGTTTTCAAGAACCGTACGTTGGCCGTTGTTTTGGATACAGCAGTACGGTTCGGATAAAACGTGAAAAACGCCCGTCTCGTTCCACTAGATTTAATTTCCGAAAATAACGTGTTTATTCCTTCGTTCTGTGTGTTGTCGAGGTGGATGTTTTTCGAATATTGTTTCACACTTCGACACCCGGTGACGACAATAGACCGGGGGTTTTTTTAATTTTAAAAATCGTTTTCATATTTAAAACGAACGATCGTCACGAGACACGAAATACATTTCCTATCCGCACGTTTTCGACAAACGAATAGCTTTCTGGCATAATTTTTTTTTTCAGCTGGAAAAGTTGAAAAAGGTCTCAACGGTACGTACAATCAACAGGGGTAGTTTATCGTACGCTTATTTGCGACGGGAAATTGTTATGATTAATACGGTAACGCTTTGGAGTACAAAAAAAAATTTTAAAAAATACGTAAGAGCACATATATCGAAATTCTAAAACCAACCGAAACGTCACGCTCAACGAATTACGTACTTAGTGTGATTTTGCTGTACTTGCCGTTAAACAGACGTCCTTTTGACGCCCACAATTTATACAAGTCGATCGTGCAACCTGATTGTTGTGTTATCGCACGGACGGAGAAAGAGTAAGAGAACTTTTCACGTTCTCAATAAAAAAAATAAAAATAAAAATAAAACATGTATGTGCTTATTCCACAAAACGTATACACTTCTGTCAGCATAATATGTTTGACGTGTTTTTATACATTTTAACTGTTATGTTTCAGATACTGTTGGATTGGATCCTGAAAGCCGACCTTCCACAAAATCTCGAAAAAAGGTTAGTCCTATTACAATCAGGCGATATACTCGTGTTTGTTCTTTTGAATTTTTAATAATATCGATTGAACGCGTGAACATTAGTTGTACGTTGGGGGAGATACAATGAAATCAAAGGTATGGATACCGGTAATATTATTAATGCATGGCGCACTACACAAGCTTTTTGACTTTCTCTCTACATAAAAAATAACATCGACAAAATATGCGAAAAAAAAATAATCCGAGTGCTTTTCGTTTACGAGGTTGTTGCTATATTGCCTTGATTCGTTCGGTGAAATATATTTTTTAATAAAATAGAGTATAAACAAATTGAAATTCTAAGAACATATTGGGATATCATAAAATTATACTAATTTTTTTTTTTTTTTTTTTTTGAATAATACATAATCCGGCTACTAGTTCCTTTTCAGCGTATACAGTTTTGTTTAAGTATTCATTATAGTATCATTTACATAGGACTAGTTTTTATATTTACATAGACTGCACCACCAACAACAACAATAACAAACAGAATAAAAGCGTGGAGGGGGTTGATTGTTGTTATTATTTGTCTTTTTTTTGAAAACGGTAAAATATTAAACCTGACTGGGTCAAACGCTCGTAGTGCCGAAACAAATATTTAAATACGAATCGAGGACGACAAATAATAAAAAAAAAATAAAGCAACGGCTGTCGTCTTCAAAGCGTAATGTTCTATATTGTTGTTGTGTCGTGATTACATGGACTATATTTCGTACACATCGAATAATAAACAAAATCATATGCTCTGTATATCCGTAAGAAATGTTATCCATATTCCGAAAAGCGGAAACGGTATTATTCCTTCGGTAAACATTCGGCTCGATAATCCGTTGTTTTTAAAGTGCTCGGGAACGATATTTGTTTAGACGTTTGTACAAATAAATATAGCTGAACCCACACGACGGTTCTTCAGTTGATATCCACAAATCGAATGATAAAAAAAGGTGTACTCGGCACTATTCCACCCGGTTGACAGACTTACGATACGTGAAACGAGACGAATTCTTATTCCGTGTAATATTATTACTAATAACGTATGGGGGATTTTTTTTTTTTTTATTATCCTCGCGATCGTTTTTGTATTTTTGTTCGGGAATATTATCACCAGGATTGAATGTAAAGTATATTTACGTTCAGATTTCTTATTTGAAATCACAGTCTGCTATTGTGCTGTTTGCGGACGGTTGAAAATTGTTAAGCAAACCAAATCAAACAGTAACGTATAACAAACTTATCGATTACCATCGTTCATTAAGCGTATATAGAATACAACTAATAGTTCAAAACATTATTTTCTTTCAATTCCTAAACGTAGAACTAAAACAGATATACTCGTATGAATTATCGATAACCTTAATGTGTTATTGATCATTCGAAAACACAATGATTTATTTCCGTATTTTGTTTTTGTTTTTCAATTCGTCCCGATGGAAAGTTGTTAATCGAATTTTACACCTTACGTTATATTTTGTGTAGCGTAGAATAATAATTATCAGCGAGTAGTGAACGAATGGATGATAACCAAAATCATGTGACGGTGTTGATCGAAAACAATTTATGAACGAGAGACGTATTTTTAAAATTTTTTTTTTTAAAATGTTTACGACAATAAGTCTAAAACAACGTTTCATAAAACGATTGTGTTGTTGATTATTGTTCACAGACACTTGCGCCCATGGTGGATGACGATCTCTTGGAATTTTTGGTTCGAGTGGCGGACAATCCCGCGGAATGGAACAAGATTCAACGTGTTTTAAGTAAATATATTTAGAATATTAATGACATCACAGCACGTGATTATAAACAATAATATATCATTACTATAACTGTAGATGGATCGTTAGTGCCAAAACAAGAGTAATAATTTTCAATTTTGTTTTATCCGTTTCAATTTTTTGAAATTCAAATTGATTAGATATAAAAAAGAAAGTAATATGTACCTTTTTTAAAGACTGTTATTTCCGATAAACTTTTATTGGTACGCTGCGTATTATAATTACTATAGTTATTATATTTCTACGTCATTTGAAATTTCTGACGTTTCCAATGAGTTCAACAATAAGCGAACGGAGATTTTCAAGTACGCGTCAGGCATAACAAAAAAGAACGTATCGGACATGATTATTCAAAACCGAGCGAAACTAAGACAAATATTTGATCTTATAAAAAGAAAGATAATCATATTTAACATTAGTTTTTATAACGATATACCTATATAAGTATTATATAATAGTTATAGAAAACAATTTTTAAAATAATATTAAATTTGTAAAATACTCAAATGTAACGGTTGCATGTTCGATAAACGGAAGAGGTGGCTGGAGGTTTGGAGCTCTGTCCATGTTTACGAGTTATCCACAATTTCAGTACCCTTAACAATTCAGTTTATGATAACGAAACGTACGTATCTTATTTGGCACGCGTGTTATTTTTTTTTTCAACCAGAAAATCAATAAATCCCATTGATTCTTAAATTAAACCTTAATTCAAAAATTTTGTCCATAATGCGATTCGGCGTAAGTCGATAAATTATAGTACGATAATGTATTAAATATTTAAAAAACGAAAAATATCTTCGAATTAAAATAAATGAATATTAAATTACCGAAAAATACACGAAACGTGTTAATTGTGTGCAATTTTAGCTAAAATAATAATAAATAACTTTTTCCTTAAATGTGTAGGCTGTGTTGGACGTAATAATTTGGTAGGGTTTTATAGAGGATTAAGAACGGTATATATATATATATATATATGTATTTACTTTGCGAAATTCGGGACAAACATTTGAATACCTAAGTAATTTATTCCTTATCAGAACAAAAAGCCAACCCTTTTCGAATAATTTTGAAACGGTGTTTGTAATCTTACAAGTATTTTTCTCGGCGTTGTTAGATTAACGTAATCGGCGTATCGTCCCGTCATTACTCATGTTATTTTTCTGTTATAAAATCTGTACAAACAATTAAGGGAGTTATCGCGCACGAGCCGTGCCGTACGCTATATTGGCAGCAAACGATTTATACGGGTCACGAATAAGTTTATTATGAAAGTTGTTCGTTGTAATCTCGTTATAACCACGTAACCGACTGAGAACGTAAAAAGTTTAGTACAATGTACACACACGTCGAACGGACTGGGTTTATTTCGTTTTAAAAACCGTCTTATAGTGTTGGTCGCGGGCGAAGATTGTATGACGTTTAAGCCGTTCGAGAGCAAATGGCGTTTCGATTTTCGACGCGGTCACACGACGATCGTTCGTATGTTCATCAAATTTAACGCCAGATCAAACGATGTTTACAACGATCACGTGCGACGGTTTTGGTTTCGGCACGTGACCGCTGAACGGAAGATGTTCAGTACGTACGACAGTGACTCTGTTGACGAGATGTTGATCAGTACGTTCACGCGATCGATCGATTCGTTGTCGCATCGGCCGAAACGAGTCCGTTAATCGATTCGGCAAATAAATAGAAATATATTCCGTAATATAAATTCGACGCGTCATTCGGCACGTCGTCACGATATTTCGAAATCCATTCAAAATCCACCCTCTAAGACATAACAATTAATGAGGTTTTTTTTTTTTTTCACCACATCAATTATAAGTACATTTTACCAATCGAGAACAACCTCGGCTTGTTTTAATATAAAACCTTTTGAATAACCGGAAATTAAAAACACTGGTTTTCACTTCTTTTCACCGGCTGCGTCATTCTTTCCGTGGCTCGTATTCACATAAAAGCACTTAGGATAATTGCAATGGAAATTCTTCAATACATCACGTGACGCCGTTCAATGTATATGTATATGTATATATAATCGTGATGGCCGGTGGTGGGAAAGAGGGGTAGAGAGAACTTATCGTGACGATTATGCGTTTTTTCTGAAAGCGATATTTCTGGAAGTGTATTTCCCCATAACATCCATATATCGCGTGATATGTTTTGATTGAAAATCAGTTGAGGACTTATACGGATTGGATTATAAAATAACGACGGTATAATAATTTAAACATTGTCGCGATTACGAAACAAAAACAAACGTTTCTGGAGATATTTCCAAATGTTTAAAATGTATTAGCATGTGGTGGGCGTCCACGGAAAATGCTTGTTTAAATACTACAATAGAAAATAGTTGCTAACAGTTTGATCTTTTTTGTAAAATTTACCTAAACTATTTGCGCTCCATTCAGGAAATTAATTAACATAAAAAATAAATCATTTGATAAAAATTACGAAACGTAAAACTCTTAAGAATTACAACACGTTATATCGTCATTATAAATAATAATTCACGCTAAGGTGGATATTAACTAGTTAAGAAATAAAAAATGTATGTTTAATTTTTAACTTGAATAATTTATTTATCCTGGCATAAATTATTAAACTTAATTAATTTAAATTTTCACTTTATGAACTTATATTTTTACAGTTAATTATCATAATAAACCAGTACAGTATATTCTTATCGAAGTTTGAAATTTATTTACTTATAGTGTTATAAAATAGTCAACCGCAACTCATAAAATCTGAAAGAACTAACCTCATACTTCACGTCTAATGGAAAATTAACAATTTATAATCAAATGGGTACTTCGTTTATTGTATTAAAAGTAAAAAAATGGATTAATTTGTTATTTTCGCATACAAAAAAAATAAAATAAAATAACGCTTACTTTAACCGAGTTAAGTTATTTTATCCATTTTACTTTTAAACTTGGCTAATTGAAAAAGTCTTTTGTTACCTGCTGACTTTTAACTGCGAGTCATATTATTAATTTAACTTAAATTGTTTGAGTAAATTTTCTTCATTAACTTGTTCATCTTTGATTAACAGCATATTTGGAAAACTTGATGTTTTATGACTTATTATTAACTATTGTGTTTCAATAAAGTGTATTATATGAAATACTTGTAAGTTAAACATTTTATCTAAAGTCGTGTTTTAAAACTTATTTTACAATATAACTCGTATTTCAATTTTTAATTAAATTAATTAATGTACCGGAAGAAACAAATGATAATTATTATATAGTTTAATATCACAATCCGTAATTATTAAACATAAATTTAATCACTAGAGGAGTTTGTTTTACGTTGAGTACCAATAAAGTATTTTTGGCCGAAACATATTTTTATCGAATTATAATATTCTATTGATTGTGTATACGTTTTTTTCTATACTATTTTGTATTTTGACGACCAATTAAAAATTAATTTTATTTCAGTCGTTATTTTTATCCGACTATTATTTTAATACTGGCTCATTTTCATATTCGAACAAATAAACCGTATAAATTATAGTATTTATTAATCTGAAGCAAACAAAAAACCTACGGCATAGATATAAAAATATAATGTCGTCTGTAAATTCCAATGATAATAACACGTGTATACGTATATTTATACTTAGTCATATATATATATGAACATTATTAAACATATATAAAAAAAATATCTATTGTTTAATACGATACGTTTTTCGTTAAATAAGAAAATACAATAAAACTTGTGGCACCGTTTGTGCAAAACCATTTTGTTCGTATAAGTTAATCAAAATGTAATGGTGATGTATTCAATATTTTAAATCGTACGTTCTATTAAGTTTTTCATAAAACATTTCCTTGATTTATTGAACGTTGAGGTCGACTATGATCCGTTGCCATCGTTTTTAACGAAAAACAGACCGTGTCGTTTAAACCTCCATAAGACTGTTGGACTGTTCTGTCGGAATGAATTATCGCGAGTGTACAATAACTGAAACATAGAAATGGAAAAATTGGAGCGTTGCCCGTTCGATTAAACGGTATTTTTTTAAATTTCATTAAATACATGTTGTAATAAACAGACGTTTGCAAATGTCTTACAGTAAATGATTAAAACCGATTGAATCACTGTCGTCGAACGAGAAACGGCCGCTTTGGAAAAAAATTATTGGATAATTCATTGACCAGATATTTGTACGTTATTTGTTTCGTCGAACCCGGATATATAACGTATCACACGCGAATATATTTATGGACGACGAATGGGTTTAAATTTCAAGAAACGAAAACGAAAGTTCAATTATCATCTAGAGTCGAGGGGGTTTTTTTTTGTTTGCGATTGCACGGACACACACGACTATAATAGATATACGTACAACCCGAATGGAACGAAACAAAACAGGATAAAAACAACGTCGTAGCGAGTAATCGGTTTGGTCGCTATCGACATATCATTGCGAGCGTCGTGTTGCACGCGATGTGAATATTCGTTCCGTAAGTGTTCGGTGTGAATGGAAGAACGTGACAATTGTGCGTGGCGTACACAACACGCGACGTCGACAACGAAACGTACACGTAAAAAGCGTCCAGCGTTACCGTAAATTTTTTGCGACATCGATGATGCTCGCGAATGTTCTTCGTTGACGCGGGCAGATACGTTAACGCGTGCTCGGGCGCGGCACGTCGCGCTTCCCATTCGTCCCGTATTAATTTTAAGACAAAGTCAAACAAAAGAATAACTTAACGACTTCCTGATAAACGCTCGGCAAACAAACGGATCAACTCGCGTAGTAGTCGCGATGCCGATAACTAAACCCAAGACGTTCGGAAAGTTTCAAGCGGCCGTGTTTGCGAACCGACGTAGTCGCTTTTATTAACGGCGGCGTGGGTACTTTGGAAAACGGACGGATTCGTAACGCGGTTCCGTCATCAAACCGACCGTCTTTGCTGCCGTCGACTTTTTTTCCCGACGTCATCACGACTGTCGCGGTTGCCGTGGGCATCGTTTGCGGAAAAAAAAACAATTTAAAAAAAACGTTCGCGATACGGTGACGCCGTCGTCGAGCCCTACGCGGCTCAGCTGTTGGGTCCAGTGGTCGGTTGGACCGGGAAAATAAACGGTGTAGTCACTATGTTCTAACCTAACTGCCGTCTGGTCACACTCAAATAAGACATTATTACCAGCAACGTGGAGTGTACCTCGATATTTCGATATTATCGTCCGTGGAAAAGCGAATACCGTCGCCCCGCGTCTCTTTTTTAAATAGTAGAGGTACGCTCACGTATTTGAAAAAAGTAAAAACGAATACCGTTCCCCTGCGTCCCCCCCCCGATCGAAATTCAACCGCCGGTTAGCAGGTCAGGTGTGCGCGGCCGGCATCCGCAGTAGTATTCGTCATCGGCACGTCGGCGAACATTTTACATCGTTCGGCCGAAGAAGCGTCTGAATACGGTCGCGTGCAAATCCCGTGGAAAATAAAACATTGCGCGGAACCGTTGCGGTATCCCGAACACGTCGCGTGCGCCGTTTGCCGTTCTTTTTATGCCGGCCCGATGTTTTTATCGGTTTTTATTGTAAATCTCCACGCGCCGCGTACGCCCGCGAGAACTTCCCTTTTGGGCCCCGTGTGTGTTCCGCCCGGGGGACGTGTGCACGCGAGCGTCCGTTTTGCGAGGTTTTGCGTTTCGTTTACGGACGTGCACCAGACGTAGAACCGCGTTCGGTTAGGGAACGATGAGAGATAGAGATATTTGACGAACCGCGTGGAAAACGTAAACGAACATCGGACGAACGACCGCGGCGATGTTAACACCGCGGGCCAAATCAAACGCGAACGGGATTTTCGTTCCACGCTTACAACCGAGACGCGGTCGGTGACGTCGCCTGCCTGCATTCTTCGTCGTTACAGCGCGTCTCGCTCGTGTACGCGCCCTTCGTAAAGAGTTCCAGACGTTCACGAACACGATCGACGAACGCTGCAAGCCGTTGTAGGACACCGCCGGCTCTCACGATCGCGAAACCCCGAAGGAACGCGTTGGACTACTCCGCTTGTTCGCGCCACCCACAGACCTAGAGCGGTTCACGAAAACGACGACTCGCGACGCAAACAGTTTCGTTTTTACGACGCCGCGACAAACACTAACAAAAAAAAAATTCTTCCCGAAAACGCGCGTACCGTGTGCTTTGTGTCGTGGAGCGACGGCGAACATATGAACGTGAACGGCGTCGTTGTGAAATGCGTGGCACGCCGGACACGTGGTCGGGATTCAACGACGTGACGACATGACTCCGGTCGTCGTTACAAAACAAACACGCGTTTGAATGACACAAGTACCGTGTACTCGATCGTCGTGTACAGCACGCCGTGCGGAACGTCCGGACGGATTCGATTTCGGGCAACGAACGCGACTAAAAAAAAAACCCCCCTCTTTGTCGCCGGCGAGTTACGACTGTTGGAAACTAGTCGCGTCCGCGCCCGACCGTCTTCGCGGAACTTTACGACTTTACCACGGCTTTTATGATTTTCGCCCACCTCGTACGCAACGCGAACGGACGAATAGCACGCTTGTCCAGTCAGTCCGAATCGTTCGTGCGCTCTGCGTGTTTTGTCGTTATCGGGACAGGTACCGGGTTCGCATCTATTTCATCGGTCGGTCGGTTGGTTGGTCAACAGCGTAAAGCTGGTTCATGACCTAATGTCTGCGTGTGCGCGCGAGTTTATTTCGCATGTTTTCGGACTCTCTAATTTTTAACATAGGTTTTAGATATTTTTAAAAAAAAAATCGAACTCTAAAACGCGCTGTTTCAACCGGCCAGAAGAGAAAAAAATTACTCTATAACTATTATCGCATTCGGGATTAAGGAAATATTTTATTTTTTATATTGAATTTTCAGTTAAATTTTCATAATTTTTGGGCAAGTTTGCATACATATTTACAAAATTTGAAGGACAAATGATTCTCTGTCTTCATTATAACAACGTTATAGTTTTTTTTAAAGGAAATAACGAAAAACTTCGCAGGTAAAAGAAAATTCAGTTTTTTCTCTCTATAATTCTTCAATATCGGTCGATAACAAACAGTAAACGGCTCAATATTTCTCAGGGACGATAAGTCATTTTTTGTTTTTTTTGTTTTGGAAAGGCGAAATTAAAAATACATTATTCACATGAAATTCGACATCGTAACCTAAGACGATATTCACTATTGTGTTGACTATTTGAAAACACTGTCACGGTTCTTTTCTCTAATGTATATTATCTTAACGACGGTTACAGCACATCGTGGTGTTTATTTCGAGACCGTTGCACAATGTGTACAATGGTACGCCACTTAATTGAATTTGAATACAATTTAACAGTATGGAATGAGAAGTGTTTTACGACGGATTGTTTACTCTCTCGTGGAAATTGTATTATTTGATTAAACGGTTGGTGATTTATTTTGATTTTAATGCGTTTTGCTTGTCTGTCGTGATTTCGGATGGTCGTCTTTAAACATTATTTCTTGTCGTTGTAATTTATAAAACGCGACCCGGCGCTGCCGAGAATAGTATTTGATGGTAATTGTGAACTGACGAAAACTTCCAAAAAAATAAATATATATATATATATTTGTTTCCGAGAACACGAATATCTTCATTTGTCACACGTAATAATATGTTTAGATAATCATGGGCGATTTAATTTTGTACGTTACAATTGATCGTAATTTCCCGCATAAGAGCATGTTAATCGTCTCTGTCACTTCTTGATTATCACAAATGAAGTGCCAGTGTCACGAGAAATCGAAGCTGTCTACAGTATCGGAGACGTACGTTATCGGCCTGTGTAGTCCGTTATCACTTTGCACTGTCAGAAAATCATAAAAAATATCAAAAATATCCTATTATTTCATTCATATTTTTCTTGTCTGGACCATATCTAAGAACTACTATAGGAACAATAAAGACTAAGCTGTTTGGCAACGTTATAACGTGAAAAACATTAATCCGTCCATACGGGCCAAATCATCGATGAGTTTTTACGCATTACCTTTTGAAAACAGACGTCTACCTAGTTTAAAATAAAACATCAGTCATAGTATACCACGTTAAAAATAAATATAATTTTTACTTGAAATATCCAGATTCTGTTTCTATATCTATATGATACAATTTTTTAGGGAAATCGATTATCAGGAAGGAATGTGGAGTGTGTTAGACACAATGATATACTATTGAACATCGCTTTGCAAAAACTGAGACTGATTTAGAGCGCTAGTCGAAGGACAATGAGAAAAATCGAAAAAAAATCGAAAACCGTTTAATCGCGTTTATCCTTTTTTCAAATCTAAATTGGCGTGTACAAACTGTAGGTGTTATACGTATATTGGATTTTAAAGCACATCTGCAGCAGCCTCCTTGTGTCGTGTCCGGGACAACCCACATTTTGCCTTCAGGAGACACCTTCTTCTCCGAGTTTCTGTCGACTGAAAACGAAGAAAAACTCGCCAGACATTCCTACTTTTTATTTATTTAGATGATAAATCTCCGTCTCTTCGTTTACACACACACACGCTTATTCGTCTTCACGACTTTCACCAATCGTCACGGAAACTATCAGAACTACTCAATTCAAATATTACACTTGCTTTTCGATGGACGCGGTATGACCGTAACGCAGTTGACGTGTTTATGATTAACGCGACACGTAATATTATTCATACGGATCCGACAAAAAATCTTAAATAAAACATGATCATTCCAATTTAACGTGATTTTCAAACACCCAGACTGTTTGACTGTTACGTAAAATTTCCTGCGGGTTCCACTGAATTGATTTTTCAATAAAATTTAATGTATTCATATTTTTGACGTCAACGGAAAAAAAACGAGCCATGATCGAAACACGAACGACATGATGTAGATAAAAAATTGTATATATTTGTTCATAAAATTATCCTTAGAAATACACACTGAGGTAGACGCGTGTTTCCCATATATGCATGTATTTTGAAATATGAACAAATCAAGTATCATGGTTAGGCATTCAAATATCAAAAAAAAAAAACGTATAAATCTTTTCAAATCAGCCTTGACTTGGGAAAAAATATTACGATTTTTTGCAAATTTTTTTTTTTACGATACGCCCCTAAACATAATATCTATAAAATAAAATATTTCATATCGTACCTTAATAACAATAATTTCACAACATTTGTGTCAGACATGAAAACACAACGCGCGCAATATGTAAATTATGACATCGCAAGGTTGCGCGATAAAAACTGTCAATGCATATAAATATATATAAATAGGTGCTTATGAAATTTAAAAGAGGGGGTTTTTTTTTTTATTGAAACGCTGAACGGTCGTTGTATTTTACTTTTATTTCGACGGTCCACGTTTTTCTCCAAGTTCACGCCATTGAATCGTAATTTGTTTTTAATTGATTACGTTTGTATGCAACGGACAAGCGTTGTTGACGGGACGCGGGTGCAAATCGGATTTGGTTTTTTTCAACCAACACTAACGAAAACGGTTTTAAACGAAAAACGTTCTCACGTTTGTTTAGTTACCGCTCGCCGATCCGAACGGACGGTATAATAAGTCGTTGTGTTCGAATGCAACGATTCGTCAGCGACGCCAGTGGGTTGTTATTATTGTAAACGCCGTTTAAGATACTTCAAGCATTACATTTCGTCCGGGTACATATTTGTTCTAGAGTATAAATTATCGACGATTATCACGACAATCCGTTCTGTTCACAACGATATTTTATTCAAAACGGTGCGTCGCATGGGAAAATTCTCTTTACCGTGTGGACCGTCACGTTCTCGCGCTTGAATTCGCGAGAAATTAAAATCGTTACGCGTTTAAGAGGTTGTCGAAAGACGGTTTTCGAACGTGCCGGTCCGCCTCGCGTCTCTCGTTGTTTTTTCGCGACACGAATAATACCAATAATAATGATAGACAATAAAACATGTTTTTAAGTTATCCGAATTGATCGATAATCGTTTACCGAACGAATGCTCGTCTTCTCAAACGGACTCGTTATAATGTTAAATGAATTGTAAATACTTTTGAGAACACGTGTTACTCGTCGTGAGACGTGCACTTGGCCAGTACCATTTATACGCGCACATCGTGCAAGTCTCGCGCTCGGTACGTCACGGTACGCGTGACACAATTCAATACGAACGTTATCGTGACTGTCGTCATTGTCATGACAACTCCCGTGCTAACCCACTTGACCGAAGACGAGACTGACGTTGCCGATCGTTCCGATTGTTGTCAGTTATCCGTTTCAACCCGTGTCCTGAAATTTTTGGCGGACCCGTGTGTGGACGACGTTTAACAACGACAAAAGGCTCCCCGCGAACACCGTCCATCGGACCGGCGCGGACCGGTCGCGTGAAAATCGTTCTTACCTGGTCGGCGCGCGCGCTCGCGTCTCACAGCGTCAGCGTGTAAACGAAGTACACCACGTACACGGTGCCGCGGATCCGGCCGTCGGACGTGAAGTTGACGCGGACGATCACGGCCCGCACGCTGCACATCTTGATGGCCGGGGCGGGCTGCGGACGACCCTGTTTCGGGGTGGCGGATTCGCGCGTGACGATCTGGCCGGTTATCTGTGAAAGAAAACGACGAATGATACGTGTCGCGTTCGTTTTTTGGAGATCGTGCGACGAACGACAAGCACGCGACAACCGTGTGCATGTTTGACGTCGGCGTGTTTCGGAGATGGCACGTGAATCGTTACGACTCGGACCGATTCCGGAGTTGATAAACGCGCGCGACCGGTGCGGTGGAGATGACCTCGCCGGCAACGGGAACGGGCGTCACGCTTCAGCGTCCTGGGGGGGTCGAGTTCGGGAACGGGAAAATCGAAACTGCGTCGAATCGCCTAACACGCGCGTGTCGAGGCTGTGCAAATAGGTGTTGTGCGTGCCCGACGTCCAGAATCGACCGTGTTGTTCGGACACGACGAATTCCAACGCGATCGATAAACTGTACCCGTACACGTGCGATCGCTGCGGAAATGTCGTCGTGAGAATCACACGCCCGAGTATACGCGTGATGATATTCGTTGCGCCGCGAATCACGGCACTTCGCGTTCTCTAGATTTCACGAAACCGATCGTAACGACATGTACGCGCATGCATCGTGTATGCATCGGCCGGTCAGTCGTCTGTAAAAACTGCGAGCGTAAATTAAACGCACATTATTTTGTTCCCCGGCGAACGTCTCCCGCACTGCAGCAACCTTTTAGTTTCTCACTCGTCCGGTGTTATCAAAAGGTTCCAGTTCGAATTTCACGGGGGAGGGGGGGCGGGGTTTAAATTTATAATACAACAATTTCGTTCTGTACCACTATTTGATATTTCCGACAGGCGAGATATCACACGCACACAAGGACCTTAGCAGGAACACGTTTTCTGGGGGGAGGCAGGAGGTTTAAAACCTACTAGATTATGTTGTGTACGGTAAAATTGTGTCTAAACGCGAGTTAAATAGCGTGTCTCCACATTAATAATTTAGTTTAATGAATTCGATTTATTTTAACTGTTAAAAAGATTCTAGGAGGTTTGAATGAACCCCATTTCCACCCCAAATACGACCTTGCACACACACACACACACGCGCGTCATAACTTGAACTCGCGGACTCGTATATGTTCGTTGTAGTTATGCCTTCTTTGTCATTGCGCGCGCGAGGGTATCTTAAAGAACACGATGTTTACGCACAAGTAACGTAGAAAACCGAAATGTCGGTCGCGGAAATTCGTTCGGAAATCTCGACAGACCCGTATTGTTTATATGTTAAAAAAACGTGAATAACAAAAAATAAATGAGAATCCCGTCTGCGGTGCACTCAGGTATGTTGGGCCGGGACGAGATGGGCGGTACGACGACCACGCCGACTTCCACGCCGACTACCGTACCGCCGATTACCGTACCGCCGACTTCCGCGCCGCCGACTTCCGTGCCGCCGACTTCCGCGCCGCCGACGTCAGGGTCGTGGCCGTCGGGCGATTGGATTTTGGAGACGGTGGAAAACATCAACGCGGCGGCCAGGGCCAGAGGGATACGGGCCGGAGGATCTGCGGGACCGGACCCGTTCGATTACGACGACGACGACGACGACGACGACGAGATCGAGGAAATCGAAGCCGGAGCCGACGATCCGCTGTCGACGACCGCCGGGCCGCCGCCGCCGCCTCCGTCACAGCGCGTCGCAGCCGGCCACATGTCCAGGTATCAGTTCAGGCGGATGGACGGCCGCCCGGACGACGGCCGCGTGAACGGCACGTACGTGGCCGTGGTGGAAAGCGCCGGTGCGCCGCGCGGAGTCGTCTACGATCCGGTGAGTATACGGCGCGGTGTGGCGGTGCGCTCGTCGGGTCGGGCAGTCCGGCCGGCGTTTCTCTTCCGCTTTACAACTCCGACCCGTCGTTATTTGCGTTGAACGTTTTTTCCGCGATTGTCGTTTTGCCGGATGACGAGACGTCACGCGATTTACTGAAACGCGATGTGGACGTTCTTCGTGACCCGTCCGATACACTCGAATACGCGGTGTTTTGGATTCGTCCGTAAACGTGTTGTTGCCGACGTCCTCGCGAGCACGTCGTTCCGAACGCGTTCTCGATGACGATACTCACGGTTTACCCGACCTCGTGGCCGAGTCTAATTGAGTCTAATTCACCGTCAGTCATCGAAAAACTACCGAAAAAAAAAAAACGCTTCTTAACAAAGCGATAACGAACGATATATTCGTTCTATCCACCGAATGCCACGAGAAGGCCAAGACAATAAACCCTATCCGAACCGCGTTTAGACGTCTCGGACGACGCGACTTTTCGTCCCCGCGCCGTCGTCTTATGCTTCCGAATACAATAACGGTGCACTCCCGAGAGTACTTTTACGTACGAGTACGAGAGATTCAATGCTGTTTGAACGATTGCAATTAAATCATTCATACAATTGAAAACGAAATCGTACTGTTTTCCTTTGCTTTGATTCCGAGCAGGAGGCGTCCAAGTCACGAGCCGCCGCGTTTTTTTCACTCTGTTTTCCTTATTCTATTAACAACGACGACGTGTCCGCGTTCCGTCCGACAGCTGTTCCGCACGGACTTAACAATGTATTTCGCACACGTCCGAGTCGTCCCCGTCCCCGTCGGTCGAATGCCAGTCAGCGACACCGCAAACAACGAGCCGCGATTTCCACGTCGAAACGACGCCCGCGTCATACGTGAGATCATCTCGGACTCGCCCGTCGCGTCCGTCTGTCGGACATTTTCGATCTCTACGGACGACAGTCCGCCAAATCCCGTCGTCGACGTCGTGCTCCGCGTACGCCTCGGGGGATGTCGACGAGTCGACAACGCGCGTGTTACGTAAGAGTTCTCGTAGATTCGGTTTTTCACGGATTCGTATGGGCGTATTCGTTCTATTCGCACCGCACCGACCAACCCGTTGCCGATCGTCCTGAGTTTTCGCTGTTTTCGTCGCGAAAATCGCGGTTTGACAACCGTCGGTCGGGTGTTGCGCGTAGACTGTTTGACATTAATGTCGCCATGTCGTATGCGAAACGGGGTTTTGAACAAATCACACCTACGACGCGCGTGCTGATGACGTGCCTACGTTTGACAACACTTTCGACCAAACCGTACATATCAATAACAATTATCGCGTTTGACGAAAAAAACGATATACGTGGGATCAATATAAACATTCGTATCACATTTATCGCGTAGACACGGTTCAATTTTAAATCGAATTGTTTTATTAATAACTCCCAATTATTTAGCTCATTCACTCTCTCTCTCGCTTCTTCGTCAAATCAAACATTTAGCATTCGTTTAATCGAGAAGGACACGAATAAATAATTAATTAAACCCGATCAATTTTAAACATGGTGATTTCTCAACACAATAACAACAGTTAATCAAACGATATTAATTATTGAAAAAACATTATGTATATACTCCCGGTACTATATAAACGCGTTGTTAGATATTACGTTTCTTATAAATATATTATCTAGCCTTATACTGTCTTATTTACAACGTACGTTTTATAATTATAAAAGTGTTCCCGTATATAACGGAAATAAATTCTGGTTGTGAAATCTCGAAAAAAATAAAACAGTCGAAAACGGGTTCTTCGTTGTGTGTGTATATGTATATATTTTAGAGGCGTCTGTCGGAAATATTTGTTTGTGTTTTGAATTATATTTTTTGTTCGAAATAAGTTTGGTTCCAGTTAGCAGCGTAAAATATGAACGCACTTTGTCTACGTCAAACTACTCAAACTACTTCACTTACTTAACCCTATTCGGTCCGTGAAAATGAACATTTTTAAACTTTGGTCCCTTGTTTACAAGAAATCCCAGGGCAACACAATAATGAAAAATTGTTCGGTCAGCAAAGTGTACAGCGTTCTTAGCGATTTCGTTATTAGTGAGCTTAAAACTTTTAACACGATTACGGAATTATTAAAAAATTAATCCGACGCAACGGTCGACAGAGTGATATTACAATATTTAAGACGTCCCGTTCCACGAAAAGTTTTCGTCAAATATTAATAAATATCTGTATACAACATTCAGACGCGCCATTCTTCGTCCAAGATCCTGTTCGGAAACATTCACACACGCACACACGTGTGTGTATGTATACATATATATATACTATATAATAATACATACATTGCATTACACGTACGATATAATACGAGTATATGACACTTATAATATACTGTATGTCTTGGAGTTATTTTTAAATGTGGAGGATTTTTCATTTCGGTGTATTTTTTTCATGATAAAATTGTAAGTTTGTACATTATATGCATACAAGTCTTAAAATACGTTAGGTGCGGTGAATGCCAAAGCCGGGGCAGGTTAGTCGATGTTTCTGACTAGTTATTAAACTCAGAATATTCAAAATCTAGTTACGTTTCGATGACACAAACATAATAGTATTCATGATGTCCAGAGATACCGTCTCGTTTTTACGTTCTTTTTTTTTTTAATGAAAATATTAACTTTTAACCGAGTTATGTTATTTATTTAATGTTGACTCTTATTTTCGAAGTCAAAAACAAAAATATAAATAAATTTTCACTTAACTTGTATTTGTTTGTTTGTATTAAACGAATTCAACGAGTTTAAAAAATGAATTGACTTGGTAATGGGTAACATTTTTTTTTTTCATTTAAGTATTTTGAACTAACGAATTCTATACAGTGCCATATAATAACTAATGTATAATAAAGTACACTGAAAACGTTTTTATAATAACAGTTACCTGTATACGCATTGGTCGTATAAATAAAGATTTAAATATGCGTTCGAGTGTACTGTATTCACATGGAGTTATACATTATGTATTATTTAGTTTATAAATATAAATAACTTAGACGTATTGGATTTGTCGTGTACGCTCATAATCAAAAAAAAAAACATGTGACTCGAAACGTACAAATAATAATACCGAATTATTTCGTGTTTGATTGCAGGTGAGACAGAAAAAACCGAAACCCGCGAAATAATAATTCCGATATGACGTACAACGGCCGTGCCAATATCCGAACCGTGGCCAATATGCTGACCGGAAGAAAACCATTAATATTGTCGTTTATAGTAATACAAAAAAAACAAAAAACAAAAAACAAAAAACACAAAAAAAAAAAAAAACGTTTTATCTTATCGATCAAATGATATAAATTAATATTATATATACACGTGTGTGATTAAACATTTTTCCCGTTTGTTTTAATGCGTATCGATTTGTTTGTTGATATTTTTTTTTTTCGATATTACGACCAAAAAATTATCGTTGTCGCGTTTTCATTTAATTCGTATACTGAGTTATAATCGTGTGTAATTAATTGTGCAAACGTTTACGTATATAAATTTATACATATACATATATATATACATTATATTGTACGAAATAATAATAATTATACTGTAAATTACGAATAATATCTAACAGTACAGATAAGCATTATTACCGATAGATAATAATTTATTATGATAAGACGCCCCGTACGTTGAAATTGATTCCATTTCTCTATTCAAATATTAGACGTGTTTGATGTACGATAGAAAAACCGATTCTGTTTTTTGTTTTTGTTCATTTTTTTTTTGGTTTTCAGCTCCGAGTCAAACGTCACAACGTTTGTCGTACAATTGAGTGTCGACGAGTAAAACGTTCTTAACTACGTGAACGGACGCCCCACGATAACGTGTAAAATTATTATGCGTGCGACAGAGAAAATTGATGTCTCCGTTTTGGTGACGAGAGCCTCCCGGCAGTTTGTCCAATACGTGTTTCCCCCCGGTCCCCCCCCGTAAATTTTTAGATGTAAGTTACATTGTGCGCGGAGATGTTCCGTCATAAGAAATATAACTTCTACAACGTCGCTACGTACGAGAACGGACGGACTATTTATTTCCGTGTTTATCCCGATACCGGCCGTGTACCCGAAGACCACATTAGCGAACGGCAAAAAAGATGGAGACGCTCACGAGTCAACGGCGGTCAAAAATGACGTTTTTTGTTATTAACGTATCGGTGTTGACGGCATGCCGTTTTATTTGATAATAAAAACAAAAACAGTTATTACATTAAACAATAAAAAGGGGCCCTGCGTTCGCCGCCGCCCCCCCCCCCTTTGACCACGGACCAAGTATTGGATGAATTGGCCAATAAATAGATTTAATAACAACACAATTATTCAATAAAGTGAACTTTAAGTTGTTACTCGTGTTTTCAATGATCGGAGTTCATGTTGAAAGAAAAAAAACCCCCACGACCAAATCGTCCGACCGCCGTTTCGTCTTCGTCATTCGATTCCACACGTTTTCCAAACGCCGCGCGCTTTTGGTCGAAACCGCTAGACGATACGATACCGAAAAATCTAATTCGCCATCCGGTGTTGTCTTTACGGTCACTCCGGATTTTCGTTCGCTTCGCGCCCTACTGACAAAACAATAGCGCGAATTCTCGACCTCGACTCTTCAGCGCGCCGAACTCATCGGTTCGTTTGATTTCGTTCCCGGTGACCGGCTGCGTTACGGTGTGCGCGCGGTAAAAACCTTCTGCGCGTTATTCGCCGCGCCTCAACGGTGAGTCGGGCGATCGCAAACGAACGCGCGGAATGTCGCGAAACATTCGCCAACGAAACATTCGCTCCGTTTCACTCGGTGGCAGTCTACCGTCGCAGACACACCGCGCGGATATGTCGAAGTCGTCGAAACAATCCGGTCCGGTTGAAAGCGCGTTACCGTCTAGAAATGTCTATATAGGTTTATACCCGGTCGGACGATTGTACCGCGCAAGCGTATTGTTTTGTACGTGTTTTGTCGAGACGTTCGAACGTTAATAAATACGTCTGGATGTTTTGATATTAGCGCGCGCGCGCTCGCGTTTTATACACGAGACATTATTAAACTAGTTTCGAGTTTTCGAAATCCGGTGTACTGGATCCGTTACAACGCGAATTCGACGGTCGGTTCGAAATACGCACGGCGATGAATATATATATCGTACCTGGTTCGGGAAGATATCGTCGGTCTCGTGATCCTCCAGGGCTCGGGTCGTATCGTTTTTCGTAGGCGCGCACGCGTTCCGTCTCCCGTCAAATAATTCGCCTCTCTGTGCCCGTCGTGCCACTCCGGCCGCGTCATTATCATTGACATTGTCCTTCACTCGCGACCTTGCGCTATCGCTTTTTCCATTTTCGCCGTGATCAATAAGTTTCCCGACAGTCGACCCGTTAATTACGTTTCGAACGTTTCGATCAATCTACACCGGTAATCGACGAGACCGTTTAAACTTATTAGTACCTCTCGAACTTCCAGCGTAGTTTATCTCGCACGTTGTTTCGTTGCCATGCATTCTCTCTCTCTCTCTTGTTTTCGTTATTTCGTTTGCCCGGAATTTTTTAATTCGTAGACCGTCGAGCTATATATATACATACATGTCTACGACAACTTTTGCCCTATTGATCTGTATTTTTTAATCGCACGACGTACAACGCGATTTACGGAGCGGCTGTACGGACGATGATCGCGCGTGCACTTTGTACGCGCGAGATATACGAGCGAAAAAAATTCGACAACACGCCGATTATCGAAAGTTTCGACGGAGATTAATCGACGACCGAACCGAATAATAAAAACAATTAGCCATCGTTTAATCGGTATTTTTCTTGTTCGATACGAACACGTCGGGGTCCGATGCGACTCTCCGCACCGGCGGACCCCGCGGGGGTAAAGTTTCGGACGCGAGCGAGACAAGAAATGTTAAAGGAAACTACCGTGCGAAGCGTACTTACGATATCGTTCCCGCCAAAGCACCGCGTTTCGAAACCCTGTGGACGACGGTCTCGCGATAATAGGCCGCGTCCCGTTTACGATCCAAACAAAACGAAACAAATAGTGGAAAACGTTACGTATACAATCGGATCCGGCGTGGTCCCGGCGTTATTCCCGTGCGATAATTTCGAATCGTCGCCGCCCCGGACCCGCGCGGACTTAACGCGCACGGCAATAATGCGATAATTCGTACTCACCGGGCTAAGCGATAAGGTCGGGTCCAGTCGGGGGCGTCTCCGCCGCAGCCCGTGACGAAGACGCGAACCGCCGGTCGTCGAGAAACCGGTGTGACGCGGAGCAAAACGGTCGTTTCGAACGCGCGAGCCGACGACACCGGACGGCCGGGCCGGGCGACATTGGACGTCTGAAAACGGCACGGGTCTGTACTTCGAACGGAAATAGCGGACGTTTTGTCGACCCGGGGGGTTTATTCGTGAACGGGAAAAAAAACCGTCGTCTCGGCGTCCGTGCCGCGGTGGTCCCGGTTACGCGTCGAGCAGGTGGATATTTTTTTTTCTCGGTGGGTGGGGGGAGGCCGACCTTCGGGCCCTGAAGACGAGCGACACGAATACACGTTAACCATAAAAAAAACGTACGCGGTTAACGAATTGTTGTTGTATTGGTACGCGTTCTGAAATCACGGCGACCGTCGGACGGGTGTGCGTGTGTGTGTGGCGGTGGGGGGGGGGGGGTGCTCAGCCCCGGTCGGCATTCCTCGCCGCGTGTTCGTTACAACGAACACCGACCACGTCGTCGGTTAGGTTTTCCCCGGACGTTAGGTGTCCGTCCAGTCGCAGTCGCAGTCGCGCGGTAACCCTCGGTCCGCGACTCGATTCGTAAACGAGAACGAGTACCGACGACGTGCTCTGACGGGCGCCGTGCGGGCCGTCGGCCGCGTCTCGCCGGCAGATCGCGCCGTAGTGCGTACGCGAACGCGCGTCGTGGAGGTGATAACGTCGGAACGCTCCGTGTGGGGCCTGCGCGTAACGTCACGTCGCGAACACGTAACGTCGCGCGGCACACGGCGATGTCATTATCATTGTTTATCTCGTCGTCGACATTGTCAACGTGACGCGTTCAAGGGTTTCCGTCGTCGTCGCGAGTCGTTACTGCTCGCGTTGCGTTCGTTTGCGCGCCGTCCGCGCACATCGGCGTCCGCGCACATCGACGTCCGCGCACTTCGGCGTCCGCGCACTTCGACGTCCGCGCACATCGACGTCCCACCGATGCGCCGCCGTTCCAGTCCGCCGCCCGCCCGGTACTGACGCGAATACCATGTACGTTGCACGCGGCTCCATACCGCCGATCGCCGTCCGTCTCGTCAACCGATCGCCGTCGACAGCCGTCCGCCGTCGGGACCACAGCACCGCCGACGGTTCCTCCAGCGTACGTACCCGTCCGTTCGGCCGGAACACGTCTGTCGGCGTCCGCGCCCGTAGTTCGGTTCGGCTGCCCGTCCAACGCTTGTCCGGCCGACAACGACCCTTGAACGCCGACGTTATTGTCGGATACGAGATATATTTTGTTTTCTTTCACTGATCGTCCGTTTGCTTTCGACTTTCCAGAAGGGTATTGTTATTGGTGCGTACGTTGACGATTCTGGCGACAACGTGGAACTCACTACTACCGCCAAGCAGACAATTCAAGATAGCACGGATACAACGATTGTCGATTCATTGAAAATGTAAGTGGCCGCCTGTCTGCGTTATATCGATACGGTTACCGTGTCTTTAAAATAGGTGAAAGAATTTTTTTTTATTTTTTTTAGTTTTTCACATTTCTTTAGCTAACATTCGACTCCTATGTTTACGTTATTATATTGACCTTACGTACGTTATATTTTCAAATAAGTGCGTTTAGTAAATTACACTCGTCGATCGTTATGAAACCGTTTTTAAATTAACATTTATACCGAGCGTTTAATAATTATGACATTAAACATGAATCTTCATTGTGCTCGTTGTAGAAGTAAGATGGACATTTGTCGAAATATATATCTACTGCCTAGAGCTTTTTTTCCCCCCACGTTTATAAAACCCTCGCGCTCACATATTTTATTTTGTTTTGCACCCATAAAACGCGAACCTGAAATAATAAGGAATGATATGTTTTCATTAATGTGTCATAAGTAATTAGGCATGTTTACATGAATAGTAAATTATGTAGGTATATTACTTTTATAACTGTTTAACTCTTACAATCGTTCCATAACGTTTATTCATTCAAATTAAACATTTTAACGTTGTTATTTTTTACAAAACACTTGAACATTTGTACAGTGTTTTCGTGTTTGTTGGTTGCTTTTCGCCTATTTTCTTTATAGTTTTATCGTTTATTATTATTATTATTTTTTTTTTTTAAACAAATTTAACATACATAATATGTACATATTTTTATTTTCTCCTTGTACATTATACTTTTTTCTTGCTTTTCTTGGTATTTGGTAACCTAATTTTTTTCAAAGCCTATTAACATGATAATATACAAATAATCTTAAAAGTGATATACCTGACTACGTGTAACTCATTTCTAATAGTCTGACAATGCCTCTATGATATATTAACATATACTAAAACGCATTATTTCTTATTGTTTCAGTTTGCGACATACTAAAATGTATTAAAATTAAAATTAAAACTATGTCTGAAATGACGGATGAAGATAATTCCGGATCACGTTCAGTCAAACGTCAATATCTGGATGCAACCGAGTCTTCGCCATCTTCATCAGATTACTCGTGTCCTGTTTGCTACGAACTTATCCATGAGGCACATATTACGAAATGTGGACATTCATTCTGCTACAGTTGTATATCGCGGGCCATCGAAACGAAATCTTCCTGTCCGAAATGTGGTAATTTACTATCCGGAGGAGTACGTGATGTATTTCCAAATTTAGCACTTGACAAATTGGTAAACAATTATAAATTGTTAAACGGCCGGAAATTAGAAAATTCAAGTAAATTGGGTATGGTCCATGGTCTACGTGGTTTTGTCACCGCTGAATCAAAAAAATTATCATTACCTGATGTGGACGCCATGTTAGAATTGTTAACCCGTCGTAAACGTAAACTGGAAGCCGAGTCGGCCTTGGCTCAAAATCGATTACTTTTTGAATTCCTAGAAAGGTTGTTATGCGACAAGGAGTCACAACTGCGGCGTGTTGGAAAACAAGTAGAACTAATAAAAAAAGATGTGTCATTTGTGAAGAAAATGTTAAAAGAATGGGAAGCAAAACGACCACTACCGTTAGACACAGAAAAAACCGACAATGCCATTTCAATTGTCAGTGGCCTCAATAATTGTGTTCCTGGTAATATTCAGCGTCGACGCATGTGTACACACTTTGACGATTTTGTGGATTGTTATTTTTCACTGAGGGCGAAAGAATTGGTATTTGGCCATAAGCAGCATCCAAATGAAGAAGACGAACGTTTCATGGAAAATGGATTGGATGAATTTCGCGAGAATTTAGTAAAATTCTCCAAGTTTAACGCCCTGCGACCAATAGCTACATTAAATTATGGTACAGATATATTTAATAATTCAACAATAGTATCGAGTATAGAATTCGATAAGGACGATGAATACTTCGCCATTGCCGGTGTAACTAAACGTATTAAGGTGTTCGAATATGATTGCGTGTTACGAGACACTGTTGACATCCATTATCCTTGTGTAGAAATGGTATCTGCTTCTAAGATATCCTGTGTGAGTTGGAACTCTTACAGAAAAAATACTATTGCCAGCAGTGACTACGAAGGAGCTGTTTGTGTCTGGGACGCTGGCACAGGACAACGTACCCGGGTATTTCGTGAACACGAAAAACGATGTTGGACCGTTGATTTCAATAAATGTGATGCATCGTTAATGGCTTCAGGGTCGGACGACGCACGTGTAAAATTATGGACACTTAATCAGGACAGGTCGGTTGCATGTCTAGAGGCAAAAGCGAACGTATGCTGTGTTAAGTTTAATCCTGTCGGCGCTACTTATTTGGCGTTTGGTTCTGCCGATCACTGTGTCCATTATTACGACTTGAGACATGCCAAAAGAGCATTATCAGTTTTCAAAGGCCACAAAAAAGCTGTTTCCTACGTAAAATTTTTGAACGGAAAAGAAATGGTTTCAGCGTCAACTGACAGTCAGCTAAAACTATGGAACGTGGACGAATCTCATGAAGGTTGCGTACGTTCTTTTGTAGGCCATGTGAATGAAAAAAATTTTGTGGGGTTAGCTACTGATGGTGACTATATAGCGTGTGGTTCAGAAAACAATTCTCTATATGTGTACTATAAAGGACTACAGAGAAAATTGTTCACTTTTAAATTTGAACCGAACACAGCAATATTGAGTGTAGCAGAAGACGAAAAGGACAGACGGAGAGATGATGATATTAATGAATTCGTTTCCGCAGTCTGTTGGCGTCAATCATCCAACATACTTATAGCTGCTAATAGTCAAGGAATCATCAAAGTTCTCGAACTTAAATAGTTTCATTATTACCATCAAATTGTGTATCATAAAATATTAGTAAATGTTATTATTTATTTTTTATACAAAATTGTGTTGTACTATAATATGCAATATATAAAATATGTATATTTAGATCATTATTATTTTTCGGAATAGTTTTTTTGTTCATACTATACTAAAGAAGTCTGCTGATGAATGTTTCAATATTATTATCTATTATATTGTATTGATTAAAATGTAAAAAAATCAACCAAATTTTGTACATGTTTCTATAAACCTAATATTCAATGTTGTATTAAAAATACATTAAAATTGTAGGTCAAATTGATATTATTATTAGATGATTACAATTGTGTTGATAATATTTCATGTAAATTAATAGTTTAATACGAACCAATGTGAATGTGCTTGAAATATATAACATTACAACTTTTCAAACTTGTTAATAATTTTTTGTTTTCATTTTGAAAATGTTCATTGCTGTATTTGCAATAAAAATAATTAATTACAATTATACATTCTATTATTGTTATATTTTTTTTTTAGTGGTAAAGGCTTTTTGAAAAAAGGAAAGACTCGATTATTTTTTAATAAAAGTCCTAAATATGGAACAATTGCTTTAGTTGGAATCAGTAAAATAAAATTAGACGATGAAGATTATAGAAACGGCATTGATCCAAGAAAAGAATATGTTCGGACGGCAGTTGCAAGTAATATAATGTTATTGTTTATTAGTAAGTTGACATTTATGTTCATTATAAATATTAATTTAGATGGCTGTCGTAGTCTGGTCGATTGTGGTATTCAAAACATATACGTATCTGCTATGGGTGATCCGGAAAGTGCTGCTGAGGGTTCGATGTTAAGCACATGGAAATTTCAAGAGTATAAATCTAAGCGAGATTCGATTCCAAAAATATCATTACTTGAAGACACAGAAAGGTTTGTAAACAGACAATTTAAATATATTGTACTATTCATAATGAATTGTTGTGAGTTATTCGTAACAGTTATAATTAGCTAATTCAAATTAAAGCGATAATAGTAGATAATGAAATTTTTATAAAATTGCAGATACGCGTGGGATCTCGGTGTAATTAAAGCAAATGCCCAAAACTGGTCGAGAAAATTGACAGAATCTGCGCCAAATCATATGACACCAACATTATTTTCTGAAGTAACGTTTTAGTCGATTTTATTATATATAGTATTTTATAAAAGTACAATGTTTGTATATTTGTAATAACAGTAAAATCCGGAAACTACCCGATCGATTTCGATCAAATTTTCACAGATCTTGCGCTTATGATCTTGAGTGCTATTTCTCATTTCACCGTCTCACCGTCATCTGATAGGCAAAACACAAACATTTTATGACCATGTGTCTGTATTTATGGCGACAAATATTCTCAAAAATAAATAAAATTTATTTTAGATCAATAATCATGGTTTATATAATTTATACGTCAGACAGAGTTTAAGCACGTTATTGTTTCGAAAAAGTGAAAATATTTTTAATTTGTTAAATGAAAAATTATGATATAGACATTTTATAACGTTATAAGGTGTATGAGATTCAATTTATATAAAAATAAGAAACTCGCCATACAAGTAATGTCCAATTACAGAAACCTTGAACACTAGAAATAATAGTAAATTTGGCCGTCTCAAATGATTTTCAAAAATCTTTTGGGAATTTTTAATTAATTAGTGTACAGTAGGCATTGTTTTCTGGAAATCTGGATTCCTTACTTTACTTGAATGATTTAATCGTTCGAACAAGATGATATTATTTACATTTATAGTAGATGTTGCAAAATTGGATCAAGACTAGTATATTATAAAAATAACTTTAATGTATATATATGTAAGGGCATAAAATTAATTTGTATAAATTGTAGTTTCTTAGGTTTTAAGTTGTTTTAAGGTTATACATTTAATGTGCTTGAAGTGAAAGGCACCACGTACACTATTTAATACAAAATTCTATCCGAATTTTTCGATGTTCCCATAAATAACTTAATTCCTAAAAAAAACTAAAAATAAAAAATAATTCAAAGGAGACATTTATTTTACAGAAAAATCCTGTTTGTCCAAAAGCCATTTTTCAATTTGTTAAACTATATTAATTTGTTTTCCTTAGGAAGTTCAAGAAGTGCTTGGGAAACGCAGTGTAAATGTTTTGGTTCGAGATAAACATTGGGCTGAAAATCAAAAAATGGGCGGCTTGTTAAATGTTGCAAAAGGTAGCTGTGAACCTTTAAGATTCTTAGAAATCAACTATTCAGGCGGAGGGAAGAATGATAGTCCTATAGTTTTGGTTGGTAAGTCAATCGTGAGACCGTATCGATTAAACAGTTAAATAAACAATATAATAGTGATAATAAAAGAAAAAACAAATAAAGAGTAAAAAGGATATGCAAAAAAAAAAAAAAATAAAGAAAGAAATAAAAGAATTAATGAATAGAAATAAAATAAAAATTATAAGTTAATAATTGTAAATAAAAAAATATATATATGTATTTAAATAAATAAACACGTATATACATATATGTATACCCAAATATACAAAAAGCCAATGAGTATTTAAAGATTAAAGAAAAATGTCATCATCTGGTTAATATAAAAATATAACAACTTGAGAAATAAATTAAAAGTAAAGTTAATAAGAAAAAATTACATAGAGAATATTATGAATATTACAATAAAAAGACATTGAGTTAAAAGAAAAAAGAAATTATATAATAAAAATATATCAAAAAGCAAAGAAATTGTGTATATAATGAAAGCAACTATGGTGTAATATTAATATTAATAAGTTTTATATTGGTAAAACGAATAGAAATTTTAATACAAGATATAAAGAACACATCTCTGAAATAAGATTAAAGTAACTAATCCAAATTCAAATTTTTTTTTTTATTAGCTTTCAACGACAGTTATTATAGCTCAAAAATTCAAATTTTGCAAAACATGTTTTAGAAAATAATCATCTTATTACTTTTAATATACATAATGACTTAGACATTTTAAATATACAACATAATATTTATATCAATTCCGTTTTGCAAGAATTACATATTTATAAAGAAATTAAACAAAATAAATTTTAAAATATCTTAAATATACAAACATATTTTAAAAACAACATTCTATATCAATATATATTAGATAATATTAATATCACACCCATAGTTGCTTTCATTATATACACAATTTCTTTGCTTTTTGATATATTTTTATTATATTATTTTTTTTTTATTAGTTTTCAATGACAGTTATTACAACATAACAATTACTTAAGATGAACTTTTTTATTATATAATTTTTTTTTTCTAACTCCTTGTCTTTTTATTGTAATATTCATAATATTCTCTATGTAATTTCTGCCTAATTTTTCTATGCAATTTTTTCTTATTAACTTTACTTTTAATTTATTCCTTAAGTTGTCATATTTTATTTGTATTAACCTGATGATGACATTTTGTTAAAACCATTAGTAATAAACACACATATACAACATCTTTTATATTTTCTTTCTTTTTTCTTTAATCAACGTAATACTCATTGGCTTTTTGTATATTTGATTATACATAAATATATATATATTTATATGTATATATGTGTTTATTTATTTAAATAAATATAAATATATATATATGTATATTTTTAGTTAAATAAACATTTCATTTTATTTCATAGGCAAAGGTGTGACGTTTGACAGTGGCGGTATTTCGATCAAACCTTCACAAGCCATGGGCGACATGCGAGCCGATATGATGGGAGCTTCTAATGTAGTAGCCACGATATCCGCTGTAGCTGAATTAAAACTTCCGGTCAATATCATCGGTGAGTTTGATTATATTAAGAATACAAAATTAATATATGTTTAAAACGTTTACTAGTCATTATATACTTTTTTATAGGTCTTACTCCGTTATGTGAAAATATGCCAAGTAGTGGCGCTGTGAAGCCGGGAGACGTTATTACTGCCATGAATGGTAAATCCATACAAGTCGACAATACAGACGCCGAAGGCAGACTCATACTCGCTGACGCACTTTGCTATGCGGCGAAGTTCAAACCGAAAATCACTCTAGACCTAGCGACTCTAACAGGTAAACAACTCAATTTGTTTTGATAAAGATAACTGTAGACAATGATTGATATCAATTCTTGAATATCAGTACTACCGACATCATATCTTGTGCATATGTGACGTGTCATTTAAAATTAATTACACTGCAACAATGTTTTCTTAATGTGTATTAGGTGCGATGGTTGTGGCCATTGGTGACGCTGCAACGGGTGTCTTCTGTACTTCTGATAGTACATGGACTGCCGTAGAATCAGCCGGCCACTACACAGGTGACCGAATGTGGAGATTTCCGTTGTGGAACTATTATTCTTCATTAATAAAAGGTATGATAAATTTATTAAAATAATATATAAATATAAAGAAAATATGCCTAGAGTATTTAATAAATGTTTAGAAAAGTAACGACTAGTTTCGACTGTATGTCATCTGATGATAAATCATCTTATAAATAACCTGATGATGACTTACAGTCGAAACTAGTTGTTACTTTTCTAAATTATTATTAAATACTCTGGACATACTTTATATATATATATGATTTGTTTATAATTTATAATAATTTTTTTGTACATATTATTTTATTTTTTATATTTTAATTAATTATTTTTTTAAATTTTATATTTATTTTTTTGTAATATAATTGCTGTTTTAGCTATTAATTAATAATTCACAGAACCAGATCCTATAATGTTTTACGGTTAAAATATTTTAATTTGTTCTCGTAGGTTATCCTGGATTTGATTTGAACAATATTGGTAAATCTAATGGCGGTGGTTCCTGTACGGCCGCTGCTTTTCTAAAGGTATACTAATAATATTTACCGGTCAAAGATAAATACGACTGTGTAACACTTATTTGTTATGTAATAATTTCTTACAGGAGTTTGCACCTCCGGGTGATTGGGTTCACATGGATATTGCCGGTGTGATGAAATCTAACGGGAAAGATAGTTCGTATATTGCGAGCGGCATGTCCGGTAAACCGACAAGGGCTCTAATACAGTTAATTTCAAATATTTCGGACAGAAATTAACACCAAACCCAATACTGTTTTCAGTCAAATAAAATCAAATTGTATTAGAATAAGTCGAAAACAATGTATTAGTGTTTGGCATTTCAATTAAATGACAATAGTTCTAAATGTGTTGATCGTCGTTTACATCTTTATTTATCATCATCAAACAATAATTGTCAATATTATATATTGAAACATTTATTTATAATATAACATTAATTGTAGTTTATATTCATAAAATCTAAATACACACTAGTCGTCAAATTCAATATAAATAGTAAACTTTAATATAATAATAAATAATATTATAAGCTTTAACATTTCCATTGAATAAAAATACCGCATAAAAATGTATTCAAATCATATCCGCACTCGTAATCATTTATATTTACACGTACAAGTCATCACAAATTTACAATAATATTAACAACGAGACTTGTCTAGTATTTTATTGCTGGTTTTCGTTTTAGACAAGTTTTGCTTTAATGTGTTCGACAGACGTTGTTTCATTTTTTTATCTTCATCAATTGTATTGTAAATTGTATACAATTTTACTTGTATTTTACTAACATTTAAATGTATTATGCTTCCAACACATTAAATTACAATATACTTCTTACACAAAACAGCGTAAAATTATTATACACATTTTATTTTACAAAAAAAAAAAAAACATGTTAAATAATTCTCAGAAGCTAATTTGAGTTCTAAAACCGGACTCTTTCGAATTCGACCTTTATTTCCATTTTCGTCGAATTTCTAATAATCCCTACACATTATTACTAGAAAACCGGAATAGAAAACTGAAAGCCCTCCTGCAATATAAAATAATAATAATAACAGATATTCTCTATGTTCGTTTAAATTTACAGCGAAAAAAAAAATAATGAAAATGATAACTATCACGTTATAACAAACAAATCCAACGATTTATTCACAATCCATAATAATCATTATAAATCTAAACGAGGTAAATCAATATCAATCCAACATGTCATTGAAATTAACTTTTTAAAAAAAAAAACTTAATATATAAGTTTATATATATATAATATATATATATATATATATATGTATCTAACTCAAATATTGTAGTAAATATTTAATTCTACATTTTTTTTTCTGTTTAAATTATATTACACGTATCTAGTTTATACTTTTTAAGATTCAATAACATTAAACATATAATTTTTATATTTATATATATATACATGTGTACATCAATTTCCAGAAAAATAAATCAATAAACCGTAACGTGTAATTGTAAAAAAAGAAACAAGTTGATATTGCATTTATCTAATAACGTAACCAGGATTTGGAATTGACAATCCATTAAAATATGTTCAGTACAACTGGGCGGTTGCACACAACTCTGCGACCGTAGCGTTGAATTCACCGTCCGATTTCATCTACAGTCGATAAGTCGGCTTGCTCATTCGTATATCGAAGTTCGTTTTGTACGCCCGCGAGGGACTTCGATTTATCGCGACCCGACCGTATAAAGACGGATGTATGGTAATGACACGTACATCATGTTGTACAGAATTTTTTTTAATTTCTAACCAAACAAAACATAATTTTTTTTACACAATATATATATATAGGCGTGTATTAGCATCCGACCTACGAGTCATGATTGTAGTCACGGGCTGTGTTTTGTTTTTTGTTTTTTCGTTCATAATGTTTCACAACGTATTTAAAACACGTAAAAAGAAAAAAAAATTTTAAAACCAAACGATGAAAACACTAAAACATACACCGGCGCGCGGTCCGGCAGGTGCGTTTTCAATGGATTACACGCGGTTACCGACGTCGACGGGTTCGCGTGAGGTGGTCGGCGGGCAGTCAATATAATAGTACCGTCCGAACGCGACGCACCACCACCACCACCACCATCACGACACGAACGGGCCCGTCTTTCGTACGGACAGAATTTAATAACGTTTTTAAAGGAAAAAAAAATGAATCGACCGACGGATCAAAAACGTCCGGGCCGGTAGTGAGTGAGTGAAACAGCTCTGCCGTTCTGGCGGACGGACGGACGGATTCACAACATGACCAGATCGTCTTCGGGGATCGGCTCGAAGGTCGGATTCTGTTGTCAGAACCGCGTGGTCGCGATTTGCTGCTGCTGTTGCTGCTGCAGTTGCGACGGCTTGACGTACGGGGCTCGTTGTTGATGGTCCGCAGCCGTCAAGTCGGTCTGTGTGGACACACGCGCGCCGCGTCGATGAACAAATATGCCGGCCGTATACGCGGAGGACTGTTCGAAAAGTACCATGGTTGGGGTGGGGGGGTGGGGGTGGGGTTGGGGTTTAATAACTACAGACGTCGTGTAGCGCGTCATCCGAACACATCGCCCAACGAAATCCCTCGAAAGTCTTTCGTTTCCGGAGTCGAGGCGTTGAAGTTCCCCGCTGCATATTGAAACCGTCGGTCGTTCGAGCGCAGATCTGAGCGTCGGGAAAAGAACGAAATGAAAAAAAATGCAATCGCGTTTCTTTCGCGGAACGCGGATCGTCTCCGGGTGACCGCCGACCGTCCGTTGAACGTTTAAACCACCCGAAAGTCACGGGACGACCTAACGAACCGTGTCCAAGAACAGTCTCAACACCGTTGCGTTTCACCGGGTTCCGAACAAAACATTCGGACACGTGACGTCATGACTTCGGGTTTTGCTTAACGCGTGGACAATGCGTCTGGTTACAATTTGAAACGTTATCACGCATCGGATCAGTCTTAATAACATTTGTCCTGGTACTTTTTGAACACACCTCGTGCATGTGCATAAACGGAATTCGATCGACTCGTCCGACATGCCGACTCAAGATACGACATGACGATTAGAATGTTCATGCGGTGATGCAAACACTTCAAACCACCGTGCGATGTATAATATTTCAAACACAGACGAACCGGAACAAAACAAACCGTAACCGTGAGTGGAATGCAAATTTCTGTGTGTTTATTTTCGCGCGTTCGTCAGTCGAAACGCACGGTGTGCTCAACGGACACGACGCGAGAAATAAACGTGGATCGTTTGAGATGATAGTGGACTGGCGGGAAGGGGTGGAGACACGTTCGGAGGGTTTAAAGAACGTAGGCGCGGGAAAAATAAAATCAAAAATAAAATCAATTACAGCAGCCGGTGACGTGCGGGTGTATACAATAGTAATAACTAGACAAGCGTTTAAAAATATTTACGGTCGGTTTTCGAGAGGCGGAAGAAAGAACAAAAAAGAACCCCCCCCTTCGATCGACGTATAAAACCAGAAAGGTACGTTTTTTCCGATCGCACGTGACGTCGGCGGCGAACGAGTAATTTCAGAGCGGGGTCGTTAACTAGTTCGGGTTTCGACGGGAGAACTTGGAAGAAAACGAAAGCCGCAAAGTATTTAAAAAAAAAAAAAAAAACGATAGATATTTATTTACTTATTTGTCGTTTTTACAGAGGGCGCGAGGTAGAGAACAATCCGCGCATCCGGTCTCTAAGAAGGAACCGTTTCCGACGGTAACGCGTTATCGTCGTAACGGACGAGAACGGCCCGCGAAGTTTAATCGTAAACGTCGCTCGACTCCCTTCCCTTTGGACGAGTAGGAGGTAACGAAAGATAAGTCTCCGGGTTCTGCCCGCCTGACGTTGCCGGATCGGCGTCACCGGTGCACGCTGTCGACGTACGACCCCCCGGGGGCAGGGCTTCAAGCCGGAACGTCACGAATGTCAAACGGGTTTTCTGTGTACGTGAGTAACGCCACTCAACCGGCGACGGACACGATTCGGAAGACCTCAGACCTCAGAACGGGAGTAAAAAACACGAAAACAGTAAACGTATATATATATATTATAAAATATGTGTGCGAATCATCAGACGTAGTGTTTAAGTTTGGGCGGGGGGGAGGGCGAGATATGTCTTGTAGATATAAGATGATTATCGCGTAATCAATTTGTGCGTTTTGTCGCAATGTCGAAAGCAAGGGTGAGTATCAAATGTTCTTTCATCGCGGATAATTATTTATTTATTGTTGCGGACGAAATCTTTTCCCCCGGTCTCGAAAACCGACCCATTCTGCATTTATTCGTTATAAGCACAATACAAAAAACATAAATAAAATAAAATAAAATAAATAATTAAAACGGTATACTATACATAAATATCATAAATATCATTACACGAGCAAGCACGGGGGACAAACCATTACAATAAAACCGTATTCACAGTAGACGGCAAACGTGCAAACGCTGATCGATTTTTGTTTATTTTTTATGGTACGAAAATACCGATAGACATTCGAGAAGCGAAAATAATTCCGACGGCCGAGAAGACGAAGAACACGACGGACAGACCGTGACAAGCGCAAACGATTTTACTGTGCGTGAGTGGTGATTTTCAGCGTCCGGACACAAGGCGTGCCGAAGGAGTCGTTTCGGAGCGGCCGTTCGTAGTTCAAATCGGGCGGTGCACGGCTATTGAATATTTCAGGGGAAACAAACAGGATAACAAACGACGTAGTCGTGTAGGTGCCCATTTTATACGTTATACAATGGCCTGTAGATATAGTTTCGGCTATCCCTGCGCAGGCGCGGATCCAAGGGGGGGGCCAAGGGGCGATCGCCCCCCCCGTAGACTCTTGTTAAATTTTTTTATTAGTATCGTTTTATAATTTTAACTCTTATCTATGATACTGTAGAAAGACAATTTAAAATGAAGTTGTAGCTATGGGATTTTTCGGTGTATCGCAAACGATTTCCAATAAAACGTTTTGGAAAATATTTTATTATTCGACGCGACAAAATGAGGATTAAAGTTGTTTTGATTAAGATGGCCCTCCCCGTAAATAAGTTCTGGATCCGCGCCTGTCCCTGCGTGAAGGGGGGGGGAAGACGCGACGGCAACGAAATGTTCGATCCAGGTGAAAGTACTTTTTTGCCATTTTTTTTTTTTTTATACAGTGGGCGTTAGGGTAACGGACGAGACCAAGTGCGAATGGCGATCGGTTTGGCGATCCGATCGGGATCGGAACCGGAGTCGAAACGGCGTGTACTCGGGATGATTGTCTTGGCGTGCGGACAGGGCCGCGGGACGGAAACCCGGTGTCCGGACGGGATAGCGCGACGTCGCTTCTATCGGCGTTTATCGGCCGTCGGAAATGCGCCACGCGGACGGCATGCTCGCGTGAACGCGGTCACAGTCGTTATACCGTGCTCTCGCGCTGATGATGGTGATGGTGCTGTTGAAACGGCTGCGCGGCCAGCAACAGCGGTATCTCGGCCGACCGGTCTTGCTGCCGGCGATGGTTGTGGTTGTGGTTGTGGTCGTGGTCGTGGTTGGCGTTGTGGTACCGGCCTAGCGTCATGGTGCGCACGTGGGCCGGCGCACAGTGCGGACGCGCCGGACACTGGTGGTCGAGCTGCGCGTACTGATGCGGTCCTCCTAGCACTCCCCCCGTCCCGTTGACGGCCCGGCGGTGCGCGGCCGGCGTGGGCGACAGCTGCTGGAAGTGCTGGTGCAGCAACAGCTGCGGCGGCGGCGTCGGGCACATGAGTTTCGGGTACGCGGACGGCGACCCGCCCGCGTCCGACGAGGAACACGCGTAGAGTTGCTGCTGCTGCTGCTGCTGCAAGAGCGGCGGCGGCGGGATCAGTACTCCTCGGGCCTGTAACGCGGTCGGATCGATTGTCCACGGAAAAGGCACAAGCGTTGTTTCTCGTTTCATTCACACGAGACCTAACCTAACCGCCCGACTTCGACGGTCGTGCCAACGCCGGCCGTATCGTTGTCCTTTTGTTCAAGCCCGTCGCCGGCGTACGCGGGGACGCACACACGTTTGTTCATATTTCTTAACCGGGATAATCGAGTGTCGACGTTCACGCGTTCGCCCGAAACGTTTCTTTTTTCGGCTTCGGCGGGTAGTGCAAAAGTTACACGGACTCCGTACGTCCAATAACGATCGCAATAGTTTTCGCAACGAAAATCCGAGTCGGACGAGTTTTAAATCGCAATGACGAATCGATTGAAATCACGTCATCGTAATTCGGTATAAACCGTGGATGGAAAAAAAGAAGAAAATAAAGGGCATCACGATTGTATTGGTCAAGTCAAAACCCGTCTGTAAATTGATAATCGTAAGAAAAAATATATGTATATATGCACGTCGAATTGTTTTCGGTACCAAAAATGTGTTTGTAAGAGAGTGTTTTCGTCGACGAGGCGAGTTATCGAGTTAGAAAACGTATTTCGTCCGTCGATTTCAGATCTCGCAGCGGTAGCGTCGAAAAAGGTCAATTATTATTCGTTTTCTTTTGAAACCGTGTACGCGTGTTACTCATACAAAAAAAGAAGAAAAGAGGCAGACGGTTTGGCGAAGTGATCAGTTCACTATTGTCGACCGCGTGAAAATCATTCACAAACGAATATCCAAAGAAATCAAATGCAATAAAAAAAATCGCGCTCGAAACGGCGCGAACGGAAACGAACGAAACGGGCGTCGTGCTCGGTCCAGGCGTTCTACTTACCGGTTGTTTACACGCGTCCGCGTCGACGATCCGGGACGACGAGTACGCGGCGCTTCGGCCGTTGTTCAGCCGCTCGAACGCTTTCTCGTCTTCGTCCAGACAATCTGCGGACAGACGACAAATGCGAATCACGCGGGCCGGCACGTTAAGCCGAGGTTCACATGGACGCGCGTTAGTCGACCGCGCGTATACGTTTCTTGCATCGTTTTCACTTGGCGCGCGTGACACCGCGGATTTAAATTCCGTGTATCATTATCGAAACGTTCGGTTGACGCGCGCGTTTTGATGCGAACGGATCGAATTTTGATAATAGTGTTTTAAAATTGAAATAGATACGTTAACTAACGAAATAGAAAAAAGGTTAGGTTACCACCCACGAGTACTCAAACCGAACCATAAAGAGAAGAAGTTGGGAAGAGTTGGTACTTGTCTTTGGTGGTCCTGAGGATTCAGAATCTCATCATCCTTCGGTGGACAACCCACAAACACACAGCATCACGCACATCCATCGTCGACGCTAGTCCGAACTTAACTAACTATATACAAACGTTTATTATTATTATTATGCGTTGAGTAGAACATTATCGCTCGACGCGCGTCCACGTGAACCTAGCCTCAGTCGAGGTTACGCGCCGGCGAAAAACGTTCGATCCCGTGGCCGCCGTCTTCGTCTCGCACCGGGTGTCCGGTCGCGTTCTTCGAATCAGTCGCGCGGCGTCTCCTTACCGTTGTCGTGCGGTATGATGTCCGGATTCTTGTCGGCCCCGTCGTCCGCGGCGTCCGCGCGGTAACAGCGGTCCGTCCCGGTCTTGGTCCCGCCGTCCGTTCCGGTGGTCCGCGCGCCGTTGTCCGCCGTTCCGGTACCGCCGTCTCCCGCGCCACCGCCTCCGCCGCCTCCGTTTCCGCCTCCGCCGTTTCCGTTTCCGCCTCCGCCGTCTCCGTCGCCTCCGTCGACGGCCGTCTTGGACGCGTCCGCGGAACGTGCGCGACGACGGCGACGGCGCCTACCCCGTTTCCGCAGCACCGCGACGGCCGCGGCGACGACGCACGCGACGCACGCGACGGACGCGACGCACCCGACCGCGATCACGCCAGCATGGGCGAGAACCGGAATCCCTCGGGCGTCACGGCTTCAACAGAAAACACGAACAAAATAAAAGTCGGTTAAGTCCTCGTGTTTGCAAATCCGCGTGCGACGGGCTTTATTTTTCGCCTTTGCTTTTCATCCCGTCGACCGTCACCGACCACTCGACGTTTCGACGATCGCGAAAAAACCGAAAACAAAACAAAACGTATCGTTATATTCGTCTGGCACCATTTATCCGCCATTTTCGCAGTCCGACGCGCTAACGTTTCGCAAATCAAAATAATCACATTACGAATCGCACGTTTTCATCAACAGACGACGTTGTTGCGTTGCTCTGGAAAACTCTCGAACGATATCGAAAACGTTATCGGTGTTTGGAACGACTTGCGTCGGTGAACGTACATTTTCTAGTACAAGACCACGGTAAATCCAAAAGAAACAAATCGCCTTACTGATATGAGATATTGAGTCGCACACTTTTACTTTTATTTCAGAAACTGAAATCGCGTGAAATCAGTCGAAAACCGTTTATTTAAATCTCAGATGCGTATGTACGTAAAACGAAAATTATTAACGAATATTTGGAACGCTATTTTTAAATTTCTTATTGAGACGTATATTTTCAAAACCAGCAATAACCGAATTGAAAACCTATACAACTCATAAAATAACTGTATTGATTCAATTCAATGTTACACGCTATTTTAATGAATTTGAAAGCTATGATTTTGTATCAGTTATAAAATCCTAGAGTAAGATCTTAGTGCTTTATTCGGTTTTTTTTGTTGTTTGTGAAAAAAATTTCGAAAATCGGTTATAGCTGGGTTTGAAAACAGACGCCTCGATTGAGCTCCACTACTTCATATTTTCCAGCACCGATTACGTTTCGTTTTTTTCTAAACACGCCCCGGCAAGAAAAATCCGATTACGTCGAGTTCGAGCAGCCAATATATATATATATTAGTCGGTGTACGTTATTAGAGTTCCGCGTCTCGCACACACACACACACACACACACACACACACGTTTCACGTTCGACAGACGCTTTTTCCGCGTGTTTTCTTTCGGCCGTCGTTAGGCCGCTCCGCGAACCCGCAGACCGGCGTCCACGTGACCGGAATACGCGTGCCGACGAACTTTTGAATTTTAAACACGGCCGTTCGAAATTCGAATAACGTCCTACTTACTTTACACGTAAATAGTGTTCCATGAAGAACGCAGTTTTCAGTTTCGTTATAAATCAATTAAATTTTTAAAGAAATACATTTTTTATGATATGCATCGTTCTATTGCGAATCGAGGTTTAAGCGTGAAACGCAATGGTCTCGTGCATACGATTCCTCCCCTCCCCCTCCCCCCCCCAACTTGCTCGGCGCGCAGTCGACGAGATTCTCGATCGCGTTTTCAATGATACGATGTTAATAACCCATGATATCGTTTGTGCCCAGGGCTTTGAATGCAGTCGATCCCGTGTCTTCGAATTTCCTGACTGAGCTATCCGTTATTGCTGTTTACGGTTAGGTGCTCCACGGTGTCCGAGGTTCGTACGGGGGTTTCTTTCCTAACAGTTACAGCGATACACGTCGTTCGGTTGTATAGCGACTCCGTGACGTGCAAACAAACCAAACGCACTAAAACATCATTCACTAACAATCTCAAAGAAAATAGACAACAAAAAAAGTTATCGTGCGTTTCAAAGACTGCGTTCTTTATGAAACACCCTTTTATATGTAACGCGCGTGTGACGTTCGACCGCAACGAGATTATCGACTAATGAAAAGCGTACGGTTTAAGCCGTCCTCTCGGTTTGTGTGACAACACGTGTTTATTGAGATTACACTATCTACACCCGTAGGACGTCGAATAGTTTGATACGGTTAAATTCATGTACATGTGCAACGACGACAGCCTAGCGGTGTTTTGCAGCGGCCGGGAAAATTCGCAGATGATTTCGTTCGAATAAAAACGTTTGAAAATATTTCAGGTAAATATGATAGACACATATTCCGAATACGTTGAGCAAATCCAAGAGGCTATCTTAAATATCATCCAAAAAATTAAATATTTTTCAAAAAAAAAACGCAAACATAAATAGTAACACGGACAATCGATTAACACCGAAAAACATAGCTGTAAACTGTAACATAGTTTTCGAACGCTTTCTTTAGACGAACGAGACAGGGTAGGTTTTACGCGAGAGATTTTTGTCGCGTCGTTCCGGTCGGTTACCGTGAATGGCCCATGATGCAAAGTTGTACAGTCGACAACAGCTGTACGCTGATAACATCCAGAGACGCCGCAAACTACAGACTTTCGGACGGCCGACAGTTCATAGAGCATCACCAGTTTCAACGGACTTATCGAGTTAATCGGACCGGCAATAACGGATGAGGATACACGTTCAAGACTTCCTCCCACGGTTTTTTGTTTCTGATTCACGTGAGAGTACTCTTTTAAGTGTGTGTGTGTTTTTTAACAGGGGTTTTTTTCCGCGCGCGTGGATGGTGTTTGAGGTTTAGTTCGAAGGCGACCGTGTGGCCCGTCACGCTTGTTCGCCGGCCTGAGCCACGATCGTCCCGTCTCCGTGCCGATAAATGATCCCCCGGATCCGCGCGTCCCATGTCAGTCTTACCCGTACGTTTCTCGGCCGACTTGAGCGTGTAGGCGTGCAGCTGCACCGGGTCGGACGAGCCGCGCACGTTGTACGCGTAAACGCTGATGTCGAATCCCAGACCGGACTGCAGGTTGCCCACGGTGAACGCCGGCCGGTCGGACGTCACGTTGCCGGCCAGCGACTGCGCGTGCCTGTCGTACACCTCCATGACGAACCGCTGTCTGAGGCCGCCGTCGAAACCGGGCTGGCACCGGACCATCAGCGACGCAGACGTCTGGTTCACCACCGCGCAGTTCTCCAGCCCGTCGGGACGTCCTGCGCGACAAAACGAACACGTCAAAACCCGTCCCGACCGTACCGCGTTCGCCCTGTGGCCAAGCGCGGCGGTTGGGTTAAGTTGTCCCGTCGACTACCTTCTACTTGGGTCGATACCACGAAACGTGTTTGACACGATGTTCGACCGTGTTGATTTTACGGTTGTTATTATTTAGTTTAAAACGTTGTACGATTTCAAAACACCGCGTCGATTACGTTCAAACATTAAGTGAATTCGTTTAAGTTGAAAAACATTTTTTGTTTTTACCGTACATTATAACGTTTTTACACAGAAATCGACTTCGACGACATTACCATTCGTACGGCAAACGAACCGAACAGTAATTTATTCGGCTACACACGTACTCACAAGAAAAAAAAAATTAAAAAACGGTTCGGGTTTAATTTGTCGGGACGACGTAATTTATCGAGGCACTCGTATCTCATCTTAAATCCATCGGATACGCGCTGTTTCTGAGGATTATTGGAAGGGCAATTTTCGGGACGCGCGCGTGCTACGTTGTGTGAGAAGTAACTAACCGCGTGCGCGTGTCAATAATTCAAAAGGGTTTGATAATTGTACGCACGCAGAACGCGATGATTCAGAAGATCTAAAAGCTGGAGAAGAATTCAATCGCTCCGAACGAAAAGCAATGTAATTCGAACGACAGATTCGAACAACCCGTCAAATTAAATATACCCACGGAAACGTAAACGAATTCAAAAGTTAAAATCGTTTTCTAACACGGTTTGAATTGAAATATCGATTTTTCACAACACCCCCGAGAAAGAGTCGAATCGGTCGAAATGTTCAAATCCGATCTCTCTCTTTTAACGACGCGTTCCCGCGCGCGCACAGGGTTTAACTGAATAACGACGACGAATTGAAATCATACGATTCGTTATGCACTAGCCGTTTAACGACGATCAACGCACACTCACCGTACACGTGCATTCGAAATGTTGGGCCGTTTGAAAACGCGTGCACGATAATCGGACTTCAGACGAAATGAAATCGTTCCTGGGAACAGACAACATTTCGGGGGGTGGAACGCGTCAACGTTCTGCTGTCGTGGACCGTCTCGGTCGGACGACGCGAATTTCGTCTCAAGAGATTCCGTGGCACGCGTTCATTGCGCCGTTTGATTTATGTGCACGTTGCTAACGGACCGGAGCGTGGCGCGGCGACAATAAACGCGTTTTTAATAGGTACCGCAATGTTTTTTTTTTCGCCCTCTTCCGTTTCGTCTTGCACGATATTAAAACGTTATTTATTGCCCGGCCGTAAACGTCGACCGTTTAACGGCGCGAGCGTTTCAGAAATAATTCTGTCCGAACACTTTGAATATCCGTGCGAATGACAAGCGAGTTCGATCAATACGAATACGTACAGATTCCCGGCAAGTGCGCCCACAAAGTCCGTACGGAATCATATATATATATATGTATTATTTTAACCGACGACGAACGGAATCGATGAGAGCGGTACAATCCATTTTTTCCTACGAATACGTAGAAAACACGGCGCGTCGTGTATGCAATTTCACTATTTCGGCGGTGTGCGTATTATAAAACGGTACTAGTATTTTGTAGTAATTCACTACTATATATATATAGACATGTATACGAATTCAGATTATTTTCCCGTTTGGTCGTATTTTTAATTAACCTGAAACGTTTTACACAAACAAGACGACGTCAACTAGAGAAAAAATAATATATATATAGCGATATGTAAGTAACAACAGTTATTTCGTCGCCGTCCACGGAAAACGATCCATTATATTTCGTTCTAATTTTCACGAGCAGTATAGTACGTGGAAAACCTTCCGACACACAAACAATACGCATCGGAGAAACTTAATCAAATAGAAACTATCTCAGCTGAACCGTGTCAAATCGGCGTACGATCGAAGTTACCGACGAACTCGAAATAAATAATATCACATCGAAAACTGCGTATAAAACGTTATGAATTAAGCGGGTTGATCGTCTTCTCGAAACTATTTACGTTTCGAAATAAAGAAATTTCAATAAGATAATACGGTTTATCGTGTTGGGTTGTTTTTTCAACGGCCGTAATTTAGATACGCGTATATTATTTTAACGATAACCGAGATTGCACTACCATTCTACTCGGTAACTTTTAATTCGATTATAAATCCGAAACGCGATTTAAACCCATAATATATACGCAAATAAACGCAGATATATATTAACAGGATAACGGCGTAACGTGTACGATGGTTTAAGCCACGGTATATGGGAATAGAGGATTTATAGACACTTTTAATGTCCGTTGAATAACTTAGACCCTTTACCACGGTTCTTTTAAAGCGCAAACAGCCACTAATGTACAGTCGCACGCGATCAATAATCGAGTATGCGTTTGTGATTTCAGAGCTCGCTAAAAATGTTTTCGGACCAACCTCGCTCGGGTGGGACATTGCGGTACTAGTCGATTATTTCGGCTATTGGTTTCTCGTCGAACCGTCCTAACCTACGCGAGTCGTTCGATCCGTACACGTTGTTGTTTGATTTTTTTTTCCGTCCAGGGGGGTTCCGATAGAAATTCGGGTTTTTTTCTCTCGTGCCCTCGTCCGTCCGATCGGGCTGCGCGCTAAAAGAAACGGACTCGGCGGCGCACGATGTCATGCCAAAAGTTAAACGCCAAGCTCGGTCGCGAGTGCCGAGCACAAAAGGTCCGGGCGTTGTTCTGGTCTCGTTCGCCGGATGTTAGTCGGCGGGTTCGCCGGAAACGCCATTATGTAACGTTATTATATCATCGCGAAAACTTCCACTTGGTCCGTGGATACGCGACCTTCTATTACGCGCTTCCGCCAACGAAGGAGCGACTGTCGGAAAGTTTCGTCCGTCTGGAGAAGAGCGCGCGGCCGGGCCGACGGACGGCGACTTCTGGTTTGCGTGTCGTTCCTGGAGAGAAGTGGGTCGTACTTCTTTTAGAACCACACTGGTAAGATACAAGTTATGCTCGCGGAAGAAAAATAAGATCAATACGGACCGTCCGTCAAACCAACGAACGGCTTTTGTGCGCAACACGTCGACACTGGCTCTCGTGGAATGACAGTCTCCGCCGAACGGACGACTTCTGTGCACGTACGTGAGTGAAAACGGAAAAACTCGTAAACGTGTTCGTTCGCGTACCTGTTGCGCGCGTGTCCTAACCGTGATCGGTTACCGAAATCGTACGTACGCCGTGTCGTCGATTTCTTATTCCCGCCGTAACTCACGCGTCGTACGACAAAAACGCGACCCGCCCACGACGGTCGTTTCCGTCCCCGTCCGCAAAAGGGTGCGCACGGTTGAGGCAGCTGCCTCCCCTGTCAGATTTTCCGCTTCCTCGAGATGTCATATTATATATACCGATTTTTAATGATATTTGAATATGTTCAACAAGTATGCAGTTTCAAAATAGTAAACACTAAGATTATATCGTACTTATCGATATGTCGACAATCGTGGTAAAAATAACCAAACCTATCTGTGGTTACTGGTTTCTTCTGTGATGCTACCGACTGTTCATACGGTTGGTAGCTAGCCGCGAACCAGTCAACCACCCAAACCGGACGTTACAAATTAAGCGCTAGAACATCGTTATCAAACGATAAACAACAAAGTTAAAAAGTTAAAACAGTAATTAAAAAGTACCTTATTAAGAAACGTTGTGGTATTATTATGTTTGACCGTAGTTAGAACCATATCATTGATTTCGTGCGAGGGTTAATTTCAAATGGTCGTTGCCCCACATCAAGGTCTTAGCCGAGAAAAAAATTCAAGGGCGAGTAGGGGGGTTGGTAGGGGTTTGGAGCCTAGACCTTCTTGGCCGAGTTCTTGGCTCGCCTGTCACGCTTACCGTCGGCGATCACTTGGTAGACGCACGGCACGCTCTGTTTGCCGAACTCGTTGCTCGCCCAGCACATGGCCGTGCCGTAGTCCAGCGGCGTGAGCGGCGTGTAGGCGGCCGTGCTGCGCGGCCCTTCCTCCGTGTACCGGTCCCGGTCCAGGTCGACCGTCTCGCGAGAGTTGTTGAAACGCCACGTGTACCGGACGTTGTCCGACGGGTTCGCCTCCACCTCGCACACCACCTTGGCCGTCTCGCGTGTGCCCACCCCTTGCACGGTCTCCTGCCCGGGACGACAGACCGGCGCGACTGCGAACGAAAACAAAAACAAACGACGTATACGTGAGTCCAAGCCGAAGATTAGGATTAGAACGCGTGTTAGGTTAATCGTCTCCGTCGACTAGTTTTACGATATTAGCTCAACTAACAACAACCACGTTGTCACGTTTAACCGCCAACGGGTTTTTTCTTATTTATTTTTTCATTCAAGTTTAAGGCGAAATTCGGGACCAACAATATTCGCTGTCCAGTGAACACCACTGTTATGAACGGTAAACTATTCACGTGTACTTTTCCAGTTTCCAATAAATGCATTTGTCTAAATTAATTCGTCTTTTGTAAATTTAAATGAAATGGTGTTTTCGATGAGATACAAACAATTAACTTTCGGATTCACCGAGTCGAGTTCACTAAAATCTGGTCTAATTTTTTAACTTTTAACTATTTACAAAACTGTTGTTATTTGATTTTATTAAAAATCATTTTTGATTGTTTTGAATCGATGGTGATGACTCGTATTGTAATTAGGGAACATAACCGATTTTGATGGAGACAGAATTTATCTATAATACGCGCAACATAACTAATACATAGACGTTTATGTGAAACAATTACAATTTTTTTCACGTGTTAATAATATCGCATTCCTCAAAAGATCTTGACATTGTCGAAATAAGTGAGTTTTTACAGGATAACAATAAAACATGCGTAATCGATTTATGACCATCACTATGATTTCCGATTTGGAGAACGAGTGACGTTTTCGGCGCGTTCAAATATCTCGAAAACGCGTAACTAAACGAAAACAATAATATCTTTGATTCCAAAACTCTCATGCGGACGGAATAATTTTTTTTGTATGTTCTTGTGAATAGCACTCGCGCGCGTGCAGATTTGAGCGGAAACAATTTTAGCGCTTAAATAACTTTTAGCTGTGAAAGTTTTCATGGATTTCGTACTATACCAACTGACGTACAATTTTCATTGTATTAAATTAGAGAACACCGCGTTGTTTCAAAGGAATAAAAAAATTCCTTGAAATACGACTTCATTGTTCGTTGAAGTTTTTTTAGCCCTTCCGGCGGTTGTCTTCTCAACGAAGTGTTAGTTTATACACGCGATACAATAGTAAGTCTCGATCTTTTTCATCTCATAACACCACTACAAGAGCGAATCGGCGTCACACAAAGTCAACCGTGGTTAACAAGCGTACGACGAATCACGGTGTTAACGACGCGTCTGGTCAACTCGTAATAGAGAAAAAAAATTCCTTCGAGTACTGTACACATTGTCCTTGCACTTTTCATGTAATATGTATGTAGTATGAAATTAGTGATAGTTATAATGGACGTGGTGTTGGGATTTCGGTACGGTCAACAAGACGATGCAATACAACGCACTCGGTGACTAGCGAAACTGCAGTTGGTGTAACAATGTGTTGTATACGAATTGCACTCGCTGACGGCGAACACGGTCGATTGTTTCAGGACAGGGATGTGCATCGTCTAACACGTGCAAGACAGCCGAGAGGCATTGACGGGTTCACAGTCGAAGTTTAGATAAAGAGTTAAGTAAATTTTAATTGTATTACTTAAGGCGTTACGTTTTTTTGTTAAAAATTAAATTTTAACCTAGTCGGACACTTTTTTTATGTATTCAAACTGCACGTGTTAAAATCAAGTGAACCTTATGCAAAGAGTTGGTTAAAATTTAGATACTCATTTCTAGATGATATGCGGATTATAGAGTTTAACATTTTATATTTAATTCTAATTTCCCGCACTTTTTAATAAACACGTCTTTCGGTAATATATTATAAAATCATAACTTTTCAGGGCATTTATTAAAAGTTATGCAAACTATTTATTATTTCTATTGCTAATTTAGTAAACTTTTAACTAAGTTATGTTGTTTTTTGTTTCTTGTTAAATTTTAATTCTCGAACTCAATCTACATGAACATAAATAACTTTTAACTTGACTCGACTTATATTTTGTATAAAAAAAAAAAAACAATAATAATCAGTTTACACTGGACATCTTTGCATATATGCGTAGACAGACATGATTATGTTTACGATTCGTGTTCGTTACGATGTGTAGTAGTGTCGCGCCGCACTCCTAAACTATAGTAATAATAATAATTATAATAATAATTATTATTATTATTATCATATTAACAGAATAATAGACTAAACGGCGGCTACCGCGGCGGTATACGCATATAATATATATACATTGGGATCGGATTGCACCTTAAGTACCCGGCCGACAAGCAAGACGTCCCGAAACTTCGCAATCTACGTCTGCCAGCGGGCGGAACTCCAACCCTCCCGCCTGTCGCCTTCGCCTTTATTTAGTCGTCCGCCCGGCAAGTATCGTTTGTAACGCGCGCCGTCTCGTATCGCGTTCGGTCCGCCGGCCAGACGTGTGACCTATATGTCGAGTACGATCGGAGCACGTCTATTTACGCGTGGAACGACGGGACACGACCGCCGTTTGATTTGCCCAACTCAAATGACGGGCGCGTAAAATTATTATTATTATTTTTTTTTTTTTTCAAAAGATTTTAAAGTATCGTCCGTACGAAAATCCAACCGCTCAATAGATTTTTATTTTTTTATTTTCAACCCTCGTTTCGTTCTTTCCGGTTAGACGACGTCGGCTTTTGATTAAGCGTTATTCACCCTTTAAAAACTTTGCACGAGAAAACTTTCGAATAAGCAATCGAATTAGATTATAAAACGAACGGAGTGGCTTAATGGCCGGGCCGTTTTCGTTCGTTTCTCGAACGGAAAATACATTATTTGGAAATAATGACAAAAGCGAGTATAACGGTACCGGGCATCAGTCGCGAGATGATATTCGCCGAGAAATTAATGTCGCTCGCTACCATCCGACGCGGTGCCGGTAACCAGTCGCGGTACCCAAACACTGTCCCCCATTCGCCGCGAACGATTTTTATCGGTTCTTATCGGTTTTTTACACTGACACATACGCCGCCGCCGCCGCCGAGACCGGTTTTACTGATATCGTTCCCGCGTACGTGTATAACTAACCTTATTCAGTTGAATATTGAATTATTGCAGTATTGCGTTGGGATTTCTCACGTGTTCCGTGCGTTCACCTGACATCATAACGAGTACCATTGTGGTATATACTTTCATTTACAATTTTTCGTACTTGCCACGGCGATAATGACGAAAATAATATGTTTGTGTACTTACAACACACAAAAACCTTTAACTCGACGCATTTCTTTTGGATATGAATATAATTGCGTTACGCGACGTGCGTTTTGCATTTATAAATACTGCTCTTATAGATATTACATTTTTAAACCGTACAGTTATGATAACACTGTTTTCGATTTGTATTTATTTTGTATAGATATATTCGTTTATACGGTAAACTTTACAAAAAGAATTCGTAATTGTTCGGTAACAGTGTTTTCGAAATGCAAATAAAATTAAGGGTCACTTTGAATAAAGTCTTAATATATTTTTACACCCGTCGGTGAAACAACTGCGCTTCCTTCGAAAAAAAAAAAGTTTTTCCTGTTTTTTTCCACCAATTAAAACGATTTTTTAATAATCTTCTGGAAATGTTTTGAATTCGCGGAGAAGCGTAAAAGTTATTGGAAAACGTCGTGTTGAAGATTGCACATTTAACGAGAATAATAATAACGAGCGTTGGCCGATCGTTTAATTACAAGCGAACTCGTTATTCCGTTTAAAAACGGAAGCACTAAACGCATTGCAAATGAATACATACGGATATAAATATCAACGTACATAATACCTGTACGTAAGTGTATAATTCTGTATTCACGGCACGGCTAAAAACGACGAGAAAACCCGCAGTGTAATTTTATCGCGGTTTAAAAATCCAAAAGGTCGTGTCAAGTCAACCGAACAACGAGGCTCAGCTGAACGCGATATCTCGAACGACGCAGCCGACCCGAATTCCGTTTCATCGGGTGGCGCGTTATCGATTGACTTTTTACTACCGGGGGGAGGGGGGATCGTTCGAGAATAAGTTCTAAACAAAATAAAAAAAACGAAAAACGAAAAATTGTAAATCTACAGATTACACGTGTGCCGCGATTCCGCCGCGCAGTCAGTCAACGTGTTGTAATACAATCGATATCGGAAAATGCGAACGGCGTGCGCCGCGACGATATAAACGGATGACTGATGAAACTGGGCGACGGCGGTAGGAACCGACAGAACGAGGACTTTTCGACGGAACGGACGGTTCACCGGTCGCCGATCGCGTCTTACACGGTCAGAGTGAGTTCGTTTTCGGGAGATTCGCCGAACGGATAAACACGCAACGGCCGTGCCAAAGACTCGCGGCGATCGCGTTGTGCTTAAATGTTTAATCGCCGTGAACGAATAGTAAATAACGAATGGACAAGGAGTTGAAGTCCATTCGTAATACCGCGAATGACCACGTGCACACACGTACGAGTACAGATTTGAAATCGGAAAATCGCCTGCCGCAGTTTTCATACGTGTGTCTCTCGCACATACGTACATATATTTACGTGACACCGACGTCAGGCCAATTTTTCTAAAAACGTTTTTTTAATGTCCCTAACCGGTGACCGTCAACGGTGTTTCCAATCGAAAATCGTAAACGTCGATTGCGTTATATATGTATACTTACATTTCACGTCCAACGTCACCGGATTGCTCTCGCCATCGCCCTCTTGGTTACTTCCGACGCACGTGTAGATACCGGCTCGGCTCCGAGACACTTTTTGCAACACTAGACTCTGATTACTGACTATCGTACCGGCGGCCGGATTGTTGTTCAACAGCTTTCCCTGCACGCACATCAAACACACACGAGACATTATTATTGTTATTATTATTATTATTATTATAATATAATAGAGCGCGTGTTCTATTGAAAACCCAATGTTATTGTTAAACCATATGTATATTATGCGCGTGTGACGACACGACGGTCGGACGCGTACGTGTTTTGGAGGTGATATGAGATAATACGAGGGTTAATTGGAAAAACGCACGTCTACCAACACGGATTCGGTCATTCGCCATCATATTTTATGACCCAAGTTTACGCGGGATACGCGTTAATTTATTGAACGAGAAAATATCCGCACAGTAAATAAAAAACTAAAAAAAAAAATAAGATAATTATACACTGTAAAAAACCTACACGTTCGATTTGAGGCAATAAAAAATAGGGACTCTCCGGACGAAACAATCGCGTATGCGACGTACACTATGAATAATACCGTGGGTGGTTTCGCCTCCTACATCTTGTTTAGATATATAACATAAACAGGATCCACGTTTCGGAATAGCCGACATTTAAAAAATTATATATAATCATTTTCACGTTTTTAAATGATTTTGTCGAACCGAATGAGGTCAAATCGCTATTTACGTTAATGAATAGAGACGAATTGAATATAGACACATGTGTCGATACTATAAATAATATCGAAAAAGGAAAAAAACTATTAAAATTCTCTTCAATACAATTTTTAAAAACAATGTAAAAAATCATAAATTGTAATTTATTTGAATTTAAAGAATTCCGTCTATAAATAAACATATATTGTTACGTACATGGTCATGATCGTTGTTTCAAATTATTTTTTGGCGAAATGTTTGGCCGAAGAAATTGCTTATTATTTGACTTATAATAATCAACGATTACACCACATTGACAATACTACGTGTTTATCAGTTATTGTTACATTTTTTTTTTTTGTGATTTCTATTGTAAAATGATTTCCAATACAAACATAAGTAATTATTTTTCTAAAATTAGAAAAAATGCGGTCCTCCCATTCCTTAAAAAAAAAAAATGATAGAGAAACAATCAAATATTTGAAAAAATATTATCTCATTGTCCATTTCGAGCACTGCATAATATGTTTGAATTGATTAAAATATAGTATGTCCACCTTATTCTTACATTAAAATTGTTTTTTTAATTAGTAAAAGAATTAAACTATCCTAAGACCGACGCACTTTCCATCTTTACTCAGAGTTTTAGTTTTACTATAGTTATTGAATATTTGTATGTATAATTATTATTTCCAAAATAAACACCGACATTTTAGTTTTAACGGAAATTAATATTTACGTTAAATTGGAAAAAAATTAATTTATAATTTTAACATGTGGTCGTATACGCAAACTCGAAGTTTACTATCCAAACCGTAAATTTTATTGATCGACAAATATGCTTACGTTGTGTCTCCACGTCACTCTGTATACCCACGGGTTGGATTTTATGTTGCATTCGAAATATACGTCCATGCCCTCTTGGATTGCACTGCCGTTGATGTTACTGCCGAGTTCCAGATCTACGACTGGTACATCTGCAAGAGGAAAAAAAAACTTTATTAGACAGCCCTGTGTAAAAACGACGGAGGAAACGACGCAATATCTCGACGTGCTTTTATCGTTACCGATATTATTCCGATTCGTAAAATATATACGACGATTTCGACAAAGAAAAATAATTAATTTGATTATTTTGATGTATTTCGTTTTAGTTGTGCACAAATCAAATTAGTTATTATTATTATTTCTATTGAAAATCATATAATTCTATGTAACATTGAAAACAAAAAACACATTTTGATTTTCTTATTAACTTGCCTGTTCATGACTTATGAGTCAGAATTTTTATAATCTAATTGTTTGTTTTACAGTAATTTATTATTTAAATCGAAAAAAATTCAAAACTTAGAAAACGTAGATTTGTAGACATAAGATGTACATCTACTACGTACTTTGTTTTAAAATATTAATGTACTTATTAAAATAAATGTGCGATTAATATTTAAATTACAATTTCTGCAGGAATATTGTATTGAACATACAATTTGTTTTTAATTTAAAATTTTTTTATCAAAAGAATAATCTGTTAGTTATTAAAACCATAAATATTATATAAAATTTTTTGTCATAATTGATCACATACTATTAATAAGGTTTATAGTTTTGAGTATTTTTTTTTTGTTTACAGTTAATACAAATATTAAAAATATCTCGTACACAAAGTGTTTAGTAACAGGAATTCGCAATAGTTTCTCATGTTAGGTGTGTTACGTACGTCTATAGATGAGTATATATCAATAAATGATTAAATGTGGTTGAATACCAATACTAATGTATTTGTCGGAAATTCGTTTCAAGTAAACACGTTTATTATTATTTAGATTACACATATATACGTAGTTACTTAAGTGTGAGATGTCCTAACGATAATAATAATAATAATAATAATAATAAGAAGAAGAAGAAGAATTACTTAACAGATGGAACGGCGTATTCACGACAAATAAAATAACAAAAGTCTTAAAAGAAGAAGTACACAAGACGTGAAACGTATGATGTGAACGTAAGTGACTCGATGCACAGAGTACGTGAGCTTTTTAAATATTCTTTTCGTAAAAATGAGACGGGCGGAACTCAACAGACGCTGCAGTCAATACGACGCACGCAGCAGCAGCACATGTTTATTTCACTTTATTTAGAATCGTATGATATTACGTTCGCGTGCAAGCACACACGCAGCGTTTACGTGTCGCGCGTTACGTGACCGAATTCTCTAACCAATGTATATTAAACGCATTTTTTTTTTTTAGAACGCCGGAAAAACAAAACGCGCGCCAAACGCCGTTTCCACGTTCCAGCGCTCGATCTGCATTCAGAAGTTATCGAAATATATGAAACGCGCAACGCCTAACGGGTCGCCGGTTAAATACGGCGATTAAAACGAAACGCGCGAATTTCGTCGGTTGTTTTTCCGGCTCTACGTCTGTGAAAGCCGTTACGCGTTTCGCGCGAACAAGAAAAATGAAACGGACGTCTTACACGCAGGAACGTGTAGCGTACCGTGGCCAATAAACGTTCTCGACATTGATTCACGCCCGATCGAAGCGATTCGACGTGGTTAGGTTAGGTTAGGTTAACCTAACCTAACTTTCGCGCGACCGGTTCCGTAGTCGACCAGTCCGGTTATGAATCCGATACTCTATGTCGTACGTCGTGTTGTAGACGCGTACGTCACACGTGGTTCGCGGCTTTTATACGGAGTTCGGAGTATTTCGTAAGATCGTTACGAGAAGAGGAAAAGCGATTTTCACAGGACTGAGTGCGTAAAGACGGATGACGCGGAGAGAAGCGTCAGGTGGAAAACGGTCAGGTCAAACGGTGGATTTTATGAGACAACGGTGACACCTGCAACGCCGTGTGGATCAAAATGTCGGAGGACGCTAGACAAGACGATAGAACAAATGACCGGTGTGCCCGGACGCGTTGGGCGGAGTGATTAGAAATTGAAGAAGCGGCTCTAGTGATTGATAGGACGCGATTGAATAGATTGAGACGGTGGTGGCGTGTTTTTAGGAGAGAACAGGAAGCAGTGAGAGTTATACCGGAAACGGACGTGGACGGTCGGAGAGGAAAGGAAAGGCCGAGAAGAAGACCGTATGCCCGGGTCGTGTAGGTTTGTGTTATCCGACGACAATGGTATCATTATGTACACACATTATGCACTCCGTCATGCGAATGCAACCGACGTCGTTGCGCGTGTTTGACGATTTATTTCGTTCTGCCGTCAAACGTTGTGTTCTGCGTTCCAAACGAAACCGCACAAACGTTATTGACGATTCGAACGAAATGTCGTATACTTTTAAGAATGTCGGTTGCTTCGTACGCCAGTCTGCCGTCTACGCGTGAAAATAACAACAATAACACGTACACACTTTCGAAACGATAAACCGCGGCGTTACTGTACCACGCGATCCGCGATGTCAGCGCAACGCGTTTGGTTTAGCTGCAGACGACAGACGAAAATTTGACGGATCGGAATGCCAATTTCTCTGTTCGTCCGGCGAAATAAATAACCGCCGGGAACCGTCCGGAAACAATATTATGGTTTTGCGTGCAAGGTCGGTGCCGTAGATCGTCGTCTGGACGACCAACCAGCAATAATATAATGACAACCGTGTCGAGGGTGTCCGTTGGCCCCGAAAGAATGCTATTGTATTGGACGCGTTTCGCGATTCAAAAAAAAACTACGTATATATATACACGCGCCGGCCGAAGTTTCATACATAACGCTGACACGTACTTACGAGGGGATCGCGCGGGCAGGTCGTCTCGACCAAGTCCATACCAATTGGAATATTTCGGATTCTCTTCAGGACCGATTGTCATTTTGTTCCCCTCCACCGGCCTCCCCGTGAGAAACGAGCGGAGAATCCCGTTTCGTATCAAACTCGACTCGTTCATTTTATTTGTTCATTCAACACGGTTCCTATAAATTTGTATACAATTTTGACGTCTGTCGGGTTTTATTAGATGATGAGACGCGACTTCAATACGATACCGTTCTGTTTTAGCGTTCGGTGTCGGGACGTATCGGTTTCTGTTCTTTTATCGAAACCCAACCTGACCGTTACTCGTTTTGAAATTTCACACATTAATCTTGTAATTTATACGTATGATGAGCGCGCAACACACGAGAGACGGGTTCGCTCGGATTTACAATCATTTTTCACACTGCCGCCTTCCGAAAATTCATTAAAAATTCCTCTGATATATACGATACTTTACGACAGCTCGTGCGCGATTTCCGCCCGGCAACGATATTATATTATAATACGTATAATATTATTATTTTTTTATCCGTACGAGAATGACGTCGAAGATTTTACGGTATACGAAAACAAACAACAATATCAACTCACGCACACACACACGTGAACCCCAGAACTTTACGAAAATGATTAAATTTTAAATTAAGGGCAACTTTTTGACTTTTTATAACACATATATATATATATATATACGTCGTGATACGCGAATCTAGAATAGTTCGCACTTTATACACTAATATAGTGTTATATTATGTTTTACAGTAAAAGTTTTATTTTTTAAATTTTATACTTTTTTTTATTTTAAAATACGAATATATTATACTTTTTTTAGGAGGGGACGACGGGAAATTCAGGCTTATTTAACCATCCGTATTATGTTGAGTTTTGTTACGAAAAATAAGAAAAACTGAAAGAATTAAAAATACATGACTACGATTAATTTAAAATAGCAAAAAAAATAAAATAATACAAATATCATAATAAATTAGGTACTATAAAATTGTCATTTTCACGGACGTAGTATAAATTAATTCGTATAATTTCGTTTAATCACCAGTTCGACGAAAAAAGTTATTCAGTACCGAATAATACCGCATAATTATATACCGCTCTCACTTAAGTTAATCACACAGAAACTTTGAAATTATCATAAATTACATGACATATTATATACGCTAAACGCCACGTTGATATTATCCACGAACAATGCATGTGTTTCGTGTGTGAATAACTTTCATTAAAGATTGTTATTTACTGATAAAACTCGGTGGTAAACTTCTTCGTCGCTTTAATAGGTAGTGTAAAAATTAACTTGGCAACAAAATAAATTAGAATACACGACAGTTTTATGGAACGTTTAATGTTCGGCATTCGTTTATTTTTTTTTTTTTAATTGAATTTGTGCGAAAGACTTTTAAAATGCATATTTTACACGGTAATCAAGTACGTATCGTTATCAACGACGACGATTTAACAGAAAAATAGAAAACAAAATAAAATACTCGTGTTTAAACCACATTATTTATTGGCCCTATAACAAAGAGCCTAAAATAATGTTCAGTACGCAATTGGAAAGCGTGTTGAACAGAATGTACGTGTATATATTACTCAAACGTATTAAGCTTAATAAATCGAATTTCGAGGTTCGATCTCTTCAATAACAATTTATTGATAAAAAAAAAAACTACTTTTTAAATGAAGTTTATTTTAGCCGAAGTCGTTGATCTCCATATTTTTCAGGAAATTTTCAGTTCATAATATATATATTTTTTTTTTACAACTGCTATCTCGAAATGTTTGGGATGGCCAAACTCGGAGTGTGTGAAATACGAAAAAGTTTTTGACTAACGTTTAACCGAATCCGTATGCATTCATAGTATTTGATATTCGAACAGGGGCCGTTCGAAACTTTACGACGGCTTCGTGTCTGTATAAATGCAATTGAATACACACGATTGTTGTGCGGAAGTCCAACGCACGAAACCGTGTACGCGTATACGTCGAACGCGCAACGGCGACGAAGACCGGAAACTACGGGAAATCCGCCTCGCCCCGAAGTCCGTCCAACGAGACGGAACGTTCCTCTTTTTTATATCGCAAATAATAGGGTTTACGGCCGGCCGAGGCGCGAGTGAGAACGCGAACAGGCGAATGGGAAAACTGATAACCGTCTTACGGATGTCGATCTTTAATATCCCGCCGGTGTTCCGCGAATACTGGCGACTCCGAAAAGAACGAACGGCCAAAATTAACATTTCGCCGAACCGTACGGCTTTTTAATACTTTATTAGTTTTCGTCACGTCGTCCGTCCGCCGCGTCCAACAACCGTCGCGGTCGGCGGGAGGGGGTTTTTTTTGTTTTCGACGAACGGCCGCCATCGGTTTTATACAATTGTTCGAGAATTTCAAGAACGACGGTTTTCGATATTATTTCCATGACTCTTCGCGACGGCGGGTGTGACGAGGTTAGGATACTCCGCAACGGCCCGAACGAAATTATCCGTTTTCCTAACCGGGAAAGCGCTTACGTACAAGGACGCGTTTCATTCGTCGTCTCTGCATTCGAAGAGAACAACCACGTCCGCACCACATAGGCTTTTCCGCGAATAACGGCCCGACTAAGAAAATAAACAATGTTTTTGATGGTCTTTTTTTTTTTTAGTTTTTTCGTAAAGCGCGCCGTCTTTTGTCGGACGATATTTCACGAAAACTGCAAACTGTTCAACTCAAACCGCGTATCGTGATTACGTTATGACGCCCGTAAGACGGACGGAGATAACAAACGTGTACGCGGCGTCCGCTTAATGAAAATCGCTTTCGACGACAACGAATTCGGGCTTTCTTATCATAATTGAAATGGCACACGGCCCGAGCGACGGTCTTTTGTTATAAATATGATATTAAAAAAAAGAAAAAAACGCTATCCGAACGTACTAAAATATATGATCAAACTCTTTTTTAACATCATACAATATGGTGCTGCGAGCGAACTTATTTCGAATACACCCGTAAGACTTTAAATACTTTGGAGACGAGTGGTTCGGGCACGCGGACGGGTGTAATGTAATATAAGACGCAAGAAAACTAAAAAAAAAAAATGTCAGAATAACGCAACGATCGTGGATTTCCGGGGTTTCCTCCCTGTGGCGCGATGAACAGAATAACGCGCGTGCACGTATATTTCACGATCTCTTATCGACGTGATAACATATTGTACATAGGATATAAATCCGTAAAACGTTACAATAGACATGTTCGAACGTAATAATAACATTTCATACGTTTAATTTAAAACGCGAAATTGAAAAAATAAAAAACAACGCAATGTACACGGCGGATATAAATTAAACGTCCAATATTCGCGACTAAAAGTGTACGCGATGTATATAAAAAAAAAAAAAACAGGAATAAACGCGGTATTAATATTGATCGATCTATCCGTTTCGAAAAACAATAAAAAACTGCGACGAATAATCGTGTATTGCACGTCAGTTTACGGAAAACTATCGAATACGTGTTCCGATGTGCGCGCAGAGCGATGTGAATGTACAGCGACCAATAAAACCCAAACGGGTCGATCGTAAAGAGAGGTGATTTTTTTTTTTTTTTTACTTTATCGCGAAAATAAAACGAATATTATGTTTTCACGAAGAACAAGACGGTAGTAATTCGGTTTTCGCGTACGACGGTATAACGCGGCGCGTTTGTTGTTCCCGACGATCGCGTCGCTGAAATTTAAAAAAAAAAAAAAACATTACGTTTCCCCAACGAGCCGGACGTTCGGTAAACACGGCCTGCGTTCGGTCGGACAGAAAATTGCGTCGTGTATCGTTTCGACTGTCCCGGAGTGCACGATTACGTTCCGATTACGATGCCGCGCGCAGAGACGTATCGACCGCAACGCATATTGTCGTGCGCGCGGTGTTATCGATGATACCGTTTGAACGGCGTGCACCGGCGCGCACTCGCAAAGAGACTTGACGATTTTACGTACTTCAGTGTCGCGTAACACCGAACGCTCGTATCCGCATCGTGCATTCCGCGTTCCGACACTCCATTAGAATTGCACGGTTGCGTTCGCGATATTTCAATATGTGTACGCGCGTGTACGTCGTTCTTCGGGACAGGGGTTGTTAATATTCGATAATTTCGGAGGCGAAGTCGCACAACGTTTTCGATATCTAGTCAAACCGTCGACGAACTGCACAAATAACAAATTCGCAAAAAAAACCCTTGCGAATTTTTTTCTATTGTTCCGAAACATTGAACGCGAGCGTTCGACACGAAGCTTTCCCGGAAACGGATAAAACAAAGAAAATATAAATACCAATCGAATTGCACTTTATGAAAAATCGATATCACACGAAGCGTTTAATTGAAGTTTGTCTCGTAAAAAAAAAAAAAAAAAAAACAAAGAGAAAGAGAAAAGATTCGAATCAATAGGTTAGTACACCACTACACGTGTAATCGCCGTAGTTTCAACAACGACGAGATAATTCTCTAATTAAAACGGAAACCGTTGAAAAGTTCGTTTAGATTGAAAAAAAACAAAAAACGATTTCGATTACGACGGAATACATTTCAAACGCAAATGAATTACGACGGCGTACAGTGTTCCGCGCAGTTTTCATTCGAGCGGTTAGGCTCATTGTGTTCGCGGGTATTACTCTCACTCGGGACCGTCACGGACGTTTCGTTGTTGTTTGTTTCCGGTTCCTGTTTTGGGTACGTATCACGTAAAACGCGCGGCGCGAAACGACTCACGGAATATGTTGAGCTTCCATCCGTCGGAGGAGTCGACGTCGGCCGGAGGGTGCTGACGGTCCGGTTTGCCTTGTCGGTTGTTGACCGCGTCCGGTCTGCCGCTTTCGGCGCGACAGCTCAACGTCCTGTCCGAGTCCTTAATCACCGGCACGAACGTCAGCACGCTCGTCGTCACGTTCCCGTCCGAACTGGTCTGCAAGAAACGACACGGCAAGTTATACAAACGACGATTTATATTTTTCAATAAAAAATAATTTTAAAAAAAAAGCGTACAACCCGTACGCGACCACGCGAAAACCGAACACGATTAATAACGACGCCGCGTTCTCTGACGATAGACGTTTTTGGCGGATAGAAGAACACGGCTTGACACCGCGGGCCAGGTGAACGCTGTGCCGTTACATTACACGACCGTTCGCGTCATCGTTGACCGTACGCCGATCGGGTCAGTGCAAGAGGTGAGATTTCCGGGCCGACCGAATGAAAAATGTGAAACACTTTGATTTTTCAATTATTCATTAATACTTGTTTTTGTTTTTTTCCCCCCTACAATATCCATGTTAATTAATTATTCCAGTGTTAAAATGAAACGTAATAAAATCGACTCGACAACGCTCCGTCAACGTGCTACATGACAAAATAGACGAAAAATAGACAATAGAGAACAATTTCGTCTATTAAATTTTAAATAAAATTTAGGAAAAGTGGTAACAACCCGAACTTGATAATGTTATCAACATAATAATACGTTATCATAATAAAATAAATATTAAATAATATTGTGATAATAATATGTTTTTTTTTTTACAAATTACTAATAGCCGCCACTAATGGCGTCGCCAACACACTGTTTCGTTTCCTACGTGTTTTCTCGTCAAGTTAGCGACCGAACACGCGCAGTAATTCACACATAAATGTGCATTTATTGTTTATTTGTTTGGAAAACGTGTAATTTGGTTTTTACCCGATATTCGATTCGCATCGCAACGCGTTCTATAACAAACTGCACCGACGTCGGTGCAATATTCAGCCGGATTTGTCAACTCGAACAGCATGTTGTTGTTGTAGTTTATGTTTACGGTGCCGTTGAAAACGCACGAGTTTTATATTCGTAACATTTTTATTGCGTAACAACTATTTTCATAATTTTTTGTTTGTTTTTGTCATGTTCACATGTTTTAACGGCCAATGTTCGACTGACGGTTAAAACGTCACGTGCAAATAATAAATAGAAAGCACATACACACATCGTTGGCGTTTGTACGGAAAACGTGAACAAGCGTTTTGAGTTTTCGATTACAACGGTGTACATATCGTTTTATTATCACGTGAAGTGTATATACTGTTAATCAATTATTGAAATCGAATCGGAACAGACATGTTATACCGAGATGAGTACGTACTTCGTTGGTCGGTATCGTAGAAAATAATCCCTGTTTCAATAAAACAAATACCCACCGCGCATGCACACACACACACACACACACACACACACATATATATATAGGTTAGGTATTTATTTTATTGGAACAGCGATTATTTCATACGTCGCGGAAAGAATCGGACGTACACTACGGCGCAGAACACTATCCGTTCGCTCCTGCGGGCGAAGAAAATTACAACGACAAAAGTTAATTTATTCGTTCAGACGTGTCGGTCGCTTTGAATTCTGTAGGATAAAACAATTTTTCCTGATGACCACGAAAAAGTCCTATTGTCAGCGTTTATATTTTGTTGGCCAAGAGCCAACCGCAAATGCCGACTACCGCGATTACACATAATACCTCGTTACGCGATCGTAATATACCTTTATTAAACATTATTTTTTTCTTCCGATTTTCCTTTAGTCTCAATAGTCATCACAATGCCGGTCGTTCTGATGGCGATGGGTTAACATGTTGAACGGGATTGCTATTATTATTATTATTATTAATATTATATACGTACAATTTTTTTTAACAAACCAGATCAAATAAGTGTATAACAATTTTTTTATCATTCTGACAAACCATAAATCAATATTGTAACAAATTAGGTGTATTTTTAATTAAAAGTTAGACAAAAATTCGACCGCTTAAAATGAATATCATTATTAAATAATATTACTCGTAAAAGTCATTATGAAAATCGATTTTCGATATTTTTATTAAATCCATGTTTTAAAATAATGTTAATTTCTACAGTTTTAGATGTTTATTTCTGTATACATACACATAAAAATAATAATTCTTAATCAAAATTATATTTTCTCAAATACCTGGAAGAGAGGATAATGAGTTCAAATCGTTTGCTCGGAATTAAATTTTATCCCATTTAAGTGGTTGGATTTTTGTTCAACGATACGTTCATACTAATAATCATTTACTCCTCATACGACTACAACACGTGCCCATATGTGCACTCCGAGAATTTCCTATCCAATAATCCTTAAAAAAGTGCATTTCTTTTAGCAAAAAAAAGATTGCAGTTCAGCATTACGGAAATAAATATTATTATAAACCATACAGTCACGTAGATAAAATTGTCTTTGAGGGTGATTATAATATTTTTGTTAAGAATAAATCAAGAATCAGAAACATATTTTGAGGAGGCATAGGTGAGCACGTGTCCGGCGATGGCATGTTAAGGACGGGTAGCAAAATATTTGAGTAAAGTCGGTTAAAAATGTTAAATTATTAAAATCGATATTATTATATATTTATAATTTTAATGGGAAACGTTATAAAAATAAGAATCATATATAATAATGATAACTACAAAAATTAATTTTTTCATTATATTTCGAACATTTTAAAGAATGTTAGAAAAACGATATTTCATTTTGTCCAACATAAGTAGAGTTATTTTAAAAACTCTACACTCCACTCCTCCTTGCCCACCACCGCGATCATTGATGAAAAAAAGTGTAACATGGATATAATTTAAGGGCGGAGGAAATTTGAATACCGGGGATGTAAACATTTTAAATACGGTTCTGAAGACAACCTTAATATTCAATTTAAACTTTCTTGTAGTGAAATTGTATTTTATGCATTTGTATATATATATATATAAATGCGGCGTGCGCGTAGATTCAAATTTATATGTATTTCAATTTGCAAACTTTCTCAATTTTACATATTATACGTTTTTAAAATTATTTAACCCACGGAAATCGGTAAAACGGGCACAAAATAAAACGTTTGTTCGCGAAGAGGTTTTTTCTAATGTCTCGAACAGACGGTTCTATTTAGTACACGTATAAGACACATTCGGACGTGTTTCGAAAAATAGCAGAAAGGTTTTGTTTCGGAAGTAGGAGAAGGCGAACACGTGTCCGTAGAAAATTTTTACGTTCAGTCAGACCCGGCGAATCCGACCTGAGAACCCGACCATCTTTTTTCCACCGTTTCCCCGGGGCCGGTGCTGCCGCCATTATTTTAACATTTTAGTAGTTCCGTTCGAACGCTATAAATCTATCGTCGAATTGGATTACTGTTTTTAGTTTCTTGACTGTATATATATATATGTTATGTGTGTGTGTGTGTAGGAAAATCATGATTGTGCGAGGGTATGGTGTGGGGGAGGGTGAGTCTCGTTAGAATTACTCGTCGTCCCCGTCGGTATTTATTGGCCCGAAACCTTTCGTTCGTCCCGCACACTCGGTCCCGCCGTCCCGGCAATTTTATTAATAGTCTCTATTCTATCCCGCTGGCCGGCCCGGATGGAAGCGCGCCATGATCACGCATGGTCACGTACGTTTTCGTGATAGAACTACCGACGATGTGTTTCACTTGTTTCTTTTTAAGTTGATTGGCCGTGGAGATAATAGATATACGATCGGAGAACGAAACGCTAATTTAATATTACACATAAACACACGTTCCTGAACCAAGTATCACGCGTTGCTACGTTCAATTTTAGATTCCCGGGGAATTGGAAAAACGCGTTGGTCGCGACGAAGGCGTGTTCATGTCTGTTGACCGTGAATCACCGTTCGTATGGTAGGCGTGCACACGTTTACCAAATAATCCCAACAGTTTTCTCAAGCGCGATCGCGAAAAACGATCGCGAAAAAATTGCGATTACCGTGTCATCGGCTGTGCACGAAATTTATCGATCTAATCGATTCAGTTCAGAATATTCGCTTTCAGTCGTAACACGCGTGACGCGCACGCTTCCGACGAACGTTATAATTTCACGAAATCGTTCGCATCAGTTTCGCGCCGAGGAAACTTTCAAAGTTCCACACAAAATACCGCGGCTGGTATTCAACTACATTGTTGGCGTTACGTCGACGTCGTCGATCGATCTCGGACGATATTAAAGTCGAACGATGGTAAGTCTATTCGGTTTCGCTTTTCCAAATATAGGCCAGCCGAGTGTCGTACGGTGGTATTATATTTTTTTCTTCAACGCCAGACATTAAAATTACAACGATAACTTTTAAGGGTTTTTGAAAAGAAAAAAACGATTTCCTCATTCGACGCACAAAACGGCTGAACGAAAAAAACGAAAATTTATTGCGCAATTCGTCGGTGTTTAGGAATGAGACATAAGAACCTATTTCGTTTCGTATGCTAATGTCTATCATAGTTCGTACTTTAAACGAAAATCAAAATATGTGTCGCGTCCGCTTGGTGAAACCGATTTTCGCATTGAGGCGGACTTAAACTTCACGAAATGTATCGGCATTGTCGAAAAGATAACGCGCGAGACGGACAACGATCATTTGGAAAGGATGCGAAATCAATTTAAATACTCACACGACTAGGACAGAAAATCGACGTTACGATTCATGTAAGCGAGCTTGGTCGTTGGATTTATAAAATGCAACAACAACCCGTAACGTTGTTCGCCGATGGCCAGTAGATTTAGACTCGGGGGGGCGGGAGAGGACGCGTCAAAGCCGTGCCCCACGAAATCGCACGTATCCCGCACACACGTGCTCGTCCGAGTGGAAATTAATTTCCCGCCCTTTCGTTTCGCTATTTATGGACGCGCAACAATAACCGCGACGATTCATGATAATACAAAACGCACGTGCGCGGACCGTGGTTCCGTCCGTTTCCTCCCGGACGGTTCTCCTAAGCACGGTCAGACGATTGCGTGGGTCGCGTTCCGTCGGGCGCGAAAACCTACGGCTACGGGAAACGAGGGCGGACGAGGACGGCGCGCGCGGTCCGGTGAAAATCGGAAGGAAAGACGCGAGCACGGGAGCGTTGGACGACTTCCAGAGCAATGCCCGGTTCTGGTTTGTGCGAGAAGACGGGAGACAAAAATAATAAAAAATAAAAATAAATAAATAAAAAAATAACAATAATAATAATAACCGAACGGGTTGACAATGCGGGGCGGCGCACTCGACGTAATTAAAAGGAGAGCAAAACAAACAAACAAACAAAAAAAAAAGCCCATCGTTTTTCTTCTCGTACAAACATTACGTAGATTGTTGGCCGCGCGCAGTTCGCAAATATAATTCCGACGTAGTTTTCAACAACACGCACGCACACACCAGCGGACGTTTAAATTTAATTTCCATACGTTCTCTCGTTTCTTTCATAACTCCGTTTCTCCGCACGTTTTTTTTTTTTTTTTTTTACAAAAATCGTTTATACGTTACTTATATATATATATTGTCAAATGCGAGTACACGCGTTACGCACGTGTGTACACAAACTCAGAATTCGAAATATCCATAACTTCGTGTTATACACATTTTGCGAGTAGATGAGAAAAAAATAAATAATAACTTATTTATTAAAAATAGGTACGCACGTTAGCGATATAATACGATCCGTGGTGATAATATTCCGTACGAGCGCGCCATAAATGCAAAAAGAATTTCATTTAAAAATTATTCACACGCAATACTTTTTTAATATCAAATTTTTAGCCCGACGTGGAAATGAGAACGCTTATGTTTCTATAACGATAATGTGTTTCGTTTCGGAAAATGACTTCATGCGCAGCAATAACACTGCGAGAGTTTAACACGACCTGTATTTATCAACTCAGACACGGCAACGGTTGTTTCTTACAAAACGTAAATTACGATTATTATTATTTATAAAAACAGCTTTGACTTTGATCCAAGCAATTCGTTTTGGTTTTGTACGCGAAAAATAATATTTTAGTTACATGTCCGTTCAGGTCTTTTGGGATTTTTCAAACGGTGGGGGTAAATAAAAATCGATATATGAATTGTACAATTATCATAATAATATACGTTATATCACATCAAAGGTACGAATAAAAAAAAAATCAATTATTAAGTAAATTGTGAATTATATTCAATTGAACATTTCGTTCACAGTGTGCCCATAAACGAGCCTGACCCATAAATTCATTTTAAAATAACTAATTTATAGGTGTCCATTTGTAATTCGTTTTTAGTATACGTATTGCTTTGAAGTTTATTTCACGTTCGTTTTATCTCAAAGTGTCTATACACGGTCGTTTCGTATTCAAAAAAATGTGTGTTAAACGTTCTCGGTGGTCAGTTTTTTTTTTTTTATGACACCATATATTTCACAAGATATTAGACGGTGCTAACCTAACCTGGTTGTTTTCTCGTTACGTAGAGACATAATCGTTGTTAATGGTCGCGGGAAAATAAAATGTCCGCCAAAATGTAAAAAAAACTGTTTAGGAAGGCGAGTAAAAAGTGTGGAAAATACTGTACTTGCGCGGCAATATATTTTCCATTAAGGTATTATTACGTAAGTCGTTGACCGAGCAATAGTTTCGAAGGTATAAAATATCGACGAGTGGGGGGGGGGGAGGAGGAAGGGAAGGCGGTGACTTTTGATCGCAGTACACTTTATTCCGTTTTAAAACCAGTCCTACGCGTAATGTTTTGTGTTGAATTAAGCCGGGTCATACGCCGAAGACTCCCGTCATCGGCGTTTCCAAACCGAACGTTTAAATTAAAAACGAAAAACGGAATATGAACAACCGAAAATCCCGAACGTCTATGACGTTCGTCAAAGTCTAGAAAATGTATTCGCGATACGAAAAACGTGTTAATCGGCCGGCCAGCATTACGGCGGATTTGAGTTCGAATGACGTTAAGCACGACGGAGGTAAGTGGTTTTACAAATATCTAAGGCCGTCCGAAGTAGGAAATTTATTTGATTACTTGGCTTACAACATCGAAACGAAGGATAATACATAAACTTTGAGAGGGGCGGTGGGCGAGGAGGATTCCGTTGCCGGACAGCCAGAAGATTTAACGTAATTTACGTTGCGATCGGATGTAAGGAAAGAAACAAAAACAAAATAAGATGAAGAAAAACCGTATACGTACATATGTATATATATATATACATTTGTCTGCTCTGTCGAGAGTAACTACTATGAACATTGGTTTCTGGTGAATTCGATCGAAACTTGAAAAAGAAAGTTTCCATCATGATATACACTATGGAACGCGGTATCGGGCGCGCGCGTGCCTTCCAAAACACGGCAAAAATAATAGATCGCCTGTGGACGGGGGAATTTTATTATTATTATTTTGCTTTTTTTATTCGTATTCCGTGCGACGATGTTCACAACAACGTTCGTTATTAGACACACGTTTGTCAGAACGAGGGCGAAAATATTATTTGTAGCGACCGAAATCGGCCGTCGTCGACGCGAAATACGTCTATTTATACATTTCACACAAAACCGACTGCAGAGGGTCACGTTGAACTCGGAAACCGACATCGTCCGAAGAATATTCGAACGCGGACGTCAGTGTGTACGCGCGCGTTCGATAAAATATTAATTATTGAAACTTTGGGTGTACACGCGAAACAATGGGATTTCTCGTGTGCAGCGGATGCACTACGGTTGCAACTCATTTGAATAAAACGCCGAGAAAACTCGATCTGATATATTTACGCGGTAAAAAATGAACTAAATAACGTACTCGTGTATAAAATAATATCGAAATGATCAATAATTCAGTGCGATAAAATGTAATCAGTCTGTCGTCCCGTTCCGCGTCGCTTTTCTACTAGACTATTGTTAATCTGCGTCGAGCACGTTTTACGTTTGGATTTCAGTTGATCGAGATACCGATGCACGAGAACGATAAATCATTAAAAATAGAAATTTTGAACTAAATTTTTTTACGCCGAAGTAATAATAAAAATAATAACAATCAATTACCGATTAGTTTGAAAAAAATTAACAATATATAATTTATGCTTTTAAATTCAAATTACTACTGTCTCACTAACAGTGATACAAACTAACGTATACAGTTTAAAACGTTATGATAATGTTGTGTTTGAAATTAAAATATTATTGTTATATTCTTATTAAAACCGTCCTGTGCCACGAATGGAGCGGATACGATTGTATATATTATGTTTTTTCTGTCTTCAAAAAGGCTCGAAGTGTTTCGATGAAAATGGTTTGATTAAACATCGACGGGAAAAGAATTTTCTCGAATCGAGAAAAATGATTTCGAGAACTGTTTGTAGATACAAACGGTTAAATAATGATTTTTTTCAACGTTCAGTTTACCAAAGTTAACGGAATCGATAACGCATTTGCCGATAAAACCAACACGAAGTATAATTACGGAAAAAACAAATCGCTAAAAATACTAAAGCGATATTTATCCGTCGGGTTTGGACATACGCGTATGAATAAGAGTAAAATATTTTCGAGAGAGAAAAAAAAAACAAGGTACCTTAATCGTTTCGGCCGATAAACGTGCAGACGGCAGACAGCAGATATTTAGGAAGCGGGGCGGTTTGAAGTAGAACCTCGTTAGTGGGGATTTGTTCAGTTCCTATCGTCCTAAGCCGAGGTCATCATATTACTATAAAACAACACCGTTTGCGAGGCGAGAACGAGCGGCGAAAAAAATAACATAAACCCGTAGGACGTTAGGATTTGTCCTCTGCTGTTTTTTTTTTTTTTTTTTTTGGTGGGTGTTTTAATATTTTTATTGTATGTGTGAAAACGTGAAATATATATACGAGATTATGATAACGACCAAGCCAAGGGAATATTTATTTTTAAAATTACGATTAACGTTTGTATTGAAAAAAAAACCAAACAATACTCACAATAAAATAATTAAAACATTGTTAATTCATTGTATTCTAAATTGGTCTATTAATAGTATAATGGCGATTTGAAATTAGTCGCTATAAATATTCATATTACGAAAAAACCCGAAAACAATAGTTTTCACTGAAATTAAAAATCGTAAATACATTCCGTCCGCGAGTATACATACATGGCTATAATTGTAGACGAAGCACATGGAAAACCAGTGGTGTTCGAAACTTATTGTATGGAGTTATATCTGTATAAAAATAAATATTTCGTGCTAATTTCGACGTTAATTCTATACACTTGTTCAATCAAATTATTTATCATATTTTATTATATTATTATTTTGTAGGACGAACGGAATTCTATAATTCATAACAAATAATAACATAATAATATGAACGCAGAGGGAATTGTCACCGACGTAGAAATAACGGTTACTATGCTCGTAGTTTACTTTTCTTTTATAATCCGTCATTTCGAATAATGATCATTATCATTAGTTTACACAGTCTTTCGTGTTTCCCAATAGTCTTCGAACATTGGATTTACTCACTATTTGCTTGGCGTCGACCATTTGGGTATCGTCTTTCCACCAGGTAACGATTGGCGGCGGCTTGGCACCCGTAACTCTGCAACTGACGTTCACCGGTGTCTCCGCAGACAGCGGGCGATTGTCGCCGACTAATTTAATTGATAATGGCCGAACTGTAACAAAATAAATAATTTTAAAAAATTACAATTTGCGAGTGAGCAGCTGTTTCAATACTTGTGTTTTCTGCTTAGATTACAGTTTTATTGACGATATAAATTATCATGAATGTAAAATAACGAAAAAAATCTCGTGTTCGCAATAATGAAGGTACAATGTGTGCTCAGCGGATGAAGAATTATTTATTGTTATTATATTTTTTTTTTTGTAGGAGAAAGGTAAAAATATTATTATTAATTTTATTTTCACAACTGTCTGCAGCTTACAGACCTTGTTAAAAACCAAAACGGACAAATTTAACTAAAATGAAAAAAATGAAATAACTCGACGGAAATAAAATGAAATATTATTGTCAAAATTATGCGAAACGTCAATTTGTTTTGTTTGTTTCCGACAGAAATACAATTTTTTTTTTTTAATTAAATTACAGTATAATATTTTTTCTTGTTCTATACTCGTCGTTCGAATACAAAGTATCGGAACAACGGGCCCAATGGTTTTATGTCCGAAGCCTACCGATCGTGCACCTTATACACGGCGCTATTCAAGGGGCACGGCAGAAGTCGTCTGGAAGACGCCAGTCGACTTGGTGTCGACCAAGTTACCGAGCACTCCGAGAGGTCGTACCGCGTTTTCATGTCGATGCGCGCCGATGGGCGCGGTGGGCTCAACGGTTTAACCAACGAAACGATGTGCTGGAACAATAATCGTTCAAAGACGAAATTCTAGTCGCTTATGTATACATTATTTTCGATTCGAGATGGGTAATAATGCGAAGTTGAACGAAACAATTACGCGTGGAAATCGAATTGAAAGCTCGTGAACAGCAGACCGCAACAGAATGTCGAGGAAAAAGTTGACGTAACCAAAGATTTTTCGTCGCCACTGTTTTTCGTTCAGTCCAGTATTGTTTCTAAAGAATTATCACGAATTAAAGTTTGAACCGTGGGGGAGGAGGGAGTAGCAGTAACGAAACAGAAAACCATCCGTCCGGAACATTATTATTCGGTCGGCGGTCGGGTATGAATGACGGCGAATTTCGCGAAATCGCGCTCCGCCACGGCGGGAGAGAATTTTTTTTTCATCCGCGTCAATACGTACAAAAACGATCTCGCGCCGGAACCGAGACGTTGGACGCGCGCAACACGTAATGACGTGCCCTCCGAGAGCTAACACGTCGCAGACGGCAACCGCGGCGAACCGCAAATAAAACCGTATGAAGTTTGACCCGTCGAAGTTTCGCGACGGCAATGACGAAAGATCGGCCCGTACAATAAGGACGAATTGTCTATTTCGCGTTCGGCTACGCCGGATTTGGCGACGTTTCCCCCGCGTCCGTCAGACTTGGAAAATCGAGCGCGGGCGCCGACGGCCAGACTTGATTCTCTTAAGGAGGTGTTCGAACCGCGGACGTACCCAAAGCCCGCTGAACGATACGCTTCCGTCACCCTTCCTCCCTATGACTATCACTACGTCGTACAACACGTGAACACATCCAATAATCTTATGGGATTTTTTTTCACTTTTATATATAGACCATATTATAATAAGAAATCGAAACTGACTTCTTTCGTTCTCTAGGACGAAACGTTTGTATCCGAAATTCGCTCGGTTCCAAATCATTCATCACCACATCATTTTCTATACGTAGTTTAGGCGAATCACCGAATCTCTGTCAAAGCATACCTACTTATTCCGACCCGATTTTCAACTCTATTCGCGTTCGATTGGTTTCAGACCAATTAAAGTGACCGAATAATATTATTGAAAATTTCTAGAAACACTGACGCCATAATAGTAAAAAAAAATCATTACGAATGTTAAATTGTAATGCTGGAGATGCTGAAGTCCCTCCAGTCGCGTTTACGAAATATTCGTGATTTCGAATAGACGAAGTAATCGATTTATTCCGTCGAATAGCTCAGAAAATTATCTCTGCTGCACCAACGCCGTGTAATGTATAAATTGTGGAACACGAATCGACGCGACAGAAATAATATATAATCTATTTAGGGATTGTCGGCGGTAAGTACGTTTTAGTGATATTACGACATCGATCATAGCGTTATCTACGTGAACATTATTGCACAGTTACACTGATAATAGCACTTATTTCACGAGATAAATAGCCATGGAATACGACGTGAGACCGATCGATATTGTTAATATCTTAAAACGATTAAAACATTTGTATTTTAATGCGCTGCGCGCGACAAGATTTATTCGATACGGTATTGTAAATCATAAAATAATATAATCTACGTTCTTTGAAACGCGTGCGTGTACCAACATATCTCTATGGTCGGATAATAAATCTTTGTGGGCTGTACAGGAAAAAAGAAAGTTTTTCGTTTTTAGACAGAAAAAAATTGTTTCAAATCGCTTAAGTGCTCGGAAAACGTATCGTAACTTACTATGATTTAACGTCCAAATGTTGGATTATAATACTCGTGTCTTGCGATATTATTAACTCCTAAAAATATTGGTCTACGAGTAAAAAAAAAAAAATACAACAACGGCATTTCCAGACATAAAAGGATCTCGACTGTCAGTGTGCATGACAAATAAATAACAACTGTATTATTCGCTGTCATAACGAAGAGATAGGATTACACGGTGTGTGTTTATATCGATCAAATTAAAACGTTTGAAGTAACGTTTAAAAATCATAAATAATTACTCACACACGTTCAAAATCTCTCGATATTATTAAGTGTATTACGGCAGTCAAAAATATGTTAGGTTAAACAAATTTGTTCTATTTAAACAACGGACAAATCATTCCGAATGTAACAATGACCATATAACAGACGCACTTGGTCTCCGGCAAGGCTGTGCATTGATGAGTTGAAAAGTCAGTGGTCAAGTTGGAAGCTTTTATTTTTCGTGACTAATTTAACATAACGGGTTACACATAATCTCAATGTAACGTGGACTCACGAGTTACAATTGCCGAGTCACTAGCTAAGTTGAATATTGTATTGGTATATCATAAACAATCAAAGTGTTCCGGACTTGTTCGTATGTTTTCCTCGTCATTCGATCAATGTGAAATACACTTGATTTGGTCAGGCGACGACTCGCTAAACAAAGTAGTTCGCGGCAAACGCGGTACGGAGTAGACGTACTATGCTGGCGGCGCGTTCTCGCGGGGAATTTTCGATCGATCCCTTTTCTACGGTACGTTTCTGACCGGGTTGATTATTTTTCGCCAGCCGACTTGACCGGCGTTATAGGGTACAGAACCGATTTCCGGTGGTACGCGGTCGTCCGCGACGGAGCGACCTCGCGGGGTAAGGACGCGGAGCTCCGCGGTGTACGACGGCGGTTCCCAAAGCGTGTCCCGTCAGATATATTCAATACATAACACGAAGAAAATAATTCGATGTTGTTCAATTGTCGGGGAAAGTGCACGGGTGTGTAGTGCACTGTCGCTAAAAAATACACCCTCGACCTCTCGAACACATCGGTGCGTTTGAACGCAACAACAACCAACGAACATTATCGATAAATAGCGCAATAATTATATGATACACTGTTCGGACCGTTGTGTATTTCCGCGGAACGGGATAGGGTCAGTTCTCCATACTTTTGATAAGAGAAATAATTTCAATTTTTTTTTGAGGTTACCATCACACAAAATTATAAAATTATACAAATATAAATTTAGTGCTGATAAATGTACAACTCTGCATTAAATATGTGAAATAATGTATGTTATTAATGTATTTGAGTATTTGATGTGTAACGGTTTTTAACGGTCATTACAGTGATACAGTAATAAAATGTTTTATTATACCTATAATATTTCATATGTTCATGTAATATAAGTTTTTAAATTTTTTATGATTTAAAATTTTGTTAAAAGTGAATTTCTATTTGGTTAATATTGTATTGTCTATGTAATATTACCATTTATAATAATCATTATTTTATAGTTCTAATTGTAGAAAAAGTTAAACATTTATTGTTATTTTCAACTAATTAAAGGTTAGTCAATTTATTAATGAACATTTGGAACGTGGGATTTTAATTATCTATGTTGGTGTTTCTACATCCGCAAAAATCGGTTATCAAATTTTTCTCTTATCAAAAGTATGGAGAACTGACCCTATCCCCCGCGGAACATGACTTGGACGTCGCAGACCGGTTTTCCAAGGGCGTCGTGAGAGTCTGGTGACCGCCGGTATACCGCCCGCGCGCTGTAACCGAATAGAGATTCGCTTTTTTCACCGCCGCCGGGTCCGTTATTTTCGTTGCTCGTCCCGCACCGGTGCCGAGCCGCGCGGGCTAACCGTTTTTTTTTTTTGTTGTTTTTTTCCAAACTACTGACGCGCTCGTCAAACGCCTTATTAAAAATACGATTTTTTTCCTGTCCCCTGCCCGTCCGTCTTCTTTGTCCTCGCGCACCTGGTCGACGGCAGAAAACCCGTTGTTCGCCGGCCGCGTAACCAATAGCCTCTCAGAAGCGAAAAACTTTTCGACGTCCGTAACCTTTGCGTGCGCTTTTAATTCGGCCGGACGGACCGTCGAGCTCTTACAGACCCCGAGAACCGCGCGTAACGGCCATTGTCCCGATTTTATATTATTATTGCTTTTTTTCACCCCCCCGATTTTTTATCTCATTCGTCGCTTTCCGTCCGTGGTGTTTTATTATTATTATTATTTTTTTTTTAATACGTTGATAAAAAATCGAACTAATCCAAGGGGACTCGGCGGCGAGATCGAGTTTTTCTCCCGGCACCACGAATTTAAATAATGCCGTTTTAATTATTTAAATTTCTACTCCGCCGCGACCATTTATTATTGAGCGTAATATTTGTATTTTTAGCACGAGGAAAACGAAACGAAAAATATTTACCAAAACCAAAAAAACAAAAATGAAACGTATATTTTGTTTTCGTGTTTCCGTCGCCATAATATCTATAAAACATTAATAATTTAACATGCAATTTAACCGGGTCGGTATAAACTCAAATAACCGTTTTATACGTGTACCTACGTACGTTCTTAAAACATAAACATTATACGTCGAATAAACATTATTATTATTATACACGTGGAACGTTTGAACTCGGTGGCGTGCCCGGCGGCGGGTAGGCAATGTTCTTCAAACTCAGATTATAATATTGTTAGCGTTTTTTGACAGTGAACTGAGCTGTAATATGTTTTCGTTTTGTTTCGTGTATTTTTCAAATCGTTTACGAATCGTATGAAAACGACATGTTTCCGTAGCGGAATCAATTGAAAATATAAATAAAACATGTCCGATAACAGTAATGCCAATGAGTTGTGTGACAACCAAGATCGGTTAAAATAATAACATAAACATTTTCGTCGTTTGATCATTGAGGTTTTTATTTGTTAATGCGTTTTCAATCATTTTTTACTCTTTATTTTTTTTTTTCCTGTAATTAGTCATCCATCACCCCTCTGCCACTTACGATTTTTACACTCGAATCACACTTATAAACAGACGGATCCTAATCGTTGATGGCGGACACGCCTTTGCGTTTAACATTTAAATTCACATTATACATTGTGAATTATTGAACACGTTATCATCAATAACGTAGTCAAGGAAAATCGACGGCAAAACCCGTGAGCATTTAATTCGTTCGTCATTGGTATTACAAACCGCGATGGAAAAATTGGAAAACGACTAATTATATTTTTATTTCAGAGAGTCATTAAAATACATTTTGTTTCATTTGTTTCGCTTAAAAGTTGTTTACGAGTATTTTATTTCATTTTTCTATCTATACATAATTCATCTAACTGATCAATAATAATTTGAACGCGATTTCAAATGCACGATAATACTCGATTTTAACATGTTCTCTTATTGATTTCTTTATTTTCTATCTGCTATTAGATGAAGTGCGTAAAATACAAAACAAAAACAACCAATATCGTTTTATTATTGGAATAAAGATGTTAATTATTACGTAGCAAACATTTCTGTCGTATAATAAATTATAGTAGTGCACTAACAAAGAATGTAAATTGTCGCTGAAAAATATAATGTTCTTAATTTATTAATTTATTGAAATTATTGCTTTTACTGTCTTAATATTACATGATGTTTAATGTTTGTTGGCTTTTAGTATGAATTCTTAATATAACAATAATTTTATAGAAAAAAAATATATATAACATAGTAATATTTCATGTATTTTATTACTCTCTGTTAAAAAAAACAAAACAAAACAAAAATTCTGAATTGCTAAGCAATACAAATTATGAAAACTAAAACAAAATTGCTTTAGGAAATTGTATCGTTTACTTAGAAAACACGAGAACACGTGAAAAAAGTGAAACGTATTCATTAAACTTTGCGCGGAAAGAAAAAGTTTCTACGATTGTACAAAAGAAAATGAAAGAGAAAAATTTCAAAACTCTCATTCTCTATCTCGGGCAATGTTGGAGGTTATTATTAGAGCCGAGAAAATACCCGTGTACGATATAAAACCGAGTGAACTCGAAGGGAAATTCGAGAAAAATAAAAATGAAATTTATGATTTTCAACCTGTGCAGCGCATCACGAAAACTCTCAAAAAACGTAGGAAATTTATTAATGTTCGCGAGATCGACTAAAGAAATTGTCGTACAATTTTCGAGTACGAATTATAACTTCCACCGACAGAGAACAATTTCGGGTTCGTCACGGTTCACTGACACGTGCACAATAAAATGCAATACAGTTCAAAACTACCGAAGATTCAGTACCATACCGTCGCGAACGTTTTAAATAAATCCTAAATTGAAATATAACCCGCGGCCCGGTATCAATTTATCGGTGCTGGTGGTTCTTTTTTTCTTCTTCCCCCAGAGCAGAGCTCAATTCTATTAGATTGGAAAAAATTAATAAAAACTTTTAGTTTGTTCGGGGGGAGGCGCGGAATGATGGTCAATACATTTATTAATGCGTTTCCGGAGCGGTCGTAATTGTGGACGACGGGTGTCCGCGCGGCACAGAAACTTGTTCCGTGCTCGTCTGCGCTCCGTTTTACACGCCGCGCGGTCCGTATTGGTCGACGTCGACGCCGCCACCGCCGCCGTCGAATTACTTAACTCTTCCCCCTCGTCCGACACACACGCACAGAACCAATTACACCGGAATCGCTTTATTGTTGTCGTCGTGCTATACAATAATAATAATAATAATAATAATAATAATAATATAAAAGGGGTAATCTGGGACGCAATTAAATTTTATACGTAGCTTTTGCCGGAGTTGAGTGTATAGACCCGTCGTCAACCGTTATCGCCTTTGTCTATATATACAAGGTGGCTCACGAGGATCCGACTAATGGAACAAACTTTTGTTCCGATTTTTAAACGTTTTTTTTTTTTTTTGCAATTATCCCAAATAGCTATTTTATGAATCTATATATATAAATTTTTTTTTAACGTGTCGTTTTCATTAAAAGACAAGTGGTCGGATGTCCGCAATTTAGTGGCGCACGAAAGAAACCTAAAGACCGGAAAAATAATGCGGGAGATTCGTTTCGCCGAGGGAAATCGACATTTTCCTCATCGTCGAAATATTATGGTAACTCCAAGGCCGGCGAAGACGTTTTTAAAATTTCAATACATCCGTAAAACGATAATTTCGAACCGTTCGAACGTAAATAGGATTCAAATTCAATGTTACGATTTATGATTGCGGGACACCCTGTACGTAAGGCGGCCGCACGACCGTACCGCGTTGTGTACCGAGACGACACTCGTGTGTGTATATATATATTCACAACTGTACGGCAACCGCGTTTTTATCGACCGATTTACGATCGAAGACGGCGCACTCGTGTTTACAAGAGCAGAGAGACGGTGTGATAGACAGAGCGTCGGTGGTAAAAAAAAAAAAGGAATAGAAGAAAAAAAATGACTTTACGCTTGCCCGCGACGGGTAGACAAAAGGGGATTAAAAACGCGTTTCGCCTTGATACGATGGTACGTATGTATGTATGTACAACGTGTGTGAACGGTATCGAGTGATTGGAACGGAACGCGCGGACGCACTGAGGACAAGGCGACCGTTTTGTCGACGAGTCGATATAAAACACGGTCATTACGGTAACGGCGGTGAGCACCGGGTGGTTTTGTCGCGCGGGCAAATCGAACGGAGGACGACTGACCAGACCCGACCTGACCGCGTTGGATCTCGCGCACCGTCTGGACTCGGGCCCGGCACGTGTCGCGCGCGTCCGACTGACGGAACTGAACTCGTCGCAACCCGTCGTAAACGTTTACGGGCAGTATCGACATATCGTACCGTGACAACGTCATTTGAGACACGACACGATACGATGCTGATGTTGACGCGGTGGTGCGAAATAACAACAATACGTTCAGTTCAGTTCAACGCCCGAATTCGTTTTTCGAAGTCGAATGCACCTCCCGTCGATGACGTGATTTCATTTTTTTCTGTATTCGAGCGCGCGCATAATTAATCAACCGAATTTAATCGCCGTCCAACGGTCCGTTCGTATCACAGTAATCCGTCACGCGAGTCCATTGGATGTGCGGACGACGAACAACAATCACGAAAACCGGACGTCCGAACAACCGATTCCCGACTAGCGAACTCGGAAACGCTCCATAGAAAACAACACCGTGACCGACGCGATCCGGTTGCGAAACACCGAGACGTTCAGACCGAGCACGGGGGGGGGGGGGGGACCAGCACGGGATCGCGGACACGTGGAAATCGTCGTGCAAAACGGTTGTCGGCGGGATGGTGGGCGGAGGAGTAGGCGAAACAAGACTTCGTTCCACGGACAAGCGTCGATCGGTTTCGCCCGGTCCGGCCCGCGACATAAATCGTTCTCGGCGGTACGCGGCGTCCGTTCGGACGGTCAGCGCCACGTCGCCCGGACGTCCGTCGTAAATCACGCGGAGAGAAGGGTTAGACATACCAACGCGGGCCCGTAAATCCGTCGCTACCGAGTGTCGCGGCCACCGTCCCGTCCCGTCCCGTCCCGTCCGCACGACGCGTGTCCTCTGGCCGAATCGCCCGTCACGGGAACGCGTCGGCGGCGTCCGGGGTCGGGCGCGTACGAGGCGTGAGGATCCCCGTCGAGGACGATCGTCGGGATTACACGAGCGCCGTGTTGGGGATTTCGACGCGGCCATACCCCAACGGGCTGGCGATCGACTTCTCCGATACGGACGGGGTCGACGACGGGCGTTTCACCGGGCGTCTGTCGCGAAACACGGACTCAAAGAATATCTGTTCGTTCGTCCGTCAACGTTATTCGTAACGAACGGCGGGACGCGCAATCAGTGTTATTGCACTCGAGGAATCAATCGGACGGAGAAACTTTTATATGATTATGTTTCGATGTTTTTATGTTTTCGTGAGACGAAACGACGAGACGAACGTGAGTCGCGATCGACCTGTTGGCCCCCGCCCCTGGTATCAGATAATCGAGACGCGGTTTCGAATAATAAAATTATTGCCGTGCATTGTCGTTTCGTTTCGACAGTTACACGAACGCCGGGCGATGCGAGTGTTGCAAATGCGTTTATTGTTCAATGCGCGCTTGAATTTTCGCACCGCGGTCACTCCATAATGAAATTAATAATAAAAAATAATAATAATAACGACAACAATCGAACATTGTTGAAAACGTATATGAACTGTACATTTAAATGACTGGTGCGGTGTTTTTTTAATTATTTTTTTAATTGGAAGGGTTGCGAACGTTATCGTTTTATCCATTATAAACGGAAACGGTTTTGATATTTCAAATATTGAATTTCGAATATTCTGGTAGCATTATGTCAACACAAGAACAGGCCAGCGAGTACAGTTTTAATACCTAAATAACACGTTTTTCAACCAATCGGTTAGATGATATATGTACACTATATTTGTTTTGGTACATATTATGTAAATTTTTCTCATCAGTTTTTATATTTTTTATAACCAGTTTATTGTGCGGGTAATATGCAATAAAACGCAAGTGGCTTGATTCCTATGTACGTGTGTATAAAACAAACCGAGAGATTTCACGCATTGTTATTTGTTTTTGTTTTCGGGTTTTTTTTTTCTCGTGTGATAATAGCGAATCGGAAAAGGGAGGTTCGGAATTCGACAACGAACCTATTCGCGAATCGTAAAATACCCGAAAGGTCTACGTATATATAGTGTAATTATACTTCGTCCCGTGGGCGTACATTTCGTTCCGTATATTTAAATAAAACGAACGAACAACGTTATATCTGCTGTGTTTAGACACTGCGCGCGAGATTGTCCGAAACCTCCCACCGATCAATCGCCCCGCGGTCTCCGGTAACCACTCGGTTAAACGTAACGATACCGGCCACCGACCGGAAACGCCAACAGAACCATACGCGTTAATTTGCGGACGGACAACGGCAAACCGATAACGTGACGTCGACCGTTATTTCATGCGTTTGGTGCACGTTACGACGATCCCATAAAAACGCGCGTGCGTGTTTAACGGACGAAAACGACAAAACGAAAATCGACGGTTTTGAAAGAACCGTCGGGTTTTCGTAGACGCGAACGACCGGGGAACGGCGCCCAACATGCGGTCGCGATCGTATCATGATTGCGTTTTTATCGGCCTACTAAATCGTCGTCGAACGTATCGAGTTGGCCCGTTCGGTTCCGGTTGTTTGCGCGACGCGCACGTATACGGCATTTCAATCGTTTTCAATTAACGTCGAACACGATAAACCGCGTTTTATCACAATGTAAATTGTCCGGCGGAACGGAGTTTACGAGATACGATGCACCGTAAAAAAAAGGGGACCGACAGCAGTAAACGGGATCCGACAAATCCGACGTTGTTTGTTTTTAGACCACGGCCAGAGAAACAATACCCGACGGACGGAAACAACACGGAACTGACGGTTTTCTCGGCAACCGGCTGTGCCGGGCGAATTCCCGCGTGAATTTTAATCGCCGCCCGTCATACACACCCCGTCGGGGTACGTATACGCGCCATCCCCGTCCGCGTCGACGACGTTTTGTTTTGCGACCCCTCTGCCGAAGTCAACAGAATAATACCGTCTACGTTCATGACGGACTGCCGACAGACGGCTGACGGTGTTTGTGAACCTAACCTAACGCGACGAAATCGATTGGTTTTCGTTTGGAACAGATCTTTACGTCGTCCCGTGTTTTCCGATCGGGTCGAACCGTGTTCATTCGTTTCACCATACACAAACGAGAACGGCACGAAAAACACACCGGTAAACACAACGCACGTACCGTGACACTGGCGCGTTCGTCGTAACATTCAATTATCATTGAGTCGCGACGCTCGTGCGCTGCACGTCTCCCGCACCGCCACACGGTTCCGTCGTCGTCGCGTGACGCATTGATGGCCCATGTCATTTATTTTACGATTCGTTTCGTAGACTCGAGAAAATAGCATATTTATAAAGGCCCCCCCGATTTTTATGGGATATTTTTATGGTACATATTTTTTCCTTCTTTTATCGACTCTTCTTCCCCCAAGTATTGGGTTCTTTTGTTATTGGCCGACGACCGGATAATAATATTACTATACTTTTCGCTAAGTTTTTATGGCGACATATTCGAAATGAAACGTCGTAAATCTGAGAGAGAAAATGGAAATGCTGCGACGCGACCGACAATAAATACAATTCGAAAACCGCGCGTGTACGGCGAAAAACGTGTTTGTTCGAGGAACCGAAGCACAAACAAACGGATTGTACTGCGACGACGAACAGTGGTCGCACGAAACGACGTGTAATTTTTTTTTTATTTTTTTATCGTGTGTGTACCAGTAACCGGGAACCATTTTTGGACCTAATCGAAAATAAAATTACATATTTCTAGAAAACATAAAAGATACCGTGAACGGTCTTATAACGATAATATCGTGTGGAAAAAATCAAATCGTTTTCTGTAATATTCAATGTAATGCCGTTTGAAACTTCAAACATAACACATTGTAATAACTTATTGGATTGGATTCGGCGAAACATCATATTTTACCGTTTGAGAATAACGTTAGGTTAGGTTGGATACCAAATAATATCCAACACGGTGTACAAAATACAATAGTCTGTATATCGTACGACTCTTGTCTGCGGGTGCGTAACGAGCAACGTCACGTCGTGTGACGACTGACGAGCAGCCTGTAGGAAAAGAAAAAAAACACACTAGCACAAAGGAGAGAGAGAGAGAGAGAGAGAGAGAGAGGAAAAGTCCTAGTCCGAAGAAGTTTTCGAGTGGACGGCGAGCTTTTGTCACCGCCGTATACGTACACACGTAGCCGCGTGTAGTGGCACTCATCAACTGCGATCTCCGGCGAAACGGGTAAAAGCATAACATTTTAATTTAACGGCAGGTCTCGAGTGTAATATAATACGTAGTACACACGTCTCTCACTCTCTGTCTCTCGCACACACACACACACACACACATACACACACCGTCGCACGGTATACGTAAATTATCGTCCGGCGAAAAAAGTTTCGTTCTCTTTCCATCCGCCTCTTCCGGTTTTTACCTCTCCGCGGCGTCGGTTCGCCAAACGTCACGCTCGCGACACTCGACGAGCGCCCCCACAAGTGTTATACCGCACGCGTATACGTACGGTTCTTGTCACAGACAGACGACGACGACGACGACTGCAAGTGCTCTCGTCGCTTACCATTATTTTCGCCCTCTCGCCGACCACGCGCCGCTAGCCGGCCGGTCGCCGTTCCAATTACACGCGAACAGACGACGACCGAACAGCGCGACGATCCCGCCGAGTTTAAACACGTCGGAGTTAAAAAATCGGTTTTCGACGTAACTCTACGTTTGAAATAACTTGTCCGACCGTATTTCTAGCTTTTCGTACAACTGTCTTACGACGACACTCACTAAACCAATGGTTCTCAATCTGGGGTGCGCGCCCTCCCAGGTTGGCGTGAAAATTTTTGAAAAACCACGAAACACGAAAACGTTATTTCTGGTTATTTACATTTTATCGGACATTATTGTGTGAATGCGTTATCTTCAACGATTCAGAGAATACCGTTGAGTTTATATATTGTGCACATCAGCTAGATTACTAGAACGCTAGATGGTTTTAAATCAATATTATTACCACGTTAATTTGCATTCAATAGTAATAAATTTAAAATATAACATTTCAAAAAGTTAATATAATATTCTATTATACTTTGTTTTAAAAAAAAATTTAACTTTAATAATATTTTTTCCCTATACAAATAAATTCATTGGATATTAAAAAAAAAAAAGACTACATTGTAGTTGTATATATTATTTATATTTCAATCTTATGGTGGGACGTGATCTCATACATCCTATACCCTAAACAACCGATTTTCTTTTCAGGGAAATCACGTGACGCGATACGCAAATCGCTACGGTATAATCACAGAATGCACCGACACGATCGTATCACGTATTTTAATGACGGTCGGAGTCGATCGACGCACTGTGCACTACGTACGAATGCCGTTTCAAGTATCGAAACACGAGTCGGGCTTATCGATTCGTTGCGGTTCGTTCATTAGTCATCGTCGCGACGGTAACGACACGTCGAAAAGAAAAGCGTCGAGCCAAAACGGTTTTTTCGTTAAAAGTCGCGGAAAATGGCGTGCGAAGAAAAAAACGGATCTCGACCGAAGAGTTCTTCTACGCCCAGTTCTGCGACGACGATAATAATAATGGATCGAGTTACGGTATTGATTATAAACATTCACTCGCGCCGAAGATTTATTACCGTCGGTTTTTCATTCAATAGTGTTACCCGATCGACACGATTGACTACGTTTTGCCTACGCAATGTTATATGGCAAAGTAATTGTTTTGCGAACGACGATGAATTTATACATCGCGCTATCAGTGCGAAATACGATCGAAATCTTTTTATACAACGTCACGGCGACCGAAACAAACGGCTGCCTGATTCGGACAACGGTCTGATCGACGAGGCGAATCAACGTTAACAATGAACGTGCATTATTATTATTAATCAACAATTAATTGGTTGCATTTTAACGTCTGCGCCATAGCAGGTGCAAGTGTTGCGTTTTAACGATTTCAATATTTAATTACGGTTAATTATTATTTTTTTTTTTTTTTTTTTTAACGGACGCGAATACGTCTATCGCGCACTTCGGTTTTACTCGTCGTGGACGAGTTGAAATCGTCAATAAATAAAAAACGCGCGAATCACCGCCGCCCGGTTTAATATGAAAAATCAATTAGCGTTAATTTAAACGCGATGGCGATTGGAAACGTTTGGGTTTTTTGTCCATCCGCCCAGCGGATTTCACGTTAATACATACATGAAACGAGCCGTTCGTAATTTATGATGCCGCAAACATAAAACGAAACCTACGCGCGCATAACGGCCGCAGGTACTTAGATTAGTGACGATATAATATATTGCGTTATTTCATACGTACGTGTATCAAGAAACGTAATTAATTGCGCTCGGCGTTCGGGACTTTGCGAATTTCAATTAATTGCGCACCGTTCGCGCGGCGAAAGTCGTCTCTCCGCACCCCGTCCGGCGCGTTCGCGTTTAACCCTTTGTCGACCAAGGGTACTTATAGACACCATCATTTTAAAACTTAATCATAAATTTTTATTTAACGATACGTGCGTTTTGTACTCTCCGGTACCTACATGTGTGTATCATATTGAATAAAAAGTAAGTAATAGTTCGAAGTGTAAATGCGTAATGACTATTTTTTGAAATATATAAAACGGCAATTTAGTAAATATTGACATGTAAATGAAATATTGTTTTTCGTTATCGTATTTTTTTGTTGATTTTATTGAGTTTATGTGTTTTGAACCGGCAGGACTCTTGAGTGATGAGTCACGCAGTCGCGTACAGTTTGTGTCGTCGTCAACTCGTACCCGTATGACGTGTATTATTTTATTTTTATTTTTTACGTTTACTCTTTTCGTATTTACTATGACCAACTTCGATGATTATGAAGATAAATCTGTTTAGCTGACTGAAGAATTTCGATTCGATAATAATATGCAAACTGATGAAGAAATATCGGATGACGAAAATGATGATAAGGAACGATCAACTAATGATTTTTTTCCACCTAATACTGACGTAGTTGACAATTAGTTTTACCCACTATGGGATATCCGAGAGCCGTTCGTTAGTCCTTCGACCTCATTACAGACATTGGAAATCGTTTTATAAACCCAAAATATAAGATACAAGTGTGAATAATTGACCATTGACCGAAACCAACGGCACCTGTGAGTACCAGGTACAAATTGGGTATTTGACCGACGGTACTACCAAGTACCATGATCAAAACTAAAAACTTTGTTTTTTTCCAGTCTCGTTTAGGCATAAAAAAAAATCATAACTGTGCGAAAAGACGTGAGAAATCATTTGACTTTTACGCTTGGTCCACAAGGGTTTAGAGCGGGGTCCGACACTACGTAAAAACAGGCGGGAATAAACCGTCGCGTCCGTATCGTTCCCAGTGGTTCGAAACGAGCGACGACAAACGCTGACGCGCGTTAGGTTATTCATCTCGCGCGCAGTGCTCAGTTCTGGGCGCGAGAGGATCCGGTGGAGCGGCGTGTAAAACCGTTCGGAGAAACGTAAACAACACCGAAAACAAAGTTGTTCTCGTCCAAATATTTGTAAACGCATTGAATTCGCAACAATAATTAAATATGGTCGTCGTCGTCGCGCGCAGTGACAACGTTCGCGTTACACTAATCCGCTGTGAATCCGTTCGCGTCGTCGAATACATTATCACGCGAGCACGTGCGATCGATCAAAAAAGCGTCCCGCCGTTCGAGTATTGTCTGGCGCGAGTATAAAATAAAAAATAAAAATAGGGAATACAACCGTGTTGAAGATTCGAGCACGTCGTACGAGTCAGCATTTGGATCACGATACTCCGCAATACGGTGCCATTGAATTCGTAAATTAGTAAACGACGCGGTTGGTTCGTATATTTTACCGTTGTTATCATTTTATTTATCACAAATGCCATTGTGACGTTTAGAGTTATGAAATATTCCTCCGTTCGTTTTTTTTTTTTTTTTTACAATCTTTTGGACATGATCAAGAGCGTACGATTTTGTGCGATCACATCGGACCGAGTATGCTCCGAACCATTTCGATATGCACCGACAAGACCTTCATATCGAAAATATCTATTAGAATAAGTATAAGAATGAAGTCGGCATTCGTCCGAATTGTCGGCGTACGAGCGCGTGAAGACGATTTAGGTAGGCAACGTTCACTGCGAGTTTTGATGGCGACTGTCAACATTCACCGATTTCGGTCATACGCCTCAACATAATATAAACCAACTGTCTGACAATTAAACGGATTTTAACCTGCAAAATATCGAGCAAATCTACTGACGACGATACCGTTAGCATTATTAACTAGTACAAACAATTGGTATAAAATCCTTTCCAATATAACCGCCATCGATAGATATTAATATCTTATTAGCTAATTAATACTCAAACCACCTGCACGACCACGCAATAACACATTGATCAAAAACTAATTCAGTTTTACACCACGTCAGTCCAATTCCAATTGCACTTTTTTTTTTACATCGTTCTATATATAAATATATTTTATTCCTATCAAAACCACTTCGTGTAAAAAGCAGCTATAAGTCAAGCAGAAAAAAACTGTTCAGAATTAAATATTTAGAAGTTGAGATTGAAAACCATTTTTAAGTAAGACTCCAAAGTAAACTCTTAAGGAATGGCGTATAATACCATTAATTTTAAATAATGGCAACTCTTTATAGACGGTTTGTGTGTAAGCCATAATGGAGTTACAGAATTACAAAACGTTAAATTACTATAAAACGAGTTTTTAAAATACCTAAGTTTTTCCGACATATAAATTTATTAAACTTATTTTACTACATAATTGTATAAAATTTCGAAAATTTACAAAATATTTCATTCAATAGAATGAGTAATAACTCATATTAAATTTGTCGACTTAAATAAATAACGTACTTATTGTACGAATCAAATACTACTTACTAACATTTTTATGTTTCTATTGAAACATTCTGAACATTTCATACGTTATTATTATTATTTACATACTGAGAAAATTTCTTTTTTACAAAAAGTACACACAGTACTGTATTTCTGTGTTTTTTTTTGTTAAAATAAAAAAAAAATTACAACAAAAATTTTGCCTAGTGACTAACACTGACACAACGAATACGTTATACCATTCATAATACAGATTATATGTGTGTACCGACGTGTGTAAATTAATGGATATTTTTTGTATCGTTATACCAACAAACAATTAGTAAGCATTAAAAACACGCAATTAAACGGTCATAATCGAGTCGAGAAATTCAATGTTCCTACAAAAATAAATAAACACGACGTCGATACGAAATGTGTTTCAAGTAGCTGATCGTGTAGAATAGTTGATCAATAATTTATATAAACGTCCGGAACATATATTTTTTAAAAAGATGTCTTATGTACTAATGAATTATTTCGAAACCCTTAAACATTTTTTATCGAATGTCACGGAGTTAGGATGCTGATGAATTTTTTTTTTCATTTTTCTGAGCAATATTTCGTACGGAAACGGTGTGATTTGCGCTCACGTCAATAATTCATTTAGTTATTTATGCAATTATTTATGGCCGTCACAAAAGCTTTGCGTGGAAAAATATTACAATCGGTTGTATACGGGTTCGTTTACGCGAAATATACAGACAAATGCACGCAACAATGTACAGCGATTGATCGAACGGTCGCGAAGAACAAAACGACTTGTCGACCGACGGCACGGAAATAACATTGCCGTATAATGATTCGATTTTTTTTCACACAAACGGTAGACCAGCGACAGATGCTCTCACGGGCCACAACGCCATAAAGAACCGTGACGATCGGCACCGATCGCGTTTTGCGTGGCCGCCTCCGAGAACGCGAAATAAAAATAATTACACGTACAGTTCGACAAAGGAACGGCGGCCGAGTGTTTCACCGGCGATCACCACGTTTATTGCGACTGAAGGAACCGGCGTCCCGGTGTCGATCGGACGAAAATCTCGAGACCGCTTGAACGCGACAGCCGAATAACTCGTACCGTTTTCTCAAAAACGTGCAGCACGCGCACGCGCTGGAAAGCCTTACGAGTGCAAGAACGAGTGATACGACATTTTCAAGAGTCCTGCGGACATTTATTCGTATCACGCGTTCACGGCGTTGAGGGGAGCGGGAGCGCGAGTGGGTGGCGGGCGGTTGCCAACGGGAATTCGGGACGCCGGCTCGTCGTGTCGTTCGCGCACGTCGCGCCTCGAGTGCCGCGCGACTCGCCGGGAAACACGCAGTCGAGCCGGAAACCGACGGCGGGGGGTGCCTAAGTCGGATCACGCCGACAACAACGACGACTATCCCGCGAACGCTCGCGGTGTACGTATTATTCTTCGGCGCGTCCTTCCCGGCTCCGGGCGTCCGGGCGGGACGGGGTTACGGACGGATAAGAAGTGGCGGCGGACAAAAGGTCTTCATCCCTCTCCCGGCGAACCGTTCGCCACGGCTCAGCCGTAGAAACGCGCTCGCAGGTAAGAAGCTTTGACGTTCCGCTCGATCCCCCGCTAATGACGCCGGCCCACGCGATCCGTATGTGTTTTGCACGCGGTCGGTACCGCGCGCCGCGTCGTCCGGCCCGACGAGCGACGCGGGTGGACGCTTAACGCGTTGTTCACGACGAACGTGCGTCAGCTGATTGCGCCGTTCGTGTCGCGAGCACGCCGGGGTCAAGTCAAAAGTTACTCGAGCCACGGCAACAAAAAAAAAACGACGTTTCGGCTTACCCGAGAAGCGTGCAAGGTTAGGTTTTTTCAAAACGAATACCGCTGCGGGACGGGGACGACGAAGCCGTGTCGGAAAAATCGCGCGGAAACTTCAATGATATTGCGAGCCGCGGGACGCGTGCTTACACGTTCGGCTCACGTTACGTTGAAGCTCACTGGGCGCCCGGCTCCGCGGTACTCAGGTAGTTTCGGATACTCGTGTTCGAACGTCGACAGCTACAATAACGCGCCGTGCGGATACGTCCCTCGAGTTGATATTTTACACTCGATCGGACTCCCCGTACGCGTGCACACGCGCGCACAGCTATTTCACTGTCAAGTAAATATATGAACGGTATAGATAACAGTTATTGTGTCGCGATAGGGATCCGTCACTCGATTTTGTTGCCGAACAGATCAAGTCCATTGGGCGACGTACTGAAGATTCGTTTCGGCGAGGGAGGGTAAATGAAATACCACGCGTTTTTCTCAAACTACGGCTGTTCGCGGCCAAATGAATGATTTCGACGGACTGGATTGGACGGACGTGCGGTCGTTAAAAAAAAACACTGATTTATATGAATTATTATATCGGTGTAATGGAAGAACGGGTAAACGGCGATAACAGCAGGTAGTCGCGCGCGGAACAATGACGACAAAACGGGCGATAAAAATATGAATGCAAAAAACAAAACAAAACAAAATCAAACGACCGCGACGAACGTTTGTCGTGATTGGCACGTTTTGTACAAACGCGTTGGCGGCCGTTGGCTCGTGACGAAATCGCGAGCGCTTTCTCGAACGGCAGACGACGCGTTTCGTTTTTTTTGTACGCGTTATATTTTTACGGCTCGATTTCCCGGACCCGTCGTCATTTCCGTGTAAACGTCCGTCGATTTCCGGTCGCCTCTGTGCACTACGCGACGTAAATTACGTGACTGAATTACGAGTTTTCGCACGGGACGCCGTCCAGAGAAACACGCGAAACGTACGCGCGGTCGGATCACGTGATTCTAATAGAGGTCCGCGCAAAAAAAAGAAAAACCCGTCGCGATTGTTTCGCCTCCGGTCTCGCGCGTTTTTTTTTACAGTTGTCCGCCCGCGTGTTTTACATCGTTTTTTACCGTGGCGTGGAACGGACGTCGGAACGCTCGTGACGCGGTCGTCAGCACCACACGCCGCGCGGAGGCCACGGGACGGTGGGTACGCGGACGTCGGCCGATCGGCGACATCGAGGAACGTCCGGCGTTTGCGTCCGCGAAGACAAAAAGAACTTCCCGTGAACCGCGATCCCGTCCAGCGAGACGGGTACGCGTTCTGCGCTCGGTCTGAACGCGAACAATTATCGGTCGTCGGTCGGGCGATCGTGCGCGGGAAACCGATGAAAGACGCCCTCGGTTCCCGCAAATGGCACGTAAAATGATTTTCTACGGGGTTAACAAAAGTTTTGGATAATTCGGTTTGAAATTGAACACAATGAGTGCCGCGGGTACCTGGAGCGTCTAAAGTTATGCCCGTGCTGGCGACCGGCGACCGTATTCCGATAATTATTATTGTTGTTACTATTACGCAGTGTACCTCTTGTCGGCGACCGAACGCGCGTACGATAATAATAATAATAATAATAATAATAATAATAATAGTGTTCCGAACTATTCGGGTTCAACGACGATTCACCAACTCGTCAGACCGAAGAGACGCACATCGTCCTCGCTTTTCGCCGTTCGACTTATTTATTTATGTATATAACCGAAGTCTATAACGCGATCAATATCATGTTTAAGCGATCGTTGAAAAACGCCGAACGAAATATTCCCATTTATTTGCATAGACAGTACAAACAATGAAAACTTTACCGCGTATTCGTTTTATATATAACAGGGAACATTTTTTTAGTAAACAATAACGATTCACATTTCTTTTAATATAAATTTTTAAATATTTTGAAATGTTTCGATCCGTCCATATTTTACACTGAGTGATGAATTAATTTTATTTTAATAAGACAATATTAATATTATTTATTTATTTTTTATTATTTTAATTAATATTTACGTTTTATAACGTTTTGTATATAGAACTAATTTAAAATCAAATTTAAAAAATGTATAAATATATATAAATATAAATTTTACTTTTAATTTATTCCTCTGTTGTTGTATTTTATTTTTGTTTAAAACCTGATGATGACTTTTTGTTTAAAACGGTAGAAATAAACACGCTTATACAACAACTTTTATATTTTTCTTTTTTCTTTATTCAACGTAATACTCATTGGCTTTTTTGTATATTTAAGTATATACATATTATTTTTTATTTACGAGTATTAACTTTGAATTTTTATTTTTATTTTTATTTTTATTTCTATTCTTTATTTTTTGCATATCCTTTTTACTCTTTATTTATTTTCTGTTTTGTTTTCAATGTAAATCTAAAATATATATGTAAAATAATATTTATAAACGTTTCTATATTATTTATACACTAGTATTCGTGTAGGAAACATTCGGGGACTTATAATATTTAATTGCACTCAGAATTGCCGCGATTAATCAAATTCGTCGGTACACGTACAATTTGTTATTTAAATTGTGTTCGTACTCACTACGCGACCGAACGATTTCGGCGGGTTACCATTGTTTTACAATCAAATGATATTGTAGACGATGGCGACCACGAACCGCTATACTTCGGGCAATTTGGAAAATCATAAACCCTGTAAGGATGATATATTATGCGCATAAAGGGCATGTTGTAGGGTATGAATGTCAAAGGAAACCAGAAAGGGACGTTGGACCGTGTCCGCCTGACTTTGAATTTATAGCGCAGTATGGCAACCTGGTTTTTTTTTTCAAAAGAATATGTATTTATTGTTTAAAAACATTGTAGATTATTCGGTTTATTGTGAAATAAAAATAAACAAAACAAATGTATACGAAATAAAAGTTATTATAGAATAACATAATATACAGTGCGCTCGATGCGAATACTATATTTATATATATATGTATGAAATATGTGTCTATATGTGCGCGTATAATGAAATGTTTTTTTGCATTAGCTCATAATTTGTTTCGTATGAATGCGAGACGCGCACACGATTTATTAATATGGCTCCCGGCGGTATTGTAAATGAAACTCGACATTGACAATGTTACTTAAGCTCGGAACAATATCAAAATTAACTTTTGATCAAAGCAGAGTTTACTCACATACTGACCGGATGCGATCTTCGCTCCGAGAACATCGAGCCCAACCCTCAATTTTGTACAGCGAGTATACGAAAACGTTTCTTCGAATTAAAAGGCGCGGCACACGTGATTACGAAATCGATCGTTTTGTTCCCCCGAAAATATTTGATTATTTCGTATGTTGTTCAAAATAGAAACGTTAAGTATAGAGATCAGTACAGACCGCAGTACGCAAAACGCAATCGCCTGGACAGCATTCATACTACAAGCGATAAATATATTGATTTCAGAACGAGTGACGATCTATTACTCGATTTTGAATATTTTTTATTATTTTTTCATAATAATTAATTATCAATTGGAAAAAAAAAATAATAATACGGCCTCGCGCCAAACATATGGTATGATTTATCGTAACAAGGGGGTTTTCGAAATAATAATTATGATGACTAATGAGGATAATTAGATTCGTTCAAACGTCGAGAAAATATGATTTATCAAACATTTTAATATCTCGAGTATAATACAGAATTAGGAAAAACAAAACGACAATAAATTACGTTTAATTAAAAATAAATGCGTAGTTATAGTGATAAAAAAAATCCATGGTGGTCCGTTGAAGTAAAATCATTTAATGAAACGAGAATGTTACTGAGTAGAACATAATAAGAAAAACCGAGTTCACTGCTTATGGTATTAATAGAGGTTTGGAGTTAATCTGTTTGGTACCTGAATGCAACGCGGTTTGCATTTGTCTTAAACAAAAAGCGTTTCCTCTTTACTTATATTCCAGTTCGTAATTTGCGCGTGTACACTATATTCTCTACGCGCAAAACGGGATACTGTTGGGATCCATCGTTAACTTTGAATGAGAAAACTACAAAAGGGAAAAATAAATACTTGAAAAGGAAGTAAAAATACTCTAATGAACTGCGAAACGCAACAGTATTCTACATTCGGATATACGTATAATGGACACATACAAAAGTAATACCACAAATCATTAGGCCACGAACGTATAAATATTGCGGATGTAAATGTTTTCAAATTAAATCTGTAATCATCACAGAGCACTCGCATTCATTCCTGTCGTTGGGTGGGTTGTGATTTAAATTTAATCCTATGAAAACAAATAGGCGTTGAAAAAAAAATCGTCAATACTCTTAATTTAAACGGGACTAAAATATTTTCTAACCACGAAATAACGTGTTAAATGTCAAATCGTTAAAACATGCAAGTTGTTACGGAACAGTGAAAATTCCGTAAGATATCGTGAGCAAAAAAGAAAAAAAAATATAGGTCACTATACGAAAATTAAAAGTTAACATTTGTTTAATGTATTAGAAATAGAGTCAGAGGATATAATTTTTAAGATGGCCAATAAAAATAATAAGAAAAAAAACACGGAAATAAAATCTGTTTTGAATCACGGCGGACGATCGCTGGCTCGCGATAACGAAAATCGCATAGTATACGTTGTAATAACAATATATATATATATATTCACCCTTATTGCAACAGATTTGAACAATATTATTTTAATAAAATATTCCGCTTATACGCAAGCCAAGGTACACACGTATATATATATAAGTAGATATCCGTTATTATTTTTACTCGAAGGCGGTCCCGGCGGTAGTGACCGATCGGGAAAACAAATCGGTAGTCCATTGTTTTCAAAACCAATTTCGAGACCGACACGATCCCGTAGCAAATTCGTTTATAAATAATTCATTTTCTACCCTCTGTCCGTTATACACACACACACACACACACACACACACACACACACACACACACACACACGTGCACACATATTGTCGTTACGTCGGACCCGTCGGCCGCGGTGCAATTTGCCGCGTAATGATTCCGTGGAAAACGACAGCCGGTCACACTTTTTAATTAAGTGTTTTTAATAACAATGGAAAAACGAAAAACGACGATAATGGCGGGAGGAAATAATACGATACGTACACGTTACGATATTGTGTATAGTTATACGAAAACTTGTTCGGGTCGTATCGTTCGTTCCTCCGTACGGATTGGTATTGAAAAAGTTTCACGGAACAGCGTTAAAAATCGTGTCCTGGCCGGTGTGAGGTTAGTGCATGTTATTTCTTTGTTTTTAGAAATATATCGTATATGAATGTCGGACGACGTGCAGGTTCGCTTTGATGTTTCGATCGCGTCAAAATCGTAAACGACTACAGCAAAGAGCGAAATAACAAGGCGAGTTACTTCTACGCCGTTTCAAGTACGGCGTAACGTGTGTACCAATATACGTGTAAATTTCCAGTCGAGCGCGTACGAGAACAATTTGTAGTCGACTGACGGTATTGAATTTTCGGACGCGGACAGTGTAAGTCGGTGTTGTCTGTCGAACGAGTATATTGAAGCGGTTGAAATTTTTTCTTTCTTTTCCAATAAAAGAATACTTACAATCTGAGTTTCATTCAATAAGCTTAATAAGATAATAATTAACTATACGATACAAGGACAGTGATGTAGTATGAGGAGGCAGAGACTATCCAGTGATCGAATCCAACATTAACGTTGAAAATTGAATACATTAGAGCGTCACCAAGATAAACGAACGTTCCTAGACAAAACCGTTGTTTCAAACACACTTTCGCGATCGGACGTACACCTGTCGTCTAAACGATTCCGAACCAAGAATTTTTTGTTGTTTTCTTTTTATGGTGATTTTGAAATGTTTCTCAGTTTATTTCGATAATCATTTGATAATTCTGAAACCAATTCGTGCCGAAACACATGGTTTTTTCCGGAACGGTATAACGTTGTCGACTGCCGATCGGTGTTGTTGACGGATCGTATCGTTACACCCGACGGGCCGCGGACCAAGAGGACAAAGGCGAACGATATCAGTGCCGCGAGTACCGACGAAATGATACGTCACCGGCAGTGCCCCAGATCCAGAGGAGGCAAGTGGGTATTGTTGTTCCGGGCACCAATTATTAGGGGGCGTCATCGATAGTTTATTAAAGAATGAAAAATGTAAGTGCCTATGATAAATATCCGAAAAGAATGTAAGAACGAATGAAAGTTATATACATTTGTGATTAAATAATAGTTCAGCTTCAATTGCGTGTTGTGTTGTATACTAGTCACTAACTGTAATGCGGACCGAAATTTGTTTGTTTGAACTTTTTCAAATATTAGATAACTCCGATTAAATACAGAAATAGGAAAAACACGCTTTCGTGATATCGTAAATTGTATTTTTATGGATCCGGTCTTCGAGCGGTGCTCACGACTGTCGGGTTGTGTATTATGCAAATACGTTTTCAAATGAAAAACAATAATAAAAAGCAATAAGTGAAAACTTAAGATGATTTTATAATGATAATAATTAAACCGATCGTACCTATCGTGTTATCCTTGTCGTTACTTGTTTTTAATTGCCAACAGACCATTCAGCGACCACCGTTAAATACAAACGCAGCGGGAATTAACGTGAATTCAAATTCATAATTATAATGATGTCAATAACTTAAATTTGTCGAGACGTACCATCGTTCATTTTACCCGCTCACGCATATAAACTTAATCTCAACGACTCTCCATTATGTACATTGCACCAAAATGATTATATTTGTGACCCGTTCCATATCTTATTAAATTGCCCCTCTTTATCTATCCCGCGCTTATCTTTATTTAATTCCCTAAATCCGTTAAGCGCCCATTTTTTTCTTTTTCTACTTCCAATTGTTATTATTGTCATGTGTGTGTATGCACACGCTATAACTGTCGAGCTAAATAGTCTGTACTAAAAGCTAATAAAAAAATTTTTTTATAATTATGTTATCAAATCGACACGAATAGCGCGTTTGAAAAACAACTAGGATTTTTTTCTGGCGGTGAATACTGACTCGGCCAAATGTCCCGGGCGTCCGGGCACTGTTCGCCGGTAACGACAATCGTCGAAAACGACGCGTCGCCGGCGCGGGTGTAACTGACGCTGCGTGACGTGGTATTAGGCCGTACGCGTGAGACGACGGTCAGCTCGAGACGGCTAATTGCGTGTACGTCGGTCGGGGACGGCGAGGGAGAGACACGATGTCCGGAACTCGGATTTACGTCGGTTTATTTGCGCGTGTGTAATTGTAATTGTTTAGTCGCGCGCCCGTTCGGAATAATAAGCCTCTACACGCCGTCTAATCTATTACGCTATTATCCGGGACGAACGAGAAGGTTTTAGGCCGAAGCGGCGTGTCGGGATTATATATATATATATACACGTACAGTAATGCACACACGTGTATATCAGCAGCGATTATTGGTGTACGGAGGACGGTTATCGTTGTTACCGTCGTTAAAAAATTGTTGTCTGAGGGTATCCGTTCGGTTAACGCGCAATGCGAAACAACCGCCGCAGCAACACGTTCGTGTTCAGTTTGGACGGTTGTCACCGAATCTCGAGTAACAATCGATCGATTCAAATATCTCGCATTGAAACGATAGTTTTGGAAAACGACCGACGTGACAGCATAGCTCTTCGAATAACGTCATATCAATAGTAATAACAACTCGTCGAAAATATATATATATATGTTGTAGGCGTGCGCGCACTTGACGGCGTTTTATAACGGTCGAAATCGAAGAGGGCGCTTCCGGTATATTATTGTTACACCACAATGCCGCGAAAAACGAGCCGATCGATTAAACACGCGCGATTGACACGACAAACAATTTTTTTCACACGTTTTCGATTATGTGCAAATGACGGTCGCCCACTGCAACGGGCGATTCGAAAACTGTACGCGTATGAAATCATCATCCCTCGCACGGAGTAAAACAATACGCGCAATAGTCGACTGTTTAATTGTCTAAACAATTACCAACGGTCTGACGATGACACGGCTCTCCGGATAGGCAATTCTGGTACAGACGTGACGATGGTCCGACGCGCGAGAGTGGCGATTCACCGTTCCCTATTATCGTTTTATACGTTGTATTCCGAGATCGGAAGCATGCGCGCAGCTTTCCCAAATCCAACCGAACGTGCGATTTTGATACGATCGACGTGGTAACACGAAATCCCGGTATCATAAGAACCGCCGCGTAATGAAAACGCTTCGCGGTTCATGCCGAGCGCTAAACGTTTTCGCGATATTTCACGCTCTCGTAGTGGGTTTTCGTAACGGGCGAAATCGTCGTCACTTGCACCTGACGTTCCGAGACGTTCAACAAGGCGTCCAAACGGCCCAACAGCTCAACGATCGGGACCGTTCGTGTTCGACATTCGTCGGCGTCTATCGAGCGTCGGGTTCATCGTGACCGAACGTCCACCACTCTTTCCGGCCTTTGCGCGACGGCCGACCTCGTAATACATATCGTTGTGTTTGTGCTCGCGTTACCGACCGCGGCCGTCGTGTGCATAATTTTCACGCGTAACCTCGTTCGTCATTACGTTGCTCGTTACGGCCGTAACGAACTCGGATAATTAAATGGACACGTCGCAGTAATTATCGTTGCCGTGCAATAGACTTCTCCTTCGTCCACGTGCATCGTGTCACGCGATATTGTTTCGCGACAATTCAAATATCGTTTTGGGCGAATGGTCGCGTCATTGTTTTTTTTTTTTTTTTTTTGAAAATACGCGAAAGGGGTCTAACATTGACCGGTTCGGTCCAAAGCTGTACGGGAAATCAGATTTTTCACTATATATACTCGTATACATATGTTTATGCATGTTCCACTACCGTCGAAATAATAATTTACCGTTATCCGGTAAGTATACGATTCGTACAGCACTGTAATAATGTATTATTAATTTTTACGATAGAATAAGTGTATTATTTCGCGCAGAACCCGTTCGAACATGGACATTGGTTTTTCGTTCTTTGTTATCGTTCTATCGACATTGTTCTAAACTGTTTAATGTTTCACGGGGGAAATCGCACGGGTGATAAAACTCGTATGAACATTCGCAGTGTTCGATTAAAACAAATGTTAATTCGTATAGTTCGTTTTTCATTACGGTTACATAATATATTATTATCGTAATGTACCTACACGCCAGACGATCAACGACGATTTATTGATTTAAAAATAGTGGAATAACGGAATATGCATTTTCCCGCCACGTTCAATTAGTGAGTCCCCGCGGGACACCGTGCATGGCTGTGTAACGTATACAATATAATATTGAAATAATCGATTCATTCTGTAAAATTAGTTTTGTATTATGCGGAAAAACAAGTTGTTTTTTAATGTCCTCGATCATATTATCAAGTCGATTTATCGTCGTTAATATTCATAAAAATGATGACTTTTTTATGTAAAAAAGTTAATGAAATACTTCATATCACAGGATGATAATGAGTTGTTGGGCAGCAAATTTAGGTTAGTTTAGATTATGACTCGATACACACACACATATATTATGTAAAATATATTGTTTATATACATGTAAAAATAATTAATTTTTAAAGTGAATTCATAACGCTATAATTTGTAAAGTAAACATTTATTGTATATACAGAGTGAGGCAAAACAACGTCCCTAGTTTTAGCATAAAAAATGTATCAAAATTCCAAGAGAGGTAGGAATTGTGTCTATTTATGTAGGAGAGCGGGCATTTTATGTTACGATGGGTTTTAGTTACAACCATGGCACGGACAACTAGCAACGCGCTTTTGCAGTGAAAAATTATTTTCGTAAAAACGAATCTGTAGCCGCTGTAGAAAAACGTGTTTGCTTATAAAATATCTGTCTTGTTTCAATTAAAATTACCAACGAAAATCGAACATATCCATCGAGGTCAATATATTTTATTGGCTAAACCGTGAGTTATATTATTGATTGTACTCGTATATTCAAATTATGCGCGCAAATTTAATTCATTAAGACGGTTAATATTTTTCATTGAAATAAGAAACCGTTTTTAGCAAACGTAAAAATAAACTTTTTAATATTAAACGCCGGAAAACCCAACAGAATTGAATTAAACAAACTATAAATGCTACGTTAAAAAATCAATTAAAACGACACACACGACCAAATGCTACCGGTATTCCACCCGACGTTCGGAAAAATAGTTTTTACACGACTGATTTAAATTTACCATCGTATCCAGTTACGAGACGTGTTTATTAATTGGCTTCTCGTTAGAATGACTAAACCGAATCGGACCGTATATTGAATTTCAGGGCACAAATCTCGTGCGATTTCCCTCCTCCCGTGTTTTTCGAACCTATTACCGCGGCCGGAACATATCACTGTCGATCGGTTGGCACAACGTATACGTATGTATATATGTTGGGAATACGGCGGCCGGACTTTAACTCGACGGATCGATACGCGCACACACGCCTTTGTACGTTTAGCCGAACGCTAGGAGGAAACATAAATAATTCGTAACGAAAATTAAATCGGATAGCGGCGAGAAACGGGGCAATAAATCAAACTAGGTTCGATCGTTGACGTCTATGCGGAGAACGGGCGTGAACGTTTTCGCGCCGCACAAACAGTCCGAAATGTAGACCTCGACACCGATTGTACTTATCGCAGTGTCCGTATAATATATGTGTCTACCGTGTTAGCTGTAAGTTTGCGTACGCGCGTGATAAACATTCGCGCGCGTGGAGGAGGAGATGTTTCTTTTTATTGCTTTTTTTTTCGGAACGCGGAGACTGAAAACTTCCGCCGCCGTTTCAACGTTTCCGTCGTACGTACATAATGATATGCCTATTAGCGCCAAATAGTATCCAAGGAATTATGATAATCAATCGTTTCATGGCGATTCCGACGAGAGAAAGCATCTGTATGTCATTTTAGTATGCGTCAATGATGACTTGAACGAGTCATCTTCTTCTTCTCGTGTCGGTCAGAGCGTTTCCTTCAACGATTAATATTCATGTTTTCCATTACGTTGTTTCGTAACCGGTCGGTTCGCGTTTGCTTGTGTTCGGTATAGACTAGGGAACGACTAGCGGTCGTATGTGAACCACCGTCCTCCACTCGCGGTGGAAGACCCATGACCTATTTAATATGAAAATTAATTTTCGACTACTCCGCCGTTTTGGCGCAATGCACGTATAGCGTGATGTCATCAAATATTAATTGTTTCCGCGGGCGCGAAACGTCGTCGTCCGACAATGACGCGAACGCCGTCTAACCCCAGCATAACCTAATCCCGACTATATCCGAGTAGACGAGACGATTCCGGTATACGTATTGTATAAATTCATTGTACATTGTTTCGTATACGTGTGCTAGAATAATTGAAAAATACACCAATGCTGTGACATCTCGTTTGTCGGTTAATACGATCGTGTTACCGGTTTTCCAGCCGTATTGCAGAGAGTTATTTCGAATATAAATACAAGCGCGTTCTACTCACGTATCATGTCCAGCGTGACGGCGCTTGATATGGGCGGAACTAGAGGATTGTTGGACGCTTGACAGGTGAACACAGTGTTTAGGTGACGTCGCTCCAGTCTTTCTAGACGCAACACGTTCCTCACCTTCTTCTGGTCCGGCAGCGTTTCGAAGGTCTCGTCGATCAGCGCGTTCTCCTGCCACCAGGTTACACGAGGCGGCGGACGTCCTGTGTGACAAAAAAAAAACATCCGACGTTTTTTTAGAATGTTTTCGTATTACAGATGTATATGTACGAATGTGTACATGTCCGAGTCAAATTATGTACGGTCATGTACACGGTAATCGAATTTCGTAATTAAAACTCTAGCGCAGTTTAGATTCGAGTACATTAATTTGCGTACAACGGTCCAGTCGACTTTGCGTTCGACAAATCACTCGATTGTTTAAAGTTAATTTGGCAACGAGCAAACGGTTATAAAATAAACTATACAAAATATAATATTTGAGTTTTATAATTTTCTATTCAGTTTTTTTATGAATACGATACATTTTATACCGTTCGACGATAACTTATACTCGTTTCTCGAGACCAAAACGTAACTCTAAAATCGTGGTCACAGTAAAATCCGAAATACTTATCTCATCAACTTAAATATATATATTTCTTAACTGTTTAATATTAAACAATACAAATGGCTATGTTCAGGAAAATGATATAGATTAAAGAAGTGTTAGTATTTAATCAATACGAATACAATTTCGCTTTAAAAAACCATAAATGCGGATAAAATTCGTCGCACCAAACGTACGTGTTCCGCTGCTTTACACACGTCTAATTGTAATGTGGTGAACGGAGAGAAGATCATAAACGTCGACCAGCTTCGACACGATCATATCGTGCACGTAGTGACGTACGAATAAATCGTCGGGTACATCGTGTAAACGAACGGTTCTTTGTTATCACGAGCCAGCCTTTACACTGCTATAGCCGTATCCGGTCTCGATCCGTAAACGACGACCCACGGTTTCAATCATAAGCCGAGTCGAAGACCCGACGGAGCGTGGGTAGGTCAGGTGAGCCGTGCGAGCGGCACGCGTTTGATATGCCCACTCGGTCTAGTCCTATTTCTGTGCGGATCGTTCGACGCGTTCGGTGGAAACACAATCGTTTTACTGGACGGGGAGTTGATTTGAAAGCGAACGGAACGACGGGCCGGGGCTCGGCTTGTCAACTGGTTAATGTCGCGCGCGGCCTCGAGAACGTAACGTTTCCCGAAACGCTAAAAAAAAAAAAAAGAAGATGTCGCGTGTTGAATGTGCAGGCACGACGCGCGACCACGTACGCGATAATCCGGTCGCTTCGGCCGACCGCACGCGCGTGTAATCGTCGTTTGTTGGCGGAGGAGAAACGGGTCCGGGAACGCGGGCGGCCGTTTCGTCCGGAGATTTCGGTCACGTCGAAAAAAAAAAAAACGAACTCGTCATAAAAATATCGTGAGAACGGTGCACGTATACATATATATATATAAATACAATATATATATATAAACGAAATCCACGTTTTTATTGTCGTCTCGCGAAATTATCGTACGCGGATTGATTTATCATCTTATTTCGGGCGAACGAGTATTTACGATTCTCCCACGCTTCGTCAAACGTTTTCGTACGCCGTTACCGTTTGTTATTATTTATTTATTTATGTTGTTTTTTTTTTGTTTTTTTTTTTTTCGTAGACACGGTAAGTCCAAAAACATTATTTTCGTTACAAAAAAAAAAAAAGAAAATAATAATAACGAAAATACTCAAGCCTCTATATTATATAACGCAGCGCATATTATATGAAACACACGATTGCATAAATTACTATGATATATTTATATTATAAAACATGCGCGTGTTCACACATATTATTACGTTTAAAATTCGGTATTTACATCGCTAAAGTGTAGTTTTCGTCGACTTGTTTAGGTACGAAAAACAAAAAAAATAGCGCTTTTTATTTATATTTTTACTCTAATCCGCACGCGAATATTTGAACGTAAATAATGTACGTTACGAGGCGAACGTAAAAGAAAACTATAGTAATCTCATAATAAACGAATTTGAAACGCGTATGTTCACAGTTTCGTATTTTTCATATATCGTGCGTGTGCGTAACGTAAAAATATTGAATACGACAAGAGTTCATTACGTTTGTCGCGTGTCTGTGGAACGCCGCCTGTTTTAACCGGGGGCCGTCTCTAAAAATCCACGTTGATTGAAATCAAAAAGATTGGAGCGACTCGTGTGGCGGTCGTTTATATACATATAAATAAATCAATAACAACGACTCGATGATCAGTAATTATTGTTGACATGATTCACGATTATCCGAATTATTATAGACAAGAAGGGAAAACAAAAATAATTCCACAAATTAAACGTGACGAAATAACGAACATACATAAAAAAAAAAAAAATCAGCAATAATCAGACGGTGATTTGCCCACACGGATACGTGAACACAATACTTTAATAGACGGTTGGCGCGACGACGACGAACGCGTACTAACTAACCTATAGAGAAATAAATTCGAAAGACAGTCGTAATAATAACCATGACGACCGACAGGTTCTGTCTTGCAGGTTTCGGGTAAGTTGGTGTGTATTATAATCTGAAATAGAGCTGGTCGGGATCAGTCGACAAGACGTGAACAACAAAACATAGACAACAAACACTCGTAGAAAATGACGATCGGCCTGTTCGGTTAGACATAACGTTCGTCGTCGTTCCGTTTCATTAATACGCGCTCGCTCGCCTCTCTCCGCCCGACGGGCAATCTTTCGTTTATGTTTTCTCATTTTATTTCCCCTCCCCCCCCCCCCCCGATCCGTTGCGGACTGCTTACCATATTATAATAACGTGCTCGCCGTATTACACGCGTGCCATATACCTTTTCAGCGTCTCTCCGGCATACACCGCCGCCTCCGTCTCGTCCTTCCGTTTCGTTACGACCGTGTTTTATTCGCGTTCCCCGAGAGGGATGAACCGCCGTTTAGCAGGTGTTCCCCAGTCACGCGCGCGCGCGGTTCTCGGACTCTACACGGGCGGTTTTTCGCCCCGAACCGACGACTGGCGTGTTTCGGTCGTTTCGTTTGGTTTCGACAAACGTCTGGTGACGGCCGGGTAAAATTACGTCCCGAAGTTCGGTGCGCGTTACGTGCGCGCGCGGACGAAGCGAAACTTCTTACACCGAATGTCCGACGGGGTGGTAAACACACGGCGACACAGTAGGAACCGTACGAGCCGAAGGTGGGGTGGTGTGGGAGGGAGGGGGGCGTTCATCGATACGAAACGCTTACCGCTTTGAACCGGGTCACTCGGTTTACCGGGCCGTGTGCAGTGGTCGAGTAAGTCGAGCAAAGAAAAGAACGCGCGAAAAGTGGTCGACGCGGATCGTAATAGCAATGACGATAAGACTTTCGTTTCACGTCGTTCGGCCCGGCGCGCGTGTACACGGCAAGTGACGCGATCGCGGCGAGTGCGCGGGTTCTAGTCGCGGTGAAGACGTGGTGGGGTCGGTCGCACGCAGTTGGCCGCATTGCGCGCGTGCGCGACTATTCTCGAGAAAACCGGTCGAACGGGTCTGTTTTCCGTAGCCTCAATTTAAACAAGTTTCATTTCAATAATAAATAACAAACAATCGTACTTTTCTGACAAATTCAAATGTGCAAATGTTCGAATAACCACTCGAAGCGCCGTCGTCTTAAACAATGTTACTCGTTCACGTTTATTGAGTGTAGTTCTTTCATTTTTATTCAATTTATTGTTAACGTCAAAACAAAAAACAAACAAAATTCGATTGCATTGTGTCGAGTCGTATTTCAATATCGTTCACGACACGTCACGTCCGAGATTTGTCCGAGTGAGCAATTTAAACGATTTTCGTTGAGTTTCGGGCGGACCCGTGTTAACGAATATTATTATAGCACAACGTATGCCGCAGAACGAGAAAAACAATGACCAAAAGGAAACGTACGCGGGAAAATCGTACACATGCGTTCGTCTACAACGACGTGCGCGCAACGCGCGTGTGTTTTTCGTCGTCGCGATTCGTCCCGGACGAAAGTTCCGGTTCCGTCGAAAGTCGGAAAAACGGACACGCCGGAACACGTCGTGACACGACACGATCGCAGAATGTGCACGGCCGTTCTAGCGAACGCGGAAAACAATCACGTATACGGTCCACGATGATTTATACGACCGTACCCTTACAACGTAATATCATTACGGTATCGTACACGTGCACAATATATATATCGCGTCGTCCCCCATCCACCCATCCCCAGGACGGAACGCCGGCGGTTTTTATTTTCGCTCCTTTCGAAAACCGTGTTTCAACGAATCCGAATCTGGGACTCGTATTCGAGGCCGCGCGCAGAAAAATATTTCGGCCATCAAACAATGTACGCACTAATTTTTTTTTTTTAATACGCTCTCGGCGTAAAAACTAAAGGTTATAAATCACGGATCGCGGAGTCGGCGGTGCAGATGATCACGCGTTACGACAGCTGTTCTACAAAAGTCGTTATCACGGATATGGTTATCTGTCGCCGAGACGAATCGTGTTGACGCCCGACGGAAACGGTCTCGAGCTCGTCGAAACGTAACCGCGATAGACATAGTTTTTTTGACGTCCTTCGAGACGTAACAATTAACAAGCGGCGGGACGCGGTAACGCGCGCCCTCGTTTTCATTCGGGGTTTTTTCTGCTTTTTTTTACCCGCCTTACGAATCGGACTTTCGGGTCTAAACGAATCAATTCGCCGTCTATCGATCCGGCCGCGTTTAAACGGCGTCGGTCTAGGCGACGGGAGAGTGCGGCGGACGAGACTTCGGCCGGAGGCGCGTACCGAAATTTCTGGCCCGACCATTATTCAACGTCTGTCCCGCCCGGATCCCGTCATCGCGAACAACGGCCGCGTTCAAGCCGCCTTTCCACGCGGCCGTGTACGTTTTCGTATGAAATATATCCGTGCACATAAATGGGCACGCGACGACGGGTTTTTCATTGGGACATCGATGACCGTGGGGTCGGGCGCTGATTAATGACGGAGATTCATCGGTCCGATAAATACGCTCGAACGTTGTGGTGTATTGTAGACGGGCCAAAACCGTTTTTGCATCATTATCATCATCGTCCAAAAAATACGAAAAAAATAAAAAACTCCCTTCGTCCCGTCGTCTAGTCCGAGCTTGAAACGCATCTCAAGAGACCGATATTCGCGTATAAGACCGGTATCAATTGTCCCCCTACCCCCGTGGCTTAAAATCAGCATTTATGGTTTTTGCACCCGCGGATCGTTTATGTTTTCCTAAACGTTTGAGTTCACGGTATACGATCGTGCACAGTATGGACTCGATATTACGCGCGGCGGCAAAGTAAACCACCGAATCCGCGTGAACGCGTACAATTATTTTTCCGAAAATTCTGCATACGTCGTTTTATCTCGCACACAACGCGCCTACAAACATATCACCGAATTCATACAAATCGACGAGATCGGACGGAAACGTACTGAAAACGGCGTGTTATTCCGATCACGTCCGAGACCCTCCGCACGTGTGTATACATTACTCGTGTATATACGTTTTCCCGCTGTGTCGAGCGGAAGGAAGCACGTCGCGCCCGGCCAAACCTCCAACTATTATAATACAGTAATAATAATAATAATAATAATAATAATAATCATATTATTAATAATATCAATAATAATAATAATAATAACATAACGGCAGACGAAGAGAGGCGTGACGGAAATCGTTGACAAGAGGCCGACCGATTTTTCCAATAATATTCGCTCCGGGCAACGTAATAAAACGCAGATTTCGCGAGCGCGCGCGTGTTTTTTACCGCCACGCGCCCGTACGTTTCACGAATACGAGAGACCAGCAGGCGTCGTTATCGTCTAGTCAGTAATTTGATGAGCATCAGAACACGAGCCGACGGCGGTAAATGTTTATACGATTCGGACGAGAAACCGTTATTCATTTGTGGACGGAATTCGTTCGGTACATTGGTACGAGTTCGATTCAGTTAACCAATTTGATAAAGACGTGGTCACTAATACTGTGACCTTAAGTCGGTAAAACTGTACGAATAGCAGATAATTGATCGTATTATACGGGGTACACTAAACGTTCGTAATATCCTCGTAAATAAATCACTAATGACTACTATCTATTTAATATCTCGGTTGAAATTGAATGCTGAAAAGCGAAATGCGTTAATATACGTACTAAAAATAACGAAAGGAGAAAAAACGCTATCAGAATTGAACGTTGTCATGTCATATTACAAACTGTATATTTATTTGTTTTGGTTACGACTCACGATATAGTTTACCGTCGTCGGATAATTATTGTATTCGTGTTTAGATTTTTCTAATGAAAATAAAATTATGTTCTTAAATAACGTTTAGGTTTATTAGATTTAGGCGTCAAGTGGTCCGATTTGAATGAGATAAAAATACTTGTTCCTTATATGTAAAAAATATAAAAATAAACCAAAATAAACATCATTGTTGACGAAATAGGTGGAGTGATGAAATGTATGTAATAAGTGGAAGTCCCCTCACTCCGACCACTGCGCGAGTACGTTATATCTACTTTTGCGAACGCGTATTACAACAACAGATCAGCGCACAGCGGTACGACGGAATAACAACCCGGGGAATATCACCCCGACCCGGACCTGCGAAAGTTTTTCGTGTCCGGACGGCGCGGTAACACGAGTTGAAATACGGTAACGACGACGACGCGGTCGATATTGTTATTGTTATTATTATTGGCGACGTCTTATAACGACGCGTGCTCGTCCGCGGGAATCGTTAGCGTCAGGTCAGATCCAGGCGTGTCTCCCCAAAACCGTTTTCCGGGACGGCGGCCGGCGGCGAATTGATTTCCGCACGCGGTCGCACTTGGCGGCGTTCGTCCACGCCGAAATATCTCACGGCGCGCGTATCGTTCTACACGAGCGTATTGTCGCGAGTGGAGAGCATTTTTATTGTTATACGAAAACGATTATGCGTCCGGGTTGGCATTCGCGTATCACACGTACGACGTGGATTGAATTCGAAACGGTACAATGGCGCCGCGGACGAGCACGAAACCAATAGCATGTAAAAGATAAACGACGGCGTAGGCGTTGATTCCCGTCGCGAAACCCGGAGCGCCGGAACACGGTTGTTTAACGATCCGAGAACAGCCGACGGACGTGTCGATTTTCGTTTCATAGACCCGCGGCGGTTAGGTTAGGTTCGAGTTCGTCATACACGACGTGCACACAGTCGAACGGCCGACCGTCGCCTCGTATGATACCGTAAACCCGTTTATCGACTAGGCCGTCCCTAGGAACGGCTTTCGGCCGCTAAACCGCTTCGTCGTTTGGCGCGTACCGACGACTTCAGACGTGCCAGTAGTTTGCCGTTTGACGAAACTGTCGGCACGAGGTCGAACGTTTCTCTGTGTGCGATGTTGTGCGTGGACGGTTTCGAATAATCTGGTCGGCATGTCGTTTCGACTAGAAAACTCGCCGTCGCCCATATGTCTGGAAACGCTTTTATACAATAATGTACAATAATACGGTATAACGACAATAACCTATTATCCGCGTATGGGATTTGAACAACTCTAGAAAACGAAATAAATAATGATCAATCATTCAAATAAGTAACAGCGTGCCGTCGATATACATTCCAAACGTCAATTCGAATTTCATAATAACATCATTCAAGTAGCGTTTGATATACGCAAATAATTTATGATCGCACACGCACGCACAACTGCAGTTATTTATAAAACGGTGGAAAATATATTCCCACCAAGTTGAAACTCATATAAATGTTCGAATGAAATAAAACGAGGGTTTTCTTGCTCCATTAGTTTATAGATATATAAAAAAAAATCGCGTTTAATACAAAAATATATATGTTAAATCACGATTTCCGTTCAACGCTTTATATATACATATACAGTGACAGAATTTATTTATAATTTAGATAGGACGGTTTTAATGTATTTTCACCTACTGTGACTGTGTATGTAGGATTTGGAATTTCGAAATAGGTACATCAGGACCACTCTTAGAGGTAGCTCGCGGGAACAACGCGTGCCGGAAATTCGACGACTTGGAATAAACCAGATTTAATTCTGACAAGAGACTTTCTTTCTAAATTACGGTGATGATAGTCAAATTTCGAGTATATGTATTTATATTGATTTATTGAAACAAATGTTCGAAAATAAAAGAAGTTTGATATAGTTTTAATATGAAATTATAAAAAAAAAAAAACCGTCTCCCGCAATAAACTATAGAATAGAGGCTTTGAACTCGAAATCTTTTTTCAGAATTCAATTCGATCCACAGTTAGTGATTGGATTTTTTTGTGTGTAGTTTGTTCGAGTGTAAAATGTTACAGAAATACAACGTTTCCGACCCTCAAGCTCAACGAACTTATTATAAATAATCATGAAAATCTACGAGAGTACACACACAAAAAAACAAAAAAAAAACGTCTCGAAAAGTCTTAAAGGGTCCGGATAACAATGCGGTACGTCTCGTATAATATTAAAAGAGAAAATATGTATTCGTTTATTTCCTAGACGGGCAATAGCGTTACACCCAGTGAAAACGCGTGCAAAAACGTACGTAAATGTTTCAAAACGACCAGTAGCGCATCGTAAAGTTTCACGTCGCTGGCACGTCGTTAATAGAACAGACACCGTACCTTATCATACGCGAGACGCGAGAATTGAATATGGCGAAAACAAATCGAAAACAATCGGACCGTGGAAGAACGATGGGGAGTGTGAGAGAGACGGACGAAAATCCGACGCGCGGTATAGTTTAACGAACGCGCGCTGGGCGTCTATACAACAGCAATACGTACCCGACATATGACGTATATATATATGTGTGTGTGTGTGTGTGTGTGTGTGTGTGTGTGTGTGTGTGTGTGTGTGTGTGTGTGTGTGTGTGTGTGTGTGTTAGACGTCTCAGGAGACAATGCGCGTGCGACGACTCGGATTTTCGTGATTTCAACGCGGTATTCCAAAAATCTCCAACCGTACAAACGCGTGGTTTCGCGGACGAGTACTTTGACGGTATTACTTGCGCGGTGCGCCGTACCTTTTGAACGGCAACAAACGAATGCAACACGCGTCTAATACGTTCGCATCGACACACACGTAATATGTTTGTTATATATATATTATATGATATTATTAATGAACACGCGCGACGAATACGTTTTATCCGTCGGAACCCCGGCGTCCCCGGGTTTCGCGAACGCGCGTCCAGTGCCGGGGCACTTGCATTATAAATGCATATCTCATATATCTGAAACTTACTGCGTTATTAGCAAACGTCTACACACGAAAACATTCAAAAGTTTCCGTATTTTTAATCAAAAGTTAAACAGTCATTTGATAATCGACGTTCAGTTCCACGTTGACATAATCGCGGACGGTATCCGTTACGGTATCGAAAACGATAAAACGACCATTATAGTGCTGTTAGTCATTTTTCACGTATAAACGACATTTATTTTCCATTCAACTAACGCGAACGAACGGTGCTCCGGAGCTGAAAGTTTTAAACTGAACGGCAGTACGAGTCAATTATAAAAGGCACGTGTTGGAACAATGGAACATATAATGCATTATACTGGCGCGCCCGGGTTGTCATTTCGATATACGAACGAAAATTAGTTTCACGCGCACTTTTAACGTTAAATTGATTTGTTGCCTTAGACCTGCATTAAGCCGATGTGTTATTTTAACATATTTTATAATGAAAGACAAATGTGCACTCGACGAAACGAAAAAATAATAAATAAATAAATAAATAAATAAAAACGGCGAGAGGCGATAAAACGCGTATATTCGCGTGCGATTCCGAAATAAAATTACGTTTACCGTGCGTATTCGTATTTTATATAAACGCCCGCGACCGTTTATTATGTAATTGTTATTATTTATATTTCTACAAGTAAAAACCCGGACAAAAACACTCCGCGCCGACCGTATTTTTATTCGACCCAATTAAAATAATTATAATAATACGCGGCCAGACGAAAAATGATTCTAATTATAAATCAACAGGGCAAAAAAAAAAAAAACAAAAACAAAAACAAAAAAGTCGGACGTGTGGAAGTTTTTAAAGGTGGTCGACGATTGCGTTTTGATAATACGCGTATTTCAAATACGTTTCGGTAGGTACGCTTGTTTGGTACTGTTTGAAGGTCAAACAAAAAAATGCTAACCTCGCAGATCGCCGACATCATTGATCGCCGGACATTGTGTTATAAATTACACATAATAATAATATTACTGTGCATTTGTTTGGGAATACAAACAAACCACTGCGCGGACGTTTGACATTTTTCAATAACGAAATTTCGTGGTAACAACATGGCACGTCGGGGGATATTTATATCGAAATAAATTTTTGCGATTCAAATTTCGATATTGCTCGAAATCCGGAAGATTAAAAATAATAAAAAAAAAAAAACAACAAAACAAAAAACAGATGATACGAATATACGAACAGATATAAAATATTTTAAGCACGGTGTTTTTCGTTGTATCACGTAATAAAAGCGAACGAGTCCGTAGCTGAATTTGACATTTATTTTATTTTGAAATAAGTACCAAAAGAAAAATGAAAACGACGGAATCGATTTTTACGATTGCGCGTTTAGTCGTGTAATCGTCTTGTCTTAAATTTTATAAAAATGTATTCATAATGTATTTACCCGAACACATTTTTTCGATAAGTGTTGTCGTTTGCTTTCGACGTTCAAATAGGTAGTAGAGGTTTGATTAGAAAAAATACTATACATAAAACGTGTAAGTATACACATGCACATAAACGATAAAGAAATAATAAATAAACCAAATCGTTAACCCGAAATGGTCCGGACGAAGAGGAATACGACACGCCCGACCGAACATGTCTTCTTATCGTGTTATCACTGTAATAACGACGATACTCATACACGTCTGCTACGATTCTAAAAGGAAAAAAACCTCGTTCGGCGACGGGTCGGTTGCGCGCGCCCTCGAACAATATTTCGCGGCGCACGGCACAGCGCACAGCCATATTATATCGTATCCGTCGTCGGCGCTCGCCGGGAAGTCGTTTATTATATCGCGACCGGGACGGGGACGGAAAAAGTCTCGTCCGCCCCGTCCGCCGTGACTCGAGTGGCTCTAATGCGGTCTAATAATGCGACGGTGGACTATCGAGTGTGCACACGTATTATAATAAACGTGTATTATATATATATATACGTGTGCGTGTGGAGAAGTACGCGAACGAAGCAGACTCGCGCGACGCACAATGAAATCATTTCGAGAACGAAATCGTACCGCCGCCATCAGAAACGCTTACGGAACAAAGTGTGCGGCGGGTACGAGTACCTCCGAATAATTATCGCGTGAGGGCGGAGGGAACCCTCGTACGCGGACCACCGTTTTGTTTTTGCATTCACTGTTACCGAATCCGCCGTTCCGCGATTCATTTTTTTTGTTTTCTAGACGACATTACTTCAAACGTCCTCGTGTGCGTGGACACCGTCATCGTGTTCGCTGTGAACACGATTTCGAACGAACCGGTCGAGTTGCACTGTTTGTTTACGCGTCGATCGCTCGCACTACCGTCGTCGTCGTCGTATTATTATTTTGAAGTATTAAGACCGTTGATCGTTGCCCGCGGAAAACCAACCCGAGCGTGGGTTGTACCAAAAATGAAAAGAAAAAATATTAAAATTGTTTCTGTTTCACGAGATGTAGGCTGCCTCGGGGTAAAAAAAAAATAACCACCCTGTACGTATGCATATAGTTACGAACAGAACCCCATATGAAACGCTCGTCGCGGAGTTCGCGTGTTATTATTATTTCTTTTTTTTAATCTTTACGAAAAAAAATTCTAATTTATGTGCTTGGCATTACAGCGTTCTATATTCTATGTATGATACGGTAACGTTAAAACGGATGTAAAAAAAAAAACACTCTTTCCTTTTGGGAACGCGACTTTATAATTTTCCTCGACCACACTCGACATTATGGAAATAATGACCTCGAAAATACGCGAATCCATGGCGACCGTCTCGAAAACACATTTACATTATTTTTTGTTACGATTTAAATATCGCGTAGAATGTGGCTTGATTGAACCGCGGTCGGAAATCGTCGACACTGAACAAACGATCGACAATGTGATCGTAGGCACTTATTGGTGTTGGGAGAGGGGTCACGAAGGTTAGTTTCAAGTAGAAGAATAATACATTTTTTTTCAAAGAAATATCAAATTTTTATGAAACGATGAGCCGATATGACCGGTATTTACTATTTGATATGCTCGATTTTTGTATTGTTTCTTTTACGCAGAAACGATATTTATGTTTTGTTGGTTAAACGATCGCGGTCAGTTCCCTGCGGTAGTGGAGAGCGTTTTATTGTTTGAGTCTTTTTCACCGCGCGTAAATATTAACCAAATAATAATTAACCTTAACGTGTAAAACCGTATTTTTGTTATATTTCAAAAAAAAAAATTCCTACGCATATCATGTATATTCGCATCTCGTCTATTGTATCATGTTAAATATTTATAGAAATAATAAACCACTGCGTATCAACGTGGGTTTGTTGGAAATTTTCGTAAAAAAGAATATTTTTTCGCATTTATTTGTTAATTATTTCAAAATTGCACAATTGGTTATTATAATAGCGTTGAAAAAAAAATGAGCGCTACAAACAAATTAAAACAAAATCTGTACACCCCAAAGCGACGGTATCCGGAAACGACGCCAAAACAAATTATTTGTCTTCTCGTGTGAATGTAGGTCGATAATTATTACTTATTTATGTTTCGACGGTCGACTGATTGACCGGTACGGACAGACGACTTTATTTTGTCCTTCCCCCCTGAAAATTACCTTATTTTAATATTGCCGAGAAACGCGCGCGTGCTGTTTTTATATTTTCATTATAATTTCTATAACCGTTTTTCAAATAAATAACAAAACGATCATAAAATTATTAATGTCCGGAGCAAATCGATTGTCGAAAAACCCGACGACGTGTTCACGTGGTTATTTATCATCGAACACGTTTTTTTCTTTTTCCTTTTTAGTTTATAACAAAACTGTTCGAAAGAAAAATAAATAAATTTACTCTCGACATATTCACGTGTGCGCGACGCGTATTTATATTAATACGTTTTGAACATTGCGAAATGTGTTTTCCGTTGTTTTATGTAGAAAAAAACGACGTTTTTCGACAACCGCCGCGAGTTTCCATAATAAAATCTAAATTTTAACGCATACTGAAAATAACGTAAATATTTAATTTAAACACAAATAATCAATTATACAGCTATTAATTCCTTTTCTATATTTTATATCTACGAATTTTATACTATTCTAAATGGCAAAGCCGCAATAGTTAAATATTTGAATAATAACGGTAACGGGCAATAAGCAAAATACATTGCTCTCTCAACGATATACAGAGTGAATTTTTTTTGTCGTTAGTCGGCGACTATCAGCTGAGATTTCGTACAAATTTTATGTCCGTGTTTTAAATATTTACCAGATCTTCGTTAAAACTTAATAAAGTAATATGAACTTTCGATTTTCGAACGGCAACCAATAACTTTTGTCTACGCTACGTCTACGGCCACGGAACTAAAATAAACGAACGGAAATGCTTCTTAGTTTCCAGTCGTCGACATTATTTATATGAGATTACGTTCTCGCGTTGTGACTATATTATGATAGCGAAATTTAATTTTCGATACGATTTTTTGCAAAGTAATATGAAGTAATAAAGTATAGTAAAGTGCGAATGACAAGTGATAACTTGTTTGATTAAACCTTTTTTTTAAAAAAGATCGTGTAAATACTCAAAGTAATCTTTGTTCGTTCTAAAATATAAAAGTGAAATCTATGGCTGTCTTTACTTAATTCTTGGACCAATCGGTTGTGTTCACCTCTTATCGAAATCGTTTCACCGAGCTATTCCGTTCGAGTTTTTTGTCGGCTTACGGTTATAAAAGCATTCGCGTTTTCCCAGTCGGATGAACCGGATTGACGCGATATCATTGTGTTATGCCGTAAAGTGATAACAGTCTGTTCACCGGTTATATCGGCCCGACGGCGAGCGGACCCCGTATCAGTGGCGGTTTTATCAAAGGCTCGAGGGGGGCGAACTCAATGGTTAGCTAACGACCTCCTCCCCATTTCGATCACGGAGTTCAACCTCCGCCATCTCACCATTATCGGTCGTAGAAGTTTATGGCTCAAATCAATTACGGACAATACGGATATTTTATAACTCGTAGCCAGTAGGCAAAAAAAACGAATATAAAGTGACGAATACTCCAAGAGGGATCTATCGATTGCCAAAGATGTCTTCCCCGTATGGAGAAGATCGTGTTAAAACGATTCGCGGGCGCCCTCCCCCCCCCCCCCCGCCACTGACGAAGTGCTCGTGACGATCGTACGCGCATAACGAGCCGACCCGTCCGCGCCTACGAATCGCGGTGTGCACGTGCGTACGCCGTGTTAATCATGTTCCGTTATTCGATTAGGTCCCTAACGAGAGCGTGGCCGCGGCGTGTTGTTTCCGTGGAAACGCGGGCGCACGGCGTCGTTAATTGTCGTCGAACGTCGTTTCATCACGACGATAACGTTTCAGGGACGGATCGGGATATAAATTTGGCCCGGGAAAATATCACGAAGGCTACTAATTTCCACTAATTTAGCCACGGGTCGCGGCCAACCGGGAAATTTTCCGGTGTCCAGCCGGTCCAGTACGTCCCTGATAACGGTTGCGGGCACGCGGCTCACGCGTCATTACGTTCGCGGACGAACGGCGATCGTCTTTTTTTTTTTCTCGTTTGCTCCGCGCGCGGAACCGAAGAAACGGGCCTTTTAAATGATTGAATACAAAAAAAAAAAAAACGGACATACGTGTTTGATTATTTTCACACGCTACATTTATTTTTTTTTTTGCGAAAAAAAACCCTCACGATCCTCTAATATATCGGTCTAAAAAATACTGAATTCGTCATGAACTCTTTTTAAATGACAAACTACAATCGATACTCGGAGAACGGTCGGACGTTATGTTTTTACATTATGTATTGTTTTCGGCCGGATGGGAACAATGTCGCCGATACCGAACGCCATACAATCTTTCGTCGTCGTCGTCGTCGTTTTTTTTTACGAATTATTCGTCTACGTTTGATTTATGCGATTTTTATCGTTTTTCAGACGGTTGCCCGAACTTTTTCCCTTGAAAACGACATTGAATTTTCATTCGGAATATCACAGAATCGAGGAAACGGTCCGGTATCCGTTAATATCGCTCCTCGTGACGAACAACTCCGATATCATAATGGAAATAAATCGTAACTATCACATTATTGTTCGTATTGAATACGAACACTAGCGACGAGAAATGCAATTTAAGCGAAACGTATGTCCGATACAAAAATTCGGTTTTCACAGTGCAAAATCATACTATATTGTTCGAGCGGTTGAATTGTTTGCACGTTAATAAAAGGAATAAAAACTCATGTTTCCGTTCGTTCTTAATAAAACTGTGCCGAAATTGGAAATAGTTTCAGAAAAAGTAGGCATTATCGTTTAAACGTCGTGTTTATAATATTACATTGTATATAATATAATGTACATGTACCGTTTCTCTGCCGCTGCACTACTGGCCGTAAGCCATTTTTAGCAACTTGAACGGGTTTTCCCGTGATAATAAAAAAATAAACCAAGTCTAACCTTTATGATATAGTGAACGAAGCGTTCAGAAAAAATAAATAGGCGTACATACGATATTATCTTTTCCCGGTAGCGAATTACAGAGGACGGAAGATTTCGTGGGGCAAACTAATGTAATTTTTCGTTTCCCGAACGGAAAAAAATATTCTGAATCCGCTCGCGAGTGAACCTAATACAATACTTCGTGGTATTTGACACACACACACACACACACACACACACACACACATATATTTTAAAATCGATGCCACATGTGATGTCAAGCAATATTTACAGCGTTTTAAAATATATTTTCAAATGTCATTTATTAAATATCTGCATTTTTTACTTGTGGAATGAAAACAAGACAGTAATAATAGTACATCAATCCGAAGCGTTTAGTTAATTCTCGTACATGAAAAAATACTCGAATATTTACGTAATTATACGTTTTGGTTATAATTACGCGAAAATCAAAACTTTAATAGTTATTTTATCGAATGATCTTTTTCGATGAGGTAAAAACATTTTAATGAAATTTGTCGAAAAAGAAAACTATTCAATAATTTGAAATTGTAATTTTGTCAACTGTACAACAATCGTATGAAGCATCAAGTAAAATACAAATATTTTAGGTGAATATAAAATTTATTGTTCATCAAATAATAAAGTATAAAAATAATTAAATTTAAATATTTATTATTTAACTTAAAATGTTTTTGGTTTTTGTTTAAAATATACATTTTAAAAAAGAAAATATATTTCAATCGTTGGATTAAAGCCTATTGTATAAAATATATTACTATACAATATACAATAAAAATATAGGTCTAGAATGGACAACTAAAGTTAGGTAATATATAAATTATTAAAGTAAAATAAAGTAAAATTGATTATTTTTCGTAAAAAAAATGTTAAACCCAATTTCTTAACAGATTAAATACAAAACGAAATTATTATACTGTTTTATAATATATTACATGAAAAAACGTTATTGAAAAACCACTAAAGCTTTTTTTACTACCGAAACAAACGGCCTAGGAATTGATTTCGTTTCCAATGAAATCTCATAACATTGTTCTTGTTTGACAATAATATTGTCAGATAGGAATTTGTTTGTTAACGTTTTATTGATATTATCGTTTAAAAAAATTGTTTTTGCGTTATTGTAGGTTGTAAAATTATGATTCCAACTGACATTATAATTCCCGACATATTTTAAGTACCATGCACGCTATGATTTCTGGTTATTTACAAAACGCACGTCGGACTAAAAAGTGTATATACGGCCGAGTTTCTTATGGGATTTCCATTGTATTTCACATTCGTTAAGTTATTTAAAAATCCGTATTACCTCGGTGTTTGGTTTAAGCGTTTGTTATATGCATTAATATTTCACATGTTGTTATACGTTGTAAACGTCGAAAACTTTACATATGTGTTTACATAGCAGAGACCGTGTATAAGTCGAGCGGAATAATAATTAAATCATACTATAATGTAATTTTCAGGTTGCGAGATATAGATTTTTCGATATTATTATGTAAGATAACGTCGAGGACTTAGGATGGCCTTTAACATATATATTAAAATAGACGCGTGTTGACACATTCTGCGGTCGATTTTACCATCGAAACTGTATTATTATTATAATTGTTATTAACCGAACGATATCTAAATTTAAAGTTAATCAAAATAGCTTAGTACGAGTCTAATTAATGATAGTTTTAGATTTTCTATTAATTCGAATTTTTTCGGATTTAAATTACTATGGTGGTTGTGATATACAAATAATCAATACAAACCGTTGAGTCAATACCGTATTTATAGATTAATAGTATTTAATTAGATTTTATCATTGTTCTTGTGATTCGAAATTATTTATTATTTTTAACTTGAGAAAGTTAAAGTTAAAGTCTCTCCGGTATGACCCACGTCAATGATGTGAAAATGTATTAAACGTTATGAATTATTTGATGAATTTCTAACGGTAAATTAGCTCCCGGTGAAATTTGTCCAGTAGACAAAAAACTGACCGATAAAAGTAATTAAACGAATACGGATTGGCGTGTAAATAATGAATCAAAGTTTAACGACTGTTGAAGATTTATTTGTATTTTCTTTTAGGAATATATATATATATGTCACCAGAGTAGTTTTAATAAAGTCAATACTACAGGCAATAAAATTTGTAAATAAAATAACAATGGTCGATAAGTTCAGATTGAAAGAAAAAGATACAAAAGAAAACGTATACATTTTAACGTATGAGCAATTAAATCCGTGAAAACCTAATTAAGATTAATTGAAATACTCATAGCAGCATTAAAAATTCACTTTTAATCGTTAGACTACATAGTTAATTACAATTTATATTATAGAATGGTTAACCAGATACAATAATTAAGTTTACCAATAAATGCAACGTAATATTAATTCAACTGCAGATCTTTGCAACTACGCAATGTTTAAGATCGTCCGATGAAAATTTCATTTAAAAAATACTTTGTTTTCAAATTTAAATACTATTGTTGTACGAGTAGTAAACGTAATGAAATTCATATTTATCGTTTTATATTAATAGTGTATCTTATTTTACACGCAAATAAATCCTCGTGGTAACAAAATGTTAATTATTATTTTATAATAAATCGCGTGTGTGATATACAACAATACCGAATGAAATACATTAAAAAAAAAAATCGGTCAGTAAATATATAGTAAGTAAATAAGTAAAACGTCATTTAAAGTTAAGCACTACATGTATAGTTAATTTCCATAAATATTAAATTTCTTACAATTAGATTTGTAATTAACAAAGGATGATTTTCAGAAATAATTAGTACCTGTATAAAATAAATTGGATTATCTCGTTTATTGTGTCACAATAGAAAAGTTTCACATTAATAATGAATATATGAAATGAGTTTAATAAGGAACGGAATTGATATTTATAAGAAATATAGTAAAAAATATTCCAGTTTTATTTTGAGAAATCGTATAGCTGTCTAAGAAAAAAGAAGTGAAATTTTTTTATCACATAAAAGCTACATAATGTTTTATGTACGGTTAGTAAAAATATTTCTCTACGACATTTAGCTCGTTTAACTATCCCAGTAAAATCAACTGCATTAGGCCGAATACAACTGGATATTACAACAATGAATAAGACATAATAAAATAGTGTTATCATAAAACAAGGAAAGAAAACGAAATTTTGCCAACAATGTTGAACTAAACACTCTTTGTGCCAAATCGCACGAAACAAATCATTAAAAAGCAGTCGAATTACGAAATTATATATATGTATATATATATCTTTAAATACAAGTTTAGACAACGGGTTATACGTACTATTATTTAAACGTTGTGTAGTTTTGATATATCGTTTCGCTAAATTTTTATTTTCTTATATAATACATATAAATTAAGTAAAGCCATGTAATACATACATTTCATTATATGAATATAATTTATTAAATTATATGACTAAACTTTATATTCGTCCATAATATGTAATATGTATATTATACTCGTAAAATAATATTTTGTCCGATGTAATGTTATGAATGTATTGAAATGGATTATAACTTTGAGAAAAATAAATTATCAATTTCGTTAATAGAAATGTACTGTGTACTAAAAAGTAGAATATCTATTAGTGCATATGATAAAATATAAAATTTACCAATAAATATATATTTATAGAGCTGAAATAGCAACAATATATATTTCACCCATAAACCATTCATTTTATGTTATACACTAAAGCTATATTCTGGTATCGCTAAATATTGAAGTGGCTAAAATGTATTCGAGAGAGGTAAATGGAGAAATTGTTATTCATCATAATTTTGTTCGATTTATGTGTTTTGTGTTTATACCATTTAAACAATGTTATTTACAGTATTCCTTTATCATAATTTACAAAATACTTATTAAATACCTTATTGTTATTTTATTAAAAACGCTTTATAATGATAAATTACTAATTATTATTTAGAAAATGATGTCCATTTATTAAAAACGTTAATCAATTATATTTAATAGAAAGTTTCTAGACTTTGATCGACTATTCAAAAATTAACTTCCATTAGATTATTGATCGCCAAATATATCTACTTACGTGTTTTATTCATCCACGTCATGTGTATGAATACTTGTATTCCGCCCCATTATTATTATTGCAGATGTGTACGCAAACACACTGAATTGTTACACGACTAGACATTATAACGTTACAAATAAGTGTTCAATTAACATGTTTATACAACATACTCGTATACTATATTATGTTATGAATTTCAACACTTTTTTTGCGAAAGAAATAATATCATCGATTTTAATTTCACTATAATTGACTTTGTTCAAATCGCTATAAACTTAAAACGACTATAACATTAAACTTTACTATCGACAATAAATATATTGTGAAAATACACAGTAAATAGTGTGGTTAAAACAAATGCGAAAAAAGAAAATTAATTTGATTTTATTAAACAACTTTTTTTATGTTGAATTCTCAGAACACTTTTCCTTTACGTTCACCTTGTAAATAAGCGTGAACGACTCGATATTTTGCGAAAATTATTTGGTGGTCATTCGCTCGGCGATATTACCGAAATTATTGATAAACCTAAAAAATTTTTAAAACTGTATTTTCATGATTAACCGTCGGTCCTCTTTGCGCTGTATAATTAATTTGGATTGTTTAAAAATTAACTTAATGCACGACTACAACGTCAATTAACCGGATAACATCTCAACGTTTTTAGAACAAAATCAACTCGTCAAAAGTTAGCGTAGAAACGAAAAAAACCTCGTTAAAGCAACTCAATTAAAATCAACTTTAACTTTAAAACTCGTTAACGTAGTGCTATGATTATATTACGAACACTAAGAAAAATGATAACGAACTAAGGTCATGTTGTATAGACATTATTATAATAGATACGACGTCATTGTAGACGATAAATTAGGCAGACTTCAATGTGTATTTTTCAAAACGATTAAAGTTATACTCGCGAACGTCTATTGACATGATTTTATCGTTCGCGAGTTTTTCAGTTCACTCTCGAAACGAATGAATTACGTAATTTAAGCCACTGATATTTACCTCCGCTCGCAATACACGTAATGTCAACCGTGACGCCTTCTTTGTACGGTCCCAATATGTAGTGCGGAATGTGATCGCCTTTTTCGTTCAGCACACTCAGTCGGTCCGGAGGCACTGTAAACATTTCAATAATAAAATATTAATAAGAAGTTCTTCGTCGATTATGAATATGTATATAATAGTGTCGTCATTAAGAAAATGAATAAATCAAAATTAGTCTAAATAAACACGTCTTTGCTTTTTCACACACGAGTACCAATTTGAGTCTGCCAATCTAATTCTTCGCCGTTTGCGTTTCCAACACGAAAACGCAAAACACCTATTTTTTTAAAAATCGTCCCGAATATTGAAGTGTATCTTTATTTATTTTTTAAAATGAATTCATGAAAAGACAAAAACACATCAATTAAATATTTCAATGATGATATTCTGCGTTCCCCAACAACGGTCAATTCCATTAGGTACAAAGTAATCAATAATTTTATTTTTATATATAAATATAGAAAAAACATAAACATTATTAAACCATAATTTAATAATACAATGTTGTTAAAAGTATCCATATATAGAATCAATAAAGTTATTAAGGTAAATTTTGATATATTGAACCACAAAAAAGAATGTATAGTTGATATCGCCAATGTGGTAAATGGTACTATTAATGATTAAAAGTAAAAAAAAATCCAATTAAATTCTTGATTTACATTTATAAAATCGTCTCTCTGAAAAAAATGTACAATTTTATAGACTTGCATGAAACGCAACGTGTAATGTACTACTGTTACATTGTACAGTGGTTGCAGTATTGTAATTTCAGTAAACCGTATATACGTAGAAATTAAATTTGCGTTTAACCTAAAATTTATCTTTTAAACTCGTATAAAATCGCACATCACAGAGGAATATTGCCACATTATTGTTTGGTATTGAATTTTTTCCGTTGTAGATACACCGTTGGCAACGTAATGCTGTTAGAGACAAGGGAAAGCGTGAAGAAAAAGTAGACCTCGTATAGTGATGATTGGCGGGAACGACGATGGTTTTTATAAACACGTTTATTCTTTTTTTAGTATTATGTACATATTATATGGTGTCGGAAATATTTAAAAATTTTAATCTGTACTATAACCGGATGAGGAGCGGGCAAAACGTTTATTTCGACACTCCGCCGTAACGTTATTTAATAATATTAAAAATCCCAACCGAAAAGATACGCGTGTCTGATTTGAAACGTACGGAATGCCCCGACCGTATTATACACATATAAATATGATAACACGTGATATTTACACTTTTTTCAGTGTTTCGAGAACGCGCGCACGTATACTATCAGACGAATTCTTCTCATAGGCGTGTGCTGGTTTTAAACATTAACACGACCCCGTACCCGTCTCTACCGTTACACATTACATACATACACATATATTGTACGTACAATATTCGAACTCAGTGTCTGTACGTGCGAGACGAGTGTGTTTTCGCGTACGGTGTGCAGTACCGAATTCGACGGGAAATAAGTTTTTCTTTTTAAGTACGTGGTCACGTCACCGACATCGGCTACACGCACGTATGTACACGTACACATGCGAATAGCATGTTTGTGGTCAACTCGCAGTCGTAAGTATCTGCGCGTATGTATAATGTATTTCGGGCAGATAACAGTAGTAGGCACATATACGTACATATATATATAAAGCTTCGCGCGAAAATAAATCTAACGAAAAAAAAAAAATAAATAAATAAAACACGTCGTCCATAAATGTTTTATCGCCCGGCGGTTTTTCATATTCCGAAAGCGTTCGACTGTGTGCGTCGTTTACTGGTTTACACACCGACACGAATGCACGCGAGTCTGGTAAAATGTTTTTTTGATTCGACTTTAAAACAACTGACGTTATAAATATTGCAACCGAACGGCGGCGGGCACCGTTGTTGGCGAGAGATGTCCTATCGGTTGTTCGGAGGCGCCACTGCGGTGTACACTCGGTTCGACCGGGCGAACCGAATGGCGGCGGGCGAGTTAAAAGAAAAAACAAATTGTCTTCGTCCCGCGACGATCGCGACGGGACGGGTGTGTGGCGGGCGGCGGTAAGACGGCGTTTTCCGAAGCACCGCGTCGTCCGAGATGCTAAAAAATATGCTAGCCCGCGGTGTTACAACATACACACGCACATACTTATATATATACATTTATGTATCGCCACGACGTCATCCGAAAACGTTCCGATTGCCGATCGCGCGCAATACTGAACTCGGCGATCGACATATTAAATACGAATGAACATGTTGAGTACGTGCAGGTCGGTCCGATGGATCGGGCGAACGGCGACACGGAGAATATTTCACGCGACGAGAGTTGTTCGTTTATCCACTAGTGTAGTGTCAAAGTCGTCGAACACGAGGGACTGATAAGCCGAGCGTTTCGCGTGCGGCGCGTACTATCTCGCGGCTCTATCTCGTCGCGGCTCTAAACCCCTAAAACGTCGATTTCTCCGTACCGCGTCAGAGACGGCTCCGTTTACAGGTATAACACGCGGCCGAGTTCGTATACGCGTTTAAAAATTGTCGGCGTGGGTTTTTATCGGAGACGTACGCGGCGGCGGCAAAAAAAAAACACGAGACGAGAGCTAAAAAAAAAAAATAAAAAAAACCGAATAAATATTCTATCCAAAAGCGAACGAGGGTGTAAACGCGGACCGACGGCATAATCCTCGCGAGAGACTACGAAGAAGGCGACGAAAAAACCTACCCGTTCGACCGATGATAAATGCGGACGCGTACGTATAACGGGCAAAGGGCATCGTATAGCAACAGTCCTTTTCACCGAAAACTATTCAAAATACGCATTCAAATTTTTTTTACGAAAATGTATTCAGAATAGCTTAAATATTTTATATTTGATAAATAATGTCGAAAAAAATGTTAATTATATTAGGGTTATATGATTTTCCGTATAAAGGAGTGTAAAGGTTCGGCTTAAGAGAACATGTCTATGTGCGTAGTAAAAAAATGAAATATATTTTAAAACGAAAAATCGTCTCTTATACTTAGGCAATAACCATTGTAACGATAAAGACCACCGGACCGTCGATATAAACGTTCTTTGTTTTTAAACCAGTTTATAATTCATATAATTTGCAATCGGAAGAAATGACAATTTCCATTTCTTTTATTTTTATACTTTAAAAACATTTGTTTGCGACAAGAATAAAAATAGAAAACAAAGTATTTCAATTATTATTCGAGTATGGAAAGCGTAATTAATGGCTATTATTTGAATACAATTTGTCGAATATTTTACAAGACTGGCTATCGCGCCTATTTTTTACGATAGTATTGATGTGTGTGTGTTTTTTTTTTTTTTTCTCTTGTTGGATTTCCGCCTCGGCACTTTGCAGCACACCATAAATTTCTGACTCTACCCAAAAACGGTCGCGGGCGAGGGGAAAAAACAATTATCTTCGCCGATATAGGTAAATGGGAAATGTACGGCTTAACCCGAAACGAGTTTTTGTCCGACAGTATAACGGTATTTTATTTTAAACCTTTTTCCATCGTAAAATACCGATGTGCTTTTTCGCGGAGGAAGAACGAACGATAAAGAGAAAGCGAGAGTAACAGAGAGAGAGAATGAGAGAGAGAAAAATTTCCGTGGAACGGTTAACCGTTAAAATATTTGTGAAATAGTCAGGCCCGTGAATCCGTCGTCATTCGTCGAAGGAGGTTTCGAGAATCATTCTATATCGACAATTATATATAATATCTAATCTTAAAAACAAGAAAAGGTAGCTGCTGCGAATATTGGATCAAGCGAGTTACTTGGACAGATATTTTAGAGTTTTATTATTGTTTTGAGTTTGAAGGCAATGATAAATCGTTGTATTCGAAAAGCGATCCTGATCGTTGATAGCATATTTTATTATTAGTAACGAATATGATAAATATTGTTTAAAAAGTATAAATATATATTTACTTTCACTTATATTACATTTCGAGCTCTTAAAATATTTGAAAATTGTCCACGTCAAAAACGGATAAGTTGATAATTTAATCGGACTTTTTTTGTTACGATTTTTAGGTTGTGTCTCAACTACGCTTAATGAAACTACTGGAAAATTAAAAAAAAAATATCAAATAAAGTATCGACCAGATATAATTTCCTACCGAATCATAATGTACGTCGAAATGCACTCCTTCTACACGAATATGTGTTCAAGAATACTAAAAAAAAAAGGCACATCATTGTAAAAACATTTTATCGATCTCGACTAGTAAGTACGAAATAATAGTTCCTGCATTGTAGTGAACGGGCCAATTGCTCGTAACGCATTTAAATCACCTCTTTAAAAATCGTATTTATTTTTTTTTTTACAACGCGTCTATAAAAAAATATTTTAAAAAGAACGCAGTTTTCGATAAAAAATTGAAAACAACTTTTGAAATTCATAATTGGGCCTTGTATCGCTCAAAAGAATCTGTCGTAAACAAATTTAACCGAGAGGATGTGTATTTTAATAACTCCGTATTTCGAGTCGCATAATAATAGATATGTTTTATGTGCTGGTATGCCAGACTTCGACTATTTTCATACGGTCGAGTGAACAACAAACTTTCACGGTTGAACGGACAACGCCGAAGTTTTTATCGAAGGCGAAGGGCTTTTACACTGTAATATTAATTTACTCGATCGTTTTGTTAAATGCTGGTTGTTTTTATATCGTAATTTACATTGAACATCGTTTAATCGAGTCATCGCGAAAACACGAAAAACGAAATACACTGGAGCATTTCCCGTACGACCGTGCGACAATGGTCCAAACGAGTTTTCGGATACACGTCGTCGTCGCGCGACAATCGAACGCGGTTTTACTTGCGCACAGGAACACGTTTTGCAAAATACATTCAAAACGAATTCGTGGAAATCCTGTTCAATTTCAGTTTTTATCAGTGTAGACGTTTCAAATAATTTACATACGACAATTGAAATATTCACTCATGGGCGTTCGTTTGTACGCTCGTTTTCATTGTTTTATCTGCTCACACCTTGTGCCGCTGTTTTAACGTTTGCGTTCGTTCCGTCGACGACCGCGTTAAAACGAAAATTGCCGAGTCGATTCGACATCATAGGCACCCTCCCGGCCCGCCACCTCACCCCGTCCAATTCGCTTTGTACTCGTCACACGCGCTCGCGATAATAACGTACGCTTCGAGGCTAAACAACCGTTGCGAAACGACGACAACACACATTGCGTCGCTATATATTTTCTTTCATTTCATTACTCAGGCTCGTTCTCTCGCCATTATCGTTATTAATACTAACGCGCGGTCTTTTATGTAATACCGGGGCGGTTTTTTTTTTTTTTTAATTTCTCGCGTTTTCTCCTTAATTAACATGATGAAATGGAAACGACTTTACAATATTCTACTATGGCGTACATGTGAGCGCGCGCGCATCATCCTAAATCACGTTAAATAATTGATATGGTTTTAAATATATTCTGAAGATCCGAACGAAAACATTCGCCCCACAATTGTCCACTATGATAAAACAGTTTACTCGCTTCGTTAATTGAAAACGTGTAACGTCGTAGTGCATTTCGCATAGACGATATCTCTCTGCAATACGATCGCATTATTTCTGTATACTAATGGTACCTACTATTATAAACGGTGGTACGATCATTCGTTTATTATAAATGTCGACAGGCACGGAGTCAGTGACCCCTTGTTCGGTGATTAAAACGTTTTTTTTTTTCTTCAATTTGTATATGTTTGTATTTTTGAACGCGCGCCACAAGCTATTCAACTCACGAGGCCCCAATGGTCCGCACACGTCACCCACGATACGGGTCGAAAAAACATTCTAATGTGTAACATAAATATATTTGTATGTTCGAAAAAAAAATACCAGCGACGAATATGACCGACCGGAATAATAAATATATATATATATATAACTCTTTTTTACATAATGCGGTTTTATGAACAGTCGTTAAAAATGAGATTCGGCACAACATACGCGGTCGTGTGGTTGACACATACGCACATTTATACGTGTTGACGATCAGCTGTATGTTACGGTACGAATATATATAAAAAATATATATATATATTAATCGATAGGAAAATAGAACGAAAATTAAATTCAAGATGAATATTCAAACGTGTTTTCGGCGTTTCGAACCTAACCTCATATTACCTATTTGTCGCGGTAAATCGCTTATATATATATATGTATTTACGTTCCAGTAATTTTATTGTACATCAGCTATTTTATTAACGGTCATTTTAAACCTATATACGGCATTTTAATAATTAACATTAATTTAAAAACGTAAAATAACATTTTTTTTTGTCATAAACGTACGGTATTTAAAGTATAACGTCATGTTTTACCGTGTGATTACTGTTTTTTTTTTTAGTTTGTTTACTAACCGAAAAATTAAAACTTTCGTCATCAGTTCTATGTTGTATTATGTTCTTTCGTCGCGATAAAAAGTCGGTGACATTAAAGCGTGACGAAAGTTTTACTCGAGTCATTTTTCACATTATTCATTTATATTTTTTACCATATCAAACTGTTATGAATACTGCGATTGTCTTTCTACATTATTCATGAATTATAATTTAATATAATTTCCTGAACTATAGAGTTACATATGCTTCATGTTGGATGTTCATGGATAATTAATATTAAACGAAAAATAAAACATTATATTTTCGAATGTTTTTTTCAATTTAGGTATTTAGGTACTTATCGCAGTAGTCATTTATAACCTATATATTATAAGATATGTGAATGTGCATTTTATTTTAACTCTAGGAAATATTGTAAAAATTCTTCATAAATCACGAACAAATGTGTTTTAAAATTAACAAGACGAATAATATGTACATTTATTATTGTTCATATTGAAAAATTCATTATTTTCACAAACTTTAAATCAAGGTATACATAATATGCATAATATATTTGTCATGCGATCAATATCACGAGACGGATATAATTCCAGTAAATGTAATTTTTATTTTTTAACCTTAAAAACGTTTTAGCGGAAAATGTAAACGTAAATAAAATAATGTACAAAATACACGATATTATTATCGTCCGTCCCGAAACGACAGAATACATTTTGGAACAAAAAAAAAAGTACCGCCAATAAATTTCTCGATTTGTTGCAAACCGATCGGAAAATTCAATCCGCCTGAGGGCGGTCGCGTTACACACAAACGGTACACGCGAGTTCGGATCACTCTGTGTGTGTGTGTGTGTGTGAGGCAAAACGACGCGTCATAATATAATATTAATAGGGTTTTGGTAGAATATCCAGTCGGGGGATTTATCGCGTCTAGTTTTGTGCGTTACGATTATTTCGGTATAATGCGAGTGTCTGGACATACTGTTTACGGTGTGAATTATTGTCGTCGCGCAATTGGAAATTACATTCGCGCAGACAATTTTAATTGTAGGACGGCGACGGGAGTTTTTTTCTATCCCCTTGCCCCGCAATCGTTTTGTCCTTTGTGCGAACGGCCGTCGTTCGACGCGCGTTTATCGGATTTAACGCGTGTCCGTATCAAACACATACACACGCATAAACGTTAAAACGCGATAACAATATAACAAGTATCCGTTGTTAGTGTTTGGCCGCCGTCGGTTTTTGTCGAAGAGGACCTGGTGAAGAACGGGTTCCATTGCTGTCAATGGGTGACTATTGCGGCGACTTGACGACTTGCCGCCTCGGAACTCGGTAACGATCGATTACGATTTCGAGATTTAATCGTCGTACATCCGATACACTCGACTGATATCGTATACGCGTAATCGCCCGTCGCGGCGCGTTAAATAGGCAATTCAGCTACACGCTCGTCGTCCGTTCACCGTAGTCAATATTATTATTATCATTATTAAACGTTTCCGTCTGTCGTAACACGGTCGACGTGGCGAAATCACTGTAAGCAGTTCTTAAATCGTGGTGTTTAATTTAGAGCGCGTGACAACTCAATTGGGTACCGCATTCGATGAGACGAGTATTTTTGCGATGAACGTTTCGATTTTTTTTAAATAACTGTAATTCTTTCGTCATACGATATCTTACAAAACGGCTATCGTCGAACGTTTTCGAAAATATTCCCATTTTCATATTTCGTAACGAGTATGCGGTTAATGAATTGGGAAGGGTAAACAAGTAAAAATTTACACGTACAATAATATAACTAACGATTATAGATTTATAGTTGCGATTCAGTTCGATTGATTTATTATACACATACACGCATATACACACACAATGAACCTGTAATGGTTACATATTATCTATAGTTCTTCGAATTATTACGACGGATCTGATAATAAAGCACTTGTATAACAATAGCCACAATAGACATAGTAAATTTTCGTATTTAAGAGCTCAAAATGTAACGCAATACATTAAATAATTTAACAATTATTAATTAGGATAGAATTAAATAGGTGTCGGTCAGACTTGTTTGTCGAGCACAATGATTTATCATTGCTTCCAATTTCAAAATAACAATATATAAAACAGTATGAAGTAACTCGTTTCGATCGATATCCACATCAACTGCAGCTCGCTATTTTTTTTATGCCGTGTTTAATCGATTAAAAAACGATTCTCCATTAATTTTATCTAAGCTAAATACAAACTCCAACATTTTTATGTCGAATACGCTTTTGTACATTTACTTATAATATCGCAGTGATATTATTGTATCATATAAATAATACATATTTATTGGGAAAATATTGTATGTTTTTATTTTTATTTTTGAATCATAAGTTGCACTACATTTTAGCTTATAATAATAATTTATTTAAAATTACTTATATATCATGAGTAAATTTATTAATAATTTGTTATTACGTTTTTATTTGAATAAAACGTATGAATCAAATTATAACAATTTATTGACGAATTAAAACATTTTTATATATAATGCGTAGAAAAAATTCAAGACGATGGATGTAAATTAATTATTGTTAATAAATAAATAAATAAATAATGGGGAAAAAAAGTAATTTAAAATAATATTTTTTCTGTGGCCTTTCTATCTCTCACGCACACTTTTTTTTAATAAATATATACAAGAAAATTTGATTACAAAAATGATTTAAAATATTTTGCATTTAAATCGAAATGTAAATTAAAACCTAATTTTTTTTAAAAGGCATAAATTTGTAATTTTGTGTTGCGTTCATAACTCTTGTTGCTTTTTATTAAATTTAATATATTTTAATATCAAAGTTAACTACTGTGTTCATAAATTAAACATTTTTGTATTTTTTTAAAATCAGTATACGGGTACAATATAATCAGCTATTAATACATAATATTTGTACTCATAAAATATAAGTTTAGTTATTTTAATCACTTTAGATTTTTATATTACTAAATATTCAGTTAAAAATCATTTAATCACTAACAATTTTTGAATAATTTTCTCGTTTAATTTATTAATAACATATATTTATATATATTGTTTTGTATACTTCTTAGCTACCTTTTTTGTCACGAAATAAGTATAGAAAATCTAAAGAGGAGCAGGTATAATAAGCGCTGAAATTAATTCAGTCGAAATCCCATGTTGCTGCAGCGGTTAAATATGATATGCATGACGGACGACGTTATAACATATATATACGTATCCAAAAAAACACTATAAATATAAAATTAACACTGCTAATATTAGTAAATGTGTCACCATATAATTATAATATACGAAATAAAAAGTATTTTTTTTTTTTTTTTGACGCGAGGAAAAATAGTTTTCGTTATTTGTTTTTTTATGTTTTTATTATAATATAGTAATATATAATACATATCGACGCGTTTCAGGAGACGACGGAGACGCACATCCGGAAATCGTTTCCGTCCCGAACGGCTGGACACTCGCGCGCGGCTAGAAGGTCGCGGCGGCGGTGGATAACACGCGCGCGCGCTCGCGTTTACGCGGACTTCCGTATTGTCGTACACACGTGAGACGCGGCGGGCCGTGACGGGGTAGAGAGATATCATTCGGTGCCGTTTAAACGCGACACTGTTATCGTAGTCTAATTACGAGGCCGGAAACGTTCCGGAAGTGCCGCCGTCGGGTCTCGGACCGACCTTCCCCTACCCGCCTCAAAAACACATACACACGCACGCGAACGCATACGACCCTGAACTGGAAACACGCGAATTTCATTTATACACGCGCGCGTGATATATACGAGGTCTGTTCAAAAAGTACCAAGACAAATCTATACGCGATAACGTTTTAAAAAACCCTCGAAGTCGCTATATTATCTCAGTTTAAATTTTACACGTGATTAAATCGAGTCAGTTTATTTCGTTTGCCGTTTTCGACATGTCCGAAATTAATGAACAACCTGTGTATTCCAAGTTTTGTTTCAAACTTGGTGAAAATGCAACGGAAACGTACACAATGATCAAAACTGCTTTTGGGGTTGATTCATTAAGTTGTCCCGTGACTTTCGAGTGGTTTAAATGTTTCAAGGATGGTCGACAGTCAACTGAAGATGATCCACTTTCTGGAAGACCGTCCACATCCAGAAACGAAGATGTTGTGACGACTATTTGCGAAACTATGTGAAATGACTATCGATTCAATCTCAATTGGATCTTGTCATGAAATTTATTTGACAATTTACAGATGAGAAGGGTTGTTGCCAAATTCGTTCCGCGATTTCAAAATGTAGAAGAATAAAAAGCGAATGCGGCAACAGAACTTAAAGCCATAACTTTGGAACGGTTCCAGAAGACTTTTAAAAAATGGCAAAATCGCTGAGACCAATGCATATCGTTGGGAGGAGAGTATTTTGTAGGAGATATGTTTAAATAATGTGTAACTCAATTTTTGTACTTTTTAAAAATAAAACCCTGGTACTTATCGAACAGACCTCGTGTATACGTGCGCGAGCCGTCGCGTGTGTTTTCGCGTCTGTAACGCGGCCGACGGTCAGGACGAAATTCGCTCACCGACGTCGCCTCGTCGGTATACACCAAAAAAACACACCTTCGTATTCGTGATTGTTCTGGGATTTCGCCGTCAACAAAATAGAAACGTGTGGTTTAGTTGCTAAAAAACCAATCCGAGGTATTTGACCGCGCGCCGTCTACGCAAACGAGACGCTACCGAGACGTTTTCTAACGTCCATGTCCAATGCCACGTCGGCGTTTACGTATAGAGCGAATCCGAAACGAGATGCGTTCGCGATAAACGCATAATTTAATACACACACACACATATATATGCAACGCATAACGGAATAATAAACGAAAACGCGCCTACCCGGTCGTCGGGTCGGGGTCGGGTTTTGTTTGCGTTTCGGCCGTGCTTACCCTCCCCCCCCCAATCGTTGCGGGTTTCGTTCGTACCGCAAATGCGTTCGCATAATTTCAGACGGTATACGTGTTTTGTTTGCCGTACAACGGCATTCGCGTGTACTCGGCGCGATTTCGCCCGAACACGGAGCAGTGCATCGGGTCGGGCGCGCGGTCTTCTTCGCCGCGTTTAACGCGTCCCGACGTTGTGCCACGTGACGAGTTCGGCGACCGTACACGCTTCGAGATCGACGTCGTTCGGTAACGGTTCACGGCGGACCGGCACGTCAAAATCGTAGAAAACCCTCGGCGGTCAGCAGCCTTGAGAGGCACCGCCTCGCTCGTTCCCGTCAAACGGTTACACGAATTACAAACGCACTATTTCCGACTGCAAAGACGCGCGCGTCGATAATATCGCGGGCGGATTTTGCGAACACTAACAATGAAATGCATACAAATGCATAATGAAGTCCAACGCCCGGTCCGTGCGATTGTGGGGTCAAGTTTTCGCGTCACGCCGCTGCGTGCACTGGGTGTGCGATACATACTCGCGAGATAGACGCCGACCGATTGCGGTAGGATACGTATGCAAATTATTCGCACACTTTTTACAGTAACGAATATTTAATGTTTGATAAAAAACGAAAAACGCCTGCCGAGGAAACTTCGTGAAAACCGGCAGTGGATTAATATTTAATATGTTGTGTGCGAACGGTTAATTTAGAATTTCTTGATATTTTTTTTGTTTTGTCGTGGTTGTTAATTACGCGCGCGTTACGTCGGCTAACAACAAAATACGATTAAAAACTTTTAAAACACAGAACGTAAATAATTGCAATATGTCGGTACCTTTGCCGGATTAAAATTTCAAAGACGTTTTCCACCGTACGAAACTTTGTCGTGAATAACTTTACGCGTAATGTAATTTATCAGCACGTTATTATCGTAAATAAATTCAACGGCCAAAACGAATTTCCAAACACGTTATTGCTGTCTCTGTCGAGAAAATACGAAATAAAAAAAAACATGTGACGATAATAAAACAACTTTGCACGTCGAATAAAAAGTTAAAATGATACATGGTGTATGTGACTTGGATAATTGACATTTTGCAACGGTGTCGGCGGAATCGGCATGCTGTGGCGAGACAGCGTTAAAAGGAGCATCGCGTGTGAACGTTTCTGCACTTGCCCGAGCACATTGCCGTACACGCGATACAACGTGAAATCCAAGACCTTATACGATCATGCGATTTATATCAGTTTACTCGCTTGGTTCATGTAATTCAACTATATGTTTTTTGTTTGTATTTTATTTTAAATTGTAATATTCGACGGTTTAATTTTGTACGTTTGTAATATTATTGTTATGTAGAATGCTTCGTGAAATCGAATCGGCCACGATTAACGTGGATTTGAAACGCGATTTTCGACGTTGAGCATACAAATCAAAAGCGACGATAATGATTAACGTCCGTGTTTTCGGAAAATCGTAGGTAATGACAACGTAGTTGCGAATGAAACGTATCGACATCGGATCGGTCAATGATTATAAACTGTTGTCGAAACGATCGGGAAAGGCGGTTCGCATCGGAAAACCTTTGCGAAAGGACAAATTTACATCAAACAACGTGACAACCGTAACAACACTGTTGAATACGCGAGTGTCGTTATACGGTTTTACCGGTGTGTTTACCGAACCGAACGCAACTAGAACGGAATAATCGATTTATTCACGACAATGTTTTAGCGGTTTAATAAACACACATTTTTAAAAGAACGACTTTTTTTTTTATTAAATAGGGAAATTGAATTATATATAAACCTATATATAATTTGTAAAGTAGATATAAAATTGTTTTTCTATCTTGATCGTCATTGGTTTGTATCCGAAAAGTAGTGGCGAAATAATATTACAATGATAGTGTTTGGGTCGTTTTCTTTTTAAATTTTTAGTCGTTATCAGTAAACCATGTACATTTTTGTTGTATATTTATGTATAAACACATAAATACCATGTGGAAGTCAATTTTAAACGATACAGTTTTAAAACTGCCACACAATTAAAAAAAAACAAATAAGTCTCCTGTTTCAAAACATTCCACTTCTATCTATCTATTAAATTATGGACGTAAAACATATGTAGCTAGTTGGCTGGGTATTTAAAAAAAATGTTGAAACCAGCTAATATTTTAATTCTCGTTTATCCAAACTTTTATCAGACAGAATTATAGATTGAGAATTTCATAATTAAACCGCGAAGGTATTAATTACCGACAAACATGTAATTAACTCATTAATCATTCAATATAACCTCCCATTTGTCTCTCGTTAAATATGTGGTTGTCATGCTTTTAAAAATGACGTTAGTCGAGCCATACCTCTTAAAACGCTTACTTGTGTGCACAGTAGTTTATCCTATATGTTTGTTAATGTTCGTACGTAATCTTTTAACGAGATACCGACTTAAGCTATTACGGCACCCGTTGTGAACGCTAGCATTATCAAAACGTACTATACCGGCGGTTCGCCCTTTCCATGTACTTTATATGGGTTTAGTATTCTTTTGACGGAAATGCCATTCGAATGAACAACTTACAACACCGACGTAAAACCAACGGCCGGGAACGTTGCAACAGATAATTTACGGTCAAGTTCATGGCGGGAACTACAGCGTTCGGTAGACAAAGTTTGAACGCCATAATCGTAATAAAAACGTACAGCGTTGTTTACGGTGCTATATATTTTATTCAGAACAACTGGAGGGACATGATTTTATTGGTTCCGAACGTTTCACTCGCGATCGCTATACGCATAGTAATAGTAATTACAATAATAACAGCGACTGCGATCATTTTGATCGACTGACGGGTTGAAACATTTCTATCGAACACGCACTGCCCAACCCGACTGGAAGATTTTCGTTCGCTATATAGTATACAATTGTACGGTTATAGATTGATGTGCGCTGGGCCAAGAGGCGAATTTCCCGACATCCGTAACCCATCCCTCGAAACGAATACGTATGCGTCTCGTTGACATATCTACTCGCATTTCACAAACATTCGTTTTGAAAATATTTTTGAGAAATTACTCTAATAGAAGTGGGTTCTTAAATTACCCTACTTCCGAATGAATTTGTCGTTTTTCGATCGACAGAAGATACTTTCAGACAAGTTCAAAATTTCCGGTGTTTCATAAGTTTAGGTTTAGATTAGGTAATTTTGTTAAATTTTTTAGAACATAATTTCATTATTTTTTATATCCAATTCAAAATTATACACATACATACCCGAGTAAATATTAAATATGGGTAATTATTTTACATCAAATCTGAAAACATTATTTTCATTAAACGATGAAAATATTAACCAAGTGTGCGATATTTCAAAACAACAAAAAATATACACCCGAGAATTGTTTAAACGAGAAAAGTACTTTTATTTGGTTGTTATTAAACTATTCGATACATTGAATCGCTTTATTAAAAAATCGTATGATTGTGTTTGTCAATAGAAAAACTGACGACAAATTCATTTTAGTGCGGTATAACCTTAAGTTTCAAATTGCCGTTTTTAAAGTATAAATTCATATATATGTTTAGAACACGCGAAGATAGTGAAGAAGGCGAAGAACACCAAAATCCAACGAGAAACAATTCGGCTGCTGGCAATTTTAATGATTCGACGACGGTCGTGACACGACGTATGTACGGATTTTTCCCGAGGAATTCAAAAGTGTTCATTGCATAAACGTGTCCCCCCCCTCAATCATAATGAGAGACTGAAATGAACTGTTATCACCCAACGTTTACGGTACATAAATGTAAATATACAAAACAATACTCACGTATGACGGTCAAGTTGATTTTGTAATTTCGGGTGGGCGACATTTTGAAATCGACCCGACACTTGTACACGGCCGCATCCTTGTCGCCGATGTTTTTTATGATCAACACGGCCGGTTGCGGTGACACGCGGAAGTGTGCCCTGTCATCTAATGTCTTGGCGTCGGCCCAGTGCGATCCGACGGCCGCGGGCTTTTGCCCGTCCGGTGTTTTTGACGCCGACGTCGCGGGCGTAACGCCGGTGCGTCTGACGTCGTAACTGAAACACGAGAAGACGACGGGTTCAAACAAACGTCGTTAAGGTGTTTCCACGCGGTTCGATCCGCTCGGTTTTCCATTCCGGCTATACTCTACGCGCGTGAACATTTTACCAAAATCGGCCATGACTGTCGTCCTAACGTCGTCAATCTTGTTGTTAGTACCACTGCCACCAGTTGTCGTGACCTCCTCGGTTGAGCCAATTAAGTCGGTTATAAACACCGTCGAACGGTTAGTGCCGTTTAGACAGAGTTCGAAATTTGGTAGAATGAGTTCGTTTAAATGAATCATTTTCGTCAAAAGTGATATATGATTTATTGAGTCGGTTTATTATTTAAATAACAATTATATTTATAACTTATTAAAATTATATATAATATCGTATTGAAACTCGATTGTCGTCGCATATTCAGACACGACCGTGCGATGGCAGTAAGTAATGCTTAAGTCAGCACGATGCTGAATATGAACAAATGAGTTCATACAATATTATCCGTTAGGTGGTGACGGGTGGACGATATATACGGTATACACTGTCGACGCGAGCAACAATGTCGTCCTACCGACCGTCGTATTGCACAATCACGATAACGCGTTTGGAACGTTTCGCGACGACGGGTTCTGATTCTCCCGAACAATATTTGTCGTGTTCGAACATGCCGTTAGATACGCGTTACATTTCAAACGTGTGGTGGTAACGTTCGCCGATTTGTTCCGAACTATAAAATCTCATCAATCAGATTACGTCGTAAATGTAATTCGAGAAACGAATTAAAGACCGATTCTTCGCGTGAAAGCCGGTTGTAACGCACGACAAAACCTGTAGTTTATCAAACGATATCGTTTTTAAAACGATCAAATAGGTTCGATACGGCCGGACGGGCACGATTCAAACGAGCAAATTGAGTTTCTGATTTCATCGAATACAAAAGTACACGTGCGTGTACGCGTATGCGCCGAGTAAATAGATATGCGCGCAGAGTCCGACGAAGACCGAGTCGGTTTTTTCCGTATCTCGTATATAAAAAATAATTACGCTTAATATGCGAGTTCGACGCATAAAATATTAAAACGCGCGTGTCACATATGACGGTCGGTCTGACCGTTACGGGCGTCAAGGGGTTTTATTTGGCATGAAGAACACAAGGATAATTTTTATTCCTATTTTCATGGCTGGTAATTAACGAGTTAAAAGTTAAAATTAAGTTAGTTTTAATTAAGTTGCTAAACACATTAAACTTCGTTGAAATTGACTTTTGACCTAGTAACTTTTTTAAACTTAACGTGTTAACGACAAGTTACTTTATAAACATTTGAGTTTTGGCCAAAGATCAATGCATATTTTTCGAACGCGTTGTTTGTTTTTTAATGTATTCGATTCGCATAAACGTGATGAATTTATTAAATTCAGTTGTAAATTGGATTTTTTGTAACCGATTAAGTTAATCCGAAATTAATGAGTTACAAAAAAAAAAAATGTAATTAACTAGCCCGGCCTCGGCCGACAGTATGATTGTTTTTGTATTAGGTCTCTCTCTTTTTTTTCCTGTGCGTCGCACGTACGACCCGCCGAGTTAATCGACACGCGTATACACGACTGCGATACGCAGCGTTTCGATTGTATCCCGTTCAACAGACCCGTTGCCGCGTCGTGCACCGCGTGCGATTACATTCGCACAATAAATCGGTCGTTGGGCGGCGACAACGGCGTTTCCGGCCGGCGAATTTCCGACAACTGCGGTGCCGTGGCGTGCAATTCCGGTCGGTAAAAACGACGTTTTGGGTGCGCGCGCGAAACGATGGCACGCGTACCGTAACAGTGCGTACACGCGGGCGCGATGTTTTCGTCTGGGATCGCGTCGTGGTGCGCGGGCTCGCGACAAAAGGGTCCGCAATCGTTTTCGCTATCCCCGTCGTCGTCGTCGTCGACACGTTTGTAGACAACGCCGTTGTCGGCCGATAAAACGCACGTTGTAACGAATTTACGGAATCCACGTGGAGACCCGCCGGCGAGGAAAACGCATTGTACGTCGAGGAGAATGCATCGCTAATTATAAAACAACTATTATTAAATTAACGGTGGCGCGCGCGTAACACGTTACCAATTATTTACAACACCGTTTGCGTCGCGTGCCGTGCTATCAACACATCGTTGGACCCGGAGCGTACGGTTGTACCACAATTGCCTATCCGGAGCGCCGCTCGACAATCGATTAAGTAACGTTGACCCGATTATAACCCAAGAACATTGCGCGCCTATTTTAACATAACTATGTTTTCGGAATCTTAATCCGACGTCTCTAATTGAATTCCAAGCAATACATTGTGTTTACTGCATTGTGTTAATTTTTACAAAATAAAACATAATGTATTATCCAAATTTTTAGATATCAATGACAGTTCCGATAAATTCGAAATTAAAAATTAGATTGAAACAATAATAACAACTCACATTATAGCGATTAGTCTATATTAAGTGTAGGAAAAGATCTCATAAATAATTTGAACTCGAGCTAATGTTAGACAAATGTATACATTAATCTTTAAAACATTCTCGATATTTACGTTATCGAAAAACCGAGCACGCGCGCGCGAAAACAAAACTACCACAATGCAACCAACATTAATCCTTATCGGAAATTTTCCATAGAATTCACCCTTGAGACGAATTCCGGGACGAACGATTTACGTCAATGTGATGTTTGATTAATTGGGCCGGCATTGTTTTCCAAGACGTCCTTGACCGCGTACGTACGAGTTAAACGTGTATATTCTTATGCAAATGGGTCCGTTCACGCGCATATACATGTCAAATTACAAATACTCACGAAAAATTAGCGTGCCGACAAAAGAAAACAACGTTTACATATATAACGTATATATATATAAATATGTAAGACCCAGTTCAAACAGTCGGAAAAATGACCAACGTCGTAAATTGTGCTTCGAAAAGAATGCGAACAAGTCAAACACGTACACGAGTGTTGTTGTAAAAAGTTGGATACAGATCAACCGTACATTTGATAATTAAACGGCAATGGTTCTTGTTTTTGATAACAAGACGTGATAAGCTATGAAGAAATTTAGCATTATGTTCATGTTAGTACTTACTAATACTAATAATAATAATAATAATAACATTAACAACAATAATTTCTGACGTCGAAATGATCGTTCATTTTTCGTTCGACAAGAATTATTACACCGAACGAACAATTGAACCGACGTAATCGTATCATAATATATATTGTTGGTATATACCTGTATATCGGTTTCGTCTGCCCTTGTTTCACCCAAATGACCAAAGTGACCCGATCGTTTGAGGTCGGCGGAGTTATGTTGCACGGCAAATACGCCGCTAAACCCGCCACTGCTTCTACGTTTGTGCTGCTAATAACTGAAAAATAAAAAACAAAAATCAATATTATTTGCAGTCAAGCAGTGACAAAACACATTCGGCGATTATTAATTTTGCGAACGAGACCGCGTTATATAGTGACATCACGATCGAAAATAGAACCGCAAAAAACCGTATAAACGTACGATACGTCTTAATTTACGTGTACTTGTGTAATTCGACGAGATATGTATTATATTGAAACGATAACGTAACGCTTTTGAACCGGAATCATAACGCACAATCTCGATTATGAACCAAGACAGTAACGGCCAAATACGCTTCACAACTTGCTGTAAGCGTGTACGTAAGGATGGGTTTATAATTGTCTAAAACGGGCATCGAAATCGGACGCTATTCAATAACGACATCGCGGGGACGTTTAAGTTGCTTTTAACATAATATCACATCTACATTATCTTTTTTCGAAACGTCGGGTTTCTGTCATATCGTCAAAGTCGTTTGGACTGACGTGATTTAAAACAAATTATATGTATATTGTATAACGACTATTTAAGCATCTTAATAATTAGGTTTTTAAATAAATATCGTTTTCCCTCTAACGGGTCAGTGATTTTCTTCACGCAGCTGCGGTGAAAAACCAACTCGGAAAATCAATTACCGTCAGCTGATGTTTCGAACGAAACTTATCTCCGTCGCCAAGCCATTTCGGTGTGTATTACGCATATTTTGACGAGGGTGAAAGTCAGAGAATACGGCGAAACGATCAAATATTTAAGAGAAAAAATACAAAAATTATTTTTAATGAACAAAAAGGGTACGTTTCCTTCTATTTTTTGTTTTTTTTGCTCCTTCTGCATTTTCGACGGTTTTTTTTTTCACTTCGTCCGATCGCTCAACCGTTTTCGACGGGCAAACGGTTTTCCCTTACGCGTGCGCGCCCAAAATGCCGTCATCGGTTTCCGTCGGGCCGGCTGCAGCGCGCACACCCGTCCGTCATAGCCACCGTTTGATTAATAGACGCGACTTTTCCAACAGAGAGAAACGCCTCGCCTCGTCCGTTCGCGCGTTAGACATACGCCTAAGACGCGCGGGGAGTCGGATGCCAAGTCACTCTTTCCGCACTGCTCTCCCGGCGCGCTTCCGCTGTCGATTTTCTTATTATTTTTATTTGTTATTATGCACGTTATACCGAGGAACGGTGAGCGATGAGCACTCGTCCCCGCTAAGACCGAACGTCTGACTTAAGCCCGGTGTCGCCCGTGAAAACTATCACAAACCGTATACTCTATTCCACGTTTATTAATTCCGTAATTTGTATTGACGAAAATATAAACAAAAAGAAAACAAAATCAAGAATTTATTTCGGTCAGTAGAAAACCCACGTGATATCATTCGCGATTCTATAGCGCTGTTGATAAAAATAGATACGGTCGGGTGTCTATCAAAATTGATTTAGTAACAAATGAATAAATGTTGTGATTTATATAGCCTCGTGGTACTGATTTCCAGCAACATTTTAGCGCTGTATAAGCGAAGTCATACAATTCAAATCGATAACATCGCGTTGGTTGAACGTTGGTCGTCGATTCGACGACGAATGACTCCAGTGCCCCGGGAAACGGATTAGGTGTCATGCGAACGAAAGTCATGCTTCAGCATCCCGTTTCCCGATCACAGTGCAACGTTCTACAGCGGTAGTCGACCAGACACGTCCGTCAAACGCCGGCGGTGGCGACGCAGTTATATGCGTATGCGCGCGAAATCGGCGTGTCCGTCTTCGTACCGCCGACGACGATGGGCGATAAAAAAATACGAAAACGAACGAAACAATGCGACAAACGGGAATGACGGACACAGTAACGCGTTTTACGACCGGCCGGCCGTCGTTTTTTATGGCGCGGGCCGAAAACGTCGGGATCGCGACAATACCCGACACGCGTGCGTTTCAAACGAAATTATTGTTGATTCGGGGCACGTTGAAAATTAGTCCGTTCGATAAACGCGCGCTTTTGTTGTTGTCCGTCCAAACAATATTTGACTGACGGCATTGTCCGCGCGGTGATTTCAAACGTTCCGTCATTGTTCGGCTTTTCTTTTTGTTACATACCGGGGCGATTCGTTAATGAAATTAATTTACCGACGTTGTCAATCAATATACGCGCACGTATTAATTTAAACAACGATACAACGAACCGCGGCGTTCTCGACAATGGAACTCGCGACAACACCGTATTACGCAAAACTGATAATGCGCTAACTTTATTATTTCCGAAAACTATACGCGACTTGTCGACAATTTTAACTTTTAAATTAATTTTAGCGTTGTCGCGTTGTTCTTGTTCGCGCGTGACGTCTTCGTCAAATAGATAATACACCAACGCCTTTGTTCGCAGGACTATAACTTTGTCTTGAAAAAAAAAAATCTTACTTCCGTTGACTTCCATTGATCCACAGACCGAACACTGGACGAATACCGTGTTCTGTACAAAACTACACGACTGTTCGAAGAAAGGGAAACGCGCAGGTTTCAATTCCATTTATAGAAATCGGTAAATATTAAGTGAATAATATTGCGTGCAGTACAACCATATCTGTGCTTGTGAGTTTACTGTTTGTGGGACGATTAATTTAACCGTTAAACCGAATGAAAAAAAAAATCGATCACAAGTTTCACGTTCAAATTATGAAAACTGTTGTCATATTACCCAGTAGTGTACAGAACGTGTTCAATGTGAACACACGGCGAATGAAAACGAAATTCGTGTTGTTACTCCGACCGGATGTCGAAGTGTAGGGCAACGGTGTTGCAAAAAAAAGTTAAAGCAATTTCCATAATAGCTATTTCGACTTTTCCCGAAATAATATATTACACGTTGTTATACGTCATTGTTATTATTATTATTTTTATTGGACGTCTTCGAGATGAGGAAGCGCGTGTGATCGAAGTGCGTCACATGCGATTCGTCCGACACGCAATACTGTTTTTTGACGAAAAAAATAATTATAACAACGCCAAAATGGATTTGCCATCCGATAGTGTCGCGGTGGTATATACGCATAAAATGTTGTTATGAGGAATTATATTAGCATTTATATTATATCCGAGTTTCCCGATATATATATGTGCATTGCGTTATATATCGTTTGTTTCGGAAAAAAAAAACCGAAAAATTCGAAAAATTACGACATGGAACGACTAAAACGTCAGTCGTTCGAAATGTAATTTCGCAAGTTTACAACCAAAAAAAAAAAAAAACGACGGTTCGTTCGCGTTATGTCATTAACGTCGTATATATTCTCGAATAAACCGAGCAGCAGCAGTCGTCGGTCTTGTCGTCTCAACATTCGGTAGAACGCGAATCACACGTATACCGTTTGGTGACTTTCGCGTTTTCGTTACAAAGCCGCGCGTTTAATTACGTGTGATTTCTTTGATATTTCGCACGGGTAGAAAAAAACAATCGAACCCACTCGGGACGCGAATGGAATATTTTCTCCGACACGACAGCGATTCCGCACCGTTTCGCATATCTCGCCCGTCCGTTTCCCACCAAAGTCCCGTCTGAATTACGGGTAATTGACGTCGGGTTGTCCGACGATAATTATGAACTGAACCCGCGGTGCGACGTGTCATATATACGACAGTCGTCCGCGCTAGTGACTTTTTCGCGTCGCACCGATTATAAATAATATACAGTCGCCGGGTCGACGTGAACACTCGGTGATCCAATAGCGCGCTAACGAATGAATACGATTTGATTCGTCCGTCAAACGTTCCTTTAAACGTTCATTAGTTTCACGGAGCCGTTTCGTGTATTGGTCCGTTGAATTATCGATACGATTTCGGCTCGTTAACGATTTGGATTTACAAAATAACATGAAAACCGTCGTCCAACTCGGTAATAGTTTTAGATGTTTTCTGTCGTTTACTTTGGTAAAATACAAAGTCATTTGGGAATCGATTGAAATCCTTCGGGCGATTTCGAGTGTCGGTCTATGGTTTGTTTATTCGAAAAGTTGTAAGTACTGTGGAAACGAAATTTCATAACGGACATTAATCGCGACGACCAAGTTCTCGCGGAAATCCTAGTACGTTTGACGGATATACGATTTTCGTTTTTCTTCCACGACATGTCGACATTTTGACACAACGAGAAGGTATAAACACCCGCAGAGACGAAGAAACGACAACGTTTTTACATTTATTTCGAGTCGGACGTTTTCGACAGTCCTCCAAAAAACGTTCTCGTTTACATATACACGTATATATGGTCACCGTTATACGTATAACGTTACGACGCACACGCGTGCAGGAAACTCGTATATATTATGTATTGTATATCCGTACGTGTGCGCGAGTTCTGCAAACGATCAACGACGGCCGAGTACGACATTTCCCCGTTGGTAAGTCGTGAAATATTCTATACGCGTGTGTATGTACGTATACACACACACACACACACACACACACATATTATATATATAAATTCGAGTACGTAACAGCCGAAACGATAAGTCGGACGGCACGGGCGGAGGAAACGTCGAAAACGGCGCGGGTGACGACTGCGTTCGTGACGAATCGGAATTGGCCTCCATTTGCATTCCAATATACGTGTCTCGTATATACGCAATCAATGCGCGCCAATACGTCGCTTCCCCAAAAATTCTTCATCCGACGCGGAAAAAAACGCATTTGTCGTATTTCGTTTCGTATTTTCTTTTTCGTTTTTGCTGTTATTTTTTATATTCTTTTACCGCCGCCGCCGCCGCTCGTGCTCGGATCGAACAGCGTTGGCCGTTGAACGTCGGTCGTTGTCGTTTATCGAAATGAACGCGCGGTTTGTCGATCGTCACGACCGCGTACGCGCAAATAATAATACGCGACGTAAAAGACGGGTCGGCATCGCGAAAATTAATGTTTTAATAACGTATCGAACGACTACGTACAATTATACAATGCTCGCGCAGCGCTATTGATTTCGAGTTGTTTGCATTCGGCACCGATGTACGCTGCCCCGAGTGCGTGCCTTTCGATTATCGTTGATCAACCGTATTTTCGCCTTTCGTCGAAAACCAAATGTTTCGCAATACGATTCTTTAATTCAACGTTTCAAATTTGTATAAATTGCGTTCACACTGTTATGTAAATGTATAGAAACAGAGTATGATTTGTATTTAAACAGTAACGACAAGGTAAATATTGAATACAGTTTGCAATATCCATTCGTTTGCGTAACGAATCGTGTTGTGTATGTTTGTTGTGTCGGCTGAAAAACAACTAGAATAACATTATAAAAACCGAACTGCTAAAGTTCGTGTGATATCTCTGCACATGCGTCAGCGTCGATAATTGGCTCGACATCGTTTTATTTATGTACCGTTCACGTAAACGTCATTTGAAAATTACGAAATGTGTTTTATCGAAATTCGTACCGTCTAAAATGTTTTCGAGAATAAAACCTGTAAACGTCATTATCTCGGTTTGTTTTCGACGTCCTAAAGAAATATTACGTCAATACAAAACTATTCGATTGAAAACGTTGCCGATTACGGTGTATGAAATGTAAACAAACTACAGATCTGACGTCGAGTATAACAAAAAAAAAAACAACAAAAACAACAACAACAATAACCCACTGTATTATTGTTATTGTACATGATGTCATGAGTCGACCCGATAACAAAACGATATTGCTCTCTGTACACGATTGTTCACTACATTTTGAAGGTGTGGCTGTTATTTCTTACGTTGGCAAATGTCAACTATTTAAATCATATTCATTTATTTTACGTAACGTTTATACGTATACGTTTTATGGGCGGAATGGGAGTGGTTAAATTTAAATTTATAGACGCTACGAATCGTACATTTATGACTCGCGTGTAATAACTTTCAAGAAATATAATACAATAAAGGATACGAAGACACGAGTTCACCCTTTTACTTATTTATGCAGCCCGGAGGAATTTTCGACCAGGATTTTATTTGATTTTTTTTTACGAAAAAACGAACGGTCAAAATTACGAAGGATCGTTGATAAAAAAAAATTTTTATTTATTTATTTGGGAAGAGCTCTTAAAGTAAACAACTCGACAATTAAAATATAATTTGGTTGACAAAGTTAAATGATGCTATATCTAAATAATAATAGTAATACAAATATAACAAACTGAAAAATACCTATATATATATATATATATTATTTAATCAGTTAATTTTTTAACTGATAATACTACTATACTATACTGATAATACTAAATTTTTATAGCATTATTGAAAAGGCACCATGAAATAAACATATATCAATGTATGTTTACAATGTACTGTAAATTATTTTCGTAGTAAGACACTAAATTATTTTATTACAGGGTCGTATCGACCGTTTTATTGGAATCTCTCTGGCGATTACGAATTTTTTATGTTTTCGTTTGAATTACACGATATCGTCGTACGAGCAATTAACGATTATGACGCGATTGTATAATATATTATTGTGTATTGTCATGTCGTTGCGGATTGACGAAAATACTGTTTTTTTAGGCTGTCGTGTATGTATCGTCCATACTGTTTATTTTACACGCGTTGTAGACACATAATTTATAAATAAATTCCAGGAAAAATTATTTATTATTAACGTCGGGTTTCAATCGTTCACAGACAATAATATCGATTATAATGTCACGAAGGTTACGAGATTTGGGTGAGATACTTTTTAAAAGTATTTAGAACAATGAACACTCAAACAATTGACAAATGTATATACACACATTCGACAATGCGAAACGTTTGATAAAACGGTAGAATACCTTACACGACAAGTCTTATCTCTGTGCTATGAAGATAACCGACTCACGAACCCAATTCTACATAGACACGATTTCGGTCCAAAGAGACTGACAGGCAGCACGCGAACTCCGTGTCAAGTGGGAAGGAGAGATCACGTACGGTTTCCCAAACACCTCGGCGTAATCCTAGACAGATCGCCACTGCGAAAATGCAAAAACCCAGCTAAACACTAGGAATAACCTATTGAAACAACGAGTTCGTACGATGCGCGGTGCAGTCCAATCTTTCTGGGAACAACCGTACTAGCACTCTGCTGCTCGGCGGATGAACACGTCCGGTATGGCGACCATCGGTACGCACGTGTAATTAGGTACGTGTCGGTCGGTCAACGAACACGCAGAATAATCACGGGACGTCCGAAACCTAAAGTCACAAATGATCTACACACACCGTATAGCACCGTCAGGTATATATCGGTAGAAGTGATGTCAGAGGAAAAAATGCAATTCCAACGAAAGGCGTTCGCCGCAAACGGAAACTATATTATCGAAACGTCGAGAACGGATGTTGAGACGGAAAGAAAAATGTAAATCCGAAGAACCGCTCGAACAAGAACAACACACCCATCGGAAGTAATCTAAATCACGGATTTCGGGAAACCTTAAATCGTTTGAAGGTAAGAGCAGCAAGGACGAAGATAAACGTCGTTAGCTTAAGAGATGGGGACAGAATGAAGAATCGCGACGCGGCCGACGTCTGATCCGGTGCGGGACGGCGGATGGGAAATCCGAGAGGAACGATCTCGTCAAAGAACCAAATGACGATGTCATTAAACTGATCGAACGCAGGTTCAGAAAAGAAATCTGACATGACGGGAAGGAGAAGGCACATTCATAAACTTCATAAGACTACTATTACAATAAAAATAAAAAAAATACGTAAATGGAATTTGCATACAAATGATTTGCTTACTTTGGGAATTTCGGCAAAAATTCGATTGGAAAAAAAATGAAATCCCTGAAACTCGTATTTATGGTTTAGTACACTGGTAAACGACATATCGATTGTACTTTTTATAAAATATTTTACATTAAATCGAAAAATGCCAGACATTTAAAAACGGATGGGAACAATTTTAATATACGCGTCAGATTCAAAATGATCACAGATCGAAAAATGCTGACGATAAATAAATATTTCATTTTTTAAAAAAAAAAAAAAATGCCTACCGTTAATTATTATTACAAATAACAACACAAATACAATTCTGGGCCCACGTGTTTAAAATAATATTACTATATGGCGTCATGCGAGTTTTATAAATAATACGCATAGGTACGCGATATAAACGTGGCGACACGTTAACTTTCGATCGGATTGAAATAGTTTAATGAATTTTCACGACCGAAAACCGTGTCACTTGAGTATTCATAAAACGTCGAAATTTAGTTTTAACGCACGTAACACAAAAGTTTTAATTCGCAAATGAATCTTTTTCCGTATTATATTATTAATTATAAAACGCTAATTGCATTCGGACCGATTGACCTTTCGCGCGCGCGCACACACACACACACACACACACACACACACACACACACACACGATATTTATTATATAACCCGCTGTGTGTGGGATTAATCAGATTTTCGACTTTTGAAAATACGCTCTCCGTTTGCCGAGCACGAGCGAGCGAATGATCGTTCGTCTATCGACGATGTTGTTCGAATATATTCGATAAAATTTCGGCGATTCCGGACACACGAGAAATACACATAAGTACACGTGTCAAACAGTCGAAGAAATAATAGCGTGTCTGAACGGCGCGCGTCGCGTATGAAAAAACGGCGAGTCCCACCACTATCGGTCATGAAAGTAATTAAGTAATCGTACATAACTGAACGTGGCGACGCGACGCCCTAAGCGTTCGTCATACCTTTGCACGGAATCGCTTCGAAACGACAGTAAAAACGATTGCATGTCTAACCGTTCGCGTTTAAAAAAAATAAAAAAACATATATATACCTAATAGCCTAAATGCTAATTGTAAATATTTTTTTTTTTACAGATCGTGTATATACAATAAACTCAAAAAAAAACATTTTAGGCAATTTTTCGTTTCCCGCCGTAATTAGTTTGACGGGCGCGCGAACGTTCGTACAACAACAACGCAATCGCTTAAATCGGCAGGATTACCGGACGGAAAACTGGCCGCCGCAGCGTACAATACATAATGACGTAACGTTCACCTTAAAACGACATCGGTGCACTGGCCATATTTCATGTTGTTCTGCGTTTTGCGCATATTGATTATTCGCGTCTCGCCGCTCGGCCGTGGTACGTGTCGCACACGCGAATCGAGTGCCGAAACTTAAAAACACACCCGTCGGGTTTCTCCTTGGAAAATAAAACGACCGACCACCGTCGAGTCCCTGAAATAGTATCGCGAAAACGCAAGGAAATATTGTTTTTTTTTTCAGGATTTGAGAATCGTAACAATTCGTTTATTCAACGATACGCGTATCGGACAGAACTGACCGTAATCAACGCGAACCGTGAACGAACGTTTTCGAAATCTATCTAGATGTAAGTACGATCCACATTCACGAGACACCTTTCGAAAAAGGCACGCGATTGTTAAATCTCGAATCGGATGAATAATAAATACGGTGATGGTCTTTTTTTTTTTTGTCTAACTCGATTCGAATGTCTATTGTATTGTATACAAAATAATATTGGCGCGTGCGTTTTGACGATAATCGATCGTTCATTCAAACGGCATGTTCAGGCGTTTCGATGGTACAAAACGCTCGATCGTTCAAAATCCATTTGAGTTTAATCATTACGATTCACTTTTCGCGGCCGACCCTCGCCGCGACTACGTGTGAGATTAGAACGACTGTTGTCATCGATCGGATGACCGTTTACGCGCGCGCGAGAAATCTCCAATAATCATTCGGCCGTTCAATCGAATGTACAAACATTCGTGATTACGTGTCGCTCGGGTGCGTGCGATTACGTAAAACCGTCCGTCGAACAGGATTTTATGTGTCGAGAAATAAAAACGCGAGACGAAAATTCCCCGGACTAACTACACGTACGTGAACGTTACGGACCCCGTTCGTAGAGCCGACCGTGAAACGTGAGAAGTAACGATATCGATTAATACGATTTCAACACGAACGATCAAGAGGAACAGTAGTTTCCAATATTACACGGGAGCGTAATTAATATACATATCTGTTTACAGAGCCGTTTCAAATTATAAACTTGTGTATCTTGTCGAATGCGGTGTACCGTAAAACACGTACGCTCTACCGCTCGTTACGGCACAGTGTGTACGATACGCGCGGTTCTACAGTACTTTTTAATGGACGTATCACGCATAAAATTATCATATCGATTTTTTTTTTAATTTCAATGATTACACGTTGTATCGTATTTCGTACACCACAATATATATATATATATATTTAAACGCCTCTTACGAAACATCGTGAAATATCTTCTTTGCGGACGTCACACGTCACTCGGTTAGATATGACGGCAGCAAATTAAAGATGATTTTTGACGTGTATTTTTTTTTTGCTTCTGGCAATTTGTCATAAAAGCGAATCCGATAAGCTTTCTACGCGTTTATTGTGTATATCACTCGACGGATCGACGAAAAAATTGAGAAAGCTTCAAAGACGAATCCTTTCGCATCGGAATATACGCTAGCCACATCCATCCGAATGGATTTCTGTTCCGACGTTAGATTTCCGTTCAATAGTTCCATGTGACGTTTGCCTTTCTGTTTTCTACCACAACATATCTCATCTCAATAACGCCGTTATCGTCCCCTAATTATTTACAATCGCTAAATGTTCAAACGCACGTACGTGATGTTGTAGACCGCATACGACAGACCGACAACAGTACGTACGGGCTTAATGCGATTCGACGGTTTGTCATCGTACAGTCGAAAATGTAAAAATTAAATTCAAACTCATAGCTCGGGTAGGGCGAAATGATACGTTTTTCCATCCTTTGAAAATACCTGAGAGCGAAAAAGATATGGCAATTGCTACTTATCGACACCCGGATTCAAATTATTTTTACATAGAATTAATTATGACATAAACGGCAGTTGGCAAAGTTCGTTTTAACACCACAACGTCTCCAAACTGAAACACGATACGCGGGATGGTGTGAAAGCGAAACATGTGGATATATCGACAGAACGAGATGCGAGACGAACGATGTAACGATACGGCAAATGGAACGTGCGGCTACTACGACACAATAAATAGGTCCAATTTCTGTCCGGGAATAATACAATCTATCTGGTTTTCAATGACGTATCGAGTTTCAACGAAAAGTTACGAACACGGATCTATCACGTTTCCCAAAAAATTTATTTTATCTCAACAGTAAATATAAAGTATACACGAATAGCGTAAAACAATTTTTTTTTTGGTAGTAAATTTTGGCACCGTGACGTGTTTGTTTAAAAGCTGACAACTCGAATATATATATATATTTGTACTGTAGTTAAAACAAAAACAAAAAACGACGTTGTTATTTGTACACTCGCGTCGACGTAATATAATAAAACGTAAATAAATGAAAAGATAAACCGGCAAAAAACGGGTCTAGCGGTTTTCACGTAGGAAATGAAATGTCGACTATTAACAATGGCCACAATCGATACGGCAACATAGCGTTTACGTAATGTATTGATATTGATGACCTGCGACTTTGTTCGTTCTGCGCGGTCACGAGGGTTTTCGCTCGTTCCCGTCACCAGGAGGGCGCGAAAAACCGCGAGAAACATTTATAAACTTTATAATTGTTTGACTCGGTTCGCTGGTGCGTTCCGAACGGATTCGTCGAGTTTAACCCGAAACTCTTCGGCGTTTTCGACGAGTCCGGTGAATTTTATTACCGCACGTGATAAATAAGACCGCGTCCCGTTTCACACGCGCGGCCCAAAATTTATCCGGCCCACGTGTCGCACGGTCGCACGATCCGTCCGCGTATGTGAACGCGGCGGAAATAGACCGAACAACGGGCGGTCGTTATGATATTGTAGGTGCGCGAGAACTCGTTTCGCAATAAAATATGTGCGCGGTCTGAACTTGACGCGGCCGTTTCTTTCTGTTTTCCTGGCGATTTATATCGACTTTTTTTACTTTTTTTTTTTTTTATTTGTGAGTGTTTTCTTGTTTTTGAAAATCCGACCCGTCCGTACGCGAACGGTTCGCTTTCCCGAGACGATCGTACGAGAATTATAATATCAAACCGCTACGTCGAGACACAACGTTCCCCGGTTATCTTCGCCGGCGCGTTTGCGTTCCTAACCTCGATCGTCTCGTATAAACCGGAATCGTAATAATATCATGTAATACGACACGTTGCCGAGATGTATTTTATAGGCTGCGCGTGAAGTCCTGTATATTACAGGACGATTTTTGTGTCTCCGGAAGTGTAAACGATTTTCGTTGTCCATTTGTTTTCTTTTTTTTTAAAGTGAATTTCAACGTGTTTTCTATTTTAATCAACATAGTCATAGACTGATCCGTTAGGTTTATCGTAACAAAAGTGCGGGTTTCCATCGAACTACGGGAAAATCGACTCTTTTCTCCGTGAACGGAGCGAGAGGACATGGTTTTCTGAAAACCGTCCATGAATTATTTAAAAGTCAACAACGAGAAAAAAATAATAATGAATTTCGCTCCAAGATCTCGGCGAACAACAGACGTAAAAAAAAAAAAAAATCACGTTATCGTAAACGCCGAACCGGAGAAAGCGGGGAAAACCACAACGACGAATAGCGCCTTCGGACGTGCGCACTTCTACGTACACACCATACCATTTATGTTATCGCGGACCGGAAAATCAATTTATTCTTCTCGAGTTCCGCCGCGGCGCGCGACCATATCCGTTTTGCCGCGCGGACTTTCCGTTTCGTTCGCCGTCGCGCACACGCATATCGCTCGTTCGTTATTTGTCTTCTGTCCTTTTGCCCGCCGCCCGGCGATTCGAGACTGTCGTTGTGTAATAGTCGAATCGGACGGCGGTGGCGTACTTTAAGGGGGTTTGGGGGCGACAGAGGAATTCACTCCCCCGTCCCCTTCCATGAAGCTTTTTATTCTTTTGCCTAATGCATATTTATTTTTGATTACACGATTTGTTTTCCGCAGTATTATAATCGAGTGGATATTCAGTTAATAGATTTTTGATATGACTTATAGATGATATATAAATATCACAATCTGACCAAATTAATATTACAAGTAACGGTCACGATCACATAATTTTCTATTTTATCGACGTTTTCAAGCCTTAAGACAGGCGACAGCTGATGTCATCTATCTCAATCGATTAAAATTTAAAATTGATATCTATTTTTGTTATTTAATATTTAAGTTACTATTGCTATTGGATTTTTACATTTTAATGATTTTAAAAATTGAGGTATTTAATATTTTACCTTCCCCCCTCACCAAAAAAAAAAAAGTTTCAAAGATACGCCACTGTCTGACGGTCCGTATTCTGTTGGTTTTTCGACGGAAACCGGCGCGAGTTTTCACCGCGTGTCGTCATTATCGCGGACGGGGAGCGAACGACGAGGATTAAACGACGACGATTACTACGACAACAACAACAACAACAACAAAACTAAAAGCGTATACCTACCGCGCGCGTTCATGATAAACGTATAAAAAATATCGCGCGGTCATTTTTACGACCGCCGTGTTTGACGGGCTTATTAAGCCGCGTTAAAAACCGTACGACGTGATTTACCGCGTCGACTTTGTACGGACGGGAAAACGGATTGTTTTTTTTCTCAGATATAAATATGACTTTTGGTCTGATACGTGCTTTACGAATGACATATTACACGTTAGGATTGTACGTGATTTTTTTTTTTCGTCTGTGTCGGCTGACGCGTGATAAACACGTAAAACGCACTTCTCCGGAGGTGGTCTCGTACCGTATTCCACAACAAACGTTATCGTCCTTTTGTAATTATTCAACAATTACGTATTCTAGTTCGGACCGATCGTTTATACGCGTGGGTGCGTTGATATAGTTATGATACAATGTCTACACGTTTTAATCGCTTTAAACGCACGACCGATAAGCTGTTTTTTTAAATTTTTTATCGCAAAACAAATTCATTAAAAACGTTCGAAATATCGTAGATCCTCGACGTTACGTGTAGCTCGGTCGTTTCGACAAGCCGGACATCAGATAAACAACGAGACGACGTTCACGAGACGAGCGTTGCCGACAGCGAAACAGAATATGGAAAATATAAGTCGCGTGTTCGAACGTAACACGACGACGACAGCAACGACGACCGTGTTGAACGAGGTCCGCCGCCCGTGTTCGGACACGCTGTTGTTTTTTTTGTACCGTTCAAACGTCCGCCGGCGCAATACGTCACGTGCGAATTTTCCCGCGCGGCCGTCTCAGGAGTGCGGCGGCCGCGGTCGGGGCGAGTTCGCGCAGTTTTTCAAAACGACGGCTCAGGTGCCGACTCGAGTACGCGCGCACGTCGTCCCGAGCGATAAATTAACGTCGTCGGACACGGACAAAGAAAACAACATCGTCCGCCCGGCGAACTGTTACCGTTTCCGCCTTGTCGCGTTACGCCGGCCAGCCACTGTTGTAGACCGCGTTCCCGTATTCGCACAGCACATTGACGACCGCCTCGCCGGAACGTGTTGCTCACAACGGACCACGACACCACGCGTACTAAACGAAATCAGGAAATTCAACGGCGAACCCGAAAAAAGTACGTTCAACGCATCCCCTTGGTGCTATAGAACGGACAAGAGATCCCGATATCAAACCGTATAGCCGGCCAACAACACGAGCCAAACCGTCCACACATAATCTACGTTATTACTCGTTTTCTGTGTTTCGTGCCGTACGTATCGATGAATAAGACCGTGTTCCCGTAATTCGCGGACGTCGGCGACGGGTAAATCGATTCGCGAGAACATTATTTCCACCGGTTTCGTTTCCGTCATAACGGCACAATCGACGTCCGCGTGTACAGTCCAACGTATACCAACAAATCGATGTGACGTACACACATGTACGCATAGGAACATAATTCACGTTTTGTAACGCCGCCGTGCTCTTTTCCATTACCGATAAAGGCTCCGACGTCCGAGTTCATTGGCCTCACGCATAAATCAACCGTCTAATAACATTGGCGAGAGACGTTTTAGCGCACGAGATTCACGTAGTCTATTCTATTCTATATCCTATAGACGGACGTCGATGCTCGTGCTGTCGGACAGGTCGTCGTAGTAGATGATGCGGACCGCGTTGTTGCTCCACCCCCCACCCCCAGCCCGCCCGAGGGTTTCGTCCGTTGTGCGCGGACGGCTGAAGATATTTCTGATGAGTTATTGTTATCGTCGTTCTTATTAAAAGTACGCCATTTGAATAAACGTATGGATATTTAAATAAAAGGAAACCTATACATTTTTGTCTCTCCGACAATTGACTTGCAGCCCGTTTAACACGTATCGATATCATTCTATGCATCGTTCTTTGTGCGCGCGCAGTACAATATACCGAACAACGAGACAAAAAACTAAACATGCGAATAACCTTTAAATTTAAACTCGAAACAAACGACTACTAAAATAATATATTTACATTTATGTACGCTATATCCGTCTTTGCCGATAACGTTATTTTTTTATTATTATTTGGTATTTTTTATTTTTTGTGTTTTTACGGAAATTCGATTCACAATATCGTACGCGAAAATATGCTAAAATGTTTGCGGTAATACACCGGTACCGAACGAATACACGAAACTCGATAATCGTAAATTGCACACGTTGTTTATAAAAAAAAAATATTAACGCGTTCGCGGCGATAACAAACACGGTCGTGCGTGTTCGGAAGAGCGAAAAACCCGATCGGAATAATAAAAAATAAACCGCCGGACAATTATAAACGCATTAGTACGGACGGTGTACGTCGCGATGGCGTAGTGTACTTCCGCGGCCGAAATCGACCGTTAATAAATACGAGCGCGTTAAATACAAACCAGATGGAAATTTCTCAACACGCCGCTACGCGTCCCTTTACAAAATGAATCGTTTATATTCGTATTGAGAGCGTACCGAGTTTCGGGACTGGAGCGAATTATACGATTTCGAGTCGCAAATTTGTGTACCGACCGTCTTCGACTAGTCATGATGTAAGATGCGTATAGCACACGTCTGTGTGCCGACGACGCAATCGGTCGCGATACGTGTGCTGGAGCTGGTGATATATGAATGGAAATGTAATTGGCGAGATCGGAACCGGAAAAACGTGTGGGCGTGAAGATTTTCCTGAACGCGTTTTTACGGACGATCGTTTTTGGGAACAACACCCGATAGAAAAAATGAATTATTGGTCGAGATTGAGTGTCCGTTGACATGACGTCCGAATAAAGCACAACGTAGCTAGATTCAAAAAAAGTATGAAACCGTTGAACGAAACGATCATTTCTGGAACCAAAAAAAAAAAAAAAAACGTTTTCCCGTAATTAGTTCCGTTCAAATACGTTGATTGCATTTCTGAAGCGAAAACGGACGGAGAAAAAGATTATTGAAGAAATTTTTTTTTTCTTTTTTAGCCGAATACGAATTCTTTTTTTTGTGATAAGACGACGCGGCGTACGTAATAATTACCGTGGTTTCGTACTAATAACACGACGCAGACTGTATAGAAACGGTTTTCGCTTGGTGGAGTAGACAAGCGGGGAAATCGAAACCGGAACGGGGGAACGGACGCCGTCGACGAAAAAGACAACAAACAAAAACAAGAAGACGGTCGTCGTTTTTGGGACAGCAAACGAGACTCAGCGCGGTATTTACATTGTACGTTTCACGTTGTAAATCACGACGAGCACTATCCGTACGCGTATATCATAATACACCACCCGGTCGGTCGTCCCGCCAACACACCCTTCCTCGGCCCGCCGCCGCCGGGTATAGCGCGTAGTTAACCTGCGCCGGTCCGTCAGGGCACGGCCATTAGTTTTCCGGACCTCCACGGCACGCCGCGGGGCGCGCGCGCGCGACTATTAAAAACGAGAAGCACGAGAAGCACGAGAAGCACGAGAAGTCCGCGACGGAGACGCGGACCGAGAGGAAACACGAGAATTCCCGAGCGCGCGCGCGCGCCGACGGAATAACAATAAATCCTCCGCGTCCCGCGATTAATCATCGGTGTCCGGCGCGCGCGTTTCTGCCGTCCGGGGGCACGGCTTCTCGTATTCATGGCGCGGGCGGGCCAACCGAACAGCACACGGACGTCCGCGGCCGGCCGGCGACGGCGCGGACTCCGGCAAAGCGAGCGACGGGACCGTCGGCTTTGTTTCGTTTTCGTTGCTGTTTTCGTTGTTTGCGTTGCCGTGGTGACACGGGCGAATACTGGCCGGTCGATCTCGTGTCCGTCCGTCTGCGGACAGACGAGTTCGCGACCCGTGTATACGATCGTCGGTTCGCTAGCCGCGCCGGGAGTCGGTCCCGTCGGCGCTTGTCGCGGAAACGGAACGTGGCGAATGTCGAGCGACGGTTAGGCTTTTCGGGCGGCATAAGGCATTCAAAAAACGGACGAAACAAAAGTCAAAACCATGATGATTTGCTTCTTTGACAGCGAAGAAATGGTGCGTGCACAGTTCAAGTCACCTGGCCGGACCGTAAACCAACGGTCCTACATTGAAGTACTCGAACTCGAGTCGTTAGGGTTCGCCCGGACATCGCAAAACACATGGAAATGCGCCATGACGTCGTACTTTCAGTGTGACGCAATTTTTGACGTCAAAAAATATTCCGGTATTGCCTCAGCCCCCGAATTCCCCCTGGTAGGTCTCCATGTGACTTTTTTCTGTTTGCTCGAATCAAACAAGTCGTGAAAGGAACGCACTTCGAGTCGGTAACTGATATCCAAACTTCCGTGACGAGGGTACTCCAGGGACTGCCAGTTAAAGAGTTTCAGAAGTGTTAGGAAAACTGTAAAAAGCTCAGTGTGTAGCTGTCCGAGGAGAGTACTTTGAAGGGCATCATATCGATGTATGTTAATTTTTAAACATACGTGTTTTTCGCAGTCGGTCTCATTACTTAGTTGTCAGGTCTTGTACGTGTATACAGTGGAGGCTCGCGATTGCGACTTAAGATACGAAAGGTCTTCGAGTTCGAAAAGAAAAAAACGAAAACGACTAATAATTTAGCATCGATCGCCCGATATCGCACGGCCGGAAATAAATTTTATCGTTTAATTTTAATCGGCAGATTGACTGCAGGCAGCCCGACTATATTTGTCGGCAAACCGAACGGTTTTAAAACGGAAAACTGCGTTACCGACGCGTACGGCATTCGTGCAGCGCGCGCGTACACGATGAAAATGTATACTTAATTAAAATAAACCGTTTTCAGAATAAAATATATTGTTTTAAAATTAATTAAAAACTGTCTTTTTTTTTATAAAACGGTATTCGTCCAATGCAGCACTTTATTGTCAAAAAACAGTTGACAAATAATATTGGTCTAAATACAAATATCGATCGTCGATCATTTCAATTGCACGTGACTCGTGTTATAAAAATATACTTTTAACATTTCAAGGTTACTCACTGATGTATTATTCGTAATAACAATTTAAGACCAAGTGGTGTTCTTTTTTCTTTTTCTTTTTTTGTGCAAAATCAACAACATTTTCAAATCGAATATATATTTATCATTTTTCACTCGACGCGAGCGCGGATTCAATTTCAATAAAGTCTAGTGTCGATTACGTAGTTTAGCGAATCTATCTATCACTAACACATATACTGTATAGGCACCTGCGGCTTTTTAATATACGCATCAATATAGAGATTTTTTTTCTTTCTTTACATATACAATTTTAATTACAAAACTATTACATTACGTTCTCAATAACATTAATAATATATTATATTATAAACGTCAAATAAATGTTTATTTCTGGTTAAATAAGGTAATATTTAATCGATAATAACCTATCGCGCAATTTTATCTAATGTAGTTCACACACGTTTATTAATACCTAGTGTTTTTGTCATGGTTAAAAATATGTTACCTACCAATAATGACGATTAAAAAAAAAAAAAAAATGTTGTTCACGCCAATAAGGCACATTGAACATTATGGTTTTTTGTAAATTTTTAGAAAAATGACTTTTTCCAACAAAAAGGTTGCCGACCCCTGATGTATACGAATGTACATTTAATCGAAAACTGGTATTATTTACGACTCGCCGATATTTTAATATTATATGAATAGCGCGATGTTTAATTTCCTTTACCATCCATTAGAGCAACTCGATCGTTTATTTTTAACATTTACGGAAAAGGCGGCGTGTTATCAAAAAAAAAAACCTCAAAATTATCTCGGCGTGTGATACGAAAACTTCTTTATCCCCGTCGGACGCGGAAACTCGAATAAGGACACCGCGTTATTTCGGGAATAATAATTACGATCAAACGATACACGTCACGTAGCACCGCGTTTCGATACGGCGTTATATGTTATTGAAAATTGTGTTCGTATTTATTTGCCGATGGAAGTCTTTGCGACGAACTCACTCGACTTTAAATTATTAAAAATGTATTATTTCGTTGGCTTGTAAAACGATTAACAATACGAAAAATACCATTCGAATTGAATGCAAATCAGTCGACGCTATTATTTTCAAAAATTATATGACGCGTTATTAAAGTAATGTAAAACTTATTGGAAATACAAAATTTAAACACGTTAAATTGGACATTTATCGTATTAATTTATAATGAATAATGACGTAAAAATGAAAACCGAATTTACACATTAAAAAAACGCTACTTCAATAATAACAATAATAGTAATAATTGCTAGAGGAATGTCGACGATAGTTATGACACCATAACGTTATCTTTTCTTTGTAAACACGACACCGACAATGCCGATAACTTCGAAAACAATTTCTTAATTAAAAACTCATTTCATTTTACCGCGCGACGATGAAATAACATAATTAATGAAATCGCGAACGTTGAAAAATATTTCGTTATTGTTTTCGACGAATTACGTAGACAGCAGCTAATTGCTTTGCGAATCGATCAACGCGTGTGTATAACGAAACGAAAGCCCGTCCATTCAATAAACGTTTTATTTATTCAGTTGGTCTCTCTCTCGAGTCTTTTTTTCCTAACAAGTAATTTATATAAAACTAATTAATCTTTTAATTATTGAATTAATTAAACAATTTCCGTGATTGCAATCATTAAATCTCGCGAGCGATTCTTTTCCAACAGGGTTTTATTTCCAACGTTATTTAAATATATATATTATGCACGATTTTTTTCTTTCATTTTCAAAATACCAAAAAAAAAAATCATTAAAATTTCGATTAGATTTTTTTTTTTTTTTTAATATTCAAAAGTACCCACTTACGCAAAATATTTTACGCGTTCGTATGAAGCGGTAAGGCGTTTTGAAATCTCGACGGGCCATTATTCAACGTCGCGTGGAAAAACAAAAAAGTTAACATACCGCGTTAGGTAGCGAATTAGCGGGTCGAGATCGTGAAAGGAGGGAGGGGGAGAATGGTTTGTTAATTTTATTTTGACAAAGTTCCGACCGTAGCGAAATCAGCGCTGTGGGAAAAGTTAGAAATACAGCGAGCGCGTGCGCGACCCGGCCGAAACGGGGGGGAAAAAAAAACGAACACACGAAATGATAATAACGATATCGGTCGGATGACGTCGTCGTAGCCCGCGTAACCGACCGTGCAACCTCACCGCCGGCAAAATGCTGTTCGACGGCTATTCATAAGCAATTACTGCTGGTCCAGTCGTCATTATCCGTTTACTGGAACGCTTGCAACGCGATCATGTTCCCTACGGATGGAGGGGTGTGGGGGAGAAGGAAAGAAAAAAAATTCTTTGAGCAAGCATACGTCATTTAGCTATATTCGATTTCAGTCACGACGAAACAACGACAACGTAAATTCTATTCGGTCGCCGACATGTCCTACCGACCAACAAGGACGTTGTACGGCATTTGTCGTTAAATATTGAAAAAAACAAAAACAAAAAGAATGCCAGTTCATCCTCTGAACCGAAAACGCAACGATATTATTAAAAATTGTTCACGTGAACTTCGTGATGACGAGTAAAAATGTAAACATTTACGGTATTTATATTATTATGCAAACGTATGTTTTATTAATTTTTTTTTAATCGTTACAATACTTTATAAATCATACATGACTTATTAAAACAAAAAAAAAACAAAATAATAATAAAAATACCACAGTAGAATAATGCAATAAAATAACGTAATAACGTAATTGTTTACTTGTTTAAGCTCGAACGTAAATATGAATACGTGAAACTATGGTTGTGGCGGCCAACGACCGAAATGATTTGTTTCGACCGACCAAAATAGCGCGTGTTCTATTCCGATAAAGCCGATATCCAGTCGTCGACTGAAGACGAAAATGTTTCATTCCGACTACGCTTTATCGGTGCGTTTTATTTTTTATCAGTCACAATGAAGTCACGAGTTCAGTCGCGATATGACATTACCAGTGTGCGACCTTACGACGACGATCATCGCGCCTACGGTTTTAGCGGCAGGACGTGTGTATGTTTAGGACGTCAAACAATTACGTTCTTTTTTTTCTTTTTTTGCCAATCCAATAAAGTTCTTTTACTCTAAGTACTTGTCATTATTGTAAATAATTTTGATTTTTAAATCACAAAATTTTTTATTGCATACGTTTTCACGGCAATATGTGGCACGTGTTTTGATGTTTGAAGACGACTAGACTACGACCAGTTTTTTTTTTTAATCATTCGTAAACGGAATATTGAAAAACGGGTTTCTATTTGTTAGGGCACGTACCTTCGACGATCCGTTCCCTGAACCGTGTTTACTTTCGATTTTCGTGGCGAGCAGGATAACACGTGTATACCTGAAGGGTATATTTAAAAACGCGGGCTCGAAATAGTTCAATTATTTTTATACGTTTGCCTAGAAACACGGTCGTTTTCGTCGTTGCACCGTAAATACATACGTGTATGTACACGAAAAAAAAAAAGTACAGAAAAAAAAACATTATCCGACGAAGACGCCACGCGTTATTTACCACGCGTTTCGATTTAATACGCGACGTAAAACACGACGCACTACCGACACCCGGAGGCGATTTGATTTATTCGTTGAAAAATATTAAAACTAAACAATTATACGATTCGAATCACGTCGCGCGACCGCGGGTGAGAGGGACAATGAGACTCTTTATTGTTTGACGTCGTTCGAAAACGAGCTGCCCGCGCCGAGGGACCTACGGGACCCGTGGGAATCGTGTGTGTCCGTATCGAGAAAAAAAATATATTATAGCCAGACCCGGTTTTCGACTGTTTTGTTGCACATCATTTCTATGTGATTATATATATATATATATTATACTGTTCACGAAAAATAAAACGACAATTTTCGAAACGATTTGTAGTTTTTCATTAAATCTTCTATACGCTTACCAAGTCTGCCAAATGAAACGATTATAACGGGCGCAGTATTTTAAAACAGTTTCGACCGTTTTATAAATGAATTTATAAATTTCGGTCGAAACGTTTGCGTACAAACGACTGGTTTTACATCGTTTGAGAGAGTATAGATCGGTGGCGGATTCAACAGATCGCAAAGGACAAGAACGTTTAAATAACGTTCGCAATATATACAAATTCATATGATTTTACCCGTTTTATAAAACGCAAAACACGACGGAAATGACAGTTATGTTATTTGCACGTAACGTCGGATTTAATTTATATTTATTATTATTTTTATTGTGTATATATAAATTAATGAAATTCCAATAGAAATAACGGAAAAACGTATACGCACGTCATACGTGCGCGCACGTGTTTCGTTTCGGGTATTAAAATATTTTCTAATAAACGCGAGCAAAAGTGAAAACGATCCCGAAATAAATAAATAATACGTTTTCGCGTCGGGTGCAATATACTGTTTATAATATTGTGTTTGATGGTGAATATCTGTTCCGTTCGACGGAGCGCAGTAAAAACGGAAGACAACTAAAAGCTTTATCGTTTTTATTTTGCATTCATTTAAAGTTTGCGGAAAACTTTCATACAGTACTATATATATATATAAGTTGATGCAATAAACATATTCTACTCAAAGTTCTTTTTCCCCCGTTCTCTATCTTTTTTCGTTTTCGATATCATTCATATTTGCTTTTCGAGAAATCGATACGATAACGCCACTGTGACGTTCGATGTGATATATATTACATTACCGTATTATTATTGTTATTATTATTATTATTATTATTATTATTATTTCCCTGTTGGTCGTACAAAAGAACGTGTATTATCCGGACGATTTATGATGCACAGGTATATCCGATGTTGCGACGCGTATTCATTTCACGAACAATCTGCCGTTATGATTGCGCGCGTTATTATATATTTTAAGCGCGTTTCTTGCCACGTTATTACGTACAATCCGTTATAATGTACACAATACGGCGATATTCGCGTTGTTGTCGTTATTTGCAAAAAGCATGAATGGAACTCGGACGTCAACATATCACATTCAATCCGACCCGAACGTATTTATGTATTTTTGCCGATTGTATCCGCGTGCGATGTGTCGGGAGGGAGGGGGGGAGGAGGGGCAGTAATCCGACTAAAACTCGCGCGAACCGTCCGATTATAAAACACGTTTCATACACAATGAAACGCGTTAATTAACATCGAAACGCCGATGGACATTGTTGTTTTTAAACAAAAACCCGATTTCGCAGCCATTGCAAATAGAAATCAAATTAAACACGTCGACACATGACTCGATCACGCGACATTTGGAAACAACGCGTACTCTCTATGTTCGAAACTATGACGGATAGTAATACGGATACGCTGCCGGACATCGTTTCGATAATAATCGTCCGATGATTTAACACATTTTTTAAACATTTTTTTTTTTAATGACGAATACCATTATTATTGGGCCCGTTCGAAAAGAAAAAACCAAAATCATGTAACGTTCATATTTCACGTCGTATATCGATCGATTGAAATACGGATCGACGCGCGCGTTCACGTGACGTTCGCTCACGTTGTTGCTACGATTGTCGTTTGGCGAGACGGGATGACGACCCGGCGAGAACGTCGGTACGTCATTATTGGTACCGTATGGCCGCGCCGGCCCACCAAATGGGTTTCGCGAGTTATTATGATATCGACCTACACGGACGGAGCGGACCCGACCCGGTTCCGAATGGCTCGTTAATTCTCCTATACGATCTCGGCCGTCGTCCCCGGGGAACGCGTCGTCAGGTCGCACGCGTCTCGTCCGCCGAGCGCGGCGTAACGATTCTCGCAGGACCGAAGCTCACGCGCGATCGGGTAGGCTCGTTTGCCGCGTACGCCCACACGCTCACCGGCTCTGGACCGTGACCGGAATTTCTAATCTCGCGTTTAGAAAACGAAAAGAGGGGGGGGGCAAATTGCGGGTGGAGGAGGGGGAGTGTGGGGTGAGCGGGCGCGCGGTTTCTAGAAATATTACGACAAAGGCCTGTTCATACGATATATTTATATATCGCATGATATTATCGTTTCCGTATAAATCAATATAATGATGTCGTATATATACGTATATATATTTTACATTTTCTTTCTATACTTCACGAGAACGAAATAATTCACACGAGACGGAGACTATAGCGTATCGCCTTTTTTGTACTCTCGTTCACACTTTTCCGATGAAAAACGCTTTGAAGTATATGTGTCGTTTTCATTCGTGCACGCCGTGATTTCCATATTAATAATAATTATAACGTAATAGTAATAGGCATCTAGCGCGGTGCAATCAACAATACGATATTTGATTGACGTCACCGTGTCGCGTGATGCGCCACACTCCTTACTTTTTTGAGGTTATATTTTTTAGTGTGTATGTTCCATATAGTTTTTTTTTTAAGTATGTTAAAAGAATAAAAGTATGTGTTGTCTAATGTTTTTTTTAAACTAAGAATTTTATCATAAGTTTTCTTACAACGATAATAATAAAAGTAATAATACTGTTGTATTTATAGCGTGTTTTTAGTCGTGTACATTTGATTTCGGTCATAACGTGAACACCACTCTCTCAGGTATGATTACATTTAAGATTGAAAACAGTAAACCAGCGAAAAATGACTTGACACGTGTCTCTTTTAACACCTCCGGTGTAGTATTCGAGTGTCTACCGTACTAGATGATACGACAAAACGACAACGACGACGTTTACACAATGCGAACGTGTCTCGTCTAAGAAACATTGATTATTGTCGTGAATTTTCCGTCATCAGGTTTGCACCGTGCTCGCAAACGACAAAATGTAATTATAAGTGTATTACACTACCGTATAGCTTTCCTCGGAAATCAATTGGAAATACATTTTTTTTTCCAACGACACGGTAAAATGTAAAAAGATTACTATCAACGAAACTCGACGTTTTGTGTTGCTCGAGTAAGACGAGGTCTTGAATCCCATATTCAATAACGTCGGGAATCACAAAATAAAAGCGTTCTTTGGGTAGTGGCGAATAGTAATGATATTCCTAACTTCCACTGCGGTATTACGTATTCGTTTACGATCGGAAAAGGGTCAAAGGAAGACGCGTAAAGTCATATCAGACCTTTATAATTCGATTTCCCGGCGTTTATCGAATTCGGAACGTATGACCGTAACCGAACAAAGACGAACGATAATTGCACAATTACCGCGTATAATCGTAACAGATCCCCGGCACGGGCGTTCAACCCGCAGCAGTGCGAAACGCACGGACTCGTTTTCTATCGTGTCATCCGGTATTATTGAATTCGTGTGACATAATAACACGCTCTTTGGGCGTCGTTTAGACATCTCGAAAACGATAATCGCGAAAGTCATCAACAACACCCGCACTGTTGTAAAGATAATATTCGGTTGTAATAACATTTGTATTGGTAATGTTATTTTATTTTTCGCGCGCGAATCGGCATTTCGTGTTCACTTTGCCCGCATATTTGTTCGAACGACGATCGTTGCGTCCTCGTAAGGCGTTGAAAACGTGTTTATTTTTGTAGAAAAAAACTGTGTTGACGTACCGCGGGAAAAAAGACAAATATATTAAACGTACGTTTGTGTTGATGGTGAGGTATCGGTACGGCAGAGAGAGAGTATCTACAACGTGAATAGCTAAATAATAAACACCGACTGCCGGGGACAAAAACAAACGTGACGGAGGGATGGGTTTACGTGCCGTCCTTCTGCCAACACAATATTATTACACGACGCCGTTCTACAGCAAGAAACACGGTCGTTTACGGTCGCGCTGTTCGTGATGAAAAAAAATTGCTATTACATGGCGTTAAGTGTCGGCGACTGAATCGCATACTAATGGAAAGGATTAGTCGAAAAGGACGTTTCGAGGATAAGTAAGTCAAGTGACATTCGGTTCTACACAAACGTCTGTTTTAAGTCGACGTGATAAACCGTCATGTTTCGTACGGGTTCACCGGCCACGAGGTCGTCACTTGATCGAAAGTTTCGAACTTATGTGTATATTTTTCTCTTACCAATAATGAAAACAAACGATCACGTGAACGATGACGAAAAGACAAAAACACGGAGCGAAATCATTTTGATGTTATTAAATGCATACAAATAAATGCGTTGTGTACGTAAGTTGAATTTTTCACGTCGTCTCAACATCACCAATAATGGTTGTAAAAATAAACGCGTGTCTTTAGTCGGAAACTAAAATGCATACTCCAACATGAACGTTACTGTCATAATAGTTATGCCTGTAAAAAAACGACAGTTCAAACGGAACGACGTCTTAAAAAAGTGATACGATTCTGTAAAGTATACAGAGCATTGCGTTAGGTTAGTTCCCGCGACTTCAGCACGAGACGGTTTCGTGCAGGAACCCGAAAATCGTCTCGGATAGTTATTGTTTGATTTTCGTTGTCTGCGAGAACAACGAAACGACGCGCGTCCGCGAGACGGAGCACAGAGACAAAAACCCGATCGTTACGACCGTTGGAGCACTTCGGCATACAAATTATGACTAATAAATAAATAATCAGGCTATCGAACTAACGATAACATGGGTACGGACAAGGGATTAAAATTGGTATATTTGTCAACTACGAATTTTATTGCACCAAACGATACCGATTTAGTCGGTCGACGTTCGGTGGTTTACTCGTGAGCGTCGGTTAGAGTAACCTTATTCGCGTTGTACGTCGAAACGATGTTAGACGAAAAAATCGAACGGCGTATTAATTTGGAATTTCCAGTGAAACTCGAAAATACTGCGACCGAAAGTTTTCGTTCATTGACAGATGTATATGACGACGATGTCATGTGACGACCACGTGTTTTTGAGTGGCACAAACGATATCGTGAGGAAATCGATGACTTAAGGCCATTAAGGTACTTTGGGGACAGACGATGACGATTTTCAGCGAACGCGTTTTTTCTCTCGGCCGTCCGCGTTCACGACGCCGGCTGATCGATGAGTCGTTAGACGAACGCGTTGACGAGACGCGCGTTGTGTCCGCCCGATTGCCCGGAGTCAGTCGCGGGACGTTGCGCATACGCGCGGCGAACGCAATCGACGAGACGAGAAACGGCGCGACGTCCCGGCGGTTCATTACGACGGTGTTTTTCTCCTATTTTTCGGTTTTCGGTTTTCGGTTTTTGTAACACGCGTTTGCCCCGGGAAACGCTGGATCGACTTTTGCCGCCCGTTCCGGTTGCGCCCGTCGGGAATACGCGCGAGCATGGCACGGGGCGGAAGTGATTGATGGTCCGCCGACGGGACGGCAATGTAACGCACGACGAGGTGCGCTGGGACGCGGACGTTGACGGGGACAGCGGTCCGTTCCGTGCGTGTCGTCGGCCGGGAGAACGGACGTGCTCGGCACCGCGGGCACGGGAAACGGAAAACGGGGAAAACGGCGCGCGCGCCCCGTAAACGGCCGAACGCCCGGAATATCGAACACGGCGCTCGGACCTAAAGTTGCTCGCGACGTTCGCGTAAAACGTTGCCAGAAGTCGTGCGCGTCCGTGACCGTACGGAATACCGCTAGTCTACGTGACGCACGTGCTCGGCGGCAGGGCCGGATAAAGGGGGAGGGGGGAGCTGAGTGGGCTATAGCCCGGAGCTCCAAAAAGCAAAAAAAAATTGGTACTTAAATCATACATTGGTACAGTTTTCAAAAACCCCAATAAATAACTACAACATTAAAAAAAAAAAAAAAAAATATTATTTTCATAAAAATATTCATAGAAATTTCACGAAAGAACGAAATTCGATGACCATGGAAATTAAGCTGAAAATCTAAGTGCTAAAACTACGGACAGTTATGAAGACTTCGGTAGAAGAAAACAAAAACGAAGTGAAATTGTTTTAAATGAAAAAAAAGTTTGAAGTTGATTCGTGCGTTGTTATTATCGACATAATCGACGCCGTCGTCCTTCAAGTTCGCGTCCGTAGTAATAACATTGGATATCCCCGCGTACCCGTAACACACGTGGGCGTATGAAGTATTCGATTACACACTGATGTCGACGCGAAATTCTCGAACGCCGCGCCATAATCGGAAAACTGTTTCGTGCCGTTCGGAGGCCGAGTTTCACTTCAGTGGCGGACGGCCGCGTGAACGGGAAAAGTCGCAAAGTGGACAAAACACCACTTGGCGCGACATTCGGGAAGACGACGACCCGGACACGAGAACGCATTACGTCGAATAAAATAACATTTGTCTAAATAGGTTAGTTAGAATGTCGGCACGCAATAAAAGCGCGCCCGTTCGAATGGTCCCGATCCGAAGCGTCGTAACGACCGGCGACGGCGGGCACCGGTCGTTCGGATAGACGATAATAACGGACGACTTTTCATTTTCAATAACACCGGACGGCCGCGCGGAAGACGGACCGCGGCGGAGGAGGACGCGACGTTCCCCGGTGAACGGACGGTGGCCGCAGCGCGACGGGACTCTTATCGAAAAAAAAAAATAAAACTTTCGTTCTGCTAAAAGTTTCGATCGGTTTCGGGGACGGACGCGACGAAACAAATAATACACGAACAACGCTACACTGTCCACGACACGGGCGTGTTGTCGAAATCACTATTGCGTACATCGATGTTCCCGTCAAACGTTTGTCGGCTTCGTCTGCAAACAACGCGTAAACGGCTTTGTATTTAAATCGGTTAGAATCGAACTCTGGCCTTTAGCGTAGCCCGCGCGAACTTTCCGTTTCCTACGTCCGTCACCTGGTCCGTTTCACTCTGTTTTCCCGTTCGACTACGCACATACGCCGTTCAACCGTTAACCAACGTGCATTTCAAATTGAGATCCTCCGTCACGTAGTGCTCGACTACGAACGTTTGAACAATTGCACCTGCTCTTAATTAATATAAATACGCATTGAACGTAGACTAAATTATTATATGCACGTGTTCCGTCGTCCGATATTGCACCGCGTATGTCTAAATAATTTTAACGAAAAGAAATTGTGAGTAGAATTGAACTAAGCGCGAGAACACGCTTCGATGTGTTAACAGAGTAAACGGAAAGGCCATACCTATATGACCGTTCGGACCGAACACAAGCAACATCCGAGTTGACCATAGAAGTCCTATTAGAAGTCGTTGGTTGAAGTAATGCTCGCAATAGTATTTATAAATGCTTCAAAAGTTCAAAACACAATATTCCTTTTTATTAGTTTACGTTTCTTTTACACGCTCGGTAGAAATAACGGAAAGTAAAACTCGAATGTATATTTTCAGAGTTGACGTTTCTGTACGATTATTGAGTCGACGATCCCGGCAAACCATTTACAAGCAGGAGAGCGGTAAATTTTTTATTAACCGAAACGAAACATCAATCACACAATCCGACAATTCTTATTTGTATTTGGTTTAACCGACTAAATAATACACACTACGTAATGATTTTAACATAATTTCCGCGCAACGTCGACGGACCACTCGTAAGTATTAAATTTTGTAGCGTAGAAAAACCGTCTCGCGTCTCTAGCCTTCACGGAGAGTCCCTGAATTACGTATGTTTCTGCACGCTCGTCGTCCATAACGGCCACGTGGGCGGCGGGTAGAGTTTTACGGTTTTTGATCGAACACATATCTGTATACGCGCTACCGAATGGAAATTCAATTTGTCCGATCCGACTGGACGGCCATCGTAAATATAATACAGGTGGTACACAACACGTAACTTACCCAACGTCCGGGAACGAAAACGAAATAAAATAAATAAAACCTTCGGCGCCCGGCGCAGGTACACTACGATCTTCGTGTCTAGTCATTTATAACGTCCGTACGGGAATCTATTGTTTTATTATAGAGGATACAGTGCACAACGGCTAATGTCGAAATAAATATAGCGCGGAAACTAAACCCCGCGCGGCTCTGCGCGATAACTATACGAAATCGTTCGGTTAAGTTGTACATGTTGTTTTTAACACGATCGAATTTCCGCCTTCCCGGACGGTCGGTCGCGAAAGAGAAATCGTCGTCGTTACGGCGACGTCAACGTTTTTGAAACATCTATTTTACCCGAGTGATAATGATATGAACTGTGCGGCGTTTGCGCGTTTTTCGAACTCAAATATAATCCGTGTAAAAATATCCGTTTGTACATTGCCGTAACTGTTCGCACGATCCCGCCGCGCGATTATCGGGTCGCGGAAACTACGAAGAACCCTCTGGGAACTCGTCGACTAAACGGAAATATTTAACCGTATTGCTTCAAAATCAACGCGAAAACGCGTATTCGAACAATGTCATCCGTAGCCATCGTAAATGTGACGCATTCCGTACGGTCGTTTCGCGGGTCCCAGTGTCAGTGCCCAGAGCGGAGACTACTCGAACGAATCGAATTTTCCGGCCTCGGGTCTAAAACGGCACTGCAAAAGAAAAGCGCGTCGGACGTTCAGTCGGTTGGCCGTACACTAGGTACATACGTACGTACCAATCACGAGGACAGACAATACGCTTTGAAAAGTTGTCGAGTGTGCTCTGTTCCGATAAACGTCTTTCGTGAATACAATCGGGTTTCGCGAGACGGCGTTCATGGTATGAGTTGTCCGTAACAAATATCACTCTGTATAATATCAATATTAATTATAATCGTATTTCGAAAGCCACAGCGCACGCTCTAATCCGATTCTATTGATGTATCCCGATGCAGGCTCGATTTCGAATTTAATTATTGACGAAATCAACCGCTAAATTTTAATTTAATACGAAAACTCGGCATAGATTATGTCGCTGAACGATATAGATAACGAAGTTACGACAACGGTCACATTATAAACTAATCAATATTCACGTTCATTCAATCTCGTTCTATCGGTCGGCTAAATTAATTGTTTATCTACTGACGCGAAATCCTAAATAAATTTAAAACGTCCAAGCGCAGCGAGCAACCGGAAAATCAAACACAATATTCCAATAAAACGATTATTTATCACCGTATCCGACGTCGTGCGTTATCAAATACCCGGACTAGGTGATAAATAAAAGTATGTTCATCAAATAATCGTTTCTAACATTCGATACCGAAATGTACGCATTTTACGCACGTTTTGAAGTTACGTCATAAACGCTCGGCTTCTCGACCGTCGACGTCCCGCGGCGCGGTCAATGGCGATCGTCTCGAAACGCGTGGCCTGGTCCGCTACGTCCGAAAAAACAGGATTTAATAATAAAAAAAAAAAGACGGACGCGTATTTTCCGGTATTCTTTTTAAGCGGCCAAGAGTATCTGTGTCACATGACGTCGCCGTACCGTCGTGCGCGTACTAAACCGTGTTATATATACCGTAGTTCGGCGGCCCCTTGTGCGACTCGATTATAAAAATAGACCCCCCCTAAAGGACGTGCAGGGTAGAAACGCTTACGAAAACGTCTCCGCGAACGAACGTGATTATTATTGTTTATTATGATAAAACCGAGACCGGCGCGGGAATCATCGAGATAATTTCCTTCTAGACGTTCACGAAGACCAATCAGACCACTGAAAAAAATCCATTGTTTTTATGTTATTTGCGTTTATTGTACGCTTTTCACGTTGTAAAAATAGTCAGTGTGTCGAAACAATCAATTTAATAAAAAAAAAAATTTTTAAAATTGTTCATTATCTAATCAATTTCGAGACAACCATAAATAATCAGCGCCTGGAGCAAGGATTCCCACTTGTACACCCCTTTAGATACGGCAACGACTACAGGTATTAGCGTGATGACGATATGATGTCGTACACGTGACGCGTGTTTCGACCGTTCGTTGTGCGTCGTCAACAGGGAACGGATACGTTTTTATTTCACGGACGGCACCGGACGAGACCGTTTAGTGACGCGCACGTGTACCCAACCCGTTTTATATCTCGTCTGCCCGTCGATGCGCAGAAGAATATTGCTCATTTCGGTCGTCCCCCTATTCGTCTTCGTCTACGTGCGCTTTAAACATTTAAAAATATTTAGATTGTTTTTATATTTACCCTTGTGAACATTTCGACTTTATTTCGTCGAGCGTCATTTTTACGACTTTCGCAGTGCATACTGACAACATTTTTTCAAAAGTTTCTGTACACATACCTGTAATCAAAAACGAAACGAGTTTTAATATTTAATCAACTTGATGATGTAAAATATCTAAACATGTTATAATTAAATTATACATACAATTTTTATCCTTATTAATATATATATGTGTGTGTGTGTGTGTGTGTGTGTGTGTGTGTGTGTGTGTGTGTGTGTGTATGTATCTTAAAAATAAATGATATTTAATGGAGAGTGCAACCAACCAAGTGTTATTTAATTTAGTAAATGTATAGATTGTAGATGTCGCAAATAGAAGGTGAATTCATTGAAGGGTTTTTGTTTATTTTACATTAAATATTATAAAACATAAAACATATATATAAAAAAAAATGTAAAGAATTGAATATAAAACCGGGTAAAATAAATTATCGTCAAATAATATATTTGTATTGTCCATTTTTTTAGTATAGTAAGTACGCTAATTACGCAGTTTCAATTTTTTAAATTTCAAATATAAATTTTTATTGCTTGTGTAAACAATATAATATTAATATGTAATTGTGATTACACTTTGTTAACAATTTTATTACATAGAATAAGTAGCACGTTAAATTCGTGTGATATTCGAAAGCGGTATGTGATAGTAGCAGATATATGATATTATTTAAAACTTATAAGTACAAGTAATATAATTATATATATATAATATATATTTATATATTTATGTATTTATGCAAATTGTTTCAACAATAATATCAAGTTAAAAGGAAAATTGTAAATAAAAAGGTGGTAATTTATTCAGTACTAAGAAAGGCACAAAAGTTAAATCCAGCACTATATTTATCATTAATAAGATATGTAAATATTATATGACTGACCATGGTGCGGTAGGCATTTAAATTTTATCGATAAGAAAACGGAACTACTCCATTATAGGATAAGAATTATCTAATGTAATCGGAAATAAATAATTCCTCAAATTAATAACCATTTATTTTATCTAAACACATTAATCTGGATAGCCTTTTGTACTCGATGAATTTTTGTAAAATACATATATATATATATTTACAATTTGGTTATATTCAATATCTAATGTATTGACACAATTCTTTCACCAATGAAAAAAAACGTGTCTTACGAGTAAGCCTATAACAATAAAATCGGGTCAAACTCGAAACAAATCGTGCTGAAGTCACTTATCTATATTTATCTTCTTTTTTCTCATTTGTATCCTACATTATCAATATAAATTGGCCATCACCGCGATATAAAAATTAACGTAGTACTTTTGAGTTGTATTATTCTCAATCAATAATCAAAGATCATCAAGTTAATTACCAATTATGCATGAAGTAAACGCATCCCCACCCTGTCAATCATTCGCACCAAAGACAAGCAGTCGTAGACTTACCTATCGGCCGATGCACACGAACGCAAAAAGTCAATAATTACTATTGGTTTTTTTTTAAATTACTGTAATAATCATCGTTCTTACACGCCCGTCGTAAACAGATCCTAATAGATGTGCTCTTCGGCGGCATTTATAATTGATATATATTTACCAGCTCAAATAGTCGTCGTTACAATTTAATATTATATTACTTATCTATGGTTATCGTTCATTTTTACGCGTTTTATTAAGTCGCTGGTCAGCCGATGCACGTTCGCGAATCGTACCGTGAGTTTTTTTCATTAATTATAATCAAAGGCACAGGTTCCAGTAACAAAGTCTATTGTTATTATCATTAAATTTTGGCACTAATTAGTCGCAAATTCAAATCAATTCGCAAATCGATTGCTTTTGGCTTGTATATCACCGACTAAAATAAAACACGGTTGTTTTAGTTTTCGATCGATTATGGATTAAGACTCTGATATTAAATTTATTAGATAAGCCTATCCAAATATCTGGTCGTGGTTTATTTTAGTGTTTTAAAAACTCAACTAACTACTATAATATGGGCTGCACATATAAATGTTCTCAAACTCGAGAGCTTATAGAGTGTGATTCCCTCATTGTGAAGACCGTGCAATGTTTTAATCCGTAATAAACATTAGTACCCTAATAGTGTACCCCGTGCAACGTCTTTGATGTCTATACGAGATATACATATAACACTATTCGATGCTGTTGCGCTGTGTCATATAACTTCAAACCAACCATGACCAACTTTGATCTATAATAAATTCGATATAACATTGTAGTATATTTTTCCATATAAAACATTAACATCAATGTAAATCAAAGCCACATATTATTTATTAGTTTTGAGTTTTGTGAAAACTATAATATGATTGTCGATTATGCAGAAGGATTGAAAATTTTATCGGGTTAAAATAATAAAATGCAATTTTTGATTATCCTTTTTAAATGAAAATCGGAAACTATTCGTCATATGAATGTTATATGTTATAGCATATAATGTTATATTATAAGTTATATTGTTGCAAAATGTTATTTTACCATAAAGTTTATTTCTTCTAAAATGATAATTACCAGAATATAATTCAGCGGGTTACATCGATAATTTTGTTTGTTTGAAGCTTAAATAAATACAGGTGTTTTTTCAATATTTAACATATTGCAATCATATATTTTATAACGTCAAAAATTTTTTCAACCGTGCAAGTAGTCGTGTAAGGTTATTTTATGGATTGTTCAAAACAACGCTTCTTAACTAGATTTTTATAATATCATATAAAAATCATAACTTAAATGCAAATTCGTGTTAATATTACACACTTTTTGGGTCACAATCATGCATATTAGAGCTACTTTTTAAAAAATATAATAGCTACACAGTTTATAATAATATATATGAAATAGAAAAGTAATATTTTTCAACAAATGAACACAGTTAATTAAAACGATAGAGATGTCTATTAGATGCGTTTTCCAGGATTCTTTTTATATTCAATATCAATAAATACTTGACATTACTTCAAGCCGGAAATGTAGTTTAATGTGATTCACTACTTCATAAATATTTTGTTATGATTTAACATTTTAATCTATATTCATAACAGCATTTAAAATTTCACAAAAAAAAGTCTAGAAAATGAAGTCTACAAAAAATGATACCAAAGAATAACTTAACACTCAACAACACCAATATTCTACAACAACTGTGTTAATATTGGTAACGATATATGATAAAATGAAGAGGATAATAGGACAGATCTAAGTTATAGAATAAAGTTAATAAATGCAAGGAACTTTTTTTCAAATATATCGATTTGTTCAGAAATTACAAAAAATTACCCTAAAAATATGACGATGTATGGTAAAGTCTCCAAGCACTTGTGTCATAAAGCCCGTGAACGCGCAGACAAAAAATTTCAACATAAGAATAACCTCGAATAAATGAATTATATGTACAATTACTAAACTGAAGTTAACAGACTACCAAATTAAAAAAAATAACTTGTAATAACAAATAAAGATGTCTATTCAACTGAATAAATAAAAAAATAATAAAATGGTTGTCTTATTATTTACCTAGGCACAAACTTAATACGAAACCAGATTTGAAACTTTAGTTGAATTGTAAAGCGGAACAACTAAGGTTAACTAGAAGACAACAGATATGATTGGTTCTAGAAGTATAAAGTTTATAAAATTTGCAATAATTGTTGCATTTATTGTCAGACACACGAATGCCAGTACGTATTCCATAAATTATACATAGGAAAAAGGGAAAAGTGTCACGTTTATAGACTTAAATATGATACAATTTAAATTTTGAAATGATACTGTATATAAGAATAACGTACAAATATATTCTAATATCTAATTAATAATAATATTTTTTCGTTCATTTGTTCAGATTATGCACAATGTATAAGTATGATTTTTTCACTATGTTTATTTGTTAACTCTATTTAATCTACGTAAATAGGTATTTACAATTACCCATCACAATATACAAGCGATATTGACTAAAACGATATTATTGCAATTGATTTCGACTTGATGTATAGTAAAGATGTGAGCTAACGGTTCAATGTTGTCGATTGTGTTTCAGATTGGTAATTCTGACAACATTTTTGAGACTTTAAATCCAAAAATTTAATTGTAAACTATAATTTATGATAGCTGTCGATAAAAATGATTCTAAGAAACCTATGACATATTGGAAGAAGTGATTTTCGAATAGTTTTTTCTATTTATTTATTTTAAGAAAATTCAACTTTGTAATGCATTACCCTTTTAACTTTTTTCACATATTTTTACAAATTTACTGAGAAAATTATCAAACAAACTCTGAAGATGAAGTCTGGACATATCTAAATATTAATGATTGATATTATTAAAATATATAAAATTGAAATTTTCATATTGGAAAGAAATATCTGTTCATGACTCGACCAATTAAAACATTATTCTAAAGGTGTATTTACGTAACATTTAATTAAGCCAATTAATTATCATTTTCAAAATAATTATCGATATTGGAAAGATAAATTTTTTTTTTTTTTTAAATTGTCAATCATAATCAAATTAATTGGAATATTTAATCTTTCGTTACTCGGGCAACATTTTTCAAATTGGTTTGAAAGGTACAAAAGTGAACTGTACATTAATATGTAATAAGCATAATTGCTCAGAAAAAATTTTAATATAATATTTTATCTATGCCAATTCGTATTGTTAATTTCGAGTTCATTTTGAAAACATTCATATATACAAGGAATCTAGGTGCGTTTTATAAAAGAAATATGTGTCTTAAATTTTCTTAGCATTATTGATCTATAGCCAGAACTTAAAATATCTAATTATTTATGTTTCTTTTTTTAAATTTTTGCACAATTATATTTAATATACGAATACATTTTATAACTATAAGCAATTATCCATGTTATAATTAAAATAAGAAAATTCATAATAATGTCGAAACGTCAATATAAAATAAAAAATAGTAATAATAATTTATTTTTGAACAAATAGTATTTTTAATAAAATTAAACGCCATATAATTATAAATTCATCATCTAGATGAAATCACAAGTATTAAGGGAATACAATGTATGTAAAATCATTCATAAAACATTATGTAATTTGAATTGAATTAAACGTGTATTTCAATAAATTATTATATTGAACGTAATAAATATTATATTTATATGTTTGGTGATATACTATCTGTGTAGCAAATACTTCTGGTGTTTCTGTATTCAAATATGTACTAAAGAACTGTGAGTAATATAGTATGAATTTTTCCATAGTTTAATATAAAATAACAAAATAATGATATAGTTTAAATGAACATATATATATATCTGGTAATGTAATGTTGACGTAAAATTAGATTAGGCTGGTTTTGGCGACACAATCTTGTCAAAAAAAATCGCTTCATATGGATGTTCTAGACGATTGTAATACAATTTTACCCTTGTTAAGTGATTGAGTTTGTAGAGAACTAGAGAAAAAACCGGAATGTTTCTATAAGATTATCAAAGGTTACTAATAGAATTAAAAAAAATTTAATGTATTAGATGTTTTGCAAATTTTACATCATACATCACTCTCATATATAGATATATACAGCGGTGTAGCCGTAAGGTATACTATATTCACGTAGTATACTCACAATATTTCGTTGAAATTCAATTGATATACTACATAAACACTCAAGCAGTTCTAAAACAAAATTAAATCCATAGTCAATAGAAGTAGTATTCAAAACAGAAACTGATAATGCTTGGGGAGAAGTTGAAGTTGGAAGTGTGAAAGGAGGACTTGATTTATTTGAATTTAAAAGTTTGGTAGACTCCCATACACGAAATTACTCTTAAAATCTCATTAAGACGCTGAGTATACTCCCAATAAAATTTCCGATTGTCTACGAGGGTTTTCCGATATGTCATTAAAGATAAAGGAACTAAGAATTCGTCTATCCATAGAAAATGTATCAGACTTAATGGTTATCGCTTTTAATGCTCTTCCAATCATGAAGACTACGTTAACGTTGATCAGAATTCTCAGCTCCACGTGACAAGGAATGAAGAGAAACAGACGAGGAAAAAATAAGATCTCAAAAAAAATTGATGACATTTTATTTAATATTAATTGATATTTATCATTTTCTAAGAAAATATAAAAAATATGTACTCAATTTCTTTTTTTATTTTATTTATTTTTTGATAATATTTACAACCCTCTTTAGCATCTTTATCAAACATAAAAAATAAATACCCAAAATTAGGCACTAGTCGGTGCAGTACACCCTCAAACAAATTGATGGGAACGTTTTACATTTTACAAATATAATCATCTCAATTATGTAATTTGACAATATCGTGGTATCTGCTTATTGCAAGGTGGTACGAAATAATTATAGTCAATTTTGGGATTTCATATAAGAGCTAAACGTGTTTTTACTAATCATATCATCAGTGTAGGTAAAACAGTGACAGGAATTGACATCCTAAATTTTAACGAGGTACGACCTCCATGCATATGGTTTACCAACTATACAAATGACATTTTATTAATTATTTTAACAGCTAGTGTACATTTAGAAACGTTCCACTGATCTACTCTACATAAAATTGTCGAATGGGCTTAGAAAACAATAAATATAGATAATATGCCGATAAGCTTGTAGAGACGATAGAACTGCACAGTTTATAACACAGAAATCCATGTTTAATTGTGTGTGTACAACTTGTAAGACTGCTCAAATGAATAGAATATAATAATCTCGATAATTTTAGAACTACATGTTAGAATAATTTATTTAGATACATCTTTAAAAAGGTTGTCGACTCATTGGATATTTATAAATTTAAATAATTTTTCCAACAACCGTATATTTATATTTTTTTTTCATCAAATTTCGTTTAATTATAAAAATAGTATTTGAAAATGATGTTTTGCAATACATATATCAAAGTGAAATTCACGAAATTACTATGTTTTGCTATAATTTTACAATTAAAACACTTATAAAAAGCTGTGCCTGGCATAGAAAAATATTGATAAATATATAATCAGCGAATAACTACAATGCAATTCACAAGCCAAATGAAAAATAAAACATATTTTTAATAACAAAAACACGTTATATATATATATATATATATATATATATTATATATAATAAATATATATATATATATTATTAATTATAATAATATAATATGTATATTATATACTATAATTCAATTAAATTTAAAAAAAAATTTTTTTACTAGGTGATGTAAAGAGACATCATGAATTTAGGATCAAAAGTAATTTTTCTCGTAACAATACGACCGATTTCGTTAAATCATTAGGTTAATTTAGATTTAGGAGTAGTCTTTAGAGAATGAATATGTAGTATGTGTTCTCTATAGTTGATAAAAACAAATATCGATTTCAATGAAATATTTAAAGATAATGACGAAGAGAAATATAAATGAAATAAAATATGTTATGGTTTAGCTCACCAAGGAATGTATATCTCACATGTATACAAAAAAGCAATGGAAAGTACGATATTCTTTAGTATATGGAAATTTACTAATTATTTTTTTACACTATGTGACGTTATTGTGTACAAAATGGCTTAGATTTTAAAACAAGTCACCTAATGTTTAGATTACAAGGACGACGTAATTGAAAGACCATTAGAATGGTGTTATACAAACATAAGAAGTTCGTATTCAAATATGACATGTTTCAAGTAATATATTAATTCCAACAATTTATTGTGTTGCTATAATTACTCTTTCTTTGCACTGATTCAAATAAACATTTTTCACACATGTAAAATGTACATTGTTCGAGAAAATTATAATTGTAAATAGTGTGAAACCGAAATCCAAATGCGTAATCGAATAACTATCAAATAACACATCGAATGTTTCAATTGATTTACACCGACGGCTTATTATTTATTATCTTGAGAATATAAATTGCAAAACATGTAAAAGAAAATAATTATTTTACCCCAACGTGTTTTTATGTATTTGTTTGAATGTAATATAATAAAATAAATGTCTGACTGTGGATTATACAAATCGATTTCCATACAACTTATTCTTGAAATATGTATAAATAATTATCGAAACACGAAAAATTTCATATCATACGTATAATGGTCAATTGTATTTGTGAACAATTTGTAACTTACTGTAATTAATATACGTAAATTAATATACGATATTTTTTGCATTTGAAGTTTTTGAAGACCTCGATCAATATATGAATGACAAGGAAGAGTGTAAAAGTAACATTACTGCCGATTAAATATAATATATCATAGTTATTAAATTAAATAGAACAAAGTAATTTTGCTCTAGCTTATTGCTTCCAGTGATATATTTAATAAATGTTTAAATATTTTTTTTTTATTTTGGCATATTAGTACAAATTTTAGATAGTTGAAATCATTTTATATCATATATTTTTTTAAGTACCAAATATTGAATTCTAAGAAAATCTAAGAAAAAAATCAATGGATTTAAATTTTGTTTCAAAAATAAACTCGTTTCACTTTCATTAGTCCAATTCTTACTTAGCCATAGAACTAAATAGTACAACAAACTCATCGTTAGTATGTTTAAAGAGTTGTGATGTATAGGAATCTAACAAAGGCAAGAGGATGTCTGGGATTAGTGTGTGTATGATTGGACAAAATGAAATATGAGGACAAATACTAAATCTTATAATCGAACATTTAATTTTGAAACCAAATCAGATTAATTTATCTCTATTAAATACATTTAAAAAGAACAATTCTGATCATATTATGATCATATTTAAATTTTAGAATCTAAATTGGACTACTGGATGTATATTTTTTTTTTGTTTCGTATACTGGTCTAAAACGCACAAATAGAAATAAAAATAACTGTTTTCCAAAAGTCTATATATAAAAAATTGATACGCATTAATACATTATACCTACCATACGATACAAACAAATTAGGAAAATTTTAATTTCAATTTTGTTAGTAATATTGTATTGAAGAAAAATGTAATTTTTATATTATTAACTATTAAACAATGTAACATTCTAGGGATATTTAATAAAAGTAGTTTTAAAGGTAAAAATTCGATTATACACAAACCTTGGTAAATGTTATGTTTAAATGATATAAATTTATTAAAGATATTAAAAATAACTCATTTTAATGTTATTCATTTAATTTCAGTCACGTGGTATAATTTACTAACAGAATTCTTCAACAAATTATTTTCAGTTAATAATGTCAGTACCATTTTAAATACTGCTTATTTTTCAATACGTAAGCATAAAATTGTATTTAATTTTGTTCCAGAGTAAAATGTAATTAGATGTAAAAAACTGTTTCTCACTTATAAGACAACAAAAAAATTTGAAAATTTTTTTAACATAACAAATGACTCATTTACATTGTTGTATCCAATGAGTAATGTTATTCACTTGAATAGACAATTTCGCAAAATATGTTTACATTAATTGTCAAATAAGAATTAAATACAATTTGTAATTTTGATATATAAATCAGTTACTTATTAGAAATACAAATGAAGCAACAAATCTAAAATACTACGATGTAACTAATGCTAGTGTAAACATACTTAACATGCATCATACTAAATTCCACTCGTTTTCATGGTCTACATGAAAATCATATAGGTCCTTCACAGTTTAGGAAAAGTGAGTTATGTTTATTATTAAATTTTCATTTGGTATATTTCTATTTAAATGATAGCACAATATTTCCTAATAAACGAATTACCGTCGGAGGTAAATATGTTTTATAGAATATTATAAAATTATTGATAAAAACATTGGTATCATATCAACCAAACTACGTGGAACACAGGTAATGAACTGTTTAGTGTTACTGTAGTTGGATCCCGAAGAACCTTGTAGACGATTTTAAATGATGGTGAGACTGATATACAATTGAATTGATACGGACATCTACGTAATTGGCATATAATCCCGTCTGCACATTCTTAGTAAACACCTGACAGGTCGCATAAACAGTTTGGCATCGATATCAGAATGTTCTCTTCTGATCACCAAACACAGAATACGACTGTTTTTTCATGAAAATTGAAATGTTTTAGAAAATTTAGAACTCAGAGTTCAAATCAGTGTTCAGAATCTAAACTAGATATCTTGAACATTTAGGATGAGATTTAATGTTATATAAGAAAATATTAAGTATTGTAATTATTCAATTGCCATTTTCAATTCTCTTGAGTCTGTTAAATCTCACATCAATATACAATATTACACTTATTAATTGTCGTCAGTGATCGACATAAAAAATATGGTATATTTAATTCGATACAAGAATCGTAGAATATTGAAGTAGGTAAAATCTTTTAGAAATGTAATTGAAAGTTTAAGTTATTGGTTTTAGTAAAATTGAAATGAATAAATTAAATATGTATTGAATCTATATTTTTAGAAGTATTAAGAGGCTACTTTGAATACATGGAAACTACATTCATAAAGAATTTTGGTATGTATCAATATACCACACAGATAGTACATATGATAAATTATGCGAGTAGATATTCATTAACTACCATATTCAATGGCATTTGTTATTGACGAGTTACATTTGAATCATTATCATAAACACGTTGTCCATTATATTCTTAGGTAATAGATTTTATCAAAGTTTATTGTCCATTTGGTTTTTTTTTTTTTAGATATGTCATGTATAAAAACACCACACGAGTATTGTGAATTTTACTATAGTGGTGATCATAAAGGTGAAAACGTGCAATCTACATCTGGTGCGCAGCAAAACGAAAATCCAAAATTAGATTAAAACATTTAAGATACAAATGCTAGTAGAGTAGCAAAATTCAATAATTAATAATTAACCTATAAAACATAATTTAACTGTAATTGTGGTTATGCGTACTAATTATAATGACAAACACACATGGAATATCATATTTTTTTTTTTTTAATATTTTTACTGTAAAATCATATATAATACCAAACCATTAATATTAAATCAGAAATACTGAAGTTATAATAAAAAATTGTAAAATTATATTGTTTTATCACATACATTAATATTCTTTTTTCTGTAACACATTGTTACTCTGTTGAAACATAATTCGCAAATAATAACCAGTATAGCAACCATGAAACATGATTTCATAATGGACATTTTTTTTTTTTTTTAACTTGATTATTATGGTAAATGAAATCACAAATATTTTCTAGTATCATGCTAGATAAGGAATACGATTACAGAATGTAGATAATTTATTAGGAATATTTTGTAAAGGGGAGCAGGAAATTCGATAAATCCTCTTCAAACGAAAATCCTGAGTGCGCGCTCGATCAAAGCGTTAATGCATATTAGTTACCTATTTTGTGATTATACGACATCATTCGTTCTGAAATGATTAAGACACACAGTTGAGAAATAATTATAATTCTTACCGCTTTCAAATTCAAATTTTATTTCAGTAGTATGTGATTCAACCTAGGTATTTGTACCATTGCATACAAAAAATAACCGATTGGAAAATATTGCAAATTATCGGAATTCTTTAACATTTAATTCTAATCATATTATTATTATTATTTTTAAAGTAATATCATTTGATTACAAGCATATATTTATGAATAAAAATACTTATTAGAAACAGTGTTTAAAATATAAAAATTTGTAAATGTGAATGTGACATTTAGCTTATTTTATATTAATAAAAAAACAGTTCCTCATCAACGGAAGTTTAATATTATACATAAAAAATCACATGAAAAAGACGTCATTTTCGTATATACAACGAAAAAAAACACATCTTCGAACGCCGAAGAATATTAAAAACGATCATTCCCCCTATTCGTCTTCGCCTATCGAGTCAGCCTATGGACTCTATGAAGTCGGTTAAAGTTGCGATCCTCTATGACAGGGTCACAAATCAAACGCAATCTTCTTTGTTGTTGCTGTGTAATATACATCCAGTATCCAGTCGGAAGTTTTGCCACCAAGGTTTGTAAAAATAGTAATAATAAAACGGTCTTGTTTACGGAGTAGTCTTCGTTACTATTTAATACGTAATAGTCACGTAACTTAACTATGGTTATGGTTCTTTTTTTTGTGTTTGTGTTATTTCTTAGAGGTTTTGTTAGGTCATACGTTGTACGTTCGCGAATCGTACCGTGAGTTTTTTTCATTAATTATAACCTAAGGCAAAGGTTCCAATAACCACGTCTATTGTTATTATTATTAAATTTAGGCATTAATTATTAATCGCAAGTTCAACAAAAAATCGATTACTTTTGGTTTGTTTACCATCGACTGAAAGGAATCACGGTTGTTACAGTTTTTGGTCAATTATGGTTTAAGACTCTAAAAATAAAATTTATTAGAGCAGTCTGTCCAGGCATCTAGTTGTGGTTTATTTTAGTGTTTTGAAAACTCAACTAACTACTATAATATGGTTTGCACAAATGAATATTTACAAACTCGAGAACTCATAGAGTGTGGGTCCCTCATAGTGAACACCGTGCAATGTTTTACACCGAAATTAAAATTACCATTGACGTAAATCTAGGATACACATTGTTTTGTTAGTGTTGAGTTTTGTGAATATTAAATACGATTGTCGATTACGCAAGATGGAAAGAAAATTGTATAAGGTCCCGATAACAAAATGCAATTTTTGATTACCTTTTTTAAATGAAATTCGGAAACTATTTATCATATGAATAATTAAGTTTTTAGAATGTGTTATTATAATATACAGTTTATTTCTTGTAAAATTATAATTGCGAGAATATTTTGCTGCGTGTTACATCAAAAATTTGTTGTTAGAAGTTCAGATAATTACAGGTTTTTCGATATTAATTAGATAACATAAATATATTTTATATTGACAAACATTTTTCCACTGTGCAAATAGTTGTATAAAGTTATTTAATGGATTGTTCAAAACAGAACTTCTTATCTAGATTCTTAAAATATCACATAAAAATCATAATTAAAATGAAAATTCGTGTTTTTATCATTCTCCTTTTTTTGTATGACTTTTTTATTTAAAAAAATAAAATACCTATACTATTTATAATTACATCTTTGAAATGAAAAAGTTATATTTTTCTTCAATTTAACAATTTAACATAGTTTACAATTACGATAGTCATTTTATTAGTTGTATTTTCCAGGATTCTTCTATATTCAATATCAATTGACACTTGACATGACTTCAAGTCGTTAATATAGTTTAATGATTTACTACTTCATAAATCCTTTGCTATGATTTAACATTTTAATTCCTTAATTTATATTCATAACAGCATTTAACATTTCGCAAAAATAAGTCTAGAAAATGAGTCTACAGAAAATGATACCAAAGAATAACTTAACACTCAAAAACAATAATATTCTACAACAGCTGTGTTAATACTGGTAACGATATATGATAAACCAAACAGACCTTAGGACTGTACAAGATTATAGAATAAAATTGATAATTTCAAGAAGTTTTCTATAATTTCTTTTTAAATTTATCGTTTTGTTCACAAATTACAAAATTTACAAATAAATATTATGATAGGTGATGAAGTCCTCAGATCACCCTAATCACTCAAATAATAATTTCAACATCAGGATAATCGTGAATAAATGAATTTTATGTACTTATATTCAAGTTAATGGAATGAAAAATTTTAAAATATTTAAATTTATTATCATAGAACAAATAATATTTTCACATCTGAAGAAATATTAATGTATGGTTCATATCGTTTACTAAAACACACATTTATTCGATAATCGTAAAAGACAAAAACCAGGTTTAAAACTTCAGTCGAATTATAAAACGTAGAACTAAATGTTAACACGTAGACAACAATCATGATTGGTTCCAAATGTATAACCTTTGTAACATTTGCAATTATTATTGTATTTATTGTAAGACACACGAATGCCAGTACGTATTTTATAAATTATATATAAGAAAATGGGAAAAAGTTCACGTTTATAAACTTAAATATGATGCAATTAAAATGTTTAAATAACACTGTGTATAAGAATACCATACAAATATATTCTAATATCTAATTAATAATAATATTTTTTCGTTCATTTGTTCAGATTATGCACAATGTATAAGTATGATTTTTTCACTATGTTTTTTGTTAACTCTATTTAATCTATGTAAATAGGTATTTACAATTACCCATCACAATATACAAGCGATATTGACTAAAACGATATTATTGCAATTGATTTCGACTTGATGTATAGTAAAGATGTGAGCTAACGGTTCAATGTTGTCGATTGTGTTTCAAATTGGTAATTCTGACAACATTTTTGAGACTTTAAATCCAAAAATTTAATTGTAAACTATAATTTATGATAGCTGTCGATAAAAATGATTCTAAGAAACCTATGACATATTGGAAGAAGTGATTTTCGTATAGTTTTTTCTATTTATTTATTTTAAGAAAATTCAACTTTGTAATGCATTACCCTTTTAATTTTTTTCACGTATTTTTACAAATGTACTGAGAAAATCATCAAACAAACTCTGAAGATGAAGTCTGGACATATCTAAATATTAATGATTGATATTATTAAAATATTTAAAATTGAAATTTTCATATTGGAAAGAAATATCTGTTCATGACTCGACCAATTTAAACATTATCCTAAAGGTGTATTTACGTAGCACTAAAATAAGCCACTTACTTTTAATTTTCAAAATAATTATAGATATTGGAAAGATATCCCTACGATAAATGTTTTTTTTTTTTAATTGTTAATCAAAATCATATTAATTAAAATATATAATCTTTCGTTACTCGGGCAACATTATTCAAATTGGTTTGAAAGGTACAAAAGTGAACTCTACATATTATGCTTAGACGAAATTTTAATATGATGTTCCGTCTACGCCAATTCGTATTTATTAATTTCGAGTACTTTTTGAAAACATTCAAATATACAAGGAATCTAGGTGCATTTTGTAAAAAATATGTGTCTTAAATTTTCTTAGCATTATTGATCTATAGCTAGAACTTGATATCTAACTATTTCTGTTTTTTCTCTAAAAATATTTGCACACATATATTTATTATGATAGTAAATATTATAGTTATAAGCAGTTATCTTTGTACAAATTGGTAAATAAGAAAAATCATAACACTATTGAATTGTCAATGTTAAACAAAATCAATAATAATAATAATAATTTATTTTTACACAAATAATATTTTCAATGAAAAATAAATACCGTATAATTATTAATTAATTATTAATTCATCATCTAGATGATATCATAAAAAATATTTTAATAAAAGGTATGTATAATCATTCGAAAAATGTAATGTAATTTGAATTAAATTTAACGTGTATTTCAGTGAATCATTATATTGAACGTAGTATATATTATATTTCTATTTTTGATGATATACTATCTGTGTAGAAAGTACTCCTGGTATTGATGTATTCAAATATGTATATAATAAGTGTGAGTAAAATAATAAGAATTTTTCTATATTTTAATGTAAAATAATAAAAAAACGATAGAGTTTAAATCTACAATAAAAAAATATATATGTTAATAACGTGAGGATGACGAAAAATAAGGTTAGGCCGGTTTTGATGACATAATCATGTAAAAAAACTCCATTCATATGGATATTTTAAAGGATTAATGTACAATATTACACTTGGTAAAGGAATTAAATGCTTAATATACGGAAAAAACACAAAGAAATGTTTGCATAAGAATAATAAATGATACAAAAAACATTACAATTTATTTGATGTATTATACGATTTGAAATTTTTAAATCTCACATCACTCTCATTTATGAATATATACAGCGGTATTCTTCTAGGACATAATAAATACAAGCAGTATACTCTTCAAAACGTTGAAAATTCATAGGTATTGCAGTATTTAAACAAATAAACAGTTCGAAAAAATGCATTCTATAGTCCATCAAAGTTCTTTTCAAAACAGAAACTGGTGAAGCTGTAGGAGAAGATGAAGTTTGAAATGTGTTACGAGAACTTGGTATATTTGAATTTGAAAATTTGGTAGACTCCCTTATACGAAATGACTCTTATAATCTTATTAAGACGCTGAATATACTCCCAATAAAACTTCGATTGTCTACTAGGGTTTTCCGATATGTCATTAAAGATAACGGATATAAGAACTCGTCTTACCATAGAAAATGTAACAGATTTAATGGTTATCGCTACGAAGACTACGATAACGTTGATCAGAATTCTCAGCTTCGCGTGGCAAGGAACGAAGAGAAACAGACGAGGAAAAAATAAGATACCAAAAAAAAATTAATGACATTTGACATCTAGTAAAGCTAGACTAATGAATAGAATATAATAATCTCGATATTTTCAGAACTACATGTTAGAATATTTTATTCAGATATCTCTTATAAAAGGCTGTCGGTTAATTGAATATTTATGAATTTGAATTATTTTGTTAAACACCTTAGATTTAAATTATAATTTTTCTATAATTTATGAGTTTACTAAGTATTGCTAGAATTGTAAAATTAAAACACTTATATAAAAAACTGTGAGTGTTATAGAAAAATATTGATAAATATAAAATCTACACATACGTACAATACAATTCACAAGCCAAATGAAAAATGAAACATATTTTTAATAATAGAAATTTTTTTTGTTAAACTAATATATAACATCAATTCGTTATAATTTCAGAATAATGATTCATTTTTTTTTAAATTTTTTTTTTAGGCGATATAAAGAAACATAATGAGATTGCTTGCAATGGTAATTTTTCCCGTAACAATAAAACCGAATTCAGTAAATCATTATGTTAATCTAGCCTTAATAATAGTATTTATACAATAAGTATGTAATGTAATTTTCTTTTATAATTGACAAGTGTATAAAGAAAAATATCGATTACAATAAAATGTTTAAATATATAAGCAAAGAAAGAGATCACTAAAATAAATAATGTTATGGTTTAGCTCACCAAGGAATGTATATCTCATACGTATACGAAAAAGCAATGGAAAGTACGATATTCTTTAGTATATGGAAATTTACTAATCTTCATTTACACTAATCGTGTAAAAAATGACTTATCTTGAAATCTGATCAATTAATGTATAGACTACAAGGAGAACACAATTGAAAAACCATTAGAATGGTGTGAAAAGTATATAAGAAGTTAGTATTCAATTATGATACACTATTTACAATATATTTATTCTAAAAATGTATTCTGTTATTAAAATTACTCTATCATTGCACTAATTCAAATAAACATTTTAGAATACACATAAAATGTACATAATTCAAGAAATATATATTCCATAACAGTTTAAAACCGAAACCCTAATAAACCCAAAGTGCCTACATACGTAATGGAATAAATGTTCAACAGAAATTCCTTGGAAACAAAAATCTATTAAAAATATTGTTTTCCTTATAAATATAATATTCACATCGAATGCTTTATTTGATTTAACATCAACAGACGATTATTTATTATCTTGTAAATTTAAATTGAAAACATGTTAGAAAAAATAATTATTTTACCACTATGTATTTTTATGTTCATGTTTAAAAGTAAAATAATAATTTAAATATTTGATTGTATATTATAAAAATCGATATTTATAAATCATATTGTTGAAATATGTATCAATAATTAGCAATCTACAAAATATCTAATATCACACGCCATATTAAATGTATGTATGTTGTATTTGTGAACAATTTGTAACTTACTGTAATTAATATACGTAAATTAATATACGATTTTTTTTCGCATTTGAAGTTTTTGAAGAACTCGATAAATATGTGAATGACAAGGAAGAGTGTAAAAGTAACATTACTGCCGTTTAAATATAATATATCATAGTTATTAAATCAATTAGAACAAATAATTTTGCTCTAGCTTATTACTTCCAGTGATATATTTAAAAAATGTTTAAATATTTTTTTTGTTTTAGTATATTAGTACAAATTTTAGAAAATTGAAATCATTGTATATCATATATTTTTTTAAGTACCGAATATTGAATTCTAAACAAAATCTAAGAAAAGAAGCAATGTATTTAAATTTTGTTTATAATACTTATTATAAAGTTCACTTTTAGTAGTCCAAATCTTACCTAGCCATAGAACTAAATAGTACAACAAATTCCTTGTTAGTATGTTTAAAGAGTTGTGATGTATAGGAATCTAACAAAGGCAAGAGGATGTCTGGGATTAGTGTGTGATTGGACAAAATGAAATATGAGGACAAATACTAAATCTTATAATCGAACATTTAATTTTTAAATTAAATCAGATTAATTTATTTTTATTAAGTACATTTAAAAAGAACATTAGAGTCTAAATTGAACTATATTTGGATGTATATTTGATTTTATTCCGTTTACTGGTCTAAATGAAACTTTATAATTTAGAAGTTGATACGCATTTTTACATTATAACTATGAAACGATATAAACAAATTAGGAAAATTTTAATTTCAATTTCGTTAGTAAAATTTTGTTATGGAAAATCATAAATTTTATTATACTAACGACTACAAAATTTACATTCTAGAGATATTGAAAAAAAGTAGTTTTAAAGGTAAATAACTCGGTATTACACTAACACTGGTAAATTTTATATTTAATTGATAGTAATTATTTAATGATATTATAAATAACTAATTTAAATGATATTGATTTACTAACAGTTACATGGTATAATTTATTTAATAGAACTCTTCAACAATCTGATTTCAGAGTAGTAATGATGTCAGTAAAGCTTTATTCACCGCTTATTTTTCATTACGTGAGCATAAAATTGTATTGTAAATCTGAAGAATATTTAACAAAAAAAAAAAAACTTAATTACATTATTACAACCAATAAATATTGTCATTCACTTAAATAGACAAGTTCGCAAAATATTTCCACATTAATTGTCAAATAAGAATTAAATACAATTTGTAATTTTGATATATAAATCAGTTACTTATTAGAAATACAAATGAAGCAACAAATCTAAAATACTACGATGTAACTAATGCTAGTGTAAACATACTTAACTTGCATCATACTAAATTCTACTCGTTTTATGGTCTACATGAAAATCATATAGGTCATTCACAGTTTAGGAAAAGTGAGTTATGTTTATTATTAAATTTTCATTTGGTATATTTCTATTTAAATGATAGCACAATATTTCCTAATAAACGAATTACCGTCGGAGGTAAATATGTTTTATAGAATATTATAAAATTATTGATAAAAACATTAGTATCATATCAACCAAACTACGTGGAACACAGGTAATGAACTGTTTAGTGTTACTGTAGTTGGATCCCGAAGAACATTGTAGACGATTTTAAATGATGGTGAGACTGATATACAATTGAATTGATACGGACATCTACGTAATTGGCATATAATCCCGTCTGCACATTCTTAGTAAACACCTGACAGGTCGCATAAACAGTTTGGCATCGAAATCAGGATGTTTTCTTCTGATCACCAAACACAGAATACGACTGTTTTTTTATGAAAATTGAAATGTTTTAGAAAATTTAGAACTCAGAGTTCAAATCAGTGTTCAGAATCTAAACTAGATATCTTGAACATTTAGGATGAGATTTAATGTTATATAAGAAAATATTAAGTATTGTAATTATTCAATTGCCATTTTCAATTCTCTTGAGTCTGTTAAATCTCACATCAATATACAATATTACACTTATTAATTGACGTCAGTGATCGACATAAAAAATATGGTATATTTAATTCGATACAAGAATCGTAGAATATTGAAGTAGGTAAAATCTTTTAGAAATGTAATTGAAAGTTTAAGTTATTGGTTTTAGTAAAATTGAAATGAATAAATTAAATATGTATTGAATCTATATTTTTAGAAGTATTAAGAGGCTACTTTGAATACATGGAAAATACATTTACAGAGAGTTTTAGTATGTATCAAAATTCCACACAGGTATAACAAATAATAAAATAGCCTTGTAGATATTCATAAAGACAATATCCCATCGACATTTGTTACTGACAAGTTGCATTTGAATCATCATCTTACACACGCTATCAATTTTATTCATAGGTAATTGATTTTATAAATGTGTATTGTCCATTTTTTTTTTTTTTTTTAGATCCATTATTAATATGGTCTCCACACGAATATTGTCAATATCACTATGGTGATGGTGGATGGGATATATATAAAAACGTAGCGACTACATCAGAATCGCAGAAATACGAAAATTTAGAATTTGATTATAACATTTAGGAGACAAATGCTAATAGTGTAGACTGATTTTATAACTAATAATTAACATATAAAATATAATATAACAGGTAGTTGTGTTTAGACATACTAATTATAATAAGAAATACAAGTGAAATACTTAATCATTTATTTAAAATATATTAATTTAAATGTTTCTTTATAAAGTACATAAATAAATAAATATATTGCAAACCATAAATATTGTATCCGAATTATTGAAATTATTAAAAAAACAATTATACAATTTTAATGTTTAATCACATACATCAATATACTTTTTAAAAAAACATATAGTTACTCTGCTGAAAAATAATTCCCAAATAAAAGCCAGTGGTGCAACCATGAAGAATACTTTTATAATGATAATTATTATTATTTTTTTTGAAATTTGATTATTACGGTAAATGAAAAAACAATAGTTTATATTGTTAAGTAAATTATAATAGTAAATATATTATTTACTGGATAACGAACACGGTGACAAAATGTAGACAATTTAGTAGAATATATTGTAAGGAGGAGCAGGAAATTCGATAAATCCCCTCCAAACGAAAATCCTGAGTGCGCGCCCGATCAAAGCGTTAAGAAATATTAGTTACCTATTTTGTGATTATACGACATCATTCGTTCTGAAATGATTAAGACACACAGTTGAGAAATAATTATAATTCTTACCGCTTTGATATTCAAATTATATTTCAGTAGTATGTGATTCAACCTAGGTATTTGTACCATTGCATACAAAAAATAATCGATTGGAAAATGTTGCAAATTATCGGAGTTCTTTAACATTTAATTCTAATCATATAATTATTATTATTTTTAAAGTAATATCATTTGATTACAAGCATATATTTATGAATAAAAATACTTATTAAAAACAGTGTTGAAAATATAAAAATTTGTAAATGTGAATGTGACATTTAACTTATTTTATATTAATCAAAAAAGCGTATTCCTTGATTTTTCATATTATTATGTTCTTCTATTTTCAATAATATACAATCACTAATATTAAAAATAATATACAATATTCATTAATAGTTTATAGTTAGATTGATGAAACGATATTGACTGAATATGATTGTTTCAAAGTTATAAATAACGAACCGCAATGGTTGGTACCCATTATGATGTCATTGTCGTCAAGAATAAATACATACAATGTTAATTATTACATATTAGTTAATACGTTACTATCAAAATTGTCAACTACCCGAACACACTCAGTTCAATTGTATTAATTTTTTTCGCGTATATTTCGCTTTGAAGTTTTTATCCATACAATATAAATTTTAGGAAAGTAAATCAAAACATTCCTCTTTAAATTAATTGATGTGCAACTCATTCTGGCGCTTTGCTATTGCGCATTATCGCGAGTCGAAATATAACTCCTAATTGTTCGTTTGAAATCACGATTTTTTGGAAACTGGTCAAATAAATAATTTGTCTGTGTTAAAAAAATAAGACGAGATTCCTTAATAACTTCATTCCTTAATAAATTCAATTTATTATAACTACTAAAAAGATTCAAGGGGATGAACCCCCAATACCCCCCCCCACAAATTACAGCTTTAGTCGTTGTTATTTAATATTATATTCACGTAACTTATCTATTGTTATCGTTCATTTTTATGTATTTGTGTTATTTCCTAAATGTTTTGTTAGGCGTCTCATCAGTCGATCCACGTTCCCGAATCGTATCATGAGTTTTTTCATTAATATTTCAAAAACATTCATGACTAAATGCAAATTTTGATTATCCTTTTTAAATGGATATTGGAAACTATTCATCATAGGCATAATCAAATTATTACAATATATTATTCCACTATAGAATTTATTTCATATAAAACGAAAACTGCGAGAATATTTTTCTGCGTATAACATTTTTTGTTTACAGTTCAGATAAATACAGGTGTTCTTTTTTATTTTTTTTGATATATAACATTTTGCTTTTATATATTTTATATTTTATATATTTAAGATTATCAAAGATTTTTAAACGGTACGAACAGTCGTATGAGGTTATTTTATAGAACGTCCAAAACAATGATTTTTATCTAAATTCTCATATCAATTATAAACCATAATTTAAATGCAAATTCGTGTTTTTATCATACTCCTTTATTTGTATGATCGCGTATATAGGAGCCACTTTTTGAAAAATGTAATAGCTACTATATTTATAATTACATATATGAAATAAAAAAGTATATTTTTCCTAATATTAACATAGTTCAAAATGATAATAGAGATGCCTATAAGTTGCGTTTTCCTGGATCTATATTATACTCAATATCAATTAACACATGACATTACTTCAAGTCATTAATGTAGTTTAATGTAATTCACTACTTCATAAATCGTTTATAACGATTTAAAATTTTAATTTTTAAATTTATATTGATAACAACATTTGATATTTCACAATAACACGTCTCGTACCAAAAATAGTATAGAAGGCTTAAAAATTTTATCTGTAAATGATTGATTATCCTTCTCAAATGGAAAGTGGAAAATATTTATCATATGAATAATTAAATTGTTCCAATTTGTTGTCTTATTATATAGCTTTTTTTTTGTAAAACGGTAATTTCGAAAAAAAATTTTTTCGTGTGACATCGATAGTTTTTTGTTTGATGTTCAAATAAATACAAGTGTTTTTTCGATTTTAACATATTGCATTAATATATTTTATAGGTGAACCAACCACTTAATACACGCAATTAAAACAGAGTGGTAGCCGAGACTGCTAAACAGTGTAAGCAAAACACGTCAAACCGGCGACTGACCGGTAACACTAGCGAGGGGCAAGCCCCGGACGGGTCGACAGCAGACCCGGTCGATCTCTCGGGCAGTTTGGGCTGTCGGGATTGGTTACGTGGTGGCAGATTAGCAGGAACAATCTATGTGGTAAACGGCCTCGTGAGCTAGACACCGGGCACGCAAGACGGCCGAGCTCTGAGAGTGCGGAACGGCAGGGCATGACTATGCATCGATCACGCCTACCCGTACCTTAAGAGAGACTCGGAAAATATCCCTGTGTGCCTCAGTCGCCATACCGGCGTGGTTACGACACAGGAAAGTAGGTGTACCCCATAGTACATCTACGGCAGCGGTCCTCACTAGGATTTTAGAAAGGGCCAATTGTAATTTTTGAAAATTACTTATGGGCCGCAAACATTTTTAATGATAATAATTAAAAATATAAAAATTTACAACTGTTCACTAAATTTAATGGAAAATAATAAAATGAAATAATATTTTATAATATATATACATAATGACAATAATAATTACAATTACAAAATAAATATTTCATTTTATTCACTGTTTATAGAATTTTGGATTTTAGAATGTACAATTTAATTTTAATGCGGGCCGTACAAAATTTGTTAAAGGGCCGCGTAGTGGGGACCGTTGATCTACGGTAATGATAGTGCCGGTCCTCACCGCGGGGTTGAGATAACCGCGCGTGATAGCGGTCGTCCATGCGGTACGAGCGGGGTGCCGGGCGGTCCGCTCGCCGCTCGTGGTTCGGCTAAACGACAAGTGACCGTTGAGGGAGAAACAACGCTCCAGTCTCTTCGGAGTCTGGACCGTTCGGTTCGAACAACGCTCATGCACGCTTGTCTTCCGACATTAGTCCCGAGGACTACGAATCGGTTGACATGTGAACCATGGGTGTCAAAACCCGAAATGCGGATATCTCACTGTTCCAATTTGTTGTTTTATTATACAGTTTTTTTTTTTTTTTTTGTAAAACGGTAATTGCAAAAATTTTTTTCTTCGTGTGACATCGATAATTTTTTGTTTGATGTTCAGATAAATACAAGTGTTTTTCGGTTTTCAACATATTGCATTATTATATTTTATGTTTCATATTACCAAATGTTTTTTAATTATGCAAATAGTCGTATGAAGTTACAGTATGATTTGCTCAAAACAACGCTACTTATCTAGATACTTACAATATCATATAAAAATCATTTTTTAAATTCAAACTCTAATTTTTATCATTCTCCTTTATTTGTATGATCGCGCTAATAGAAGTCACTTTTTGAAAATGGTGATTGCTACCCTATTTATAATTGCATATATGAAACAGAAATGTTATATTTTTCTTCACATGAACACAAATCACAATGACAATAGAGATGTCTTTTAGTTGTGTTTTCCAGGATTCTTTTTATAACAATATCAATTAACACTTGACAAGACTTCAAGTCGTCAATGTAGTTTAATGTGATTCCCTACTTCATAAATCGTTTATAATGATTTAAAATTTTAATTTTAATTTTATATTGATAGCAACATTTGATATTTCACAGTAACATTTTTCGTACCGAAAACATAAACGAAAAAAAATCTAAACACTCAACAATAATATTCTACAACAGCTGTGTTTATGCTGGTGACGATATTTGAGAAAACGAAGAGGCTTTAAGATTAATCGAGGTTATAAAATAAAATTAAGAAATGCAGGAAATTTTTTAAGTTTTTCAAATTTATCGATTTGTTCAGAAATTACAAAATTGTCCTTAAAAATATTACGACTGGTGCTGAAGTCCCGGAGCTCCAATGTCATGGAGACCGGAAACACGCAAATAATAATTTCATCATTAGAATAATCGCGAATAAATGAATTATATGTAGAACTATAATGCTCAAGTTAACGGAATAACAAATTTTAAAAATTAAAATATCATATCAAAGAACAAACAATGATTTATCACCTGAATATATTAAACTATAAAATCTAAAGTATTGTTTAGTGGTGTATTGTTTACCGAAGCCCAAATTTATTTAAAATTCGTATTATATGAAACCTGATTTGAAAATTCAGTTGAATTGTAAAACGTATCACTTAATGTTAACAAGAAGACAAGAGTCATGACTTGTACTAAAAGTATTACACTTATTACATTTGCAATTATTGTTGCATTTATCGTCAGAAACACGTATGCCAGTACGTATTCTGTAAATTATATATAAGCTAAAAGTGAAAGTCTCATGTATAAAGACCTAAATATGATAAAATTCAAATTTTGAAATATTCCTGTTTATAAAAATAACATACAAATATAATTTAATAACTTATTTATAATAACACATTTGCGTTTATTATTTTTAGATTATGAACAATGTATAGGTATGATATTTTTATTACGTGTATTTGTTAATACTATTTTAATATACGTAGATGGTTATTTACAATTACCCCTCAAAATGTACAAACATTTAGCCTATAAGGACATCGTGTCAATTGATTTTGGCTTAATGATTGGTGATATCATCACATGATATGTGATATTATCATACATACATGATATGAGTTTAACTTTTCGGCGATGTCAATGTTGATTCAGATCGGTGATTCTGGCGAAATTTTTGTGAATTCAACAGTAAACAATTTATTTAAAACAATAATTAATCATAGATTTCTGTAAAAATTATTCTGAGAAATCTCAAGTATGTGGGTAGGAGTGATTTTCGTATAGTTTTTGTATTTATTTATTATATGAAAACTCAATTTAGTTATGCATTGACATTTTTATTTCTTTCACGTACTACAAATGTACTAAAAATTAAAAAGTTATCAAACAAACTCTATTGATGTAGCCCATACATATCTATATATTATTAAAAAATACATTGGACGTCGCTTATAAGACTCACTTTCTTTTCTACCATTTTTTTTACGAAATTTGAGTCTTATAAACAAAATGGTGAGTCTTGTAACCAAATTTTTTTAATATATTTGGATACATCCGGACCGTTACAGACGATTTTGAGTCTAATAAGCGACTGAATCTTATATCCGGGAGTCTTATAAGCGGCGTCCACTGTATAATTAAAACATTTAAATGTGAAATTTTCATAATATAAAGAAATATTTTTTCATATTTTGATCAATTGAAACATTGTCCTAAGAGTGAATGTATGTGACAGTTAATTAAGCCAAATAAATATCATTACCGAAATAATTATAAATATTAAAAAGATATTCCTACAATAATTTGTTTTTGTAAAATTTAAGTCGAAATCTTAATAATTGAATTTTTAAATTTTTCGTTACTCGGTTCAAATAGGTATAAAAATTACATAAGTCATTACACAAGTTTAATGCGGTATTCTGTGTAAACCAATTCTTATCGTTAATTTCGAGTACTTCTTGCAAACAAACAAATATACAGGAATCTCGGTGCATTTTGTGATACATATAAGTCATAATTTTTTTTTAAATTTATTGATCTGTAGGCAAAACCTGGTGTCATACTATTTCTGTTTTTTCCCACGAAACATTTGCAAACTTATATTTAATATGATAATACATATAACTATAAGTAGTTGACCAAATAAAAATTGAAATAACATCCAAAGCAATATTGAAACATCAATATCACATATCACAAAACAACAATAATACTAATTTATTTATATACAAATAGTATTTTCACTAAATAATGAATACTAAAAAATTATTAAATAATCATCTAGGAGAAATAACAAGTATTAAAGAAATAAAATGTATGTAAAATCATTCGAAAAAAATTATGAAATTTAAATTGAAATTAACATAAATCAACAATATTGTATTTGTGTTTTAATATAATACAATAAAAAACCACATACAAATTTAAATTTACAATTTTAATATTTTCTTTTAATTCAAAATTATTATTTAATTGAACGTAGTAAATTTTATAATTATATTTTTTATGATATACTATCTGTGTAGCAAGAACTCCTGGTGTTAGTGTATTCCAACATGTATATAATAAATGTAAGTAATATAATAAGATTTTTTCCGTAGTATAATATAAAATAATACAATAGCGATATAGTTTAAATGAACATATATATCTGTCAACAACCTGAGAAAGGCGTAAAATTAGATTAAATTGGTTTTGGTGTCAACAAAACTCGCTTCATTTAGACATTCTAGACGATCGAGGTACAATATTACCTAGTTAAAGGGGTAGAATATATAGGTAACGAGGGAAAAACAGGAATGTTTCTATATCAGTATTAAAGGGTACAAAAAGCATTACAAAAATTAAATGCATTACATGTTTTGAAAATTATAGATCATAAATCACTATCATATATATAAACTGCGGTGTGTCCATGTGGTACACAAACTAGAAGCAGTATACTCATAACATTTCGTTAAAAATTCATGTGCGATCGAAGAAGTATTCAAAACAGAAGCTGGATGATGCTAAGAGAGAAGATGAAGTAGGACGAGTAACACGAGAATTTGAGTTATTTGAATTTAAGAGTTTGATAGTATGCCGTAAACAAAATGATTTTTTTAAATCTCATAAATACGCTGATTAGACGCAATTTTCTACGGTGAACAACGATTTTCCATACGTTATAAAGACACGATTTCCCATAGAAAATGGATTAGATTTAATGTTCATCCCCATCGATGGTCCTCCAGATAAAGACTGTACATACACACATGTTCAGGATTGGCAACGATACCGTTGAATACGGATAAATATTGATAAATCTATAATCCTAGCATACATGCAATACAATTCACAGACCAAATGAAAAATAAAACATATTTTTAACAATAAAACACATTATAATAAAACCAATACATTTTTTACTTTCATTTCTTTACCAATACAATTCGTTCAAAATATTAGAAAAATGTTTTTTTTTTAGGTAATGAACAAACACATGTCGAGTTTACTTACTTAGGTAATATTTCTCGTAACAATACAACAGATTTCGGTATATCATTAGGTTAATTTAGCGGTAAGAATAATCTGTATAGAGAATCAATTTAGAATTGATACGCTTAAAAATACAAATAAGCATTTCAATGAAATACTCAAATATATAGACGAAGAAAAATATAACTAAAATAAAACATTTTTATGGTTTAGTTATTCTACGAACATATGTTGCACACGTCTTCGATAAAGCAATGGAAAGTAAGATTTTTCTGAGTATATGTAAATTTACTAATGTGTTTTTACACTATGTGACGTAATTGTGTATAAAATGGCTTACTTTTTAAATCAAATCACCTAATGTTTAGAGTATGAGGATAACATAATTGAAAGCCCATTAAATTGGTGTCGTCAAAATATAAGAAGTTCGTATTTAATTTTAAGACACTTCTTATAATGTACTTATTCTAACAATTTACTTTGTTGTTATAATAACTCTATCATTGCACATATTCTAATAAACATTTTGGTTACACGTAAAATGTACATTGTTCGAGAAAATTATAATCGTTAATGCTGTGAGACCGAAACCTAAATGCCTACATACGTAATCGAATAACTTTTCAACAAAAAGTCCTTAGAAACAAAAATCTATAGAAAATATTGTTTTTCTTATAAATTAAATATACACATCGAATGTTTCGTGTCATCTACGACGACAGTTAATTATTTATTGTCTGGATAAACTACTTTAAAAACCTGTTAGAAAAAAAATACTTTACACCCCAATGTGTTATTACGTTTTTGTTTGCGTAAAATGTTAATGTAAAAAAATAATTTAAATGTCTGACTGCGCATTATAAAAATTGATTTCTTTATACCACATTTTTGGTCTATGTATCAATAATTAGCGGTACACGAAATATCTCCTATCATACGTCATATTGTCTGTTGTTTATGTGAAAAATTTGTAACATATGGTGGCATGGTTAGATGTAAATTAACGTTCTTTTCTATAACGTTAAATAATACGTTCTTTTCTAATCGTCGCATATGAAGGTTTTGAAGAAGTCAATGAAAACGAAGAAGAAAAAACCTGTAAAAGTAACATATCTGCTGATTTAATATAATATCTAATAGTTAATTAAATAATTAAAACCAGTTATATTGTTATATATATATTTATATAATATATTGCATCGATTGATATAAAAAAAAATGTTGAATTTTTTTATTTGATTTCTTACTATCAATTTTTGAAATTTGAAATTATTTTATATCATATATTTATATAAGTACCAAATATTGAAATCGATATTTACATAGAAAAGAAACAATTGATTTCAATTTTTTTTCTGAAATAAACTCGATACATTTTTAGTATTCAAATTTTAACCTAACCTTAATTCTACATTGTACAACATATTCATCGTTAGTATAATTAAAGAATTGTGTTGTATCGGAATACCTAACAAATTCATGAGGACATCTGGGATTAGTGTGTGCATGATTGGACAAAATGAAATATGAGGACAACAAATTTATTATCAAACATTTATTTTAATAAATTAAACACAATTTTTTCTTTTCTATCAAATTACTTTTAAGAAAATCACTTCTGGTCGTTATCCTTAATCAATATCAAAATAATGATAACAATATATTTTCAAGTATTTATTCTATTGTTAATTTATGCTTTACTTTACAAAATTTTGAAAATAAAATTTAAACACAAAATCTCACATAATTCAAAATGGAATTTCATAAATAAAATGTAGATTTTAGAATCTAAATTGCGCTAATGGAAGTATGTTTATTTTTGGTCCGCTAACTGAACTAAAATGCACGAAAAGAAGTATAACTAACTATTTTCAACATTCTATAATTAAGAACTTTTTACGCATTCTTACATTATATCTAATATACGATATTACCACAAAAAGAAATATCTAATTTCAATTTCGTTAGTTTAATTGTATTATAAATAAATATAACTTTTATAATATTAACTATCAAACAATGTATCATTTTAGGTATATTGAATAAAAGTTGTTTCAAAGGTAAATATTTCGATAATACACAAACTCTGGTCAATTTACTGTTTAAAAGATTGAAATTAATTAACGATACTATTAATAACTAATTTAAATGATACTGATTTACTAACAGTCACATGGCATATATTTACTAACAGAATTCTTCAACAAATTATTTTCAGTTAATGATGTCCGTACCGCTTTACGTACTGCTTATTATAAACAACGTAAGTATAAAATCGTATTTCATTTTTTTCCTGAGTACAATATAAATAGATGAAGAAAACTGATCCACACATTTAAAAAAAAAAAAAATCTGAACAATTTTTAACATAACAAATGACTCAATAACATTGTTGGAACAAATAATTATTGTCATTCATTTGAATAGACCATTTCGAAAAATATATTTCGCATAATTGGTTAACTAAGTGATAAATACAATTTGTAATTTTGAAATATAAATCAGTAATTTATAATAAATAAAAATTAAACAGCTAATCTCAAATACTACGATGTAACTAATACTAATGTAAAAATACTCAAATTGCATCCTATTAAATTCTACTCGTTGTCATGATCTTGAAAATCATATAGGTCTTTCACAATTTAAGAAAGGTGAGATATGTTTATTATTACATTTTCATTTTGTATATTTCTATTTAAATGATAGCACAATATTTTCTAATAAACGAATTACCGTCGGAGGTAAATATGTTTTATAGAATATTATAAAATTATTGATAAAAAAATTGGTATCATATCAACCAAACTACGTGGAACACAGGTAATGAACTGTTTAGTGTTACTGTAGTTGGATCCCGAAGAACCTTGTAGACGATTTTAAATGATGGTGAGACTGATATACGACTGAATGGATACGGACATCTACGTAACTGGCGTATAATCGCGTCTGTACATTCTTACTAGACACCTGACAGTTCGCGTAAACAGTTTGTCATTAATATAATAATATTCTCTTGTGATTACCAAACACAGAACTCATATGCTTTAAAAAATATTTAAACGTTTGGGAACATTTAGAATATCTTTTAACATTTAGTTAAAATCTGTGTCCAAAATCTGAACTAGATATTTCGAAAAGTTGGGATGAGATTTCAAGTTTTATCCGAAAATATGAAATATTTTAATTATTCAATTGCCTTATCCAATTTTTCTAAGTCTGTTCAATTTCACATCAATAAACAAAATTGTACATATAATTGTCGTCAGCGATCGTCAAAAGAAATCTGGTATTTTTAATTCGATACATGTATCGTATATTACTGAAGTAGGTAAAATATTTTAGAAATGTAATTGAAAGATTCAGTTATTGTATATAATAACATTTAAACGAATTAATTAAATATAGATTCTACCCCTATATTTGCAGATGTATTAAGAGGCTATTTTGAATACATGTTAACACAATTTACAGAAAGTTTTGGTATGTAGCAAAATTTCACACAGTTATAACAAATGATAATATAGGCCTGTAGATATTCATAATGACAATATCCGATCGATATTTGTTACTGACGAGTTGCATTTAAATTTAAATCTTTCACACGATCTCAATTTTTTGTTTTATATAATTGGTTGTGTAATTGTTTATAGTACATTTTGGCTTTATTTTAGATTTATCATTATTAATGTCACCACGGCAATATTGCCATCACAACTATGGTAATGGTGGAGGTAGCAACGAGGCATCTTCATCAGGGGCGCAGCAAACCGAAAATCTTAATTTGGATTTAACCCTTTCCCTTTGAGACACAAATGCTAGTAGGGTAGCAAGATTGTATTAATAATATTTAATATGTAAAATATAATATAGCAGGTGGTGGTAGTTATACGTACTAATTATAATAAGAAACACACGTGGAGTACTCAAATGTTTGTTTAAAATATTTTAATTTGAATGTTCTTTATAACATGCAAAAGTAAATTAATATATAGCAAATACATAGCATACTTTATAGCAAACCATAAATATTATATCTGAATTATTTAAATTATAAAAACAAAATTTTTAAATTTTATTGTCTAATCACAAACATTAATATCATTTTATATGAAAAATGTAATTCAGGTGAAACATAAATCGCGAATAAAAGCCAATAGAACTGGTAGTGGTGTAGAAGATGTGTCATCTATATCTGGAACGCAGGAAAATAAAAATCCTGAATTAGATTTAACCCTTTCCATTTGAAACAAAAATGATAGTAGGGTAGCAAGATTTTATTAATAATAAATTAACATAGAAAATATTATATAGCGGGTACTTATACGTACTAATTTTAATAAGGGACACACGTAGACTATCCTACAGTTTGTTTAACGTATTTTAACTGGGAAAATTTTTTTTGCAATAAACAATAAATATTAAATCCGTGTTATGGAAATTATAAAAAAAAATTGTAGAATTACATTATCCATTCACATACATGAATATCCTTTTGTACATATATATTTGTAACATATTCAGTTACTCTGCTAAAAAATAATTCGCGAATAATAGCCAAGGGCACAACCCCGAAACATGGTTTTAAAATGATAATTATTTTTTTCAAAATTAAATTATTACGGAAAACAAACTCACAATTGTATACAAATACAGTTACAGAATTTCAAAAATTTAGTAGAAATGATTGGTAAGGAGGAGCAGGAAATTCGAATTGCGCCCCTAATAAAAACGTTATGATATATTAGTTATCTTTTTTGCGATTATACTACATGATTCAGCCTGAAATGGTTAGCAAACACAGTGGGAAATATTCATAGTTCTTACCGTTTTTAAATCCAAATTATATTTTAACAATATGTGGTTAAACCTAGATATATTTAACATTGTATATAAAAAATAATCGATTATATATTGTTGCAAATTATCGGAGTTCTTTAACATTTAATACTAATTCTATTTTTATTTTTATTTTTTTTTAAATCATTTGATTATAAACATATATTTATTTATCTATAAAAAAAGTATATATTAGAAATTGGGTTGAAAATATAAAAATTTGTAATTGTGAGTGTGATATTTAGCTTTTTTTTTAATTAATAAAAAGTTAACTCGTTATTATTACATATTATTGTGTTTTTTTATCTTTACTAGTTAACAATAGCTAATGTTATAAATAATATACAATGTTCATTACTGTAATGTAGATAGATTGATCAATATGATTGTTCCACAGTTATGAATAACGAACTGCTTGGATGCTACTTATTATGAAGTCATTGTCGTTAAGAAAAAATACTCGTATATATATAATTTAATACGTCATTCGTAAAACTGTCAACAGCCAGAACACCCTTCATTAAATTGTATTCATTTTTTTTCCTATGTTTTGCTTTGAAAATCTTATCTATATGATATATACTTTGAGATAATAAATCGAATCATTCCTCTTTAAATTAATTAATGAGCAACCGATTTCAACGTTAAGCTATTGCACATTTTCGTGAGTCAAAAAATAACTACTAATTGTTCATTTGAAATTGCGATTTTTCGAAACTGGTCGGATAAAAAATTTAAGTTTTGTTGGAAAAAAAAAACTAGAAACCTTAACTAGTTATCCAAGAGAACCTAAGAATGGGTTGTTTAACCCACGAAAAAAGAATAGTCAATAAATATAATAAATGTACTCCCAGAAAGTGTATACATTTTTAATTTCGAAAATTTCTATAAGATGAATATTTAAATTAATGACGAAAAATCATATAAAATAATAAAAACCTTTTAACGTGATGTTTGTAAAAAAACCATTTCTTGCCAATGGAAGTTTAATAATTCATATAAAAATTAACATGAGACGTCATTTTCATGTATGCTATGAAACAAACATCTTCTCGAAATGGTAATATAGAGACTCACGTCGTAATTCATATTCTTTTATATTATACGCATATTATTTTCATGGGCACATTATTCTTTCGCAGTGGGTAATAATAATTAAAAAAAATATATAATTTGGCCTACACTTGAAAAACCGCCTATTTTTATCGTGATATACACCATTTATTTTAGATAAACGATATATTTACAATATACTCGTATAACGACCTCTCCCATACAGAAATAAATGCCAAACCATTTGAAATATATAACGAATTTGAAATATAAAAATAAGAAACAAATTTCGAACGAATTTGATAGGAGCACATACATTTTTAGACTCCAATACAATAGATAATTGAAAATACTTATTTTGACTAACATACGATATTGTGTTACTGTTTCTTTTTATTTCAAATTTCTCGTGTTATTAACACGTGCATTTTGTTTTCATTTCGTCAATGTTATGTTTACTACTTATATGGTCGTGTCGTTTTATCTGTTTTCTGCTCAGTGTTTTTCTAGAACAGTATTTATTGTCATCGTTCACTTTTACAAATCTTCCACCGCTAAACAAACGTCAGCGAAACGAAAATAATACAAATAACAACAACATCGAAACGCGCATCGGTCGCGACGCCGGTAGATTAACAAGACATTCGCCGTCGAGCCAAGTAATACGTCTTTAGCGTTTTCGTGTCTTCGAGTTCGTCTAAATTGACGTAGACGGAGTCGTCAAAGAATTCAAAATCCTTGTGCGGGCAAAGAGACTACTTGAACTCTACAAATAGTATTTGTAATTATATTTTAATTCAATGAAACATGACGCGTTTTGTATCAATGGTTTTTTTTCAACAGGATAATTACGTTGAAGAACAGATCCATCTGTTTATATTCCATTACCTACCGATCAAGTCGGTGCACGACAATCAATACATTTGTTTAATGTTTGTTATTACAACCTGAAAATAGCGGTAAAATACATATTTCGTTCTTAGCGTGTGGCATTAATTTTCGTTTTATAGATATTATCGCGAGGAATAATGAAAGATGTTATGTATGACGGACCATACAATGACTCGACTCCTTCGGGAGACCGTCCTGATTTCCCGATACGCCAGTCCGCCCCCGAGTACACTAACCGACAAAAACGCGGTTTAATTCAAGACGACCGGCATATGTATACTGAAAATATATATACACGCTTCTTGCGACGTTTTTCGTAAAATTGGAAAACTTTTCAGTTTTTGACGTTTCGAGAGTGCAATATGTGTCAAACCTCCAGTAGAATGCATATGGTACATGAAACTTTTCAAGTCATATAATAATATTCTTATGGTATTTTAGTTTTTTTCGAAAAATAGAACGTATAATAAACCGTGCAACTCGCTCCACCCGAAATAAAATAAAAAAACAACATATAAATAACATAGTAATCGGACGGCGGTGACGGGGGAAGGTCGTATTTTGAATCCGACTAACGGCGAATTCCGTCATGTCCATTATATCGTTTCGTCCGTTCGTGTCGCGAAAATTCCCGTCTACGCGGTCGAATAGAATTATAGTACCTCAGTCGTGTTGTTACAACGTCCGCACACGGAACGCCGCCGGTTTTATTACGGACGAACTTCGCGAAACGCGTTACGGGTTCGTTTTCGGATTATCCTCTTCTTCTCCCTCTATCCCAGTCTGTTTCTCGGCTATTTGATGTCGGCCACCTGCGTCCTAAACCTCCGCATGACACTTTATTTTGTACTAAGAACCCTAAATACTTTAAACTTTTAACCTAACCTAACCTCGTCCCCGCTTATTGTCATTACACTCCTCGTTTCATCGACTTGTTCTCTTTCATCAATACCCATACTATGCATACTCCGTCTTACTTCTACTAATCCTTAATCCCTTTCCTTCAAGAGCCAATCTCCACACATCAAGGTTTTGGTTAACTTTTTCCCCTTTTTTCCTCGTACCAAAACTATATCATCAGCAAATATCACGCGGGAACAAAAAGGTATGGAATATGTTATTTACGCTCTGTGTAAAAAACACGTGAACGATTTCGGACATAATATTGTCCGATGCATAATATTACACTCGGAGTCGTCGGTAGATATTATTTGACTCCGAACGACGACAAGCACGATACTGTGTGCAGAACCGATGCGTTCGGGTTAAAAAAAAAAAAAAAAATTGGACAACAAAAAACAATTCTCGAAATTACGCGACTTCGAACGCGTACGTGAAAAAACGAGTTTACGCGACGGCGGTACGTGACGGTTTTGTTAGGAACGCGTCAGTCATTAAACGACGCAGACGACGCGTTTTGTGTGAAAATAAACGTTATTTTACAGTTAACCGTGTCGAGACATTTTGACACGACGAGAGGCGGCCCGTATTACGCGGTCCTGTTACCGAATGTTATGCGCGCGACGCCTCGACGAGTTGAAATGTTTGGGCGATCGCGCGCGTTTTCATCTCACCGACACTTCACGCAACCTCCGAGCGAAAAGTGTATCACTGCACAGCTGTTAATTGATACGCGTCGACGTGTTTCCGAACAATTTCCCCGCGAACGTGTTGTCATTTAAATCCGTTTTGCCGCGCGCTCAATACCACTCGACCTCGCGGAGAAAACAAAACACCATTCATAAGGGTATTTATCGGTTTCCAGACAAATAGTTCGTGTAATATACGGACGGTACGAGACTAATAGTGCGCGACATCGACGCGAAGACGAGGATTTCGTTCCGAGAGGACATTTTTCATTTTTCATTTTTTTTTTTTCCAAAAAAAAAAACAATAACTCATACGCCAAATCAATAACGATTGTTAGATCGTTACGTATTGAACCACCGTTCAGTATATAGTACGAACGAACGGGCAGAACAACGAAATTCGTTTTTCGTTTTTTCCTGTACCATTACATTCTGTTCGGTTGAAAACGTTCGACACGTTTCGACAACGGTTGTCGTTATAGCGTGACACACGCGAATGCAATTGTAATCGGCAATCGGTTATCAGTAACGTGAACGTGCAGATAGAAGTTTCCTTCTTAACCTAACCTTGGCTCGGTTTTAAATTATTCGTACGACATTTTTTCAATAATCCATCGATACCAATCACCACTCTGTCAAAGCACACGTCTACTTGTTCTGTTCGGTTTTTAATTAGACAAGTCGCGTTTGTCAATATTGTTGGACCGTTTAATGAATCGTAACCGCGCCAACTGAATTATTTTACACGAATTACGGAGAAAAATACGCAACAGAATAATATTTTTTAAAGCCTAATTAACAATATTTAATTGAATTTCTAAAAACACCAGGGCTGGAGGATCGATACAACTGCAAGGGTATTATGATCGTAAGCCAAGGGGCGTTCGTAAGTTCGTGCGAGTCGGGAAATTAATCGGACGTTATATTTACGCCATAAGATATTCGTTTGACGGTATTATTATGTAAATATGTCAGTTGATAAGGCACAAACAGTTTATTGCAATTTTACGATATCATTTCGTTTCGTTTCACGAAAAAAGAACAGAACTTATACGCAAGTACACGGTCGCCGTCGTTAATTTAGAGTCGGCTATGCGATCGCCGCGAGGCATAATATAATTTGACGAAGTTTCCTACTCATAACAATATAAATCGTTTAATCGTTATATTATTATTGTACTACTGCGTTTCGTTTCGTGTTTATACAATTACGTTTTTTTGTTTTTACGACATATTTTTTTATTCTTCGAATTTTTTTTTTTATTCTCTCAGTCGGTCAACACGTATCTCGGACACGAGAGATAATGAAAGGAACCGTGCGGCGTTGGCGCGGGTTTTCGAATTAAAATACCATCCGTGTAAAAATATCCGTATTTTGTCGTTAACTTCTCGCACGATCGCGCCGCGTGATTATTAAGGCCGCGGGAATATTCAACCGTATTGCTTCAAAATCAACGCGAAAACGCGTATTCGAACAATGTTATCCGTAGCCATCGTAACTGTGACGCATTCCGTACGGTCGTTTCGCGGGTCCCAGTGTCAGTGCTCAGAGCGGGGACTACTCGAACGAATCGAATTTTCCGGCCTCTGGTCTAAAACGGCACTGTAAAAGAAAAGCGCGTCGGACGTTCAGTCTGTTGGCCGTACACTAGGTACGTATACCAATTACGAGGGCAGACAATACGCTTTGAAAAGTTGTCGAGCGTGCTCTGTTCCGATAAACGTGTTTCGTGAATACAGTCGGGTTTAAAATCACTCTGTATACTATCAATATTAATTATAATTGTATTTCGGAAACCACGGCGCACATTCTGATCCGATTCTAGCGATGTATCCCGATGCAGGCTCGGTCTTGAATTTGATTATTGACGAAATCGACCGCCAAATTTTGATTCAACACGAAAACCCGGCATGGGTTATACCGTTGAACGATATAGATAACGAAGTCAAGACAACGGTTCCAATATAGACTAATTAATATTCACGTTCATTCAATCTCGCGATAAATTTTTTATCGAATAATTGTTTCTGACGTTCGATTTTGCACACGTTTTGGGATTACGTCATTAACGCTTGGCCCGCAAAGTCCGAAAAAACCGGGTCCAATAAAAAAAAAAAAAAATACGCACACGCGTGTTTCCCGTTATCCGTTTTACGCGGCCAAGGGTACCTACCTAGACGACTGCTGTGCCCCGCGAGCGTCTCGACCACGAGTAAAGAAAATCGCGGACGAAGCGGAAACCATCTCTCGGAGTCGTCCGACCGACAGAGCGTTCGGTTCGTATCGGAATGAAATAAACAAAAATCTGTGGTGGAGGTTATCAAATATTCACTGTTCCGCCGGGTAAATGAACGCATTAGGAGGTACTGTACGAGCCGAGGGCGTTTATCGATGTAAAACGCTTACCGCTGCTAGATGCTTTGAACCGAGCTACTTGGTTGTTCACCAGCCCTACCGGTCCGACCAGCCTGTGTGCGTGTGTAGTAATGTAAATCGAGTAAACAAGCAAAAAGGACGCGCGAAAAGTGGTCGACACGGATAATAAGACGGCTCGACTGTTATTTTACGGTATTCGGCACGGTGCGCGGGTCCTACAGATGCGGTGAAACCGTTGGGGACGGTCTGCTCGCACTCAAACTAAAATCAGACGACGCGCAAAAATATATAGTTTTTTTTTTCGTACCCTCTATAAAGAAGTTTCGCTTAACCCCATCCCCACCCCCCAAAGGACGCGGTTATTATTGTTTATCACGGTTCGGCCGCGCGCGAGATATCAACACAATCTTTCCGGCCGGCCACGCGAATCGCGTACAACATTCGTGTGTGTACATGTTATTGCCGTCGTCGCGTTCGGAGCAAACGACGTTTCGAAACCGTGTTTATTTGATTTTTTAATTTTTTTTTTTTTTTGACTATAATTCCGAACGTTCGGTTTTTATGAACGATAAAAATATAAGTGGTCGACGTCGTACCGTCGTACTGGCCCCGGTTCAAGCGGTTCCCGCGCGTCGACCCGACTAAAATATGCGAGTCAATTACGCCATACGGCGCGGGGGACGGTCGTAAGAAACGGACATTAAACGCGCGGACGTAACCGCGTACGGCGAGCCGCCATGTCGCCGCGTGTCCGGCGGGCTTCCGACAAACGGGCCGAAACGACCGGCTAACAACGACGTTCGCGAACAAACCGAATCCGGAAACAGCGAACGACGGGCGTCCCATCCAAGTCCGGCCCGCGGGTCGATTGACGCGTGTACTCGAACACGCCGCGGCACCGACGGCGCACGTGATAACTAGACCTAGGGACTTCACGCAATGGAAATTCTCAAAACACGCTTGTGAAACGCACACCGACCAGACGAAATGTTCGAGTTGAAATGCACTACATGTATTACGGAAATAGAAAAAAACAGTAATAATAAAAGATAAAACGCTTATTGAAATCAATGCGCGTGGTTAAAACGAAGGGGAACTGGATTTTTCGGTCGGCACATTTGAAGAAGTTGTTGACGATTTGCCTATTATGCTTTCCGGTGTTACGGTGTTGCAAGACAATAAAACGTTTGGCGGCACTAACGTTAACTCCACAAAGTTTACAAAACAGCAGTTGTTTATCGGTTCAAAACACCGAGCTTACGAACTTATGCATATTTGATTTATTTTTCACAAAAATAAAAAAACGAAACAAAACAAACCGACAACGACAGTACACACACGAGACGAAAATTTGTATACGACGAACTAACACCAACTGATCAAATTATCTGGTGTACACACGAACGTATTGTCGGCTTTTAGGTAATCTCAACCAAACCAACGGGAAAAACTACATAAATTTCATTATTTTTGCACATATATACGTGTATATATTAATCCTTTTTTTTTTTTTTTACCAATTTAAAATGTAAATCTAATTTCAAAATATACGTGAAACGTGCGTCGAAAACACGAATATGCAAAATAAAAATGTGCGAGAACAAACCACCCCCTCTCCCCCAGTACCACAAAACAGACGGGCCGTATCACCTGGTTATGTTTCGAACGATTATCGGGTAACGTGCAAACTCCTAACAGGCCGCCAGCGAAAACGAACGTGACGTCGGATTCCGACGGGAAGCGCACACGCACGGCCGAGTCCCCGGAGGCTGTCGCGGGGAGGAGAACGTCCGAAACGTTCGCGCGAGAACCAGGTCGACCTGGTCTCGCCGGAACGTCGTTCTCGGCCTACGTGCGCGGTCCGTCCGTCCGTCCGACAACAACAACAACAACAACAACGATAACGATAACGATAATGATAATGCAACGAAACCCCCTCCGGGTTTAATCTCGGAAATTTACGGCTCGCGGAATCTCGCGGAGTGCGTGGCGCGCGTGTCCAGAACGTGACGGGTCCGGGTGGCGTCCGGCGCGGAGAAATTAATCAGCCGCGACGTTTCGCGTTTGGCCGGAGCGCCAGTTTTCGTCTGCCGCCGTCATTGTTGTTACAAAGTATTATTATATGAAGCCGGCGAATAAAAAAAAAATGCCCGGTTTCGTACTCGCGCGACTGTGTTTCCCCCGGCCACCTCCCCGGGACGACGGCCGTGCAATATGCGTACACGAGTACGCTGGGCGTACACCTCGACGGACGCGCGCAGGTGCCGGACGACTTCACGAAATTACGCGACCGATTCAAAGGAGATGGGAAAAACGACGAAAAACGTTACGAGGACAATACGGCCGTATTCACCGTGAAAACGACGTGGACATCCATGAGCTCCTTGACCGACCGCGCGGAACAATATTGTTGTTACGAGCCGAAGAGTCGATTGGGTCGTTCAACACGTAAACGGAATCGAAATTTCCGTACTATTTCGCATGTTTTCCTCGGCGTTCAATTACGATTAAAATGATTTGTTAATTTAGGTGGCCGACAACTGAGTAGTTCGCGGCGCGAGACACACGGCAGTTACCGTATTTCACGCAACTTTTTAACGGACAAATAAAGTTTTTTTTTTTTTTTTAATACGCTTGAACCAGTTTGAAATAAAAAGTAACTTGACCCCAGCCTTGATCATAGGATGACGACCGAGATTTCGACGACGACGGACATAACCGTTCGGTATACACCCACGCAAGCACACGGTTTTCAAAAGAAATGTGTTTCCAACATTTCATTCCGACTCAATGGTTTTAATAACTATTCCGGCCGGTCGATATTTCTTAGAGAATAACTAACGCATGGAGGCGGGACAGACGTGATGATTAACGAATTCAAACGCTTAACGGCAAAGACTCTCAACGTACGCACACGCGCGGGATGAATAAAACTAAAATAAATACATACACCTATGTATAATACAATCCCGCGAAACTATAAACGAGAGGCAGTTTAAAAAAAAAAAATATGATTTTTCTATACAGTCTTTATAGAAAGGCAATTTATGCGTTCGCTCGGCCGCCGACGCTCGACCGGTCGCTTTTATTCGAGACGTATTGTATAATACCGTGTAACGGACAATCGCTACGCTGGAATTGCATTTTTATGGTCTAACAAATCCGATTAGCGTAAACAATGCAGTCACCGTCGATGTTCAAAGAGCAAACGATTAGACGGATGTATATGTACACGGATATATCATAAATACAACACGACATTGTGTCGCGTCGTCTACAAAACGGACGTTGAAAAAACGGCAGTAAAAAAAACAAAAAAAAAAACAGCAAGTTTAAGACGGAACGGGAAACAATCGTGTCAATGGACGCTCGTTGGTAATGATAGTGTACTCCGACGTACCGTCATTATGTTGTACGGACGGCGTACAGGTAATTCATATGGATCCGACGTACGTGGACGCGTCGTGTGTTTTGCGATGAACGCGATGAACGCGATCTCCGCCGGTAGTGTATGAATTGCGTCGTTTCGATAATAAAAACAATATTTGAAACAGCGTTTTAATATGAAACGTACGGGACTCGTGAAATGTGTAAATATCGTCCAGTATATGGTATAATCGACGGCTATAATAACGGCCGACGGTTAATTATTAAACACGACCGATATTTCGAAAGACGATTTCAGACGTTTTTTTTAATTTTTTTTATTTTTTTTTTATTGTTATCGCGTTATCTCGCGAAACGAAAACCATAAAAAACCAAAAAAAAAATTCAATACTGTCGTCGCCGAAGCACCATAAAAAAATATAAAACACGGCACGATATTATCGTGCGAACGGGATTATATTTCAACAGCTGCGCCCGCGCACTGCACAGTTTATTAATTTTATAACTCATTTCGAGTAGTCCGTTCCCTCCCCTCCCCCCCCCACTCCACCGGGCAATAACTTTATTTCTATTGCATACTTTATATACGAGTTCGACGAAAAAACAAAGAAAACGAAAACAATAATGTATACACAATATAAGATATTCATACCCGCACACAAAATATAATGACATAACGAAAGTAATAAAAAAAATAACATTAAAATTTAACGTCAAATATTATTGCGATAAAATATCAAAACTTTACAAAAGACATTCAAAACATTTCTCATTAGTTGCAGTACAGGGTTGTGAAACGTAAACTCTATACGCATACATGCCGACTAAGTACTTTAATATAACCTTTTTTTTTTTTTTAGTTTTTAGTTTTTTAGTTTTTTCGTCACGCGTATACGAGATATATCTTTTACACGTAGTGATAATTGCCGACGCTCGATAAAAAAACTGCTTTCACACATGCCGTCGTATCCAAACATCGTGATTCATAAGTCGAGACGAAAACGATTAACGTATTTTTGTGTTTATTTATAAGAATCACGTTCGAACGGAGAACAACACTATTGGACACAACTGTCGGCGTAGGAACGTGTTCGAAATAGTATATGTATATGTGTACACATACTACGATTTTTACCGCGTACCCATCGGCGGTGGGGCAATAGATCGTTCGCGGGCGGCGGGTCACTTCGCGTTATCGTTTCCGTATGATAGCTTTTTCCTGACGAATTTGATTTCACGTGCGAAAATCTCGGAACTCGCACCCTGCACAAACGTCAACAGAAGTCAATCTGTCGCGTTACGCGTGCACATGTAATATAATTTATGCGTGTGTGTATATCTCTTCGCGTACGGATCGTCGGCGGTTGAACCGACGCCGAGCAAACGTATACCACGTTTCGGCTATAGTTTTTATTTTTATTTTTAATTTGGTAATTGAACGATCTGCAAAGAAAAGTGTTTACAATAAGTACAAATCATGTGTCAGAGAGGATTAGTCATTTAGTAGATTACGACACCATGTTCGTTATAGGCGCCTTCTAGGGTCACCGGGAATAGTGGGAACGGATAGTTCTGAGGTCAGGGTGTTACGATGGTTGTGGGGATTGAGGTGTAGGTGACTTGGTAATATCTCGACTACGTTTTTTACTGTTGGGATATTGACATCTTTGTGGAGAGTATCATTTGAGACATACTATGGGGCTTTGGTTAATTTCCGAAGGCATTTTCTTTGAAACGTTTGGATTTTACTAATGCTAGTAGATTTAGCAATTCCTCATAACTGGATACCATAAGTCCATATATGTTTGAGGAACATTTTGTATAAGATAAGTTTAGTAAGTACTAGACTAGTAGTAGTAAGTTGGTCTGAAGTGAATAGGTTAAATAGTAATGGAGCTGCAACCATTCCTTGAGTCAACTACACTTAACTGATTTTACCAAAACAGTAGTGGTCTTCGTGGTCATCTCATATTTAATCACTTTTCCGAAACCGCCATGCATACGTGCAGGGAGGAGGAGAATGAGTGTGTCATCCCCGTGACGATTTGTTTTTAATCCGTATTTTCGACGATTATCGGTTAAGAGTACAGTGCACGGATTTTCGAATCAATCAATCGACGTATCACGAATTCCTTTTGAATTCACGTTAAAAAATCGTGATAACACGTTGTGATTGAATATAAAACCGATTGTTATGATCAAATTAAAATTTTTCTAGGGGAATAAAAGCGATTTTTTTAAAATGTGTACTAAAAATTGTTCACAATTCTATATAGTTATGTACGTTGAATTGCTTTTGTATGTATAAATATAATTATGGTATTCAGTACGTCATATGATATAAATGAAATCGATACTATTTATTATGAGGTGTACATTTTAACAAAATTTCGTGGAAAACCGGTTCCTCTGCAAATTTTTCTTTTGTAAATAATTTACGTATGCCATTGGTACTAAGCACAATAATACAACTCGAGAGACTGTTTAAAGGACAGTAAATTCCAGATTTTTGTTGGCCGCTAGGCCAACTGACCGCACACCTTCTATTAGCGCTGAGCGCTATTCAAGAGGTGCGGTAGATCAAGACATTGCCGAAGCAAAGCCCAGTGTCGTCTATGGACCACCAGCACCGGACCTGGGCCCGTACCCTTTTGAGCAGAAGGCACAAATCGTTTCCGATTCATGTGGGTTCCCTCCCTCCCACTGGGCCTAGTGGTTTTTTACTATCTAGCGTTTATCCCACAGACACCACGTTGCAGCCGAGGTAGGCTCCTCAACCTTGCGGGGGCATTGCATCCGGAACGGCAAGCCGGTCCGGCGTACAGTGGGGCTCCCCCGCTCCCGTGGTACCAACTGGGTTTTAAGTTGACGTTGGTGGGTCAACCCGGGATCATATCCCTCCCACTATTCTAGCTCCCCAGCCGGCTAGTGGTGGGCCTATTGTTTAAAGGACAGTTAACACATTATCGGTTCATTTTTCACTGTGAAAATCGCAACCCATGAAACATGATGAAATAGACATGTAACGTGTATTGCAACGATTGCATTTTCCACCACCGGAAAAAGTTGAGGATGTACGTTTAACTGCAGTTATCGTTATCAACGTATTTGCTGTATTTACCGAGCGAAATTTAAGCGTTTTTGCTTTTAATCCGTCAAACACATTCAGATCAGTTATCGCTACATCGCCAAAATCGCAATACGAAATACATAAATTCCGTTAATGTTCGATACACAGATACGATGTACGGATTTCGACAAACGTACGAAACGTGGAAACGTGGAAAATTGCATGACAAACGAATAGCGATAACGAGACGCACGGTTCACCCGCGTACTCGGATGGTATGTGCGAACGTTTTCCGATTAATTCTCGATAATATACAGTAGTAGGCGTTTAGTTAAACGAAGAGTACGACTTGTTGACGACGTCGCCGTTTCGCCGAAATGTCGAACAGCAAACGGATCGACGCGTGATTATCTTAATATCGAAATTATTATTTGTGCATTCACGTGCTCCATGACACGGCTACTCTGGGGCTTCGGCACCCGTCGTAATATTTTTAGGGTAAATTTTGTAATTTCTGAACAAATCGATAAATTTGAAAAAATTATTGGACATTTCGTGCATTTATCAATTTTATTCAATAACTTCGATTAGTTCTAAGACCTATTCGGTTTATCATATATCGTTACCAGTATTAACTCAGCCGTTGTAGAATATTGTTGTTGATGAGTGTTAAGATTATTTTTTTCGTTTTTATTTTCTGTACAGGACATGATATTGCAAATTGACAAGTGTTATTATCAATATAAATATGTGAACATTTAAATACTAAATTTTAAATCATGATAAATGATTTATGACATAGTGAACCACATTTATCTACATTTATAGCTTGAAGTCGTATCAAGTGTTAATTGATATTGTACATGAAAGGAATCCTGAAAAACGAAACTAAAACACATGTCTATTTACATTGACAACTGCGTTAATTTAATGAAAAATGAAACATTTCCATTCTATATGTATATTTAAAACTAGGGTAGCCATTATATTTTTCAAAAACTGGGGGCAATATGCGCGACCATAATAATTAAGAAGAAAAATAAAAACTCGAGTTTGCATTTAAAAAATTATTTTATATGATATTATAAAATCTAGAGAAGAATTGTTGCCTCGAATAAATTACACGACGATCATATACGACTATCTACACAATTAAAAAATTAAAGGCAATATAAAATATATTAATATATCATAAAAATTGAAAAAAATACAGGCATTTTTTTGAAGTTCAAATAAAAAATTTTCAACGTTATAAGCAGAATAATATTCGCTCAATTAACTTTTTCCAAGAAAAAATTGTAAAGTAAAAGAACAAGTTGTAAAAAAATGATTATTCATATGATGAATAGTTCTCAATTTCCAATTCAAAAGAATAATCATTAGTTTCGAAAGATGCATTGTGTTATGGGGACCACGCGACAGACTAAACTAAACCGAAGGTTTTTGTTATTTGTGTTTATTGTACGCATGTAACGTTGTAAAAGCATTAAGTTTGTCAAAAACAATAAATTTTATACATTTAATAAATAATAAAAATAGAAAAGTTCATTCTCTAATCAATTTCGAAACACTTCTAAATAATCGGCGCATGGAAAAAGGATATCCACTGTCCTCCCTTTAGATTCGGCCCTGACAACAGGTGTTAGGGTGTTGATGATGTGATTTCGTCAGTATACGTGTGTTTCTTCTGTTCGTTGTGCATCGTCGACGGGGAACGGATAAGTATTTATTTCACAGCCGGTACCAGACAAGACCGTCTCGTGTGGAGCACGTATATCAACCCGTTTTATATCTCGTTTATCCACCGATACACTGAAGAATATTACTTATTTCGTTCATCCACCTCTTCGTCTTCGTCTACCGAAGACTACTATCAGGTTCATTAAACACATAAAGTCTTCTGCTATAAAAACCAAAAAATTACACTCCTTCCTGGATCGAAGTATGCAGAAAATTACTCCAAGAGTATGAAAACAATGGAAGTGGTGTAACAACTAGCAGACTAATCAGTCTTTTCGATGACGAAAGAAGGAAAAAGTGGATAGCAGCAATGAGTGAAATGGATTTTACCCGTTTTAGCAGAAAAAGTTGGACTGTATTGAGGAAATTATAAGCTGTTCAACTGTCACGAAGAGAGAATGTGGTATCGGCAAATGACATAACAAGTCTTCTTTTTAAAACCACGAACATCAAATCATCAAAACACGAAAAAATAGAAATAAAAAAGAACCTTACAACATCTTTTGAAAATACGCTGAAAAATCTACCTATAAAAAAGATCTTCTGGAAGACTAAGAGACAAACGCATTAAAACTGGAGAAAATGGTAAAACTGCTATGATGGATGGTATTCTCCTCAAATGTATAAAGCACCTAGGAACCAAAAGGTAAAAGTTGGCTATCAAAACTATTCTCCTTCGTCAAGAACACTTACACTAGAGTTTTGGCGCGAAGCCATAGTAATATCAGTCTTGAAGCCGAGTAAGTCAAGTTATATACAAATTGTTTGAGAGAATACTTCTGTAGAGAATCTAAACACAAATAGAGTAAACCTTACCAAAATAAAAAGCTAGGTTTAGAGAAGGGAGGAATTGTTTACTGTTTTAAATTTTGTTTTATTGTTGTAAGTACTAGCCATAGTCTCGCACGTAGAAAATGGCTTCCAGAAACGCTTTAAATCAGGTGTGGTATTCCTGGACCTAACATCAGCATATAACACAGTCTGGAAACGGGGATTAATCTTAAATTTGACAAAAATTTTGAAATATAAAACCACAATATAGCTTATCGATAACATGCTCTCAGATAGGAAGTTCAAGGATAGACTGAATCGCAACGAGAGTATATATAAGTACCTTCAAAATGATTTACCGCATAGATCTACATTATCAACAATACTATTTATGTGTACATAGCTTATATAACAGAAACAAAAACAAGAAAATTCATGTACGCGGACGACGTTAGTTTGACAGCACATGCAAAGACATTTGAAGATTTAGAAGAACCATTAAAAAACGACTTAGATAAAGTAAATACGTACTTTAAAAGATGGTATCTAACATTCAATCGTATGTGAACTACAGTAATAGCCTTCCGTCCAAGTAACAAAGAAGCAGAAAAAAAACTCAACTTTACAGTTGATGGAGTACCCATACACAACGAACGCAACTCGAGGTACATAGGCATAAAACTGGATAGATCTTTAAATTTCCAACAACATTTAGGAGTAAGAAATAAAAAAAAAATCACGAAAAACCATCTTAACCAAACCATCAGAAACAAGCTGACAATGTAAGGCCAGTGTGTTGCGTCCGTCAGCTATAGCTTTAGCTAATAATGTCACAGAGTACTACGCATATGTGTGGACAAGGAGTGTATTTTAAAAATTTGTAGACTCAGAACTCAACCAGACAATGAGAATCATAACAGGGGTAATAAAGCCCACAAATACACAAAAGCCACCAGTACTAACTAACATAGCCCTTCTCCTCCCCATCCCCGGACATCCACCGATATAGAAAAACTTCCAAACTAGAACAAAAAATAAAAAATTCCCCAAGATGGAACTTCTGGAGACTGTGGAAGAAAACTTGCAGAAGAGATGGACGGGTAAACAAACTACGTATCTAACACTTAGCAAATGGTCCAGCCCAATGATTCCCAGGCTTTGAACTACAGAGAGCAGAATGGAGGGCAATGGACCGAGTGAGGACTGAGCAGGGTAAATTTGTATACAAAGTCCGAATACAATATGCAAAAAAAAAATAATAATATATTTATCAGCTGCAACAGCTAGAATAGTCGTCGGTACTATTTAAAATTATGTTCACGTAACTTAAATCTTGTTACCGTTCATTTTTGCATGTTTGTGTTTAATTTCATAGAGGTTTTGTTAGGCTGATGGTCACCCACTAGACATTCACGAATCATACCTAGAATTTTTTTCATTAATTATAAACTAATGCGCGGGTTTCAATAACCACATTATTAGTTATTATCATTAAAACTTGGTACTAATCAATAGCAAATTCAACGTAAAATCGATTACAGTTGGCTTAAACATAACCGAATGAAATAAAATATGGTTGTTTTAGTCTTCAGGCTATTATGGTGTGAGTCTCCGATATTAAAAATAATAGAGCGGCCTGTCCAGATATCTGGTTCCGATTTATTTCAGTGTTTTGAAAACTTAACTAACTAATTTAATATTACCAGCACAAATAATTATTTTCAAAATTCGAAAACTCATAGAATGTGGGTCCCTTATTTTGTACTCCGTGCAACGTCATTGAAGTCTATACGAGATTTAGATACAACGCTACTTAGATGCTGCTGCGCTGTCTCATATAACTTCAAAGCAACCGCGAAAAACTTCGATCTCATTTTGTGACACTGTACTATATTTTTCTATGTAAACCTTTAACATTGATGTACACCAAGATAACATATTGTTTATTAGTTTTGAGTTTTCTGAAAATTAAAATATGAGTGTTGATTACATAGAAGGATTGAAAAATTTATCTGATCACGATAACAAAATGCGAAATTCAAAATGATTGATTTCATTCAAATGAAAATTAGAAAATATTAATACTGTGAATAATTATATTGTTCCAATTCGTTGTTTTAATATATAGTTTATATTTTGTAAAACGATAATTGCGAAAAAAATTTTCTTCGTGTGAACATCAATAATTTTTTATTTTATGTTCAAATAAATACAGGTGTTTTTCGATTTTTAACATATTGCATTAATATATTTTATTTTTTACATTGCTAAGCATTTTTTAACTATGCAAATATTTGTATGAAGTTAAAGTATGATTTGCTCAAAACAACGCTACTTATCTAGATTCTTATAATATCATATACAAATAATTTTTTAGATGCAAATTCGTGTTTTATAATTCTTTTTTATTTGTATTCGCGCTAATAGAAGTCACTTTTTTAAAATGGTAATTGCTACCCTATTTATAATTACATATGAAATGGAAATGTTATATTTTTCATCACATGAACACAAATCACAATGACAATAGAGATGTCTTTTAGTTGTGTTTTCCAGGATTCTTTTTATAAGAATATCAATAAACACTTGACATGACTACAAATCATAAATTTAGTTTAATGTGTATCACTATATTATAAATCGTTAAGCATGATTTAACATTTTAATTTCTAAATTTATATTGATCACGACATTTGAAATTTCACAATAACACTTCTCATACATAAAAAAAAAAAACAAAAATAATCTAAACACAACAATCTCAAAACTCACTAAATTCAACAACAAAATTCTACAACGGCTGTGTTAATACTGATAACCATATATGATAAAACGAATAGGCTGATAGGACAGATCGTAGTTCTAGAAAAAAATTGATAAATATGGGAAATTTCTTATAGCTTTTTCAAATTATTCAATTTCTTTGAGAAATCACAATATCTACCCTACGACAGGTACTGAAATCCCAGAGCTCCAATGCAATGGAGACTGGAAACACGCAAATAATAATTTCAACATTAGAATAATCGCGAATGAATATGATTGAATCTAATGCTCAAGTAACGGAATAACAAATTTTAGAAATTAAAATATAATATCAAAAAACAACCAATATTTTCTTATCTAAATAAACTGAATTCTAAAGCCTAAATTATTGTAAAGTTGTCGTATTGTTTACCGATTCCCACATTTAGTCAATATTCGAGTCTTACGAAACTAGATTTGAAACAACAGTTGAATTGTAAAACGTATTATTTAACGTTAACAAGAAAACAACAGTCATGATTTCTACAAAAATTATCACTGTCAAAGCATTCGCAATTATTATTGCATTCATTGTTGGACCAACGAACGCCAGTACGTTTTTCATAAGATAAATATAAGCCAAAGGGCAAACTTTCATGATTATAGAATTAAATATGATACAAATTTAATTTTAAAATAATCCTATTTATAATAAAACCACATAAATATAATTAAATTCACATTTAATAATAATACATTTTCGTTTATTTATATTAGACTATACACAATGTATAAGTATGATATTTTTATTAAGTTAATTTGTTAACACTATTTTAATGTAATGTGGATAGTTATTTTTCGTGATAAATAACTATTTCAAGTTTCATTAACCTTTGAAACATTTGCACACTTATATTTAATACCACAATACACATTATAACTAAAAGTAGATATCCAAGTTCAAATTGAAATAATACCATTCAAAACAATATTATGACATCAATGCTACATAAGCATAAATATAATAATAATAATAATTTTTTTTACACAAATAGTACATGAAATAAATTAATGAAAACTACATAAATATTAATTCATTTTCTAGATGAAATTATAAGTATTGGACACATAAGAGGTATATATAATCATTCTTAAGACATTATGTTTTCAAATTTAAATTAACATAAACAATGAAATCGTATTTGGGTTTTAATATCATACAACAACAAAACTCATACAAATGTATATTTATAATTTTAATATTACTAATTATTTCAGTAAATAATTATATTGAACGTAGTTAATTTTACTTTTATATTTTTTACGGTATATTTTCCGTGTAGAAGAATCTACGATTAATGATGTATTCAAATATATTTTTTCGCACTGTGAGTAATATAATATAGATTTATCCATAGTTTAATGCAAAACAATATAACAACGATTAAGTATAAATAAACATGTGTATCTGTAAACAACGTGAGGTAAGGTTTAGGTAAGAAATTAGAGTAGATTACGCAGGTTTTGATGACATAATCATATCAAGTCGTATACTCTAAACATTTCGTTCAAAATTCAACGGCATTCTCCGTATAATCTCAAGTATTTAGAAAAAAAAATTCTCATTCCATTAGCGATAAATGAAGTATTCAAAAACAGAAAATGGTGATGCCAAGGGAGAAGGTGAAATTGGAATAATGACTCAAGGACTTGGTTTATTTGAATTTGAAAGATTGTCAGACTTTCGTACACAAATTTTCTTTTCTTCCCTCATTACGACATTGTGTATACTCTTAACTATAACTTCCAATTGTCAACGATGGTTTTCCATTATGAATCTAATGATAAAGGAATTTAGGACTCGTTTAACCATAGAAAAATTATAAGATTTAATGTTGATCTCCAACAAAGCTGTTTCCGTTGAAGACTACAGTCCTCTAACATATATTTTGATTTGGCCACGAGACAATTAATCAGAAGCTTCAACTCCACATGGCGATGCATACAAAAAAAAAACAGAAAAAAGAATAAAAAGGATAAATTACAAAGAAAAAATTGATGTTAATTAATTAAATTAATTTAATTCCATCATATTCTAAAAAATATGAAAATTGTGAATTTAATTTAATTTATTCCTTTTTTGTTCATATTTACAAAGCCTTCCGTACATGTTTGAATCATAAAAAATAAATATAAATAACACATTTTTTACAAGGTACGATCTTAATGCTTAAGGCTTATCGACTATACAATTGAAAAATAATAATTTGGTTCTACAGCTAATATGCATTAGGAAAAAGTCTACTGATATTTTCTTCATGAAATTGTCGAATAGTTTTAGAAAACATGGAACCATGCCGACACAAACGTGGCCACTATGGAAATAGCACAGTTCGAATTTTTACAAAACGGAAATTCACGTTGAACTGAGTTGATACATCTTGTCGGACTGTTTATATAAATAGAAAATAAAAATCTCTACAAATTCAAAACTACACATTAAAACATATTATTCATGCACTACTTGGAAAAGGATATAAATTCATTGAATATTTATTAATTTGAATAACTATAACAAATACCTTAGATCAAGTTTATAATTTATTTTCAACATGTTTCAAGGAACTATAAATGATTCTATTTTAAAAAAGTCATTTGCAACACTAATATTGATGTGAATCTCACGAAAGTATTAATTTTTGCAATAATTGTAAAATTTAAACTAATACAAAAAAAAGCTGTGAGTGTTAAAGAAGATATTGATAAATATAAAATCCTCGCATATGTACAATACAATACATAAGCCAAATAAAAAGTAAAACATATTTTTAACAATAAAAACACATTAATCAAAAACCAATACATTTATTAATCCTTTCTAAATAAATTAAAAACATAATGTTTTTTTTTTTTTTTTAGGCGATCACATAATGATTTCAGAGTTGCCTTCCATTGGTAATTTTTATCCGTAACAATACAACCGATTCCGGTTCATTATTAGGTTAATTTAGCAATAAGAATAGTCATCATACTGTTTGTATATATTTTGTGTACTAATATATTTGATAAATTTAAAAATACAAATATCGAATAAAATGAAAAATTTAAACAAATAGAATTGAAAAAATTAAATAAATGAAATACTGTTATGGCTTAGGTATCCTAAAAAATTATATTAAATACGTATTCGAGAAAGCAATGGAAAGTACGTTTTTTGTTATCTAGTATATGGAAATTTACTTATAAGCTTTTACACCATGTGTTGTAATCGTGTATAAAATGGATTAGTTTTTAAATTAAATCACCTAATGTTTAGAATATATAGAGAACATAATTGAAAGCCCAATACAATGGTGTATCAATAAATTAAGAGGTTCGTATTCAATTTCGAGACACTTATTATCATGTTTTTTTTCTAACAATTTATTGTGTGTAATAATTTAAAAATTTATTTATATTATTTTGTTGAATAATTTGATAAAATATCTTTATCATTAATATTATTGCATTAACTCAAATAATTATTTATTAATATATTTAATAAAATATTCATATACATTATTTGTTTTTTGACCGTCATGGCGATAGAAAGTTTTACTTTTCGAATACAAACAATAGAACAAGCAGAAGCAGAAAAAACAGAAAACGAAGAAGGTGTAGAAGTAATATTTCTGCTGATTTAATATAATAACTAATAGTTATTAAATATATTGAACCAGTAATTTATTTCTAGCTTATTGCATCGTGTAATATAATGAAAAAAAGAATAATTATACGGAAATAAATAATGTCATTTCATATTTAGTGATCCGCTTCCTATCTTTCCTTAGTTTTAAAAAGAACAACAAATTCACGATTAGTATATTTAAAAAGTTGCGTTGTACAGAATTCTAATAAATGCATGATGAAGTGTTTTATTAGTTATTGCGTAATGGAGCAAAATGAAATATAAGGACAAATACTGAATTTTATTATCAAACATTTAATTATTAAACTAAATTCGATTTATTCGTGACTATAAAATTACTCAAAAATACTTCTGATTAAATTTCATAATCAATATCAAAATAACGCTTACACTATATTATAAAGGATATAATTGTCAATTGTCATTTTTAATTTTTCTTCAAAACAGAAAAAAGAAAATTTTTAATATATAATATATCACATAATTTAGAATAAAAATTCATTATCCAATAAAGAAGTATGTACTACAGGAAGTATGTTCATTATTGGCCCGCTAACTGATCTAAAATGCACGAAATAAACTATAAATAACGATATTCAAATTCCTGTACTTTAAAACGTTATACGCATTCTTACATTTTATTTATTACAAATATCAACACATAAGAGAAGCTATACTTGCAATTTCGTTAGTATAATTTAATTTTAGAAATATGTAATTTTTATAATATTCACTATCAAACAATGTAATATTCTAGGTCTATTGAATACAAGTAGTTTTTATGGTAAATAAATCTATAATTATTCTATACACCCTGGTCAATTCAATGTTTAATAGATAGACATTAATTAACGATATTATAAATAACTAATTTAATTGATATTGATTTGCTAACACTCAAATAGTATGCATTAATAACCAGAATCTTTCAACAAACCATTTTCAGCTAATGATGATGTTCCTACCGCTTTAAACACTGCTTATTATTTTTTACGTGAGTATAAAATTGTATATCATATTTTTCCAGACATAAATGTATATAGATATACAAAACTGGCTCAAACTTTTAAGCAAATAAAAAAATCTGAACAATTTATAACATAAAAAATGTCTCATTTATATTGTTTGAACAATTAAGTAGTAACATTCACTTGAAAAGAGCAATTCGTAAAATATTTTTCACATTATTCTTTAATTTAGTAAAAATACAATTTGTAATTTTGAAATATAAACTAGTTCTTTAATAAAATAATAATTAAAGAACTAATCCCAAATCAAACAATATAACTCATGCTAATTAAAATATACCTAAAATGCTTCATATTAAAATTTACTCGTTGGCGTGGTCTTGAAAATCATATAGGTAGAAATTCAGAAGAAATGAAAAGTACGTTATGTTTGTAATAGCATTTTCATTTAAAACCTAACCTAGCACATTAACAAATAGTTAGGTTTACACATTCGTATTAGACACCTGACTAATCACGCATACGTTGTAGCAGCGATATGAGAATGTTTTCTTGTGATTGATCAAGCCCTAAACTTGACTGCCATAAAGATAATACAATGTTTGTTAACATTTAAAAGTCAGGCATCAAATCTGTGTTCAGAATCTGAAATATATATCTCAATTAGTTAAAATGAGATTTCATGATTTATCCGAAACTATAACATATTGTCATCATTTAATTATCATTTACAATTCTGTTACGACTGTTCAATCCCATATCAATTTAAAATATTGCTTTTTTAATGGTCATCGGTGATCGTCATAGGAAATCTGCTAATTTTAATTCGATATAAGTATCGTAAATAATTGAAATAGTTAAAATTTTATAGGATTTAGTTAAAATGTTCATTAAATGTATACTATGAAATGCAAACGAAAAAAATTGAACATTATATTATAACTATAATTTTAGAAATAACAAAAGGGTACTTCTATTACATGGAGGACCATTTAATGGAAGCATTTGGTATGTAGCGAAATTCTACACAGATATTCCAAATGCAAAACTTAGCTAGTAGATATTGATAATGACAATATTCAATTGGTATTTGTAGCTGACTAGTTGCATTTAAATTTTAATCTTTCACACGATCTCAATTTTAGTCTTATAAAATTGATTGTGTAATTGTGTAATGTATACTTTGGCTTTTTTAGATTTATCATCTGTAATGTCACCACAAAAGTATTGCTATCACAACTATGGTAATGGTGGAGATAGCGACGAGGCATCTTCATCAGGGGCGCAGCAAACCGAAAATCCTAAATTAGATTTAACACTTTCCCTTTGAAAACCAAGTACTATTAGGGTAGCAAGAATTTATTAATAATGATTAACATGTAAAATATAATATAGCAGGTAGTGGTAGTTTATACGTACTAATTATAATAAGAAACATACGTGGAGTACTCAATTGTTTGTTTGAAATATTTTAATTTGAATGTTCTTTATAAAATGCATTTGTAAATAAATTTATAGCAAATACATAGCATACTACATAGCAAACCATAAATATTATATCTGACTTATTTAATTTATGAAAATAATTGTAAAATTATATTGTCTAATCACATACATTAATATCATTTTGTACGAAACATGTGACACAGGTGAAACAGAAATCTTGAATAAAAGCTAATAGCACAACTCCGAAATATGATTTCATAATGATGACTTTTTTTTTAAATTTGATTATGACGGTAAATGAAATCACGATTTTATACTATTACGTTTACAAAATGTAATCAATTTAGAAGGCATATATATGATAAGAAGAAACCGGAAATTCGATATGTCCCCTCCAAACGAGAATCCTGAGCGCGCACCTGATAAAAACGTAATTTAACGTAATAAAGATATATAAGCTACCTCCTTTGCAATTAGACTACATGGTTCAGCCTGGAATGGTTAGCAAGCACAGTGGGAAATAATTATAATTTTTACAGTTTTTTTATTATTTACATACGTTAAAAACTATTTGACTGAAATAGAAACGTTTTATTGAATGATTAATAAATATTTGGTCCACCTACATACATAGTACCTACTACTACGTATACGTACAGAGTACACCAGAACACACTAGCGGTTATATCCATAAACGAATTGTCAACGATTTCGTAACAATTTGTAACAATATAGTCCTATATATGTTCTACTGGGTATTTTATTAATAATCACCATACGAAATAGTATAATGGTATTTTAGTAGGTAAATATACTATATTCAATTAAATTGTAAAATGTTAAAATTAATATTAAAAACGTGAACCCTAAACATTATAAAATATACCGAATGTTTTCATATTTACCCTAATAAACATTTCAACTTTATTTCGTCGAGAATCATTTTTACGACTCTCGCAGCGCATTTTGACGACATTTCATCTAAGTTCCTGTACACATACCTGTAATCAAAAACCAAGAAATTTTAATATTTGATCAATATAGAAAACATGTATAATAAATACTTCGCCACCTTTTGCAGTAAAGTTCTCTATATTATCATGTAAAACACCTGAAGGAATATAGTTCTCGAACTGTGAGGAATGCCTCTATAAAGAGACGCGAGCACTTATCAGGTGAAGCACAAGGTAAATATTAATATTTTTAAATCAACAATAATTACGTTGGAACGTTCATCAGATGAAAACCCAGGATTATCGCGTCGCCCGAGTATTCTCGAAACATAATGACTAATATATTTTATATAAATGTATATATATTATGTCCGACATCAGCAGTAGTAGTAGTAGTAATAGTAGACAATTAACGGTAGGTGAGGTGTGTTCATTTAAGAAGTGGGCATTATTAACTTGTATTTTATATTTAGTCTAATTTAAAATGAAAGAATTTCTCAATATTACATCTAAATGTACATAATGAAGACAACAGAAAGAAGAAAATAAACGTAAGTTCAGAAAATACGATGATAGTTATTTAGACTATGGTTATACATAGAATAAAAAATCAACGAAGAACGTCCTAAAACCGTCATTTGTTCAAATATATGAGCTGCCTATAGTATGCTTCTTATTAATTTAGGACATTATTTCGAACATGAATATGGCACATTGATTAATAAAAAACGTGATTATCTTGTTATAAACTAGAATAATTAGAAAAAAACATAAATCAGTGTTACTAAACAGACAAATTTTCCAACCAAAACTCTTTTAACTTCATATAACGTAGCAAATCGTGTTGCTCAATGTAAGAAACCTCGTTCAATCAATAAAAATTTTATTTCACTATCAGAAACAGTTATGGTTTCTATTAGGATTAAAGAATCTGCTGCAAACTAACTTGAAAATATTCCTTTGTCTAATAATGCAAAAAGTCGCAGAATTCATGATATTCCTGATAATATAAATTAACAGCTTGTCAATAAATTAAAAAAAAAACATTTTGCAATTCAGCTTAATGAAGCTATCGATAATAATAAAGACGCAAATTTAATAAATTATGTTCGTTTTATGAACAGAATAAATATTATAGAACAGATATTATTTTGCAAACCTATTCCTCGAGGTACTAAAATTGAAGTTTTTGAGATTATTAATAAAACTATGAATCATTGAAATATTAAATGGGAAAAAGGTTTGCGTGTGTTAAAGACGATGCTCGAGTGATAGCTGGTCAATATATCGGACTTTATGCTTTAATTCGACAAAAAGCTCCAGAAATTATATAGACTCATGCAACTATTCATCAAGAATCATTAGAATCACATAATGTAAGTCCATTATTTAATACTATACTTGAAACAACAGTAAAAGTAGTTAACTAAATTAAAACGAAACCTATTGAAGCAAAATGTTTTAAAAATAGTTATGAAGATTATTTCTTGTTGTTTAATGTTCTAAAATTTAAATAATACAAAATTTTATTTAATTTATTCATGGGAAGCGAGATTGTTTATTATTATTTTTAAGGTGACGCGAATCAAAAATGTTTGGAAACCTCAAATATAATACAAATAAACATTAAAGATAGATAGTTCCCAAGAGTTCGCTTTTAAATGGTTTGGTCAAATTACAGTACATATGTCACCCACCACCCAATTAAATTGAGTGTCAGGAAGAAAAATAGGGGGGAAAAAGTTCATTTGTGTACAATTTTCCATCAAGGAGAACCAATTCATAAAAGAGAAATAAGCAAAAAATACGTATTGAACTTATCTCATGAAATTGTTTCAACAATAATATCAAGAAGAAAGAAAAAATTGCAAATGAAAACGTAGCAATGTTCTTAGTACATGGAGCAGAACAAAATTCAAAACCGGCACTTTGTTTATCAGTGTTAAGTTGTGTAAATCTATGACTGACACAGATGCGGTAGAAATTTAATTATTTTCGATAAGAAAACGGAACTACTCCATTATCGGATAAGAATGATTATCATAAGAAACCGAAAATAATGAATTGGTAAAATTAATAACCATTTATATCATCTAAACACGATATACTGAATAGGGTTTTGTAAGCACTAATTTGATAATATATTGTCTTTTTATTCTTAACAATATGGTTATATTCAATATCTAATATAATGACCATTTAGAACGAAAATATTCTTGTACTGGATTCTTCCTTGATATTGCCGAGACATATGCTAAGGTTTTGCTTGACAGTTTGATTTATACAATAAAAAAATTCAAGCCAAGTAAATTATTTTAGTGCAAAAATCATTTTTATTTAATGGAAAATTTACTGTTAAACAAGACATCTCATTCACGCCCCTACACAATATATACCTCGATTTACTTTAAACAGTATTAGCCACCTTTCTTGACTACACGGACTTATTATCCACACATTCACACATTAATATCACTACGGCTGCACAAAATTTGCAATATCACTCAAGTGTCAAGAAGCTTGTTGCAAAAATCGGTTGATCTAAATGAGACACAGGCATCTTAAGTTACCTTTTCCCTTCGCCGTGATATATACCCCCTAATTGAAAGAAACCATATAACCATTTCTAGTTTCAATGAAACAAAATTTCCATGTATTACACATGACAAACTATCACCTAAGTGCACCACGTTAAAAAACAAATGAAAAAAAGCAATTATTCTTATAATACTTCAAGTTTTCCGACCCCTTGTATATTCCAAACTTAAACTTAAAATTTAAATACTCCTTTACAAAAGCATAATTTGTAGACTCCTGTCATATGGTATTCATATATGGGACCTGGCTTAAGCCTCAAACATTCGACCATTTCAGTGATTTCAGAATAAACCTCTACGTCTTATAACTTGTACTCCCTGGTATATAACAAACCAAGTTCTACACAACGATGAAAAAAGAAAAAACTATAAAACCAAAAAACGAATAAAAAAGCATTCACTCAATACTTATTATTGGGTTTTTTTTTTTAATAACAGTTATAATCTACAATTTCACAGGTCAGTCGTAAACAGACACTAATTGATGTTTTTTTCGTTAGCATATATAATAGATATATTTATCAGTTGTAACAGCCCAAATAGTCGTCGTTAACATTTCATATTATTATTACGTAACTTATCTATATTTAACGTTCAATTTTGCGTGTTTTATGTTATTTCCTAGATGTTTTGTTAAGCCGATGGTCACCAGCTAGACATTCACGAATCATACCGTGAATTTCTTTTATTAATTATAAACTAATGCACGGGTTTCAATAACCACATCGTTTGTAATTATCATTAAAACATTGTACTAATCAATCGCAAATTCAACGAAAAATCGATTACTTTTTGGCTTTTTTTATTGGCTTATGGTGTACTGCGTGCATCGCCTTTGACGACTATACGAGATATAGATATAACGCTACTTAAATGCTACTGCGCTGTCTTATATAACTTCGAAGCAACCGCGAACATCTTCGATCTCATTTTGTAACATCGTACTATATTTTTCTATATAAAACATTAACATTGATGTACATCAAGATCACATAATGTTTATTAGATTTGAGTTTTCTGGTTAATAAAATACGTGTGTTGATTACGCAGGATTGAAAATTTTATCTGGTCACAAAAACAAAATGCATAATTCGAAATGATTGATTATCCTTTTCAATTGACAATTGGGAAATATTAATCATATGAATAATTATATTGTTCCAATTTATTGTTTTTTATAGTATAGTTTATGTTTTGAAAAACAGAAATTGCGAACAATTTAACTGTGTGTTTCATCATTAATATTTTGCTTGATGTTTTGGTAAATACAAGTGTTTTTTTCGATTTTCAACATACTGCATATATATGTTTTATGTTTTATATTTCATAATGCCAAGCATTTTTTACTATGCAAATAATTGTATTAAGTTATTGTATTGTTGTTGATCAAAACAACGCTTCTTACCTAGATTATTTTATCATATAAAAATCATTATTTAAAAAAAAACTCACGTTTTAAAATAAAATATATAAGAGAACTTGTAATTATTTTATAGACAAATGTTAAACCCGAAATCACAAATATTTAAACACAATATCCGCGTATACGTAATTCGACATCTACTTTGTAGCTCGTTGTCGAGTAGCTCGCGCTGATGATTACAATGTAGTTGTCAAAATACGTATACGCAGATATTGTTCATAGATTTTTGTGATTTCGGTTTTTAAACATTTGTGTATACTCATGTTTTAATTATTCTTCATTAATTGTATGTACGCGCAACTTAGGAATAGGTGCAACTTTTTGAAAAATGTAAATGCTACCCTAATTATTATTACATATATGAAATAGAAATGTTATATTTTTCGTCACAAGAAAGCAGTACACAACGACCTATTATGTATACATATTTTATAGATACCTTTTAGTTGCGTTTTTAATGATTTATTATATATTCAAATTCAAATAGCACTTAACATTTATTTTTATAATTTTGAAATTTTTATATTTTATATCGTCAAATATTTTTCCACCGTGGAAATAGTTGTATGAGGTTATTTTATGGATTAATCAAAACAGAACTTCTTATAAAGAATCTTATAATATTCTACAAAAATCATAATTAAAATGCAAATTCGAGTTTTCATCATTCTCTTTTTATTGTATGACCGCATGCGTTCAACCACTTTTTGAAAATTAAGATACCTACACTATTTTATAATTACACATTTGAAATGAAAAAAATATATTTTTCATCGATTATACAAAGTTGACAATGACAATAGTCAGTTTAATAGTTGCGTTTTCCAGTATTTTATTTTATTCAATATCAATTAACAACCGACATGACTTCGAATCATAAATGAAGTTAAATGTGATTCACTACTTCATACGTCATTAACCATAATTAACCATTTAAATCTTTAAGTTAATATTAATAACAACATTTGACATTTTGAAATATCATGTCGCCTATAGAAAAAAAAAAAAAACAAAAAAAAAAAATCTAAACTCAACAATTTCAAATCTCACTAATTTAAACAACAATATTCTAACATTAGCAGTGTTAAAATCTGGTAATGATATATAACAAACCGATGGGGCTATTAGGACAGATCGAAGTTAAAGAATAAAATTGATATATGAAAAAAAGTTTTTATAACTTATTCAAATGTATCGATTTGTTCGGAAATTACAAAATTTATCCTAAATCTATTACGACCGGTGCTCAAGTCCTCAAGCACATGTGTTATAAAGCCTGTAAATGCGCAAACTAAAAATTTCAACTGTAATATAATCGCAAATAAATAAATAATATATACAGCTATAGCTTAATCTAACAGAATACAAAGTTTTAAAAAATTAAAATGTAATAACAAAGTACAAATAATATTTGCTCATTTGAATAAATACTAATGTAAGTAGTCGGTTTGGCAGTAGGTTTTGGTATAGCGAAGCCCACAGTTATTCGATATTTATATAGTACGAAATCAGATTTGAAACATCAGTTGAATTGTAAAACGTATCATTTAACACTAACAAGAAAACAACAGTCATGATTTGTACAAAAATTATAACCGTTATAACATTCGCAATTATTATTGCATTCCTTTTTGGAGCAACGAACGCTAGTACGTTTTTCATGAAATAAATATAAGGCAAAGAGCAAACTTTCATGATTATAAAATTAAATATGATACAAATTAAATTTTAAAATAATCTTATTTTTAATCAAGCCACATAAATATAATTAAATAAATATTTAATAATAATTTATATTTGTTTATTTATTTTAGATTATACACTATGTATAAGTATGATATTTTTATTAAGTTAATTTGTTAACACCATTTTAATGTACGTAGATAATTATTTATCGTGTTATCTAACTATTTCAAGTTTCTTTAACCCTCCGAAACATTTGCAAACTTTATTCTTAATATCACAATACACGTTATAACTAAAAGTAGATATCCAAGTACAAATTAAAATAATAATATTCAAAACAATTATTTGACATATTATTATCACATCAATGTTACATAAGCATAAATATAATAATAATCGTTGATTTTTACACAAATTGTACTTTAAATAAAATAATGAAAACTATATAAATATTAATTCAATTTCTAGATGAAATCATAAGCATTGGACACATAACAGGTATATATAATCATTCACAAGACATTATGTAATCAAATTGAAATTAACATAAACAATGATATCGCATCTAGGTTTTAATATCATACAACAACAATGCTCATATAAATGTATATTTATAATTTTAATATCACTATTTATTTCAGTAAATAATTATTTTGAAAGTAGTTAATTTAATTTTTTATTTTTCATGACATATTCTCCGTGTAGAGGAATCTACGATTGATGATGTATTCAAATATATTTTTTTACACTGTGAGTAATATAATATGGATTTATCCATAGTTCAATGTAAAACAATACAACAACGATTAAGTATAAATAAACATATCTATCTGTAAACAACGTGACGTATGGTTTAGGTAAGGTTTTAGAGTAGATTTCGCCGGATTTGATGACATTATCATATCAAGTCGTATACTCTCAACATTTCGTTGAGAATTCAACGGCATTCTACGTATAACCTCAAGCATTTAGAAAAAAAAGTTTTCATTCTATTGGCGATAAATGAAGTATCCAAAAACAGAAGCTGGTGATGCCAAGGGAGAAGATATAATTGGAATAATGACTCAAGGATTTGGTTTATTTGAATTTGAAAGATTAGCAGACTTCCGTACACAAATTTTCTCTTCTTCTCCCATTACGACGTAGTGTATACTCCCAACTATACCTTCCAAATGCCAACGACGGTTTTTCATTATGAATCTTATGATTAAGGTATTGAGGACTCGTTTAACCATAGAAAAATTATGAGATTTATGTTTATCTCCTTCAATGGTCTTACAGTTGAAGACTACAGTCCTTAAACATATATTTTGGATTTGCCACAGGACAGTTGATCAGAAGTCTCAACTTCACATGGCGATGTACGAAGAAAAGGATAAATTACGAAAAAAAATTGTTGTTCATTAATTTGGTTAATTTATTTCTATCATATTCTAAAAAAAAATAAAAATTATGAATTTAATTAATTAATTTTCTATTTTTTTTTTTTTGGTTATATTTACATATCCTTCCATACATGTTTCAATCATAAAAAAATTAATATAAATAATACATTTTTTTCGATGTACGATCTTAATGCATGTGGCCTATCGACTATACAATTTAAAAAAAATAATAATTTGGTTCTAAAGTCAATATGCATTAGAAAAAAGTCTACTGATATTTTCTTCGTGAAATGGTCGAATAGGTTTTGAAAACATGGAAATAGCACAGTTTGTAAAACGAAAAGTCGCATTGAATTGTATTGATACATCTTGTCGGACTGTTCAAATAAACATAAAATAAAAATCTAGAGACATTTAGAACTACACATTAGAACATATCATTCATATACATTTTAGAAAAGGCTATAGGTCCATTAAATATTTATTAATTTGAATAACTATAATAAATACCTTAGATCTAGTTTATATTTTTCTTCAACATATTTTAAGCAACTATAAATAATTCTATTTTAAAAAAGTAATTTACAACACTAGTATTGACGTAAAACCCACGAAATTATTAATTTTCGCAATAATTGTAAAATTGAAACACCTACAAATAAAATCTCTGAGTGTTATAGAAAAATATTAATAAATATATAATTCGCGCATACGTACAATACAATTCATTGGCCAAATAGAAAGTAAAAAATATTTTTATCAATAAAAACACATTATTGTAAAACCAACACATTCATGAAATCATTCAACATAAATGAAAAAAGTGTTGTTTTTTTATTTTTTTTCAGGTGATCACGTAATGGTTAATAATTTGTCTACCAATGGTAATTTTTTCCCGTTAAAATACAATCGATTCCGGTACACCATTAGGTTAATTTAGCATTAAGAATAGTCATCATACTGTTTGTATATATTTTGTGTACTTTTTATATTTGATAAGTTTAAAAATACAAATATCGAATAAAATGAAAAATTTAAGCAAATAGGATTGAAAAAATTAAATAAATGAAATACTGTTATGGTTTAGGTATCCTAAAAAATTATATTACATACGTATTCGAGGAAGCAATGAAAAGTACGATATTTTTTATTAAATGGAAATTTATTAATCTGCTTTTACACTATGTGACGTAATCGTGTAAAAAATGGATTATTTGTAAAATTAAATCACCTAATTTTTAGAGTATAACAAGGACATAATTAAAAGACCATTAGAGTGGTGTATCAAATTCCAAGAAGGTTAGTACTCAATTTGGTGAATCCCTTATGATGTAGTTAATCTCACAATTAATTGTTTGTAATAATTTAAAATAGTAATTTATTTTATTTTATTGAATAATTTGATAAAATATCTATCTCTGAACTAATTGAAATAAATGTTTATAAATATTTTTTATAATATATTAATATACGTTATTTGTTTCTTGTCCGTCATAGCGTTAGCAAATAATTTTGGTCAAATAAAATCATTAGAAGAAGCAAAAGCAGCAGCTATAGCAAACGAAGAAAAGTGTAGAAGTAACATCTCTGAGGATTTAATATAATAACTAATAGTTATTAAATAGATTGAAGCCAATAATTTATTTCTAGCTTATTGTATTGTATAGGTTAATGAAAAAATGTTTAATTTTTTTTTTTTTTTTTTTTAAATACATAGGAACAAATTGTAGAAAATAGTACATAAGATATGTACACAACAAATCGTAGAAACTTGAAATCATTTTATATAATATTTTTATAAAATATACCTAATATTTAATTCGATATAAAATCAGCAAAGAAGCAACGGATTTTAATTTTGATTCTGAAATAAAGTCGGTTCATATTTAGTGATCCAATTCCTACTTTTCTTTAATTTTAAAAAAACAACAAATTCACGATTAATATGTTAAAATAGCTTTGTTGTACAGGACTCTAAAAATGCATGAGGACGTGTTGGAATAGTTCGTGCGTGATTGAGCAAAATAAAATATAAGGACAAATACTAAATATTATTATCGAACATTTAGTTATTAAACTAAATTCAATTTTTTAGTGACTAATAAATTCCTCTTAGGAAAAACACATCTGATTAAATTTCATAATCAATATCAAAAATATGCTTACAGTATATTATATAGGATGTAGTCAATTAACATTTTTAATATTTCTTTAAAAGAAAAAAAAATTTTCAATATTAATACCTAACATAATTTAGAATGGAAATTCATTATACAATATATACTTTGGAGTTTCATTTGGACAATTGGTTTAGATCAAGAAACTGATCTAAAATGAACGAAATAAAGTATAAATAACAATATTCAACATCCTGTAGTTTAGATTATTATACGCATTCTTATATTTTATTTATGACAAATATCATCACATAAGGGAAACTATACATTTAATTTCGTTAGTAGAATTTAATTTTAGGAATACGTAATTTTTATAATATTATCTATCAAACAATGTATCATTCTAGGATCATTGAGCAAAACTAGTTTTCAAGGTAATAATTCTATAATACGCAAAACCAAGTAAATTTATTGTTTAAAATATAGACATTAATTAACGATATAATAAATAACTACTTTAAATGATATTGATTTGCTAACACTCAAATAGTATGCATTAATAACCAGAATCTTTCAACAATCCATTTTCAGCTAATGATGATGTTCCTACCGCTTTAGACACTGCTTATTATTTTTTACGTGAGCATAAAATTGTATATCATATTTTTCCAGACTAAAATGTATATAGATATACAAAACTGGCTCAAACTTTTAAACAAATAAAAAAATCTGAACAATTTATAGCATAAAAAATGTCTCATTTATATTGTTTGAACAATTAAGTAGTAACATTCACATGAAAAGAGCAATTCGTAAAATATTTTTCACATTATTCTTTAATTTAGTAAAAATACAATTTGTAATTTTGAAATATAAACTAGTTATTTATTAAAATAATAATTAAACAACCAATCTCAAATAATACGATATAACTAATGCTAATTGAAATATACCAAAAACGCATCATATTAAAATATACTTGTTGTCGTGGTCTTGAAAATCATATAGGTAAGAATACAAAATATATGAGAAGTGAGTATTGTTTAATATTACATTTTCATTAGGAACCTAACGTAACATTGATTTTATATCAACTAAAGTAGTTGAAACACTGGGAAAAAACTGATTACACGTGAAATGCTTTAGGCATTTTTAAACAATAGTGAATATCGTATACGATTGAATTGATGTGGACGTCTACGTACTAGGCATATTTTGGTTTACACATTCGTATTAGACGCATGACGGGTCACGACTACATAATAGTAGATTTCTTGTGAATGATCAAGCCCTGAACTTGAATGCCTCAAAGATAATACACTTGTCAACATTTAAAAGTCAGACTTCAAATCTGTGTTCAGAATCTGAAATATATATCTCGATAAGTTAGAATGAGATTTCATGATTTATCCGAAACTATAACATATTTTCGTCATTTAATTACCATTTTCAATTCTGTTATGTCGGTTCAATCCCATATCAAATTAAAATATTGCACATTTTAATGGTCATCGGTGATCGTCATAGGGAATCCGGTAACTTTAATACGATATAAGTATCGTAAATAATTGAAGTAGTTAAAACCTTATAGGATTTAGTTAAAAGTTTCAATAAATATATACAATGAAATGGAAACGAAAACAATAGAACATTATATTATATCTATAATTTTAGTGATATCAAAACAGTACTTCGGTTACATGGAGCATAATTTAATGGATACATTTGGTATGTAGCAAAATTCCACAAATATTCTAAATAAAAACCTGAGATAGTAGATATTCATAATGACAATATTCAATGGGTATTTGTAGCTGACTAGTTGCATTTAAATTTTAATCCTTCACACGTTCTCAATTTTAGTTTTATAAAATTGATTGTGAAATTGAGTAATGTATATTTTGGCATTTTTAGATTTATCATCTGTAATGTCACCACAAGAGTATTGCCACTACCATTGGGGTCATGGTGGAAATGGCAACGAGGCATCTTCATCAGATTCGCGGCAAACCGAAAATCCTAATTTAGATTTAACCCTTTCCCTTTGAGACACAAATGCTAGTAGGGTAGAAAGATTTTATTAATAATAATTAACATGTAAAATATAATATGGCAGATAGTGGTAGTATATACGTACTAATTATAATAAGAAACACACGTGGAGTACTCAATTGTTTATTTAAAATATTTTAATTTGAATGTTCTTTATAAAATGCATTTGTAAATAAATTTATAGCAAATACATAGCAATACAATATAGCAAACTACAAATATTATATTCAAATTATATAAATTATAAAAAAAATTGTAAAATTATATTGTCTAATCACATATAATAATATCATTTTGTATGAAACAGGTGAAAAAGAAATCTTGAATAAAAGCTAATAGCACAACTCCGAAATATGATTTTATAATGATGACTTTTTTTTTAAATTTAATTATGACGGTAAATGAAATCACAATTTTATACTAATACGGTTAAAGAATGTAAACAATTTAGAAGGAATAATTGATAAGAAGAAGCCAGAAACTCGATATGTCCCCTACAAACGAGAATCCTGAGTGCGCGCCTGATAAAAACGTTAGGATATATAAGCTAACTCCATTGAAATTAGACTACATGATTCAGCCTGGAATGGTTAGCAAACACAGTGGGAAATAATTATAACTTTTATAGTTTTTAATTTATGTAATTTATATTTTAACAGTATATAGTTAAACCTAGACATCTCTAGCATTGTATATAAAATATAATCGATAAAAAATTGTTGCAAATTGTCAGAGTTCTTAGACATTTAATATTAGTCCTATTTTAATTTTTTTAATCTCATTTGATTATAAACATAAATTTACATTCGAAAATAATAACGAATTTATAATAATATATTTACAAACATCGTTAATATCCATCTCACTATGTGTTTTTGTTCAGACGAGCAGATAAGATTTCCGCGGTGCGGGGAACGGGGTGTCATCGAACATTCTAGAAAAGTACCCCGCCCCACCGCGCCCTGACAAAGCTACATTCGTGAGGAGTGCACCGGTCGAGTCGAGTCGGTCTCGCGCGCGCACGGTGTTCGGATCGGCGTGTCGGTTGTTCCGGAAAGACATTTTTTTGATACTTTTGGACGCGCGGTACGTCCAGTACTTTACGTTTACGGAAACGTTCTTTTCGCGTATGTACGCGGTACATCAATCGATGCTCATTTTGTTGCGTTTTACGCTTTTACGTCTCGGCGACGTTACCTCTCACGTGTGTACGACTTTTCTACGTCTACGGCGGCGTTACTTCTCGCGTGTGTTAACGTTCAAACGTTTGAACGAGGACTTCGTGACTGTGGTTCACTGTACGGACGGACGTACGTTGCATAGGCTGGACATGTGGGACAGTCATAGATCGTCAACGGAATCAGTTTTGTTAAATGAGGTTATGGTCATAAGAGACAACACTACTCCTGCGGTTAACGGTAACCGTTAATGTGCGGTAACAGTGAGATTGATATTATCAATGTATGGTATATTATTATTGTTTATTATCATGTGTTTTTGTTATTGTTATTATTATGATTATAATTATTAATTTGTTTGTTACTCGCGAAAGGCGCAAATATAGTATTATCAAAATGTGCATTTATACAACGGTATTAATATTCTTTTCCTTTCACAATTATATACAGTCCATTAGAGTCAATGTAACAGTTTTTCTTCTTCTTTATTGGCTCTTTATTTTATAAGTTATTGTTTCTTTATTCTACGAGAATTTCAAGTTAATCTTTAAAAGCACTCGAATTGACTATTTCGTCTACGTTGGTCACTTAGACATGGGTATAGTAAAAAACAATTTTATCATTATAATATTTACACACACGCATACACACATCAATATTTA